>CM042909.1:28120000-28800000 GCA_023653625.1 Triadica sebifera
GAGAGGTTGATACAGATTTCTCTGATACAAATAATCTTCTATTTGCATTTTCCAAAAGCCAAAGTCCGCTCCATCGAACTTCTCAATTTTTACCTTTCCTTCATCTGTGGCCATCGCTCCCACTCGAATCTGACTTCCTTTGGATCGTTTCTGACAATTCTTGTGAACCTCTGTGTATTAGAACACCTCCGTGGATAATTTGGTACAACTGACCAAATTTCACTATTCACAAAAATTTACTATTCATGTGAATAGTAATCGCCCAAAAAAGGACAGAAAAAATGCAATCAATGCTCTGATACCAGTTGTTGGGAAATGACGCCAATTTCCCTATAGTCAGATTTATGAGAAAGCGAAGAAAATGCGAACTAATAAGACAGACAAGTTGATAACGGAGTTCGGCCAATTATGCTTACGTCTCCGGACTGCTGCAGATCTTTTACTGAAAGAAGAGAAATTTACCGAGTGTTTACAAACACTCACAACCTCTCACTAATGCTACTTTCTCACTTTTTGATGGAATTAATTACAAATGAATTTCTAAGGCTATATATAGGCCTACACCTCCTCAATGGACGGTCAAGATTAATTCTCACCTACTTTGATGGATGGTTGAGATTATTTCTCACCTACCAAATGTATGGTCAAGATTAATCTTCACTTACCATCTTACCAACCAAATAGATGGTCAAGATTAATCCCCACCCACCAAATGGATGGTCAAGATTAATCTTCACCTACCATCTTACCTACCAAATATTTTGTCAATAAAAGATGCACCGTCCATCTTTATTGTCATTTATTTTATGGTGCATGTGTAGTTTAACCAACAAAAACTGCAGAACTTACAAATTTGCGAATTTTTTCAAAGATGGTTATGGTCATTATATTGTCAAGCTTATTGGCATAACAGTAAGAAAAATTAAAGATTAATAACGAAGCCAACAAATCCAGAACACAGCAAGCTAATGAAGTCAGCAATGCAGCAGAGCAAATCAGCAAATCCAAGCAGTAGCAGTAATAGACAGTTGCAGTATTTCCCGAGCTGGAGGAGTGAGCTGGAGGAGCTGAAGAAGTTGGCTGCATTTTATTTATTTTAGGAGTGATTGCAGTAGATTGTATCTTTCCTATTGTTTAGGAGATTAGTTAATGACAGTTACTTAGTCATGACTATATATATTCTTGTTTGTATCAGATTTAGTTTCAAGAAAAATAAAGTGAGAAAATTTTGTTCATTGTTCAATCTTCATAATTAAACCTCTCATCATCATATTCTTCTCCAGGACAAGACCCCATTTTATACTCGTGGACTGTGGTCACATGGCTTCCTCCTTCATTCTACTCGCAGATTAACTCTGCGTTTAAAAAATCAATGTCGTAGTACCCTTCAGCTGACCTGGTAGAGTATCTGGACACAAAGGATACAACAATCCAAGGATACCCCCTGTGGTATTAAATTTTGAAGATTCAAACGATATAGTTTTGGATCGAAAAACTGTTCTTTTCAAAGCTAATAATGATGAAAATGGCCAAGTTTTTTGCTTGGCTTTTACAGCGAGTAGTCAAGATCATTTGACTATCATTGGTAGCCATCAAGAACGGAAGCTCAACTTTCTTTATGATCTCCGAAACGGAAAATTAGGATTTGGAACAGGAAATTGTTGAATTGAATGAAAATATATCCAAGTGGGAGAAGTTCTTGTTTTTCTTCTTACAATAATTTTTTGTAATTGATCCGTGTTTGTTATATTTGAAAAATGTATTTATTTATAGATAACAAAACTTTGCAACTGATTTTCTTGCTGGTCATATCAAGAATTTTGCTTTGGGTCATTACTTGCTTGATTTTTCTACGGTGAATTTACTTCCCTGGCTCTTACATGATGTGTAAGGTACTCTCTAGTTAGTTTTTTTGTTTTTGCGAACTTGGCTCATCATTTAAAAAATGAAAAAAAAATATATAATTTTTGACATTTTTGTGTCATAATTTAATGAAAAATACTTACTTATACGTAGCGGTTTTAAAACTAATCCAATTAATCATATTTTGCATCCATTGTATAATATGATTTTAATTTTATATTAGTTTATATTTGATTCAAAATGGATCATTGTAGTGGAAATTAAATAATATACATTTAATTGTTAATATGATAATCATATATTATTTTTGGATCCATTTCACAATTATGAATTTAGGATACGAGGACCGAAAAAGTATCAATTTCATCCCTACTCTGGCTCTATATGTATACATTTTCGTAACATCAAATCTTTTCCCGATAAGAACCAAGTGTACGTTAATGTTAGAAAGAATTAACTCAAAACCCATATTAGTAAAAGCCTAAAAAACCATTGTTTTAATTTGTAGAACTTAATTGATGTAAGTCTTATCTACTCACAAACTCATCCAATTTCCAAAAAAGAAGAAAGGATGAAAGAGGAGGAAGTCAATGGACTCCATTAATAACCAAATGCCCCGAGAAACAACAAAGACTTTCGTAGACCTTATGGTGTCTGCTTAAAGGAGTAGTTGAGAAATCAAATCATAAGGGGGAAGATAAATTTTGCCTTAACTCTCTTATTTAAAGAGTCGTCGTTCTAAAAGCCTGTTGATTCTCATATTAGATAATACCACATCTTGATATTAGGACCAAGTCCAAGGGTCAATATTTTTTCCTAAATTATAATTCTATTACTAAAAATTATTCCAAAATTGAATTTAAACTAAACCTATTTGCAATTCAATCTTATGATTGCAAATAAATTATTCAATTTCATCCTTAAATACCTTTTTTTCAGATTTGTTTTGATTGTATAACTAAGAGTACAATTCACTGTGAGATTTGTGTCTCTGTAGTTATCGACAATGACACCAACTTGCAAATGCAGAGATAATTGAGAATTCTTCTCATCTCCTGGCACGGTCTGGATTCAGAAAGGATATCTTCTCCGCTCTTGAAATTTTCAAACACACATTAACTACCTATGTCCACATAAATTACAGCTAAATATTAATTAAGAAATGTTTAATCTTCCTAATTCTATTTTTGTTTATTGTGAAAGTTCCACCTCAAGGTTTGTTATATTAGAGGCAAAGTTAATGAGAAGCGTTTTCATTCTTTGAAAGATCAAGCATTGACTTCAAATTCTCCACTCACTGCTGTCTCCAAATTACAAATAACATGATTAGACGTCAAAACCACCTTGTATGCACACCTAACAGATGTTAAATTACCATCAGGCATCAAATTTATTGCCTGAACAACATCAGCCATCAGCATCTTCAAAATTTTCGCTATATATAAAAAAGTTCGTTGTGCTTTGAATATTCATATTATATAATTATTGCTCAAGTCAGCCATATAGATATTTTTTAAAAAAAATAAAATAGAACTCGAGAGAAAATGAATGAGTTGTCATAAAACTATTCCAGTTTAATCAGAAATTTCAAGTTCAACTCATGAATATACAGTTATATTAAAATTCTTAAGAAAATATTTTACTGTTTTTCAGAGTTATATCCGATACGAATATGATTAGTTTCGGTTCGTTAACATATACAATGAAAATACATGCGGTTTTACACAAAAAAATGAAGTAGAAAAATAAATAAGACAAGATAATTTTTTCTTAGTGTGAAAAGCAATTTAGAATATTTCATATATTTATTATTTAACTTGTGATATTATTAAATATCTAAATTATACGAAAATTAATATTAGAAATAATACTTTTAATTCAATTAGTATTAATAGAATAATAATATTTTCATTATCATATATAAAAAAAAACATTAATCATAGATAATTATGATAAATAACGTATATAAAATAAATAATTAAATTAGAGAATATTAAAATTAATTTGTTGGACATTAAAAACATTCTATACTTAAATTAATGCATTTGAATTTTAATGTAATATTAATAATTTTTGAATAAACCAAGAAATAGTTAGAAAACGTTTTTGTCAAATTTATTTAAATCATTTTACTAAATATTTCTCGCTACCTAGTCTAAGACAACTGTCAAAAAAATAGAAAATGAAAGAAACCACAAGCAATATGATTAAAAAATCTCCACGTACGCTATTGTGATCAACACAATAAAAATAATAAACACTAAATAATTCAAGGATTTATTTACAAAAAAATTTAGAAATTGATAAACCACAAATACAAATACAGGTGATTTAGAAGAAAAATAAGATCTAAGTACCATTTTTTGCAATTAAGACATCACAGTTAAAACTCACACATTAGCACAAAGGAAGTAATTAGCAGAGCAGGCAATGCTTTGTTAAACTTCAAACAAACACTTGAGCTGCTTATTAACCTTTTCAACCCTACAAAGATATAATATGGGGAATGAGAAACCATATATATGTCTTCATCATCTTATAATAATCCTCACGCCATTAAACCATATGGACCTGTTTATGTCATGACTTCAGTTTCTATGGCTAAGAATAAACTTGTTTGTCAAAATTTAACAATAATAAATTAGCAAAAAGAAAAAAAAATTATTTTCTGACTTATTTAACTTACTACGCAAATCACAAAATTTGCAAGGCTGCACTGGGTGTCGCAAGATCATTCTTATGGACTAAAAGGGAATATCTTCTGGAGGGAGAACGAGGCCTACAATAAATTTTTTTATGGTAAATTCAATCTTGCTTGCAAGTATATGTATGTTTTGAGATTCTTATTCCCCAATTTGGAGCCTGAGATCATTCCATATTCAAGTGGCCTTTGGAAGCCGTAAAACAAGGGTCTTGAAAGAATATTCTAATTCCTGGTCATACCACATTTTCTTCACATAATTCCTACTTGGTTGGCCAACAGGTAATAAGAACAACAACAAAAACCTGCTGCACCAAGTTTCAATTATCTGCCTATTTTTGTTACTAATTGGTGACAGGAAAGGAGAGAACTTTATTTTCCTGCTTCCCAACAAATCTGTGGGAAACGAATTTGGTCTCTAAAGAAAAATTGAAAATTCAGGTTCTCCTTATTTTAATAATCTCTCTTCTTCATTTAGTAATTACTAAATAATAATAATAATAATAATAATAATAATACATATGTATTTTTTTTCCACTTTATTCCCTCAAAATAATCCAAGTATAAACGAAGAGCTTAGATGATTTAAGGGTAGTGGCATTTGGCAGACATCTATAATTAATATCACTCTGCCAATTGCACTCACTATTCCTGCTTGTCTGCCTCCTTGAGAAAACAAAGGCATTTCTAACGAGGAATACTTATTTATTCCCAGTAAGGAATTTCTAAAGCATGTTGATCAAAGATAAAAGAAAAACCCATAGTTTAGAATTGGGATTGGGGAAATTTTTAATGAGATATATTAATGCATTTTTTATCGTACATAAAAAAATAAAAAAAAATATATATCTTTACACTTCTAAAATATGATTATTTTTATAATAAAATCCAGTACTTCATAAAAAATTATTTTTTTTTGCATTGTAAGTGTACAGTAGAAACTACATAAATAAATAAATGTAAAGTTAGTGGTATTTCTCAATTTTAATTATTTTACTTAGAAACTAACTACAAGTTATTAATTACAACCACCAACCACCTGAAGCTAATAACACACACCCACTAGGTTTACAAAGAATCATTGAGAAAAAGAAGAAGAAAGAGCCGGGTAAGTGAGAAACTACTCCAATTAATCTTGCATTATGGCTATAGAGAGAATGCAACCCAGTAAACCGCACTTCTTCAAGCCAGTACTTTCCAGATTTGGGCATCAAATGGTAAGATTCTCATCTCTCTAAATCTGTTTGTAATTGGCATTATATATGGCCGAGGCCACTACTTGTAAACTGTTTTGCAGTCAATTCCTGCTTCATTTTTGAAATACTTGAAAGGACAAAAGTTTGAAAAAGCCGTACTGAGAAGCCCCACTGGGAAGCTTTGGCATGTGAAGATGAATGGTATGGTGTTTGAAGATGGATGGAAAGAGTTTGCTAAAGCCCATGATTTGCATGTTGGTGATTTCTTGGTTTTTAGACATGAAGGTGATTTGATCTTCAAAGTCATGGTGTTTGACCCAACCACATGCCTCAGAGAATATCCCTCCTTTGATCTCAAGGAGGAGATCGAAACACCACAGCAAGAAACAGTAAAAGAATCCGCAGGTTTTACAAAATTAACTGTTACGAATTAGCCTAAAACATATATGCAAGGTCTGTATATTGCTCATAGAAAGTTGTTTTGCGAATATATTTTAATGATTCAGGAGAATTCACAAAGAAACAGAAAAGCGTGAACAACTTGGTTGTTCCTCGGTGCCCTTATTTTGTGGTGAATGTGACATCTTACACTGCTAAAAGTTCTAAAGTAGTTAGTATCCTTCGCCTTTTAATTATGAATGTTCTTTTTTTGAATATTTAGGTTAGATACTGATCATATGTATGTTTAAGCAGCACATTCCTCGAAAATTTGCACGGCTACATGGCCTGGACTATAGATTTTGCAAGATTGTTCTTGTGAATCAACAAGGACAGTCATGGCTAGCAAACTTACGCCACAAGAAGACAGACGGTCAAGCTTATATTGGACAAGGTTGGTCTGCCTTTCGCAATGCCAATAATCTCAAAGCAGGAGATTCTTTCATTCTTGAGCTTATTCAAAAGGGGAAGAAACCTGAAATCAAAATGACCAGTGAGTTGGTGCCTTGAATTCCTTTACTCTCATTGCAATATTATATTTAAATATATATATGATTTGCTGAATTACTTATATGATATATTTCCTGAAAAATGATGTTGTAAAGGGTTGAAGGCAGATCGTAAGACTAGAAAACAGCCAGGTCACTGTGTTGCCAAAACCGGCTCTTCATCAATCTTCAGAAATCTCCAATTTTATGCCACCATGAAGCCATTTATAGTGAGTAGTGATCACTTGCTTGTCATAATGTCAAATATTAATTAATAGGGAGGAATTATTGATAGTATATGGTGATAATTTGCAGAGTATTCCGAGGAACATTGCGAGGAGGACGGGTGTAACTAGGGACTGTTCGGAGATGATAATTAGAAACGAAAGAGGAAAATCATGGATAGTTTCAATAGGGAAAAGTAAGAGTGGTGTCATTCGAACAGGACGCGGTTGGATGACATTTGCAAAGTCAAATGGTCTGAGAAAAGGAGATCTCTTAATCTTAGAACTCATCAAGGGAGGAAAGAAGCCTGTAATGAAAATTGTTGGTGATTATCTAAATTATAGACTCCTAATCATTTTCCATTTCGGGTTTCAGATTTTATGTTTCAGCAAATAATTAAGTGTCTGTGATTGTTGTTATGGAAGGTGTGAATGAAGGTGCAGAGAGCAGCAATCATCACAGGGAGATAGTTCCAAAGAGCAGCCTGGAAATTCATGAAGATGTTAAAATGGAAATTGTGTAACTATAATATCATTACCTCGTGGCAAACCCTTTGATCCTTAAGTTGATTTTCGAAACAAGGGGCATGTTTAATTATTAGCAGTTTTCATGTCTCTTAAAGTTGAATTAAATGATCTTTTTTTTTTATTATTTGCATTCGCCAAGTTGGACTGCTAATTTATCCTTTTAAGACATTGTGAAGATATATAATTGTGATGACCGCATGCAAAAAGTTTAAGCCCGAATTGAAATTAAATTTTAATTTATGCTTTAAACGAGGACCCCAAATTGATTTCACGATTCTCCAGTGGCTTTTCCAACAGCTAATATTGATATAATCCTTCTAATATAATGCACTCCTGACTTGGACACATCTTGTTTTTCCAACTAATTCACTATAAAGTATCCAGCTACCTTTAACAAAAGCTCGTTGTAGTTTTTTGACCATCATATATTAGTAAGCAAATTGAAGCCTAAACTATGTGCTAGTGGCAAAGAAATTTAACATTTTTTTCAAAAATTTCTGCTTTGAAACTCCCTGCAAACTATAAAAAAACAAATGCATACAAAAAAGCATAGAGCGGAAAGAAAAAGAACAGAAGTTTATGATATATTGAATTTATTGATAATATATGAAATTTTTTTATTGAAGATTTAATTTTTTATTTTTAGTCGACTTCATAATTTATTATCATGTTAAAAGAATAGTATTTGCAATCAATATTATATTTACAAAATAAGAATTAAATTATTTGACATAATATTATATTAAAAAATAAATTTTTATAATCAATCCTTTAAATTCTTTACATTGCAGAATATTATTGATTAAATTAAATCTTATATAAAAATATCATATGCTATCAATAATTCAATTTCTCAGGTTCTTCCCATTGGTACGATTAAAAATATTACAACTTCTGTTGGACCAGAAACCTTTTCTTGTAATTATCTTTTTCTCATCTGAATTTTCCTTTTTTTCATAATCTTAACTAAATTTAAAGCCATGTTTATCTTGTTTATCTAATAAATGATAAAATCTCCACCCCTTTCCTGTCTTCCTAACTTAGTTTCCAACCGCTTCTGCAACTGCAAATTCATGCTCATTCTGGTGATAAATAATAAAATCTCCACCCTTTTCACATAATTGTTCTTTTTTAATTATTAATTGTTAGAGCCAAAATGATGGCAATTCCTTTCTCTTCTTCATTAAGTTTGGCACAATTAATGGGTTTGTTTCATCAAAACCCGCTCTGTATATAGTCCATTCTAGATTCATTTTCTTGTTCCTTTTTTTTTATGTGGGGAAATGTATTCAGTTTGTATGAATTTGATTTTTTTTTTTTGATTAAATTCTGTTGAAGTCTTCTAAATACGGTTATTTTGCAATCCTCTTGTATTAGGCTTTAAAGCAAGATTACATCGGTAATCACCTTTTCTTTTCATTTCATCTCTAAAATGGCAAAAGGATGCCATTGGCAGGCTAGGAGGAGCAGGAGGAGGAAGGCTTAAGAGATAGAAAGAAAGAGATAGAGAGAGGGAGAATGGTGGGGAAGGAAGGGGTAAAATGGAGTAGCCACGTGTTAAATAACAATTGGTTATTAGAGTCCAATAAGCAATTGGACCGACTTTCACCTCAGGGGTATTATTTAATTTTGGGCAAATGCAATTTGCACCTTTTGTCTAATTTATAATGTGAAAAAGGAATGTGGTAGCAATTGAATTTAAAAAATAAAAAAGAAAATTGGTTGAGTGAGCTTGCTTATCCAGACCTCATGCATAAGATTAGTTATCAATTTAGATGCATATTATAAATAGTTCTTCTTTTTCTAGTATCAGTTTACGATGCCAAATTGTTAAATTAAGAAATTTTTTAATTATTGCAAATAACTCAATAAGCAGTAACAGAATTTAAAGAGAAAAAAGAAAGAATTAACAACAGAAAGTACAACCGACTTTCCTTTTGCAGAAGCAGGAACTTGGACTTAGAGGGGAGAGGGAATTGCCATTTCACCTACCCTTCTCACTTATGAAAATTGAATTTCAATGAAACTCCACCACCAGAATCTTCACAATACTTTACATACTCTTATACCCAACTACCCTCATCCCCCCCAGCCACCACAACTATAACCCACGCTACAAAAATACAAACGCTATTCCTATCCACCATTTCATTTTCTATTGGATTGGAAATTTGGGTTTTACTCATAATTAAACTCCGAACGTAACTAGCTAGTTGAAAATAATAACTTTAATACCAATAAAGTTAAATAAAAATTAAATCAATCGAATACCATATCACAATTTTCATTGCCAAAATAATATTACCAAAGACTCTTATGAATGGAACTAATGATATAAAAAGAATACATTTTTTTCAATACTTAATTAATTAATTGTTACGGAGTGAGAAATTTTTTTAAAAAATATTTTTTTTCTCGTGTTAGAAAGTATCTAAATATAATGCAAGAATTGTCATTTTCTTGTTGTCTCTTTCCTTCTATTTTTCCTCTATTTCGGCAAATGCTTCGCTGAACCCAACAGAAAAGAGCACGAATTACTAAGAGGCCAATAATAAAGAAACGAAAACAATCCAACAAGAAACTATGGTAAGGAAAGATTATAATCCCCATATTGTTATTTGTTATATTTTATTATCTACAACAAATCAATCCTTATTAAAAAAAAGGATCGCAATTCGCAGCTCACATAATCAAACCATTAATGTTTAAATCAATTGAAGATTCCAAGGGGAAAAAAACGAACAGTTCCCATTTTTTCACATTTTTTAAACAGATTCACCGCAATTATCATGGTCGACGGAGTCATGGTGTTTAACCTTGGCAAATCCTATCCCACGCGCCACCATCATGTTCGACGCGTCAACGCCAGTGGCCGATTGCATTTCCATCTGGCAAACTCTAATGGCACCAATTAGTTTCTCAGGCAACTCCTCTTCCGCCTGCGCCTCCACCACAAACCCCATATCAACACTCACGCTGGTCACATATCCCAATGCAAGGTGCAAAATAGCGCTGGCGATCTTCGAGCTCCCTATATCCACATCAATCTCCAAATAATTAGCTCCTCTATGATAATTACAGGTCAAGGCTTTACCTAACAAGCACGCACTATGTGATCCTACTGCTTTCTTCACAATCCATGGTCCTTTCACAATCCGGTTCACAATCTTGAACCGCTGATTCCGAAACGCATCATCTCCGTTGATGAAACGATGCAATAGCGAACATGGAGGGATAGGATCTTCTGCGGCAAAGTAAAACACCGCGCTGTGCTGGTCCTTACCGGGAACTTGAAGGTTAATGGCGAAAACAAAACATTTCAATGATTCTCCTCGCGATTGGGCCTTTCTGAGAGCGAGCATCACGCGGTTATCGGGGCGGCCGAGAACGTCTTCGAGCTTGAAACTAGACTTGAGCCAGTCCATGCCGACGGGGTAGAGTAAGTAATCGCCGGACGGAGCTTTTAATCGTTTAGTAAAGTAGTTTTCGGAACGGAGAGAGAAAAGCGAACCTGGAGGCGACGCCCATCCGTTGACTCCATCATCGAGGTTAACGCGGCGTAGAGATCCGCCGTTGATTGCCTCCGAGATCCAACTGCTGCCGGTGGTTGTTGTGGCGGTGGGATCGAATCTGGAGTCAGCCGGGTCGGAGCCCGAAATCCGGTGTTTTTGCTTGGTGGGGCACATGGTAGATGGTTCTCCTCTTGAGGAGAATCCCGAGAGTGAGGCCCAGTAGTTATAGTGTGAGACGGTAATGAACGGAAAGAAAAAGGTGTGCGTGTCCCCCTGGCTTTTCCAAGAAATTACGAAAAGAGTCCTATAGCGTAAAGGTTGCCCTATTTTTTTCCTTTTTTTTTTCTAAGAAAAAGAAATATTTTAATTCTAAAAATTATAGAAATTATGCGACTAATTATTTCAATTGAAATTTTATTTAATTAAAAAAAATCATTTAAATCTTAAAACCTCATCCAATACATAAAATTTTTATGGGTCGTCAAGAGGATGTGTACTATTGCAGCCTTAGCCTCTCCTACCCTCTCTTTCTTGTTCACTCCATGCATGTAATAGTTTATGTTTATGAGGTAACATCCCTAAATTGTTTTATTAGCATATATATATATATATATTATTTTGAAATAAAATCAGTAAAACAATCAATAAAAGGAAATATTCAAACAAAGAATCAATGCAATAGGAAAGATAAGGTCAAAGACTACTGAGAATATCACCCACAAAAAAAAGGGGAAAATAACATGTATTTTATTCTCTAAATTTTATGAATTTGTATATAATTAAAAATTTCAATTGAAATGTATTTAATAGGCTCATTTAATTATCAATTTTAAATTAATTTAGTCTCTAATTTTTTTAATTAATTAGATGTTATGTATTTCAAAAACAGAGAATATATTAGTTCATAATTCATAATTAATTCAATAAATTCAACATTTCATAGAGTCATCAAAATTAAATTGAAAATACTTTTTTTAGTTAAAAGAGTCAATTGAATAATTTTTTAGTTATATAAATTTAATAAAATAAAAAAATGTTGTGAAAAAAAACAACATTAGGAGTAATTGTATTTCAATGTAAAGGTACAATTGCATGCTTTCTTTTTAGTTGCATGTGCATGTTTTTAAAATAAATCAATTATTTAATTTAAGTACATGGCACGAAAAATGCTGTGAAAAAACAACATTATTCGGCGACATAATTACAATTGATTATTATGAATTAATTGGAATTACTGTATATATAATCTAGGTGTTTGAACTTTGAAAAGCAAGCATCATAGTTGTACTCTAAATTTTTAGTATTCGAATTACAAAAGTCAATAAATTATATATAGATAATCAACTTTATAAGTTGATAAATGTAAAATTTAGAATAAATAATAAGATTAAAAAGTGTTTGGGTACTCATATCAACACATTTGGATGTGAAAATGAATTTATTCACAAATTAGATTAATAATAAAATATTATATAAAAGTAACATTTTATTTTAAAAAGAATAAATATTAATTTATCATAAATTAATTTATGAATTAATTATAAATAAGTAATTTTATTAGGATGCACCTAAGATTTGCCATTGAGACCGATACAAAGAATTTTCAGGTGAGCTGTAAATTTTTTGTCTGGCACTTTATTCATTATCTTTTATTTATTCTCTCATATTATATTTGATAAACTTTATACACGTATTAATGGTAATTATGTAATTTAAAAGAAAGGATCGGGGGGGAATGTTAAGAGAGCGGAAAATACTTCTTATTGTCTTACTTGATGTTGATAGCTTAGAGAGCGACGCGTTGAAGAATAAGGTCCGATGGAAGAGAACATCCTTGAGTGACTTGAAAATTGATATATGCACAGGTCACTGTGGGACCTAGTGCCAACACGTGGAGCTGTGCGTCGGGGCTCTCGCACAACAACTCATAACGGCTGCAGTTCTTTTTCCTTAAGAACGGAGTTGATTAACTTTTGATAAAAAAGAATTGGATATGGAAAATTGGTTGCCGTTTATTATACAAAACTACTAAAAATGTAAACTTGAGAAGATTTTATAATTCTGATCACTAGACCCACATCATTAAATTTAAATTTATAGATGGAAAATTGCTTGCTTTGTCCTTTAGTGAAATAACATATTTTTTGTAATCATTTTGCCATATAATTTAATAGTGAGAGCTTCAATTAACACATTGGCAAATGGTATTTCATTCAATTGTAATAATAATAATAATATTTTTTTTATTTCCATAAACTAAACTGATACTAAATTTCCGTATTAAAAATAATAATAATAATTACAATCAACTGTAATGCAGCACTGATGTAATAGCATTGATATTAAATTATGAAATGTACAGTTAAGTCGAAAACGGTGGATCTGAAAAGCAAAGTGGCATAGCCATTGAAATCATGCAAGCTGATTTAGGCAGGAGGCAGTTCAAATCGGACTTATTGAGGCAACTAATCATGCTGTAGACCAAATGTTGAAAGACATTAAATTAGAGCCCGACTGGGCACGCCATATGACGTGGAGAAGAGCTCCTTTTGCTCTGGATGGCAGCTATTATTTCTCAGAAATGGACGTCAGCTCCCAAAAATCTAAAAATTCGGCCCACACAAGGTTGAAAAAGAAATATGTTCAACTCATCCAATTTGTGATATTAAATCTTTCCATTTTCAGTTTTGGTTTAACTCAGCCAATCACTTCCTAATCCACAAAAATCCAAATAAGAGAACTCACAATTTCCTAATTCACAATGAAAACCATGCATCAATATTGCCATTCATGAGGAAAAACTAAATCTCTCCCCTTAGCTTTCTCCACTGTCTTTTGTGGTTCACTTTCAAGTATAATGTGCTTCTCAGTCAAAAAGCAGCAAAGGTATGAATAGAGCGGATATATCAAACAATCAAGTTAACAGTTGTCCAAGGATTTCATGGCGGGAACATAAGGAGTTACACTAGGCACTCAATAGAGTATCATGAAGCCACATTTCAGAGGAGAGGAACATGCTGTAATATAATGTACAAAAAGAACACAAAGTTCCATAATATGTAAATGTAGCCTATGTAAATGTTGTATAACCTGTCTAAATCAATCCCATCCAACATTACAAACAACTACCTGAAAACAAAAGCAAAAGTCAGCAATTCCAGTTTAATGTGTGCTGAAGCAGCAAAAACAGAAAATTATCACAAAAAATTGAGTTAAAATTTTATGCATTCAATTTATAATATAAGTACATATAAACTACAAGAAAAAATACATGCACATTCAAACAAGCAATTTTGTAAGGCTTAACCTTGCAACAGTCATAAGATTACTTAAAAAACAGAAACAACCAGTACCATTTATCGTGCGGTTAATAATTATAAAACAACCAAATATTTTTAAGTACCATTTATCGTGCGGTTAATAATTATAAAACAACCAAATATTTTTTGTTGTCATACATGTTATGTACACCTTAAGGTTTAATTACTGCAAACAATCAAATAATTTTTATATCTGAAATTTCCATATTGGGATCAAAATCCCTACACTTGTTTGTGTCTTCAGATGGAACAGCTGCATGATTTTCATGAGAATTATCTTATCACATACCTAACTACTCAGTTCTGTTTGTTGGTAAGGAACCATAAAGAAAAACGCAGCCACATAAATATGAATCCTCAAGGTTCATGTTAGGAAACATTAAATTTGATAAACAGCATTAAATTTGGCAAAAAACCCCAATATGTTTTGTTATCATACATGTTATGCACATCTTAACAGATAATAACTGATAGCAGTTCAAATGATAAAACGATTTTTAATCTGAAATTTCCATAATGGAATCAAGATCTGCACTCCGATATGTGTCTGCAGCTCAAATAACTGAATGATTATCATGAGAATTCTCTTAACACAGATCTAACCACTCAATCTTATTGATAAGTAAACATAAAGAGAATCTTTAAAATTTAAGTTAGGAAACTTTAAATCTGATAACCAAAACTAATTCCTTGTTTATTCACATGCCAAAAGAGCTCCTCTTGACTGGTACAACAGACAAATATAGGCCTGATGGCCAAGATCACTACCATGAATCACCGTATATATGACTGAAAGTATACAACACATTCAGACACATTAATACCTGTAAAAAGGGTAGTTTGGAGTTCCCAATAAAGCAGAAAATTCAGCACTATCTTGGAAATAAACCTCTTTTAAAGGGTGCAATAACACTTTTGTCAAATGAAAAGTAATTCTACAACTAGCCCAGCTAAAACAAAAATAGTAGTTCCAATTCATGTTTTAGCAAATATCTATAAGCTGTAACTACCAGTGGAACGAATATTGCAATGCATTTACTGTACGCCATAGCTCAACCTTCCCAACAAATTTGGCTAGCATTAAATTTGTCAATCTTAAATGACAGCATCAAACTTTAAACTCCATTTTTAGCATCAGCTAACCCCCTACATTTAGCCATATAAATTTAAACACAAGTGAAAACAATCTACACAGCCACACACCTAAGTAAGACGTAAGCACGTATCAGTATCTGTCCCTTACAGGTATGTATTCCCATATCTTCTGCAAATTGAATTTTAAAATTAAATGTTTATTCAAGATTGCTATTACCCATCTTAATATTTAAAATATATTTTTTTTCAAACACAAACGACAAAGATGTCAATATTTCCAACCGGGGGCATAAGCTTCCTTTCATAGCAATAGAAAGTGCCAAACTGAAAAATTATCAAAAACCATAAAATTCTTACCACGAAATCGGAACTCTTAAGCGGGAATAGACATCAAACATCACAGAGTATATAAAACCCCACCCACGAGTAACTACCTATTTGCTAAATTATTGGCCAACTTCCACCCTCAATTCATAGCGACTCAATCGATTATTAAACTAATTAACACTACAGTGAGTACGATAAATATGCCTAATAAATGAGTAAAATAGCATTCACCATAAATGGAAGAACAAAAAATTTAGGGAATAGGCGCTTAACCTGCTATCCTCAATGTGCCTTTCTTCTTTGGGGCTGTTTATCAGTGGCTAACCTGTAAATCCAGTAGACCTAACACATAAACAGCGGCAAATCAAAGATCTGCTATTGAATTTGGGCTAAATCTAAATGATATGAGAGTCGTAAAAATGACATCAGTTATGTTAGAATACCAAAGCAAGGACGTGAGCTGCTATTAGAACAATAGCCAGGAAGGGTACCAAATCGAGAAACCATGGGCGCGGAATGAAGTCGTTCGCCATTTTTGCACATAGCGATATAAGCCTTGAAAGCAGGGTTTTGAATTCACTCCTTTTCGTCTTGCTAGAGAAGCCGCATGTATGATGAATGACAAATGCGACAGCCGGTTGATGCCGTTTTAATTAGGAAAATTACTTTTCATTAAATTAGCATTTAAGTTCCTGTTATTTGTACCTGTTCTTGAACGGCCTTGGATGAAATATGGATGATTTTTTTTACAAAATATTGGAATGGTGTTTAAGCTGGTTCAAACCTGATTTCAAAAAGATCATATTACACTCATACAATGCCTATTAAGGGCTAAATTAAATTTATGGCTCCTGAATTTTTTATATTTATAATATTTTAGTTTTAAAATTTTAATTTATAATGAAAAAAGTACACATAAATATAAAATTAACATTCTATTAATACGTTATAAGTAATATTGTTACTTGATATGATTTTTTTTCCTCATATTAACATATCAATTTTTTGTAATTTTCTTTTCTCCTCACTTTTTTTTGAATTTAGCCAATTAACCAATATTAAAAGTGAATGAATTTTTATTTTGTCCATTTCACATTTTATATCCAATTATATAGTTTAAAAATATTTAAAAATTAGATTTTTTTCTTATTTTAAACAACCCAAGAAATAGTTATTATGAACAGAATTAATTTACAAAAATATTTTTTTCTTTTATTTTTTATTTATTTGATTTTTCTTAATACTATTTCTTTTTTCTTCAGTTAAATTATACTGAAGACTTGTATTAGATAAGTGGAAAGCAAAAATAGGGATGAGAGAGAATTTAGAAAAAATATTGTGATGTCAATGTGAGA
Source organism: Triadica sebifera (assembly GCA_023653625.1). NCBI lineage: Eukaryota > Viridiplantae > Streptophyta > Magnoliopsida > Malpighiales > Euphorbiaceae > Triadica > Triadica sebifera. Next base: position 28,137,048 of record CM042909.1, read on the forward strand.
GAAAAAAAAATTATCTTATCATATAATAATTTTATATATAATCTACTAAAATTTTAATGTTATATTTATAATAAATTTAGATACTCTATTTTTATAAATTAAAATTTAAGGGCAAAATGTTACAAATATCAAAATTTAAAGGACAGATGCAATTTAGGGTGCCGATTAACTATAAAAATATTAATTATATTAAATATATAATATCTTTTAATTATATAATTTTTATCTAATATATAATAACTATTATATATCATATATTTGTAATTAAACTATCGTGTATATAGAAGATGCTGGATTGGAAAAAGGACAATTTGCAAAAATGAAAAAAAATGGCTAACAAACTTTCAAATTTATCAATTTTTTTTTCAAAAATATTAGAATTAATTTTTTTTAAAGCAAAAGATTAGATAAAAAATGATATTTTTAATATTAAAAAATCATTAAAATAGGTAAATTTGAAAATAAATTTTAGTAAAATCGATAAAAAAAGATTTGTAGATATTTTTTAAATAAAAAATTAAAAAAATATATATATATTACATGAAATTTCGTCCTTGAAAAAGGCAACATAACCTCAGACACAAGCTGGATCTACAACTTGGACTTTCATGGAGGTTAGCCCATTAATTTGAGCCGAGCTCAGGGTAATTTCCATTATTAAATGGACTCGTACATTGACTCCCAACCCAACAGAACCCAAACCAAGAAAATAGTCCGCTCATCAATCCGATCATCCTCTGCTTCTGCAAGAGTTTTTGGTGTCCCGTGGAGTTGCCAAATAGATCAAACGTGGCAACTCTCTGAATTAGTGAATTATGAAGCAACTTCATACCGAGGCGGCATTTGCTAAAACCCAGTTCCGTTCGCCGCTTTCACTTGCGCATTTCTACGACAGTTTGTATAAGTCTCTGATGGGTGCATGGTCAATTTTATTACAGTCCTTTCATGCGATGAGATCTTACAATTGCCAATGAGGAATGTGTTTGGGACTCTCAGGCCCCTCCGCCTTGCCAGTCTCCTCTCAACAAGTACTTTTCCTTTTATTTCATCAATGCTTATTTACTTCTCATTTATGCGAATTTTGTTTGGTTTCTGATTCTGAGTAAATATGGAGAAAGGAATGGAGCTGCTCTTTTATTTTATTTTATTTTATTTTATTTTGTGGTTTTATTATAATATCATGGTTAAATCGTAAGTCAGTAAATCCTTAATTTGGTTTTGTTTTGACGCTGCCGATGCTTTTCTCGGGGGTCAAGCAGAGGTTAAGAATTTTAGATTATGTTCTAAGTAGCTCCTGCGTGTACGTTATTTCCTGTTTTACTTGTTTGAGAAAATTTTCTGTACGTGATTGATATGGTATATTAGCTCCAAATACTATTGGAATGACTATAATATTGGGGTGCTCTGGAATTAATGTTGTCTTCTTCTTCGTGAGATGGCAATCAATGAGGTCTTTGCTTACAATCTCAAGGTTGTTTTCTCTTTGCAGCTTTGTATCATGATGGTAATGTGTTAATGACTATGACGAATTTTACATCATTAGGTGAGAGAGAAATTGCTATCAGAAAAATACAGGATAACCTGCTACTGCCTTACTTCTTGCACCGGAGGTAACTGTCTTAAATGCTGGATAATCTTTACTTTTATTTTGGTACATTTCATCTGAATAATTCATTATGATTCTAGAAGGTTTGAACATTTCGATGATTATTGTGATTAAGCTTAGGCGTTGGTGCAGATTCTCCACAACTTTTACCAGTGTACATGGTGAAAGGCCATCTGCAGAGTATGCGAAGTTGAGGAAAGAATCACTTGAAAGTGAATTTGGGCAAGCCCTTGATACTTATAGTTCCAAAAAAGTATCTGTCATCTATCGATTTGGCCCCTTTTTGGCTTTGTACAGAGCTTCAATCATATCTTTTCATGTAGTGAAGTTAGCCCTCTGGCAAATTTTTGTTTGGGACATGAAAAAACGTGCAATCAAGGTATGATAGCATTGGTGCTAATATGTTCTTCTTGGTACCTGTTATTTTGTTGGGTCAATGCTTGCTGTTTGGTACTGATGAATTAATGATCATGCTTCAATTATTTTCAATTTGTTTTGAATATAACAAATATCTTTTTTTTTTCCTTTATCTGCCTTTTTCTTGGAGTAGTAGACAAAGGTTGCACATAACACTTTTTATATTCATGTTAACGATGTGAGTGGATCATAATATTGAAGTGTGACAAACTTGTAGGGATTTCTATGTCTGCATGGGGAATGAAAGACCTTTACAGAAATTACTATTTCAATATTTAGTTCTTGATGCATTAATATTTTTAGAAAGTCTCACATGGGAAGTTCTCTTTTTTCTCTTGTTGAAAAGATTTCTTAATTTTTATTCTGCAGAATTAACACATATTTTCTCCTGGAAATTCACATTAGCTATTTGCAATTTCTTGCAGTTTCGGGAAACTCTGATTCACTTGGGGCCTTTCTATGTCAAGGCAAGTAACAGTGTGGCGAAATTGTTAATTCAATTGTTAAATCTTCTTATATTTCTCTTACAAATTTTTCCACTATGTTGCTTAATGGTTACAATCGTAAAATTTCATGTTGCTAGTTTCTAGTGACATACTGAGATATTCTTTAGAAGATTGATGGGTGTTGTGAGATGTTCTAAATGATTGTATTTTCCACTCTTTTTGGGATGTGAAAGTTACTTCCTTTGATTTGTGAGGTGACTGTAACATCTTAAATTCAACATGAGTTGAGAGATTTTGCAGAATGTGGAATGATGATTTTGTTTGTTCCGGATACCTATCTAGAACAATTTAAGAACTAAGCTCCAGGAAATTCTGAACTAAATTTCAAAACTATAATAAATTCTTGAACTGCTTCCTGGCATAGCATTTGTAATCAATCTTGTTTAAATTTTGCAGCTTGGGCAGGCTCTGAGCACTAGACCAGATATATTGCCAACTGTATATTGTCAGGAGCTTGCTAAGTTACAGGTGAAGCAGTTTCTCCTTCTTCCATAACATGCTTCATAATGGGTCATGATCTGTTCTTTAAATGGATATTTTTGCAATTTTCCTTTGTTTCTTCATTTGTGTCTAAATGCTTGGCTTTTTATTAGGATCAAATACCACCATTTTCAACCCACGTTGCAATTAAATCTATTGAATCCCAACTTGGTGTTCCAGTTTCAGAAATATTCTCCGACATTAGTCCAGAGCCTATTGCTGCAGCATCTTTGGGACAGGTGTATAAAGGTTAAATTCTTTTTTCATCCACTGGAGCTTCTTACTTATTTTGTATCATATTTCTTCACCCTTTATATGTTTAACCTGACTGCCTTTGTTTTTTTCTTCATGCTACTAACAAATAGAGGTTGCTTTTCTTTTGGAAGTAATACAACCTAATTTTTGCTATTTGTTGCTTCAAGTATTGCAGCTCATCTGCATTCTGGTGAACTTGTAGCTGTTAAGGTACAGAGGCCGGGTATGTCGCTATTATTGACCCTTGATGCATTGTTATTTCACATGATCGGTGGGCAACTAAAGCGTTTTGCCAAGGCCCACAAGGATCTATTGGTAGCAGTGAATGAGATGGTGAGCTTTGTATAATTTTAATGTTTACCGTGCTTTGCTTTTAATGTTGTTCAGTATATTTAGAGAATTAATTAAATATCATGTGAAATTTTGGGTTTAGCTTCAATATCACACTGAATCCTTTTATATAAGGGATCTATCATTTGAAAACAATTATGTCCATTTGCCTCTTCAAATCACATGTATGATTAGGCATAATGGAAAATTTGGACACTGCACTCAAATTTGATGAAGGCTTACAGACTTGGCCATGTCAGCGACAAATTTCTAGCATAAGTTTCATAATTAGGTCAAGTGTTGGAAAAGGTTGATCTACTCTAAACTTAACTTTGTCTCTAGCAACTTGTAATATTTTAGACAACTGCTTAGTAACATTAGTAAGTTGTTTGGGATGAAGGTGTTTGTTTGAGTGAAACATGGATTATTAAGGTTTGACTGATTATAGGTTCTAAAAAATAAGAGCAGGAGGATTTTACTTTTCTGTTGAAGAGATAAAAAAAGATGTGAAGAGCTGCTTCCATCTTATTATCTTATGTGCACATGTATGTCCGCAAATACACAGACACGTGCACAATTAGCTCTTGAATTGTGTTCAATGTAATGGAATTCCCTTGATATTTATATTTTTATTTTTGGTGCTTTTAATCTTCATATTCTCTATAATGAGATTGTACATGCTTACAAACATCTTCAGGTCTATCTTCACTGAACAGGTCAGGCATATGTTTGATGAAATTGATTACGTCCTGGAGGGGAAAAATGCCGAACGCTTTGCTTCTCTATATGGGTTTGACCCAAGTATGTTGGTCCATCCTTAGAACTATTACTTGTATGTTTTTTAGTTTGCAAATGCCATTACCTTTTTCTGTATTTATTACTGTATTTAAAGCATCTTAAGTAATTCACAAGTAATCACATAAAACATAATGGGCTTACCAATCTAATCTTTGCTAATAAATTGATTAGAGCATCATCTTCACTATGAGCATTTGAAAATCAACTGCGAGCAAGCAGATCGCTCTGGCTATTTAGCTATATTGGTCAAATTCTAGTAGTACACATTTTACTTAGGTAAAATTTCTGATCATGCATGGTTTTCGGGGTTTATAATTTCCCTTATATTTTTTGTTATGCACTCGCTAAGCACTCCAGTAGAAATCCGTCTAAGCTCATGTCGAGGAGGCATTTACTGACTGCTGGTGTGCGAATGCATGCATTCATGCTTATGGCTGAATTTCATGATGTTCTCATCTGTTTATCTGTAATTGTCCACAAGAATAAGGATTGAGATTGATGGTTTTTGTTCACGTTCCTCAGGTAATGATCCGAAGGGTCATAAAAAGGGCAGAGTCAGTAGTACCATGCACCATGAGAAAGCAAATAATGTTAAAGTTCCTAAAATATATTGGGACATAACATGCAAAGGCGTCCTTACAATGGAATGGATAGATGGAATCAAGCTTACAGATGAAGAAGCACTAAAGAAGGCCTGTTTAGACCGAAGGAAACTGATTGACCAGGTATGGGACATGCCTAATTATTTACAATGGAAAGTCATCTTAATTTCCTCTTGTTTGTGCTTTTGGTTTTCCGCGCAGTTTATTTTGGCTCAAGTCAGTGAACTTATGAATCTTTTTGATTTGGCTTCATAGGGTTTATACTGCTCTTTAAGGCAATTGCTTGAGATGGGATTCTTCCATGCTGATCCACATCCAGGAAACTTAGTTGCCACTAACAGTGGCTCTCTTGCATATTTTGATTTTGGAATGATGGGGGATATTCCTCGTCACTTCCGTGTGGGTCTCATTCAAATGGTAATAGCTCTTTGCTCAATGATCTGCTTAGAGCTGACATTTTATATAAATAATATTGGTGTGATGGCTTTGTTTGACTGAAGACCTTTAGCATTCATCTAAACATTCTATTATTTTTAAATTTATTTTGCTCCATAATAATGCTTCATTCAGACATGCACATATTCTCAAGAAGAAACTCTTGCTGTTGACATTTTGTGATGAATACTTTATTGTCATTTGAAAGCATCTTGTCGCACATATTGATATTCATACATCTCAGTTGGCTTAGCAGCTAGATCAGCGGCTTACATTTTCTTGTCATTATATTCCATGATATACTGCAAATTTCATTTTGTAAGGTTAAACTTGTCCTCATTTATCTGCAAATACATGGTCTATGTTTATAGAGATTGCAATGGCTCTTATTCATCATCTTGAAGCTTCCCTCTTCTGGGTTTATAAACCCTGTATTCTGAATCAAACTGCTTTCTGTGCTATGTTTAAGTCTTTTAAATTATTTATTAAGTGGATCCTGTGAACTTTGCAATTTTAACTATTTGTTGATGGTGGTGAAAATTGCATCAAATGCTTCTTATGGTAGATTTTTATAGTCTGCATGATTTTATGTTATTACTATCCTCCCATCTCTCTCTCTCTCTCTCTCTCTCTCTCTCTCTCTTCCTCAATTTGTATGGGCACGAGCTCAGGCATGTACCCATCCACTCATCATCTTAATGTTGTTTCTTTCCAAGTTATTACATCACCAAGAACATTGCATCTGGCTGTAAGTGAAAAAGTTGTTGATTTTGTATATATACATATGTATGATGGCAACTGTGCAATGCATTTTGCTTGAGAGTTGGGATGTTGTATTGTATCTGTTGATAAGTTTGTTTTTCTTTCAGCTTGTGCACTTTGTTAATCGTGACTCCTTGGGTTTGGCAAATGATTTTCTTTCTTTGGGATTTATTCCTGAAGGTGTTGACATCCAGTCAGTTTCAGATGCACTGCAAGCATCCTTTGGTGATGGGAGAAGACATTCTCGAGATTTTGAGGTTGGCATCACTATCCTTATTGTATATATATCTCTTCTTATTTTCCTTTTTTTCTCTCCCTTGAATTTACATTTAGTCTTTTTCCCATTTTTCTCTGTTGAAAAGCTCTCATTGGCTGACAATCAATTCCTTAATTCAACTTTTGGCAACTGCAGCTTTTGAAGGTTTTTAAACTATCCAACATAAGCAGGGGCATATTTATTGACTCCACTCACTTGGCAAATTTCTTTTTTTACCTGCTAAGCCTTTGATTTTTATTTCTCTGTTTTCTATAATTCCTTTACAAATTCAGAACTAAAGGAACACCTTTGACCTTTTTCTTTTTTATTGCTCTATTGATTTCAGGCGATAATGAACCAACTATATGATGTCATGTTTGAATTCGACTTTTCTCTTCCTCCAGACTATGCACTGGTGATAAGAGCACTTGGATCACTCGAAGGCACAGCAAAAGTTCTGGATCCTAATTTCAATGTTGTTGAGAGTGCATATCCTTTTGTCATTGGGAGGCTTCTTGCAGACCCAAATCCTGATATGAGAAGAATTTTTAGGGAACTTCTCATCTGTAATGATGGATCTGTAAGATGGAATCGGTTGGAGCGCCTGGTAGGTTAATCTAGTTCTTCAGAATTGGATCCTTTTTCACACATTCTGTTCTATGCTTCAACCAAAACATCTTAGCTGCTTTACGAGGAAATCTTCTTTTTCATGCAGATAGTTTCATATATTAACTTGCATTATTATGATGTATTGATATAAATATTTATGCTACTGGTAAACTTTGGTTAGATTTTGTTGCTGTATGTTCTCTGTATTGAATGCTTATATTTATGGACCTGTATGGCCCATGTGGTGCTCTGGTTCCAAATCTTGTGATGATTGTGATAAAGCTTTCCTTATGACAAATCTTGTCTCTTTAGTGACACTTGGCATTTGCTTTCTCCTGACGGTTTTCAATTTATGACCTGCATCCATCTGAATAAGTTTTTCCCTTGCTTATGAGTTTTCACAAATTTTTGGATGACACTCTTCCCAGGACCAATTTATCAGTACTAAAATATTCCCAAGATCCTACCTGTTTTCTTTGTTTTTACATCAAAAATAAATAATAGTAATAATGTTTTGATAGTTGATTATATTATTGAGAGTGATTTTTTTTAGTAGAATGGAATGTCGATTTTGATTAGTTTGTCACATCCATATATGCTACCCATCAGAAGCTGCTTTTTTTATCCAGATAACAGCAATATCTGAACAGGCATCGGAGTCATCAGGACAGGCCTCTGATTCTAACAAAAGTTCTTCAAATACTTTTGGATGGAAATCATTTGATGTGCGTGCTGTTGTTGGTGCTACAGAAGATCTTTTGCTCTTCATTCTATCAGATAAGGGTTGGAGGGTGCGTGTTTTCCTTGTTCAGGATATAATAAGGGTAGCTGATGTTATTTTGAAAGACGAAGTTCTTGGTTGCATTTTAAATAAGAATAGCGAAAGAAGAGAGGCATCCGAGTGTGAGGTTTGTCTACATTTACTTTATTGCATATCTCACCATTTGTCTATTATTGCTAAGGTTTGTCTAATTTACTTTATTCATTTGGGTTAGATTTTTGAATTAATTCAATAATATGCATAAATTTCCAGAATTGTACTAGATTTTGTTTCTAAATTCTTTTAGCACATCTGGATAACCATTTCGGTAATTCATCTGTTTCAAAGATCCATGTGTAATTTTCTGGTTCTACTGATGGTTAAAATAGTTTTACATGCCTTTAACTAGGCAGTCTCTTTATTATAGTAATAATGAAACGTTTTTCCCAAGTGCTAGTTTCATGATGTGAATCTCTGTTTGGTACTCATTTGTTGTGTATTACTATTAGTCTCATGATGAAAGTTAGACGCACTGATCATAGCCATCAGACAATGATAAGGGTGGATATGTGAACTCTTCTACAAATAAGATGTGGTTAGCTTGTTTTGTCTTCTGTGCATTCAAATGTAAAATCATTAAATCAAGTTTTGCTTGGGCATGGCATGTTGATTATAGAGCATTTTTATGCCCTGAAATTGAGGAAACAGAGAAAACAAAGAAGGAAGTTGATTATTCTTCTACTCCCAATATTGCAGGGCCATTCAATGTTCATGAGGGTGGTGAATGGGTTCCGATATTTACATCAGGCAGTGAAGTTAGCCCCAGAGATGTGGACAGCAATGCTTATACGGATGGCAGTGAAGCCTGAATTTAATAGATTTACTCTTGATGTTATTTCAGCCATTGGCACTCATTTTAGCCGTAAACTTCCCGAGACGACTTGGATTTTTATATCTAGACTTCTGCATGAGTTGGTGAGAAACTATAAATTTGATGACCTATAAAGCCTACCCATTCATTAGCAATACCTGATAGAAGCAAAAGCTAATCAATGCCTCCTTTTACGATTTCACCTTTTTGTTTATGTATTCGCAATTAGAGGAAATAGAAGCTATTCAGATCCAAGGATACATATTTAAAGAGGTATTTTTGAAGGTTTATATCGGTAATGCTTAACAAACTTAAGGTTTTTTGTGGTCAAGGAAGTCTAGAGGCGGGTGATTAGGCAACTTGATGGGAAATCTGTTAAATGATTCGGCAACCACACGAAGTTACATGCTTCTTTCCCTATTTGAAGGGAAGTGCAGAGAGTAACTGATGAGAAAAGTTGGAAGCAACTCTTTATGACATGTCTCTTTGAAGCTGTATGTTTTTAATAAGTTATTATACTCTTTGTTTGTACAACGTAAACGCATTCGGAGAAATAAATAAATAAATAAATAAATAATATATATATATATATATATATATATATATATATATATATATATATATATATATATATATATATATATATATGTTGCTGTACGAAGGGTTGGCATGTTCTGAATATGCAATTATAAGAGTAGATTCAGTCAATGTTATAGCTCGTTGATTAATTATGCAATGGGTTCAAATCCTTGTGGCCATTCATTTGGATTCATTAATACGTAAAGATCTCAAATTAGTAATTAAATTTAGACGTCGTTATAGTTTTAATTATAATCGGAAACAGACAAAACCCTTTGACTTCATTTGATCCTAGATTATTTTGTGTTTAATTACTCATTCTTGTACCGTCTGCACTGTCAACAGTTATTTTATTACGAAAATCATGTAAAATTTCACTTGGTAAACTTGTTTCTACTCGTAAGCTTCTGTCCACTTTACCCAAAAGGAAGTTTACCCAGCAGCAGGGTACAAGATCAACAGCACTAACTCCTTCTGCATGCCTGCCACGTGTCTACTGTGAACCTCAGGATCTCTCATCTCAACATTTTCCATGTGAAATGATCACATATTCTCTCTGGATCACGTAATTAGTGAAATCACAAATATTGTGTTTATTATCATTAAGCTATCACTCAAAAGTCAATTAGGTGAATTTGAAAAAAACTTATTTTTTGAGGAAAAATTATTTTATTTTTAATTTTTTTGAATTTTGAAAACTATTTTTAAAGAAAAATAGATAAATAGATACTTTTTTCATACAAAATTTAAAAAAATCAGAAAATTAAATAAAAAAATTATATAATTTATTTTTGCACACCCAACATCAATTCTAAATGTCCATTCAAAACTTAATTTAATTCTCTAATTCGAAAATAAATGAAATGGATGCGGGAGACGAGATTAGTCCCATATCATTTTTACTCAAATACGACATTGTTTTGGGCTTTGACACGGTCGTATCGTAGCCTGGGCTTCACACACCCGCGACGCGTAAGATAATAACCCCATTTTTAGCATGAATTAACAACTCCCTTGTTTTAAGCTCCGCAAAAACCACGCACGATGGATTTTTTTTTTCTTTTTAATTATTAGCTTAAAATTAGAAATTAACTTAAACAAATTTACAAATTTAATAGTCAATTGAATCGGATTGCAATTAAAATAATTAATGAAACAAAGTTTCAGTTGATAATATAATTATTTAAATGCATAAAATATGAAAAAAAATTATTACAATCTAAATTTTCAATATATATATTTTTTAATTTTCCCTCTTTGACTTGCGTCCTTGCGGCCTTAACGAATAACAACCCGAAACGAAACAGAAAATCGCCTCCTTGGTTTCTCCCTCTTTTCTTTTTCTAGACATTTCTCTCTCTAAAATTGCTGCTCTTTGTTGCCCTTTTAAGCTTTATCCTCTTATGGCATTTCATTTCTTTTCTTATCCTTCAGGTGCTCTCTCTCTCTCTCTCTTTCTCATTTCCTTCATTGCTAATTTTCGGTTGATGAATGCCCTCTGGAATTTTATCTTCACTAATGTGATCTCAAATATTTTGTTAATTAACTTATAACTGTTAGGTTTTTGGGTTCTTTTTTGAATTGAATATGTTGTTCTTGTTATTAATACTGTAATACCGATCTATTGATTAGTTTTAGTTTTCCTCTGTGCTTAACTTTGAATGATTTTTGTTTATTTTTCAGGTTGAGTTGTGTAATTCTGGAATTGGAAATAATTTATCTATTGTCAACGGCGTAGAAGTGGTCAAGGATCGTTGGCTTAACATCTTACATAATTATCGTTTTTTTTATTTTGTTTTCTGATCTTGATCATAACGATAGGAGGTTGGGAAGCTGAATTTTCAAGCTAGAATATGGGTTATCTTAATTCAGTCTTGTCTTCTACAAACCAGGTTTATGCTGATGATGCACCTGTGAGCGGTGGTGGTCTCAGGTAAAACCTTTTAATATCTTGCGGACATATGGTTAGATCTGGAAATGTTTTTTCTTTTCTCTTTTTTATCCTTTGGTCTCCGGCTTAATCTTCTATATCTTTGATTTCAATACTCATGGTCGAATTGTTTGTGGTTGCATGTTTCGTCTAGCACATGAATTTTTCTTTGGCTTCCTTGTTTATTATAGTTGATGATGCTTTGGCTTGCTTGTTGATAATGATTGGTTTGTTGTTCAATTTTGTGAAATTGTGTTCTGATTGATCATGTCATATGTTAGTTTTTGAAAAAAAAACCATTATTGATTACAAGTGATCCTTCCAAATATGGCTTATTATTTAAAACTGAATAGTCTTACCAGTTTTGTACCCTTAAGAGAAAGCTTCTGTTATTTTGGTTCTTTACTAATACCAGAACCATGCATTGATTCTTATTTCATTGGTTGTATGGATGAATTATTCTTATTAGGAAAAATATGAATAACAAAATGAATTAAATATCGGTAGTACACAAAAGAATTTCGTTGTTTCTTTTGCAAAGTTAATGAATGAATTTTAATTGGAAATAAGGTTCAAAAGTTGTATATTCCTTTGATATCCTATACCCATTGTCGGTTTCAAAGGTACTTATTCCGTGTGAAAAATGTTTACTTTGTCGTTTAATATATGGTGGCGAAATGCAAGATATGAAAAGCACATCCCTTTATCACATTTTTGTCATGTTGGGCACGGGATTTCCTCTTCCAAGAAAGCATGTTAGTCATGCTTGCTTTATTATTTGTTTGCTTCTACTTTATTAGATTTTGTCGTGTTAGATACACAACGATGTTTGTGCTAATGGAATGACTTATCATTACTCTATTCATCCTGATACTTAAAATCTAAAGATTCAATAAATCACTTTTTAGGAATATATCAAGTGTATGTTGCAACATGGAGATGAAGGATTTACAGGATCTTGAAAATGTCATTGTTAGCATGTAACTTTGATTACCATAGTTGGATGGGTGCAGATTGTATAATATTTTGGAATGAGTACTCCTGGCAATAAAAATATTAGCCTGAAGCAAAATAATGTCAATGTGCTATAAATGGAAGTATTTGAGCAGTTATATATGTGATGGAAGATGTAGCAGTTGTAGTTATAAGTATTTTGGGGGTTTTGATACTCCCTCTATTCCACAATGATAGGCTCATTCCTATTTTCACACAAATTAAGAGAATCTAATTAATATAGTTGGAACTATAAACTTTACTTATATTTTTTCTAATAATATACCCATACATTAATTAGGGTCATATTAGAAAACTAAGGGTAGTTCATATTTGTTGATAACAAGGTATATTAATTAGGAGTATATTATAACAAATCAACTATGTTTTCAAAAAGGGAAGTGGACGATAATTTGGGACGGATGGAGAAAGAAAACAAGCTTGTCTTTGTATGGAGAGGGTACCACCTAACACATAATGTTAGACGTAGTCAATGTGATGGTAAGTATTGTATGTATTTGGATACTTTCTAACATGTGAAGGATTTAGAACATATTCGGATGAATGGTTGCAGTAAGTTGATGCAGCTGTAGATTACCAGTTAATAGTTGATACTTATGTTTTGGGGCTCAAATGCGACAGCTAGAAAATCTTAGCTTGCAACATCTTAGTTACAATTTTGAACTGTTGATTGCTGGATTTGAAACTTTACTCTAACTGCTACATTTACCAAACTATCCGACCAAACAGTTAGTATAACCCCCCACTGTCTTTATGCAGTGCTCGATTATGTAGTTTCTAAGCAACTGTTGAATATTTTTTAATGGTTTATTTGCCTTTATTTATTTATTTATTATATATTTAATGTGCTTTCTTTCTTTCTTTTTTTTTTCTCTATACAATTTGAGAATCTGATTGAACAAAATTTTCTATCTACTTGGGTTAGAGCCTCTTTTTAAAGTAATTTAATTTCTTTGGTTATCGATAAACTATTATTATCTAGCCTTTGAGTTCATAATTATTTGTCTGGCACTAAGTTTGACCTGTTTGCTGCAACAGTCAGAATGGAAAGTTCAGTTATGGATATGCGAGCTCTCCAGGGAAAAGATCTTCCATGGAAGACTTTTATGAGACAAGAATTGATGGTGTTGATGGAGAGATAGTTGGCCTTTTTGGAGTTTTTGATGGTCTTTCTCTCTCCACTTTTATGCATTTTTATATATTACCAATAAATACTTCACCACATTTAGATTTAAGTAATGTTCATTTAATTATTAATTGCATGTACTTACCTCTCATCCCTAATCTTAATTTTTCTCGGTGTGGGCTGTGGAGCAATATGTTATGTAAAAGGGTGTCGTTTCATTCATTGTTGTTATCTTACTGTAGCTTTGCAACTTTCTTTTCTTAATTTTGATTTCAATTTGTTCTTTTTGGTCGCCAACATCCAATACACTTTATTCAAGTAATCGTTTGATAGCCAAACTAATGTACAGTAGATAAGTAAATATGGTTCTTTTACACTTACAGTAGCTTCTAAATAGGAATTTCTGCTAAAAGAAATTTTGCAGAATTGGGTGTTTGATCATCTGCTCCATTGTAGTTGCAGTACTTGAAGCCATCTGTCACCTGACATATTGGTTGGGAATTGTGGTTTTTTATGGATTATGAACATTATAATGGTATGGTCTATACCAGTTTGTTCCACCATTTCTTAGCAGGGTCTTATCTAACTGCACATTTTTTGTCATTGGAAGATAAAAACTGTGTAGCGAGCTCTATAGTTCTAACATCATATAGTATCACCTAATTTATGCTAGAATTTTTCTTTGAATGCACTATTCAATAATGCTTAAAATTTCTTTTATGCTTTTTCAGGTCATGGAGGTGCACGTGCTGCTGAATATGTGAAACAAAACCTTTTCAGTAATTTGATTAGGCATCCGAAGTTCATTTCTGATACAAAATCTGCTATAGGTTTTTCTACTTCCTAATTATAATTAGATTTTATGCTTGATTTTCTATAGATTTGTCATTGTATAAAGTAACTGAATGTGAATTTTAATTTATTCCTTTCTACTACAGCTGATGCATACTATCACACAGACTCTGAGTTTCTGAAATCAGAAAATAGTCAGAACCGAGATGCTGGATCAACTGCATCTACTGCTGTTCTTGTTGGTGACCGTTTACTTGTTGCAAATGTTGGAGACTCTAGAGCTGTCATATGCCGAGGAGGCAATGGTAAGCTTTAGAAGAGAGATTTTTTTTCTGATATTCTTGGATCATCTAAATGAAGCTCATATAAGATATTTGCAGTTTCTCATATTCTCTAAAGTAATTAGGTAACATGTCTTTCCAAAGTGTAGAGGATTTTGAACATTCCCACTCAATTAAAAGCTGTACACTGTAGTTTTTAATATAACCATTAACATATGGCTTCAGTTGTAAACGTCATGTTAGTTTTATTCAGCTCCCTACATGTTAGCTGCGATTATTCCCTAAAACTTCTATTAAAAATTGCATGGACATATGACAGTCCATCACTTTCTCCTTGCCTGATGCGTGCTTCTTTTGAAAAGGATACTACTTTCTAGATTATTGTGCGAGGAAAATATCTTACATGTTTTTTTCAGTAATTTAGAAATTTAGGAAACATAGAATTGACTTTTGAAAGTGGATATAAGCGTAGGCTAGTTAAAATAGAATGACAAGATGCCTTGGGATGCAGTAGTAAATAATTATCTTGGATAAAAATTCTAGCAATGTTGGTTATGTCGGCCTAAAGGTAGACATCTATGTACAGAATGAAATATTTTCAGATTACTATGTTGCTCAGTTATTGCAAGATTTAGCCATTAAAGTATATTTTCATTTATGTAGCTATTGCTGTTTCTCGAGATCACAAGCCAGATCAAACTGATGAGCGGCAACGGATTGAGGATGCTGGAGGATTTGTGATGTGGGCAGGTAAGGACTTTGCATAGTCAATCTTTCCATTGTTTATCTATTTATGGACCACTTTTTGGCAATTGATGACTGAAATGCAATATTAGGGACTTGGAGAGTTGGTGGAGTTCTTGCTGTGTCTCGTGCATTTGGTGACAGACTTTTGAAGCAGTATGTTGTTGCTGATCCAGAAATTCAGGTCTCATTCTTCTTGTTCAGCCACTTGATGCATTTGTGGGCATAGACGTATCATGCCTCTAAATATGGAAAGCTTTTGTTCATCGTATGCATATCCTCGAATGTGGCATTCTCAAGTAGTAAACTTGTTTAAACTAATGCTCCGTTTTTGTTATGGAAATTAAAATGCTTTAAATTGATTAGGGTCTTAATTTAAAGATTTCTTCAGATTTTACTCTACTCTTTTCCACACCCTTATGAAATTTGAATGTCTTTTAACCTCTGAAATATCTGTGGGAATTGCAGGAGGAAAAAATTGACAGCTCACTTGAGTTTCTTATCCTTGCAAGTGATGGACTGTGGGATGTTGTCTCCAATGAGGTTTGTATGATCCTATCATCTCCCTGATGCTCTTTGGTACTGTGGAGGGTGGATTTTGTCTTAGAATTTGAATTCTTTTCTTCCCACTAATATGTTGTTGAATAATTGAGCAAAAAATGAGTATTCATTGTTGCCCGCACCATCTGATACATATTTTTCCTTTTCTCAGGAAGCTGTTGAAATGACTAAACCAGTTGAGGACCCAGAGCAGGCAGCAAAGAGATTGTTGCAGGAGGCATACCAGAGAGGCAGTGCTGACAATATTACCTGTGTTGTCGTGCGCTTCTTGGCCAATCAAGGAGCTACTTCTCGGCCTACTGTTGGCATTACTTCTGTATGAGAATGCAGTGCTGTTGCTGTGTAGAGTGGAGAGGTGTAAAGCTAGTAAGGGAAACACAATAATGGAATCCTGCTAAGTTCTAGGATAGACAGTGGACAAAACAAAAATGGTGGTTAATGTTATCGCATATACCAACCCAACCTCTAGAATAGAAGTGTATCTGAGTCTAGATTATGTACTGCATCTTTGAGGTAGCTAGGAATAAGCCAACCTGTTAATCTGTAAAGAGTCTGTCTGAAGACTATCGTATATGTTTTAACCTGTAAATGTCGTTTGAAACTTCCTTTGGTTGCTTTACTTAAATATACTTGCTGCATCTTGTGGTCGGTGTTATGTTGCATGAGGTTATATCTTCATGTCGGCTAGGTTCTGTACCTAAAAAGGCAAAATAAATGAATAAACCTCAACGCATTAACTTCTAAGTCGAAGCAGCTTTGAGGTTGGATGGGCCAAACGATTATGAATAGACCAAGGAGAATATAGAACGTCAATGAGAGAGAGAGAGAGAGGACTCAGAACATGTGGATCGGCAAGGCAATTTTGCCATTATGCACGGCGAGCAAACAAAATAGTGTATCATCATTGTCCTCTTATAGATGCATGCTAGGAATATAGTATGGGTAAATTTGTACATATAATTTTTTTTAAAAAAAATCACAAGTAATAAATAAATTTCCCTAGACTCGTTTCATAATTCTATTCAAAAATCGAGCTAATGATACAAATATTATATAAGAAAAATATTTTTTATTATTCTTATATTATATTTTATAACTAGCTTGAATCATGAATAAAATTATCCAGAGTTTAGGCAAGGGAAAACAATGCACGGGGCTAATGCACAAACATATGTATATCAGCCAAACTTAAATAAGATTTCTCAGTGGAGTTGCTGCCTCTGTGAAATGGGAAAAGCCTAATTGTGCCGCAATTTATAAGCCTCCACTTGGAATTTTAACTCTGCCTTTCTCTCCAAGGTTTGAATGATCTCATTAATGGGACCAAGCTACCAGTGCATAGAATTCTCTGCCTTGTTTCCCAAGTTTATTATAATTTAAACACTAAGAATAGTCAATGCGGTCACCAACTACCGACTAGATGCTTTCTACCTCTATTTGATTTTTCTTTTAGCTAAAAAATATTTATTTTTTATATTACTCCAAGGGCATGTTTGATATTCTAAAATTTGTAATAAAAATGAGATTTATATTCTAAATTTTAAGTTTGACGACTAAAATATTTAAATAAAAATTCATAATATTTTAAATTTATTAGCATTTGAAATTTTTTTCCATATTTTTTTAAATAAAATGTTTTCAACAAAATTAAACCGAACATAAAAATAAAATTTTAATTTATATTACGTAAACATACCAAATAGAAATATTTGAATTCTAAAACATTAATCTAGGAATAGAATTTTATTCCTCATGGAATCTTATTATTTTAGCATGTCATGAATATTTTGGTATAGGCATGAACTATTTGCCTCGGCCAGCTGGTTCTGAAAAATTCTAGTTTAAATTTATTTTATATTTTCATTTATAAACTTAGTTAATAATTTATAATTTTATCACAAAATTCTTTATATAACTAATTTTATATTTTTGGGGGATATTATATTTATTGTCATGAATTATAATCGAAGAGGAGAAAAGAAATCACCGAATGAAGCAAGTTGATGATTTCGCATTTTACGTGGGTCAATTGATCCACGGCCTAAACGGAAAAGCTCCAAGGCTAATATCCCAATGCAATTGGGCTGAAGCAAATTCAAAGTTTTTTAGGGTTTGCGACCCCTGGCCCGAAAATTAATTTCTCAATTTTGAACAGCTAAACAGTATGTTTGGCAGTACAGATAACTAAGCAATTAATCCTAATCAATTACATTTTCTCACTTAAATCAAATTTTTGTCCAGAAATCTTATAATATTCCACTATGTGAGGTCGTACTCTGCAATGAGTTACTATGCTTTGGATTCTTTATTCAGATCTAAATGATATATATATGTCGGACTAATTTTACATTGAAATTTTATTGGACATAATAAAAATTTATAATTATAGTGAAACTAATTTTAGAATAATTTAAATTATTTTGGAGCAATAATCAATCCTAACTCTCTAGCACATATAATTTTGATAATATACACTTGTATTTGGCTGTCAATAACACACAATTATTTTAATTTTTTTCCTCTTCTTTACTAACCATCTTATTTCAAAATTCAAATAAAATTCCTTCTATGTAAATTTTAAAATTTCTTTTCAGAGTGACTGACCTTTATTACCATGTGATAATATACAGTGTTTGCTTCTTGTGATAAGAGCTGGTAGGAGACGGCCAAAATTTGAAGGTCTTGATAAACTTTTTTTGGGTATGGGCAAGCAAAATGACATATTATCATATAAATAAAATTTATTAATATAAAAATTATATTATTAGTTTGATGAATGATAAATGGGGAATATACAAGCAATACTCAGAGTAATCCTTTATTGCTAAAACACATGCATGGTTTGAAATTTGCATCCATCATGGAACTAATAATAAATTATGTTATAAAAAAAAAGATTTAAAGAAGAATTATAGAATTAAAGAAGATAAAAAAAAAGGAAAAAGAAAAAGATAGAAAGAATAAAAAAGATAGTGATTGGTAATATGTCAAAATCTAATCGAGAAGGATATTTCTTAGTCATGGTTAAGGCTGGTCACAGGCCAGTTCAACTCATGAACAGGACTGAAATCGGTGAATCGTCAGTTCTAAACTTGAATCGGACTGTAATTATTGAGGAGCTAGTTCTGGATTGATTTCCTATTTTTTTTAAATCATAACCACCAATTTCAGTTCGGGACGATTCCTGGTTTTGAACTCACATTTTTAAAAAATAAAAGAAATTATATATAAATATATATTTTTGATGTCATTCACGTAATAAAATTCATTTAATATGGACCAATTTTTTTGAGTTTTTTTTTATTAGTAAAATTTTAGTTAATAAATTAATTTTTTTAAAAAAAATATAATTATTTATTTATTAAACCTGTCAAACTACCAATTCAAAATCAGCTTTAAATATTTTTTGGACGGTTCAGATTGATTGAATAAAAATTAAACCGTGAAACCTTCATAATAATTTTATATTCAAAAAACAGTTAACGAGTTTAAATAATTTATTCATGGCATTAAATTATGGACATCATCCACCAATAACAGCTAAGATTTTGATTTATTTGGATCTAAAACTGCGAATTGCGAACTGCTTTAGTGGGCATGTTATGTATATCTCCGGACATTTTATATGATTTGTTCATTACTATAAGCAGACCAATGCATTATTTTATTTCCCAATTCCAAAATATCTCCCTAATCCCTCCATCACTTTATTGCTTTGTTTCTTCATTTTTTTATTCCTCTCCCAAATAATCATCAAACTATCATAAGTTCAGTGACAGACATTATTATTATTATTATTATTATTATTATTATTTAGTTAACGAAGAGACACATTAATTATTATTTTCTGAATCAAAAAAGTCATCATATCTCCATTCATTGGTATCAAAAATAGAAAAGTAGAGCTACCATATTATCATTGTCTATTACATTTGGCTTAAATAACTCGTTAATTGTATTTTTTATAAAATAAGTAAAGAAAGTAACAAAGAACAACTGTATTTTCTTCTGATACAATCACGACGACAAAATTATCAAGGAAAAAAAAATAGTCAAAGATCATTTTCCAAAAAGAAAACTTCCTCATGGGCATATACCTCAAATAAGCCCGTTAGACCAAGGACACGTGTTCAACACACACAAAAAAATATAAATAGTTTATTTCTTATAAACCAATAATTATTCTTAATTACGGCCAGCATATTATTAGGAAAAAAAACAACAATAAAAACTTCTACAAAGCCGACGGTTGCTGTCCGTCGATCAAACAGCTTCACCTACAAGTATGTACAGCGTAGGTTAATACATCAACAGCAGCGGAAAAAAAATATGCAGCTAGTTTTTATTGGTTACAGAGATGGATTAAAACGATGGGACGACGCCGAATCCGTAGATACTACTACCATCCACTTCAACTTCCATATCCGTACGTTTCGCGAACCTTCCTTTGATTCGGGGCCTTGTCTCGGCGTAAGCTTTGCGGGATGCGTATCTGATCGTCTTCTCAAACTTTCTGTTCTTTCTTTTTTCTCTGTACCTTAACACTCTTGCTTCCCTGTCCACTGCCGATACTTGAACCGTCTGATTTGTTGACTCTACTCCGTTACTCAGTGATCTACTGTATGGATTTGACATATCGGTCATGTTGCCGCCGTCTGGCACGACTCCTACATCGAGAGATGAGGAAGACACCTGAAATCACAACAAGCACGGATCATTAATTAAGTTCTCTCTTCTGCCTTTCTAGGCTGCCAAACAGAAAATTGAGTCCGAAAAACTTACACTCTGGCTCAGGCACTGTGTGTTATAGCCATAATAAGCAAAAGGTTTGGATCCGGTCAAGTCTAGCTCGAAGCAGTGATCGTTCGCTTGTAGAGCTTGAATGTTCTTGCTTTGCACAGGCACAACACCATCTGTGCCGGAGCTATTCTGCTCCTGCGTTTCAAGTTTGGGGTCCACGGGTCCGTAATCCAGATCCAAATAGGGATCTATGTCCGAGAAGCCATACTGACCTGTATTCAGATCTGGACTCTCCATCTGCTTAGTGTTGGGAGGGTTTGGAAGAAGCCAAGAAGCTGCCTCCGCTTCCTCCCTGCTGACATCAGCGTCGCAATCCACGTCGGAGAAGTAACGCTCATCAAGGAAGTTAACAGCGTTCTGTTTCACAGCAGGAGCTGAGCCGACGGCGCCATAGAACGGAGTGACGGGTACTCGCTCGTGCCGACGAGCCAGGGGGTTGGCAGAATGGATGTCACGGTCGCAGGAGACGCAGAGAGCAGCGGCGTCGGCCTTGCAGGTAACTTGAGCTGGTGCTTGTTCACAGACCTCACAAACCCAAACACGCGCGTGGCGTGAAGAAAGCTTGTTGGCGGCATGGACCTTCGAGTCACAGTTGACGCAAAGGAACGCCGAGTCGGCTCTGCAGAAGAGAGTCGCCGTGGCGGATTTGCAAGAATCACAAAGCTTGGAAGCCATTTCACGACTCACTGCAAGGTTGTAAAGTCCTTTCTCTCTCTGTCTCTCTAAGAATCGCACAGTTTTCGCGGACGGGAGTGTAGATTTGGGTAGTTGTTGTTTACTGTGGTGGGGTAGGGGGGTTGAGGAGGGAGGAAGTGTCTATCTGGTGGGATCGGGGAGATCTGGGAAGCAACCAATAGCAAAATGACTCGTGGATACACCTTAGCCAAAATAAAAAGGGTTTTGTTACAAAATAATAATATAATATGAAGATTTTGAGAGGAATTATCAATTTCAAAGGTGGAGCCCACGTGAGAAGAGGTTAAAGTCAGCTGAGAAGTGGGGAAGGGGGAGGGGGGGGTGTGGGTGTGGGTGTTTTTGGCTTTTAGACTTTTCGTTGGGACATGAAAACAATTAGTCTAATTGGTTGCCAAAGATTAATAATGTAAGCGGGACCCACATTTTTGCCCAGCTGGTCTTCGAGATGGATATGTAACTAAGCTGGCCTTCCCCATCCTGTATATGGGCCTCCATGCTTACGCTGTCTTGCATTTCCGGAGCATTTTTGAGTAATTCTTAAATTGAGTTTATTGTAGATTAATATAATCGTATCATATTGTATTATATTATATAATGTATCTGTAAAATAGTAACTACTAATTAGATTAATCTATAAAAACTTATAGGTTTTAATTGCATCAATTTTTTAATTACATCAGATCTTTATAAACTATTATTTTTTTTAGTAATTTAAAAACTAATTCAATCATAGTTCAAACGATGTATTGTATGGTTTATTGTCTTTTTCCATTGGTTCGACAAGTTTGGAGTGAATTTTATGAACCTATCCATTAACGTGGTCACTACTGCCCATCCCATTACTCGACTAATCTAAATGTACAGATCCACCTTCCTTCAACAACTTCCAATTATTAGGTAGGGGTGGCGGTGGGTAAGGAATTTTTTTCAAAAATAAAGGCTAAAAAAGGAATATCAAAGCAATATGATAAAATCAAAATCAGTTGAAAAATGTGATAATACAAAAGTATCAAACCGCGAATGCAGGCACAATCACCAAACATAGTCCAATTAATCATTGTCCAGAAAATGAAAAAGCCTGTTCCTCTAAAGTACTCGGCCTCTAACCACATTCAAATGCAAACCTTCTTTCTGCCAGCCTTAGCCTTTACCCATTGGTAATAGACTATGCTAATGATATTGGCTGCTTTCTTATAATCAATACTCTTTTCTATGACCCACCCCATCTAACTCATCCACAGCTCCACTGTGATTTTGATTTTTCTTGTGCTCTGCCTTCGTAGTTAAAAGTTTTTTTGGGGGAGTCAAATTCCCATTTTGAAATTCACACAGGTTTGTTTAGATACCTAAAAGATTGTCCAGAAGCGTGATCATGCATATAATTTATGCAAGTGAAGAAATGCGGTGACTTCCAATCTGCATGAAGGCTTTGACCAAAATAATAATAATAATAAAACACAGCATGAAGGTGCCTGGCTCCCTGCTCCTCCTATTAGGCATAGCAAGCGTAAAGCTATGAATTTGTGTCGCTGTAGCCTGCGCCTAAGTGATGAGGAGCAAATGCATAAATATAAACTAAAATGTGGTATAGTCACGGTGAATGTGCTTGGAAGAAAACTAAGCTATCTATTGAATTATAAATCAAGCCTGTCTTGCCTAATGAATCATAAAGTAAAGAAAATAGCCCTCGTGATATTTATGGGAGTTGCTCCCACAACTATCCAACTTCAGGTCAAGGCTTGGGGTTTGTGCGTGTAACAATAAAAAGGCAGTAGCTGCAGCAGCAACAGCTAGAACGGTGCCATTACAGAACAGCAAACGAGAAAAATATATATAGTTCTATTTTTTTCTGGCTAAAATTCATTTTGTAAACACCTACCTTTCCTCTTTTAGCTGTCATTAATAAAAGTAGAAACTCCACAAATGAAAAGGAAAAGAAAGAAATGCGTGCCAAGTAATCAATGGTAAAAGCTTCCTGCTTTCCATGTATTGAGAGGGCTCATGTTAAGAATTCCTCCCATAAAGTTAGCCGCCTTCTGACTTGAGAGTATTATTCAACCTGCAATTACAATTATGGTTTTGTTTCTGATATCTACGAACCACTGAACTTCAGTTCCAACATCATTGGATACTTTATGCAAATGATCAGTTTATATATTCTAGAGAATCTAGACCTGAGTAGGTTGTGAAGGAGGGAATTTCCTTTCCAAATTAAGAAAAAGAAAATTTCGTCCCAGGTCACAAAGACATCTAGTTTCATTATGCTTTCTTTATAGTATATCTTGAAAATGTTTCCTACTTCACACAAAAACAGTGAAATTTGATTTAATTTTCCAGTGATCTAAGCCCAAGGTGAGTTGCCACCCAAAAACTCCTCAAGCACATAGCAATACCTCTAACAAGACAAACATCATAAAAAAACAAAGCAAATATAATGAAATAGAAGAAAGCTTCTAGAGATAATTGGCTAGAAAATTCTGTAAATATGAAACATAAATGCCAGAATAATTATTTAAGAACACATTTCGGCAGAGAACAGGCAATAATCTGATCCAAAATCATTTAAGTAAAAGCTTTCATGTTTAGCATTTCATATGGAATATCCTTACCAGTCGAATCCCTCAAATTCACCCTTAACAGCACATGTTTTGAAGATGGCCCACAGCCATCTCTAATCTTGTGCAAATCCAACGCCTCAGTCACGGCAGCATCATCCAGTGATCCTGGGAGATCCTGCTCATAAAAGCATTAAGTTAAACCTGTTACAAGATTCTGCAAATCATTGGTGAAATTCTTTTCCTGACACAAGAAAATTATAGTAGACATTTCTGTCTTGTATTAAAACTGAGAAAAAATAGACTATATTGGAGGTGGATGGTAGACTAAAAATTCTCGCCGCGATAGTAAAAAATAGAACTATCAAGATATTTTTAGTAGTATATCATTTTAAAAAAATAAAAAATCTTGACCTGCTAGTTGGCAAAAATGAGGACAACTGTACCTTTTAATTCTTCCTCCTGCCAAAATGTTCAATCGCACAGATGAGAAGTTTGAGATGCTTATCAAACCGATAAAAGCAGGTAAAAGTCTGAGTAGAAGTTAACAAGCCCTATATGTACAATTGCCAAGGATATATAATAGGATACAAAAGAAAAAAAAAATTCACATAAACAGCAACTTATGGCCCTAATAACAGCATGCCACTTTTCCCCTCAGTGGAGCCCCCTTTGTTTGCAAGTCTCACCCACATTCACGTCAATCTTTATTGCAGACTAATTGGTTATCACAGTAACTCCATTAGCTCATTATAAAAGTTCCTTTCCTCTAGAATGTAATAATCTCTGAATTGGTTGAAATTTTCTATAGAAATGCCATGGTGAATTAAGAGACTGCAGTTTTTGTCTAACCTTGTTTTCTTTCTACCTTTCCTCAAGCAAGCAAAAACTATCTTCCATTTGATTGGGACACCAAAAATCTATAACATCAGTGGTACAACCACCTTTCAAATTTACAAAACAAGAAAACAAGTTTTCTACAAAGCAAGAACTATGATGGTATTCTCATATCTATTATGAAGTGATGATAAAACAGCTTTACTTAATATACAAGAAAATACCTCAGAGATAGCATGAAATTCTTCTTTGGCTATTCCAATTCTATCAGTATTACTTGAGTCAATCGCACAAATTATAGGTTGAGTATTGAGGAAAATAGCATCTCCAATATGGCCTGAAGTAAACATAAAAATTCAGCCAGAACTAACAGGGAAGGAAAGCAACAACAAATCAACATAAACTAGCATGCCAAAGCCAAATTTCTTCTCTATCAAGCAATAGGCAGATAACCACATAAGGAGAGTATCAAACATGACAATCTCAAAAGGAACTTGAAAGTTCAAGCAATAGGCAGATAACCACATCAGAAGAGTATCAAACATGACAATCTCAAAAGGAACTTGAAAGTTCAAGCAATAGGCAGATAACCACATAAGAAGAGTATTAAACATGGCAATCTCAAAAGGAACTTGAAAGTTCAAGCAATAGGCAGATAATCACATAAGAAGAGTATTAAACATGAGAATCTGAAAAGGAACTTGAAAGTTCAAGCAATAGGCAGATAATCACATAAGAAGAGTATTAAACATGAGAATCTGAAAAGGAACTTGAAAGTTCATGTAACATGACCTGTCTTATTGCTATAATTGTAATTCAAAACTAGCAAATAAAAGTAGCACCAAAACATATTCTTTATGCATAATTGCCAAAGAATGTGCAAAAGTTTTACGACTAGTAACAGCAACCCCCAAAATATTCAGACTCTCTCTCTCACAAACATACACATGCAAGCATAGTCATATGCCCCGCCACATACAACGACACAAAATACCCTCATAATTAGACAAATAAAGAATTAGTCTAAGATTAGGAAGAAAAAAAACGGAGAGAGAGAAGGACATCCCAATGTATATGTTTGAGTACAAGATGCAGTACATCTCCTATATTTGTTTCTTTTCCATTTTGTGCTCAGTGAGACACTGAGATTTAAATCTAAACTTGACCCATATAACCAGTCTATGCTGACCACTTTCCATCTAGCATATTTCCATCTTAGAGGGAGCATTGAGGTAGGGATCATAGATCAAAAGATTTTAGGTTTAACCAGTGCCCTTTTCCTTCGTACCATTTAAAACCTTCTACCAACCTGATATTTCAGAAAGCTAAAAACATGATCTCCACAAAAATGTATCTCGACACCCATAACCCCTATCAATGAGACAATTACAGAGCCCCTTTACATGCTCTCAATTTCAGAGGCCATTTTGGAATCAATAAATATCAAATACAGGCCTACACAACATAGAACTTATGAACAATAAAACTTTTGATTATATAAGGAAATTCACATAAAATTTAAAAAGTTAATCAATAAAGAAAACCTCAAAGTATATTAAATATTGCAATATTCTGCATGAATACAGCTTCAGAAAAACATAGTTCAAATCATCTCATTGCAGCATTGGAGGGAAATTTAGGAAAAGGAAATAAGTAGCTATAAGCTTCAGCATGACATCCATTATGTGAGAGTGAGACATAAGAATAGAGAATAGAAGCATGATACTGATTAAAGTAAAATTTAACTCCACAATTAATAGAATATTATTCAATAACCTAATAAATGTGCAGCAGATCACATAATGAGGTAAGAAGATTACAATATAATCACCAATCCATCCACTTACAATATAATCAACATCTAGACGATAGATCACAAACTTATAAAACGAAGGAACATAATGAGGTAAGAAGTTATCTGATACCTGCGTCAGCCTACCTGTTTCAAGAAGCCACAAGACCAATTCAATTTAAAGACACTGCAAAAAAAAAATGAATTATAACTGAAATCAACTCATGAACCTGAAACTAGCAGGGACTAGTTAAAATCTACATGTTAAGATCGAAGAACATTATTTGCCAACCCCACACCCAAATATTATAAAATGCCAAATTCACAACAAAGATTACAAAAAAAGAGCTCTAAATTATGTTCACCAGCAATCTTAAAATTTTGGTACTTCATCACAATGGATGTCGGATTTCTGTTTAAATGGTAAACCAATAGTGATAAGCATATAGAAGGATTGATAACAGTTGCTGCTTACCGAAATCTCAGATCTGGAACTTAATATTGTTATACTGTACAGTTTCGACATTGAACCCAATTGCTGCACCCAAATATATATATATATCAAAAATAAAAATGCTGAAGGAAGAAAATGATAGTGATGAAATCCAAGGCCAGTCAAAACCTACTTGGGATATTGGAGACTACCTCGCCCATTTGAAGCCGATCTGGGTGACATATATACGAAATGATCAAAAAGAAAAAGAAAAAAAAAAGAGTGAGCTAGTGAAAGAATGAGAGAGTGTTAAGAGATACAAAAAAAAAGTGGTTTTGCCGGCATTGTCGAAGCTGAGCACAAGGATTCGAGCTTCTCTATTGCCTAATTGAGAAGAGAACATCCGAGTGAACAAAATGCCCATCTGTTTTCAGAGTAAAGCAAATTCTCTTTGAATTAACTCGTTGAATTCACAGATACCTTTTGATTTGCTTGTCCACAATCCGCATGTTGGCAGTTAGACCAGACGATGTCGTTTGCGATCTGGTTAAATTTATAAATGGTATTTATGGACAATTTAACTTATAAAGTCAACGATTAATCCCAAACAATAAATTATAGTAAATTTTCCAAAAATTTTTAAATTACACTAAAAAATGTAATGTAAATTATTTCATTTGAGATAATGTAATTTATTTTATATTTTAAAATTTTCAAATATTATAGTATAATATATATCACATAATTTTTCTATATTTAAATTTTTAAAGATTTTGTGTATAATCAAATGATATTTTATAAGTGTTTAGATTTTTTAATCGTTACTAATTACTACAACAACAAGATAACATATAAAATCAAACTTCAAAGTTCCTAATTGTTATTTCAAATAATATTTTTATAAAAAATAATAGAGTAAATTATTAGTTTTTAAAATTTTATTTTCAACTATAATTTGTTAAAATTTTAAAAAAATTTATATAATTTGTTCCAAAAGAAATAATGTAATTAATAATTTTTTTATTTATATTTTTTGACCAAAATATATTAATATCTAAATTTATTAATTTTATTATAATTTTTGACCTTTTAAAATTAATAAATTTATCATCTACCCATTATTTATGAATGAATTTAAAATCCAGCCGAGGAATTCCTTTATTTTTTCTTTTTTTTTCGAAAGAAAGGAATTTATGAGATTGGAATTGAGAATTTTTGGGGTCTATTTAGCTTGATAAAAAAAAATTCATTTTTTTTATTAGTTGTCTTATTTTCTATTTTACAAATAGAAAAATAATTAATATCTGTAGAAAATTATATATTTTTCAAATTGGAAACACACATTTACTTTTATAAATATAAATAAAAATATATTTTTTTAAAATTTTTCATCTAATGTTTATAACTCAAAAAATTTTAAAAATGTATTTCTAATTTTTCAAATTATAAATTAATACAACTAAACAATAATTTTTATTTTATTATTTTTTAGAGTAAAATTCTATAAATCTTGTATTATTTTTCAACTAAATAAAACCACTAACTGTTGTTATGTAACGCGTGGTCATTGGTAGCGAAAGATTAAGTCCGTGATACTATATCCCCAAACAAATAAGTCAGCTCCACCTAATTCAATTTTCAATAAATATATTAATTTTTATATTATAAATACATATGTAAATTTTTTTATAAGTGTAAGAGTATTTTTATAATTTTAATAAATAAAATTATTTATTATTTAAATAAATAACACGCGATGTAGTCTCATATTTATAATATAATTTACTTATTTTAATATTATAATTTTACATATTTGTTATATTATCATTAAATAAATTAATAAAAAAACATAACTTGTAATGATTTCTCTTTCATAATGGATGAACCACATCGACTTAAAAAGTTGAAATAATAAAAGAAAGAAGGAAAGCTGTTGTTGAGATAAATTACACTATTATCAAATACCGTAAATGGTTCCAGTTAAAGAATCGTTGCACTTAAGAGCCGAAAATAAAAATAAAAAAGGACAGCGGCTTCATCTCGCCGCGCAGACAAGCATGGCTGCTTTAGTTTACGTCGCTGTCCACTAAGCAGCATCCAATGAGGAACCTCTACGCGTCTGTCTCGTCTTTGCATCACGGAGGAAAAAAAACACAATTGCCTGTTTGACATCATCATCCTCCTCGTGTCTCCTTTTTTTACTTTCAGGTGCCCTCTCCGGTCACTCGCCGGCGGAATTTAGCGGTGTCATTTTTGAAAAGATAATATTTCTGAACTCGTTTTCTTCGCATTATTCTCTATTTGAACTTACTACTGAATTAAACTGTGTCTTCAATATTAAAGATTATTCCTTTAATTGTCGTGCTAATCACTATCCTATACTCATGCATCTTTGTTTTTTAAATTTTTATGAACCCATTTCCTTGAGTTCTTTCAAAGCAGACTGATGTGTAAGATATTTTATTTTAATATCTTATATTTATGGGCTTTTAATTGAGATATCAGGACAAATTACAAATAAAGGGCCTTAAGAATTTGATCAATTCTTTATTTAGGCATGACTTCATTTATTAATTAAGTGTGAGAGAATTAATGTGGGCTCAGATAATAATATGGGTATGATGGATAACCCATGATTATTATATACCGGTGAGTTAAGTCTCTCTTGTTGCTGACCCTAATGATTAAGCTCCTCTATATAAAGGTGGATAGAGGATAAGGAAAAAAGAAGATAAGAATTCCATCATTCTGGGGTTAGAAAACGAGAGAAGATCTTGGTGCAAAACTTCTCGGATCGTTTCTAAGACGATGGATTCGGCCAAATCAGGTACACATCTTCCTCTTACTCAATTAAACTCATGTGTTTTGTGTTCTAAACAGCATGTATGGGATCCTGGAGGAGAGATCTGCCAGATTTCCGCTATAGATCTCTCCATCAAGTGGTATCAGAGCCTAAATACATGTTTTTAGAACCATATTTGAGTTTTTCTCATCATGATCTAGAGAAAAACTGAGTTTAATTAAGTTTTTGAGGAATTTTTGAGTTGGTTAATCACATGCTTGATTCTCTGATTTTATTGCTTTTCGGTAAATTTTGCTTAATAAAATCAGAATAATATGTTGTTGCATGTTGATTTAAAGCAAAAATTTGAAGAAATTTCGGGTTTTGGAGTAAATTGAATTTTTTGGGAAAATTTTCGAAGAAAAATTGCAGAATCGGGAGGAGGAAGACGCTGGCGCGTGTGCTACACGCGCCAGAGGCGCGCGTGTCACGCGGTGGAGACTGGGAAGGATTCAGTCTGGCGAGTGTGTTACACGCGCCAGAGGCGCGCGTTGGCGCGTAAGGGGAGATAATTGGGGGCTGTCGGGCGCGTGTTGTACACGCGCCAGACGACAGCTGCAAAGTGCGTGTATGACACGCGCTGGCGCGTCAGGCGCGTGTACTGCACGCGCGCGCCGCTTCTCCCTCTTTCCAGTTTTCCGCATTTGACCCCTGAACTTTTTGATTGTTTCAATTAAGTCCCTAATTCATGATTTTTCACTCTATAAGGCTATTTTTGACCCGATTTCTTCTGGAATTAATTTAGATTTTCTAAATTAATTTTTTAAAAAGCCATAATTGAGAAAAATTGTGACATTTTTGGAGATAAATGGTTATCTCATTATTTGTTTTATTTATGCATTGGCATAAAATGTCACATATGGAATTAATTTTTCTCGGATAAAATTGACGATGTAATTTTATTTTGTGATCATAATTTTTCGAGACATTTAAGCCCCATGTCCATAAGGAATGAAAAATTATATTTTGCAAGACAA
Source organism: Triadica sebifera (assembly GCA_023653625.1). Lineage (NCBI taxonomy): Eukaryota > Viridiplantae > Streptophyta > Magnoliopsida > Malpighiales > Euphorbiaceae > Triadica > Triadica sebifera. The sequence goes on from CM042909.1 coordinate 28,167,694, forward strand.
TAAATAAGGTGTATCCCGATATAAGTATTTCTTTTAAAATTGGCTAAAATGTAGTTGCCAAAGTGACCTTTTTAGCTGAGATTTTAAGAAATATACAGACTTATATGGTTTAGGGATGTCTCAGATTTGGTTTATAATTATTCAGCCCAAAGGTGTTTATTATAAATTCAAATTTTGAGATGTTAATATAAGACATTTGATTGGGAATGAACTGGTCTGAGTGATTTATTCTGCCCAAAGGTGTTTAAATTTACAAAGACTGTGTAAATTTCTAGATCGTTCTTATATTGAAGAATTATCTATTGCATGTTATATTTTTTGCCCAAAGGTGATTATATAATGATGTGCTGAGATTCTTCGGATTAATACTCTTTTATGGCTTTGAGTATTATTATTGTCTTGAACTAAAGTATTACATTGTTGATTTTTCAGTCACCTTCTCAATCAATAACTGCACTGTTACAGTTCAGATATTATCAGCTTCTAATTTTAAGGAGTGGAAAAGAGATGTTGAAATGGCTATGGAGTTGGCAGATATTGATCTTGCCATGATTACTCCTAAACCAGCTGACTTAACTCCTGAGAGTACTGATGTGGAAAAAGAGTTATACTCAACCTGGTATAAGATGAACCGCATGTGCTATTTGACCCTTAAAAGGTCAATTCCAGAGCATCTGTTGAGCGGTCTTCCTGAAACTCATATAGCAAAAGAGTTTCTTACAGCTTTGTCTCAGCGTTATAAAGTGTCAATCAATGCTGAGATTGGTACCCTTCTGAAACAGTTATACTCCATGAAGTATAACGGACTTGGAGGTGTTAGGGAGTACATTTTAAAGATGGTCCACATACAGAATGAGTTAAAGGGTTTTGACATTATTCTCCCTGATGCTTGTATTGTGCATCAAGCTCTCAATACTCTGCCTCCTGAGTTTGAGATGCTTATTACCGCTTACAACTCAAGGGAGGATCCTTGGACTGTCAATGCTTTCATTGCTGTTTGCGTAGCTGAGGAAGAGAAGCTAAAGGCGAGACAATCCAGTGTCGCGCTTCTTGTATCCGGACCTCAGCATAAAGGTAAACTGAAAGGTAAGAAAGCTAAGACTAATGCTTCTTCTTCTGTTCAGGGATATGAGTCTTCCCGATCTAGTGCTGTGGGTGATCTTAAAGGCATAGAGAAAAAGAAATTTAAATGTTTCTTTTGCAAAAAGAAAGGTCATAAAAAGACGGATTGTCTTAAATATAAAGCTTGGTTAGAAAAGCGTGAGCCTACAGGTAACTCTTTTGGTTTTGTTATTTGTGAATCTAATTTGGCTGATGCCACATCCAGTTCCTGGTGGCTTGATAGTGGAGCGACTAAACATGTTGCCTTCACATTACAGGGATTCACAAACATGAGGAAGCCAAATAAAGAAGAGTTAATGCTCACAGTTGACAATAATACTACAGTTGATGTTCAACTAGTTGGAAATGTTTGTTTGAACTTAGATAGTGGTTATGAACTATTTTTATCTAATGTATTGTTCATACCAACTTTTAGACGGAACTTGGTATCTGTATTTGAATTAGACAAAATTGGCTATGCTTTTGTATTTAAAGATGGAGTTGTTAATATAACTCTTAATTCAAAGGCAGTTGGCCGGTGTATTTTGTCATATGGTTTGTATCAAGTTTCTTTAAGTTCAAATGAAATATATTCTACATCATGTAATGTTGAACATATTGTTGCCAAAAGACCCTTAATAAAGGAAAAGTCATCCATGTTGTGGCATAAAAGACTTGGCCACATTTCTAGGGAAAGGGTAGATAGGCTAATTAAAGACAATATTTTGCCTGCCCTTGATTTCAGTGACCTAGAAACATGTGTTGACTGTTGTAGGGGTAAGCTAACCAAAATTAAGAAAAAGGGATCTATCAGGAGTTCAGATCTCTTAGAGATAATCCATACAGATATATGTGGACCTTATTCACCCACAATATGCAATAATAAATATTTTATAACATTTATTGATGATTTTTCCCGATATGGCTACCTGTACTTGATTAAGGAAAAGTCTGAATCTCTTGAGAAATTCAAGATTTTTAAGACTGAAGTCGAGAAACAGCAGGGAAAAGTTATCAAGATTGTTAGGTCTGATCGGGGTGGTGAGTATTATGGCAAATACGGTATAGCAGGACAATTAAAAGGTCCTTTTGCCAAATACTTGGAGGACTGTGGAATAGTAGCTCAGTTTACTATGCCAGGAAGTCCTGAACAGAATGGTGTGGCTGAAAGGCGGAATCGCACCTTAAATGAAATGGTTAGAAGCATGATGTCAAGATCTAATCTCCCAGACTTTTTATGGGGTGAGGCTATTAAAACGGCATTATATATCCTCAATAGAGTACCCAGTAAGTCTGTGGCTAAAACGCCGTTTGAACTGTGGACTAATAGGAAACCTAGCTTGAGTCACCTCCGTGTTTGGGGTTGTCCTTCAGAAGTACGCCTTTATAATCCTACTGAAGGTAAATTGCAATCTAGATCTACTCGTTGCTATTTTATAGGATACCCAAATCATTCTAAAGGCTACAAATTTTATTGTAGAGAAGGGGGTTCTAGAATTGTAGAATCACAGACAGCTAAATTTTTAGAATTTGATATAGCTGATCAGTATGAACACTCTAAGATCACTAGTAAGGAACAACAGACTAAGGTTATACATATACCTGTTCCCAAGCAACCTGCAATGTTGGATCCTACACCTGTGATTAATCCAGTATTAAGGGATGAGCCTATACAGTTTAATGAGGCTTCATCATCACAGGGTGCAGTTGCACAGATTCCTCTCAGGAGGTCTACTAGGGAAAGGAAATCTGTTATTTCATCTGATTATGTGGTCTATTTAGGAGAGAGTGATTATGACATTGGTCATGTTTCTGATCCTATATCATTTGAGGAAGCTGTTTCTAGTACCCAATCAGATCTGTGGTGGAAAGCAATGAGAGATGAAATGCAATCTATGGATTGTAATGACGTGTGGGAGCTTGTTGAATTACCTGAAGGTTGTAGACCTATTGGCTGTAAATGGGTCTATAAGACCAAGAAAGACTCCAAAGGGAATATTGAGAGGTTTAAAGCCAGATTAGTTGCCAAAGGTTTTACTCAGAGAGGAGGAATTGATTACAGTGAAACATTTTCTCCTGTATCCTCTAAGGATACATTTAGAGTAATCATGGCACTAGTAGCTCATTTTGATTTAGAGCTACATCAGATGGATGTTAAAACCGCATTCCTGAATGGAGAATTAAACGAGCAGGTCTATATGGAACAACCTAAGGGTTTTCATGAAGATGGTAAAGACCATCTTGTCTGTAGACTTAAAAAGTCTATTTATGGTTTGAAACAAGCCTCACGACAGTGGTACTTAAAGTTTGATGATGTAATCACTTCTTTAGGCTTTGTTGAAAGCAAAGTTGATAGATGCATATATCTCAAGATCAGTGGGAGCAAATATATCTTTCTGATATTATATGTAGATGATATTTTGCTTGCATGTAATGATTTAGGTACACTGCATGAGGTTAAGCAGTTGTTATCTAAATATTTTGATATGAAAGATCTTGGAGAAGCATCTTTTGTCCTGGGAATTGAAATCTTAAGGGATAGATCTCAAAACCTTTTAGGTCTCTCTCAGAAGGCATACATAGAGAGGATATTGAAGAAATTCAATATGCATGAATGTAAATCTTGGGATGTGCCAATTGCTAAAGGTGATAAATTAAGCTTGGCACAGTGTCCTAAGAATGAGGTTGAGAGAGAATCAATGAAAGCAGTGTCATATGCTAGTGTAGTAGGAAGCTTGATGTATGCTCAAGTCTGCACTAGGCCGGACATTGCATTTGCAGTTGGTATTCTGGGTAGATATCAATCTAATCCTGGAATGGACCATTGGACTGCGGCTAAAAGAGTTTTGAGATACCTTAAGGGGACTAGTGATTATATCTTAACATACAGAAAGGTTGAGCATCTGGAGTTAACTGGCTATACAGATTCAGATTTTGCTGGTTGCTCAGATGATAGAAAATCCACATCAGGTTATGTTTTTATGCTGGCTGGTGGGGCTGTATCTTGGAAAAGTGTTAAACAGTCCTTAATCTCTTCTTCCACGATGCAGGCTGAGTTTGTAGCATGTTATGGTGCAGCCACACAGGCTGTATGGCTACGAAATCTCATTGCAGGAATGTCAATTGTTGATTCCATTAACAGGCCCATAAAGTTGTATTGTGATAATCTTCCAGCTGTGTTGTTTGCTAAAAACAACAAGAATATCACAGGGTCTAAGCATATGGAAGTCAAATATTTGACATTGAAAGAGCTGATAAAGAAAGGTGACGTTGAGGTGGATCATATCAATACAGAAGATATGATAGCAGATCCTCTTACCAAGGGACTTCGGCCCATTATTTATGTGAGACATGTCATCAGTATGGGTCTAAAGTCTGGTTTTGATCCCTTGGATTAGTGGGAGGATTTTATATTACTTTATGTAATATTTGTTCGTACTTTATACATTGGTATAAATGTACATTATTGTAATTCTGATGGTTATCAATACATTGTTATATTTTCATTGGAAAATATTATGTGATATATCAGATTAAATGTTTGAAAGTCTTAAGATTAGTGTCATCTTAAGCGAAGGCTTGGGGCATTGCTGTTTATAGCCTTGGTGTATGTCTTGTGACACATAAAGTATCTCGAGATATAAAGTTTAAGACATACAGACTTCAATTTGAAGTAATAAAGGATTTCTTATGAAGTAACTGTGTTACATAAAGATAAGAAATCTGGATGATAAGAAAATCAACACATAAAGTTTTGATCATAAAGTTAGTGTTGAATAATTCTTACCACATTACCACACTGATGCTCATTATGATTGATAGGGTTATTGACATGTGTGACTATGGAAGGTGCCATGTTCTTGATTATGTGGTTTCCGCCATGATCCTATGTTGATAATCTTATTGAATCGAGCGGGAATATGAAGTTTTTTTGTAATACGTTCTCAATTAATACGCCCAAGTGGGAGAATGTAAGATATTTTATTTTAATATCTTATATTTATGGGCTTTTAATTGAGATATCAGGACAAATTACAAATAAAGGGCCTTAAGAATTTGATCAATTCTTTATTTAGGCATGACTTCATTTATTAATTAAGTGTGAGAGAATTAATGTGGGCTCAGATAATAATATGGGTATGATGGATAACCCATGATTATTATATACCGGTGAGCTAAGTCTCTCTTGTTGCTGACCCTAATGATTAAGCTCCTCTATATAAAGGTGGATAGAGGATAAGGAAAAAAGAAGATAAGAATTCCATCATTCTGGGGTTAGAAAACGAGAGAAGATCTTGGTGCAAAACTTCTCGGATCGTTTCTAAAACGATGGATTCGGCCAAATCAGGTACACATCTTCCTCTTACTCAATTAAACTCATGTGTTTTGTGTTCTAAACAGTATGTATGGGATCCTGGAGGAGAGATCTGCCAGATTTCCGCTATAGATCTCTCCATCATGATGGAGATGGATAACTAGCAAATGTGAATAATGGAAAACAAAGGTTATGATTACTCTGTCAAACTTAGCTTTAATTAGCTGGAATCTTTCTCATCTCAGCAAAAAATTTACACTTCCCCGGAGAATCAAAGGGGACAAAAACGAAGAAGATTGGGAGGAAAAAAAACCCAAAGGAGGCAACTTTCTATTGATTCTGGTAGGAAGAAGCCAAGAAGCAGAGTTTCTGCTCATGGATTTTCTTCTTCTTCTTCTTCAGCTGAAGCTGCTGCACTTGTTTGATCATAATTATGATCAATTTCCCCTTTGCTTTTGTCTCCATTCTCTGTTTTTTCATCCTCTCTGTTATCAGTCTTGTCAATTTTTTCACCTAAAGCGGAAGCTCGGCTAGAAACAGGGGTGGCCAAGAATGTTGGCTTCTGATCACCAGCCATTATGACCAAAATCTTTTCCTCGTAAACCTTCCCAATCTTGCTTGCACCTGCAGCTTCATTTTCATTCCCAGTTTCAGGATCTCTCTGATCATCACCGCCTTCGCCTCCATCTAATCTTCCAGAGAGTCTCCAATAAGAGCAAGCTAAGATCAACAAAGCGAAAGCAATCAAACCCAACATTGCTGCCAAACCCCCAAAGAGATACGGGACAGGAGAGTGCCATGGCGAGCGGGGTTGCATGACTACCGGCGGTGGAACCGGTGAAGCCATCATAGTTGTTGCGGTGGCGCTGAGGGTAGTTCTAATGGGTCTCATATTAATCAATTGTTTCTTCTATAATGAAATCTATATCTATAATTAGGAGGAAATGGGAAAGATAAGAAGAGAAAGGAAAGGGGCGGAGATTATGAACCTGAAAAACACAGAGACATGAGGGGGTAGTATTTATAATTAGAAGTGGAGAGTACTACGAAAAGTCAAGAGCTTCTGCCTTTTGCTGGGTTCACGCCTTCACGGTTTGGGCCCTCTTCCTATTGTTTTTTTCATGTGTACATGTATGTCTGTTATGTATGTATCTTATTTACTCATATACATACAAAAATGAGAGGCTTAATCCATACCCGCCCCTATAGTTCTCCATTTTTATCTTTTTCATCCTCAAAGGTTTTTTTTTTGGTCCACATTGTCCTCTCTACCTTCTTTTTTTTTCACTTTGCTCCTTAAAAATTCAAAAATAAAATATATGAGATGTCACCTGATACTTATATGTGTTACTAACATAAATTGAGGTGAATTAACTGAAAAGAGAATGACTATAAGATTTTTTTTTTTTTGCCACAATTTCATTATTAATCCCTTACTTTTTTTTTTCTCCAATTTAAACTCTATTTTTTTTATTTTGCTGCCTACAACAACCATTACAGCAGCAACCACTCTTGCTCTCTGAATTCTTGCTTTTTTTATTTCTTGAAAAATCAATAATTTCATAAATCCATGAGAGATAAAGTAAAAAGGAATATTAAAAAAGTAAAAATAAAAATAAAAATAGATATATGTTTCGTCGCCAACACCAGTGCCGCCTTGCCTATAGTTCAAAAGGCTTGCAAAGCCACTGATCGATGAGAGGAACATCATGTAGGAATAAGAAATATAGATGATTTTTTTTCTCTTTTTTATAGTAAAAAAAATATAATATTATAATTCAATTGGACCCATTAATATCACATATTCAATAATTATTCGTCTGAAAAAATATATTATTGCATATGAAAAATACATATTATTCTCTTTGATATTCTTGGTGATAAAGGGTATTATTGTGACGAAATTTTGAATTTTTAAAGGGCTAATTAAACAAAAATTGAAATTCAAGTGACAAAATAGATCAAAAACTATTTGAAGAGGCAAAGTAACAAAAATAAACATATTCAGGAAACGTTGTATGTATTAAGCCAAAATGAGATGTTTCTTGTAGATTTTTTTTTTTTTTTTGCTTCAACGGTTACACTTGGTTCTCAAAGAAAAATTCAGGACCAAATTAATCATTATCTATCGTTTTATATATAAATGGTGTGAATATTCTATTGACTTACCTCATGAGTTTCGTGAAGAAATTTATAAATAAAAATTAATTATAATATGTTATATATTTCAGTCGTTTCGCTTTAAATGCCTATTTTTGAAATTTTTATATAAACCGTTAATTTTAATTAAAATAATTTTATTACTATAATTTAATTTAATATCCTTTTACTTTTCTTAGATTATAAAAATAAATAGTATGAAATTTTAATAAATAAGGTAAAACAAAAAAATTACACATTTAAATAATACTTTAATTTCTAAAATAAATATTAAAAATAAAAAATAAAATATACATTTAAAATGGAACTAAAGAAATAAATAAAATTATTTTTTTTCATATACGACAGATTATTGTGGAATAATTTATAAATTTTCATTTTATCAATAAAACTTTGGCAAGCAAAATCATGTGGGGATGTGGGCCTTTTATAATATAACATGAATCATATAAAATGGGGACTAAAAAGATGGGGTTGTCCGTTCATCTTCACGTAAAAAGGTTTGCATTATTTTTCTACTTGTTTTGCACGCAATTATTTGACGTTAGTGTTGGGAAATAAATTATAGTTAAAATAATCGTTAATTATATATATATATATAGTAATTACAATTTCCAAAGCATAATTAGAGAAAGAAGAAGCATAACTAGCCTTGGAGGAGAAGAGAGAAGCCATGGAACCAGAAATTTCAAAGTTTGGAAGCTCCCTTCTGGTACTGAAATTTGATAAACCAAAATGAAATAAGCACAAAAAGTTTAACCATTAACACCAACAAAATGATTTATTCGATTTCAATTAATCAAAAAGATTTTTCCCTCCTGGATTCACATAAATGTCACATCCATAATTTTAAAATAAATTAAAAAGTAACACATAATAAAAGAATAATATTTTTCATTGAATTTTTATCATAATATTTCTTAAATTATTTCTAAATTTAAATAAAGGAATAAGAACTATCATATATTATTCCGTTGTTTTTGTTTAATTAATTTGAAGACTCCAAGTTTCAAAAAGAAAAAAGTAACTACATGTAATTAAATTAATAAGTCTTTTTTTTTTCTTTAAGTTCCATTTAATTTGGTTAAAAAAATTAAAATTCTAATAAATGAAACCTTCATATATTATATACTAGATGTAATCCTGCACTTTGAGCAGATTCATTAGTTGTTTGTTATTTTATCATTAAATATAAAAAAATTAAAAATAAAAAGGATGCATAATAATTATCCAATTAAATAAAAAAATGAAATTAGATGTTAAAAAGGACTATCTATAAATAGAGTCTCAATTTTTTTAAATGTCAATCAAAACAAAACGAATGCCCCTTCACACTCACATACTGCTCTCCCATTTTGAATTCCACTTGCATGCCAATCCAACTCAATTGCGAATAATTGTCTTTTAGATTATGATTGTGAAATAATATATATATATATATATATTTTTTTTTTATGAAAAGAGGATAAACCCAGATTACATATTAACGTCGCGTGGCTAGGATACACTTATACTATCATCAAGAATAACACTACAAATCCTAGAAGAAGGATCCTGCCATACTTGCATATGATATCTGTAGGCAAACTACATCTCTGCGACTCCATTAGTTTTTCTATATGCATGCTTAATCTGAATTTTCCAATCAAACTTCAACATTCTCTAGTACTGAGACGGTATTTGTCTGTACCTGCCAGTCACTTGGCATTTACAATTAACTGCTATATTAATCAATTATATTATTATGCACATTATCATTTAAATACAATTCAATTCATATATCAGTTCACGGATTGAATTAATATTTTATTGTTATATTTAAAAGATAAACCTAAATTAGTTTTTTTATTTATATATAAAATAAAATTTATTTTTTTATATAAAATTATATGAATAATTCGATTTCTAAATGAATATCAAACTTGTGAATTAGTACAATCTCTAGATCGATACATTCTCGTTCTGTGTTTGTGTTGGATTCCCTTTTAGGAATAAAAAGAAAACATTGAATTTCACCTCTTATTTAAAGTATGATATTTAAAGAAGGATTTGATGATTTTTTTAAATAGACTATGCCACTTGTTTTTTTTTTTAAGTGAAAAATGGATCTTCTCTCTTTACTGTACATCTAATATAATAGAAAAGTATTTGTAAAAAAAATAAAATATAATGGATCGAAAGTAGGGTGTGTTGCGAAAATCATATGCAACAGTAATTCATGATCTGCCTTTATAATCAGATATACAAAAGAAATGATGAGGTATGATTCCAATCTCCCACTGGCTATATGAGTCTAATAAACAATGATGCAATATTTCCAATTGAAATTAATTAATTCACTCATTAAGCATAATTAATTAGTAAACGGGCACTTAGAAATTCATTATACCCATATATATAAAATATATGATTTATCTAACTTTGTTCTATATATTATATAAGTAAAAAAATATTTCTATAATTTTTACATATCATTATTTTATGAGGATTTAATCTAATAAAAGACTTTCCTGAGACCCATATATCAAGGCAACAGTTAAAACGAAGTAATTTTTATAAAATGTTTTTATTTTTAATTATTTCGGGTTAATGATGAGATGTGTGCATAAAGATAGAGGCCATAATCATTAAGTGAGGATAGAAGGGAATAAACAATGTGGGTAAAGTAGCAACAAACCATTGTGGTGTTTCGTCATTTGCTTTGTGATTTGATCCATTTATCAGTGTGCCCAACTGAAAAATCACCAATTTTAACGCAACCCCACCCCTTTTATTTTTTATTTTTTTCCCTTTTACTACTGTATTCTAAAGTGCCGAGAGCACTTATCGACCCAAATTTATTTCTCTGCATGGAATTTATATGTACACGCACAATATAATGATTATATATTTTTCCTAAGTTACTTTAATCAGGATTTTTATTCAATTCATTAAAAAATTTAAAAAATCATTATTTTTTTATTTTTATTGAGATCATTAATAAGTTTTTAATGGAGTTCAAATAAAAAAATACAATTTTATAGGATAAAACTAAAATTTGTAATTCATGTGAGTAGGATCAATTCAATCAAATGAATTCGCTCTTTAATTCAACGATATAAAAGTAGTTACTTTTTAGTATATACAATCAAGTAAAATTAGATTAATAAAAAAAAAATTATGCTTGAAAAAAATTGTCACCCATAATGTAAAAAGTTGTATCCATTTGTTAGCGGAAAATCAGTGTGTGAATGAGCTGGACCATCTCAGCTATATATATATATATATATATATATATATATATATATATATATATATATATATATATATATATATATATATATATTAATGAAAGTTGAAAAACGTTTTCAACTTTATAAATAAAAATAAAAGATAATATGTGGAGAATTGAGCACATCGGAACTTCGTTTCGTTTACTTTTACAATTGAATGACCCAAGCAACATAGCTCCTCAAATATTAATGCTGAAAAACTAAATTAAGGATAAATTCTTATATAGAATTATAATAATTTTTTTTAGTTCAACTATCCAATTTGTATAGATGAATGGTTTTCATTTCTACATTAATTTATATATCAATACATGAAATGGAAAAATTTACCAATCTATCGCTTCAATTAATCGTTGACTCGATATATGCATTAAAGGAACTACATTTGTTAGCTCAACCATACATGGCCGGTGCACTCGTGAAATTTAGCTAGGTTATCAATCTACTCATTATGCTTTTCTTCCCTCTACACGTTCATGGAAAATTCCCCCTCCTGATATTTCTATTGTAGTTATTGGTGCTTGAATGTTACCTCCTCACAATGCTGACTTAAGGCAAGTATTTTCTAATTTGGGCAAAGTCTTGCATTCACTTTAACTTTTTTTTTTAACGAATTGAATTAATAATAAAATATTAAATAAATAAAAGGAAATTAAATTTTTTATATGACATTCTATAACTGATTTTGTTAAAAACAATATTAAGAATTAGGTGAGGATCATTCTCTGCAATAAAAATCAGTTTATGAGCTTTCAAATTGAGTTTTAAAACTTGGTTTGCATGGTTTAATATAATATCTAATAATCAAAATGATGTGTGTCACATCGGTTGCGGAGGAATTCATTGACTGGTTTACAAGACTGAGTTCAAAATTTTCCCTTTGAACGTGCTTTTAGGATGAAATTAGAAGTTCTGATCTTATCATATGATATCAAAATCAGCCTTGTACACCAATATCCTTTCGGGTTACGATAAATTGTCGACTGAGACAGTCAGAATTTTAAGGGGGTGGGGATGATGCGTCTCATATCGATTGCGAAGTAACTTATGAATTGGTTTATAAGTTGAGTTCAAATTTTCTGATATGAATGCGCTTTTAGGACGAAGTTAGAAACCATGACCTTATCATAAGGTATCATAGCCAGCTTGGTATACCGATGTACTTTCATATTACGATAGATCACCGACCGAGTTAGTCGGGGATCTTAAAGGGGTAAAGATGATGCGTCCCACATTGATTGCGGATAAACTTCTAAACTGATTTATAAGATTGAGTTCAAATCTTCATCTTTGAGCTCACTTTTAGGGCAAAGTGCTCTTACCTTATCACAAAATTATTCAAGTTTTTGATTTGAAAAGAACTTGAAGTTAAGCTTTTCAATTTAGGAAAATAGTATGACTGTATTTTAACTTGAAGTTTGCGCTTTGGGAATATATTATTGAGAAAGAAACTGTGAAAATTGTCGAAATTGTGAATTGTAATTGGGAAATGACAACAGGAAGCATTTTGGTGTGAAATGGGCACTTAGCCATGTCCCCAACAACGCATGCCAAGGCCACTCTTCCCGGGCAGCAGGGACCCTTGCTTTCAGAGTCAAATGTTTTTAAGGCTCTTGCTTGCCCTTTGGCTCTATTTCTGCAATGGGGAATTTTTTGGCACAAGTGTGCAGCTCTCTCATCTCCCTTTGTGCCAATTTTGTTTGTGGCTTCCCACGATTTTTATCATCTTCCACCTTCATCCTTTGTCGTACGCTTGCAAGGACTCGTGCTTCTTGATCGTGCCTCCCCTGCTTACCGCTCCATGTTTATTCTTTGCCTCCCAGCCCTTAATTCCTTTTACCAAAACAAACATCAAGTGTCGACATGTTGTCTCCAATTATTATTATTATTATTATTATTATTATTATTATAGTTGAATATTTTAAAATTAATATTTAGGCTAAATCAATACATAATTTTCAATTATTTTTTCTAATTTTATCTTCAACAATATTTTTTTCTCAAAATATTCTTATATACAGGGGTGTATATATGGGGTGAATAGTGGGATTTATTTAGTCCATTCACCTGGATGTGAAAATTTTACACCTTGTATTTTTTTTACACTTTAACTTCATAAAAAAAATATTTAAACTGACCACATTCCAAATTAAAAATATAAAATAATTTCTAAAAAAAAGCGATTTATTTATTTGTTAATCGATGATATAAAATTTCCATCTTGCTAATTCAAAATTGTAGATATGCTAATACTCTTATACCATGAATTTCTTTGAAATATTATAGTGAATGATTAAAAAAAATAGTGCATCAAAATAGTCGTAAAGTAAAAAATTTATACTAATTTAATTCATAAATTATTTTTCAAACAAATTTAAGTCCAATAAATAAATAAATTAAACTCCATGCTTGTAAAGATCTTATTTCCCATATTCATATTTACTTCTAGACAGAGAGATTTATTATAATGCTTTTTTCCCAATCTTTTAGCATTTAAAAAAAACATAAATTTTTTTAAATAAATATGAGTGAATCTGAATTCTAATAAAGTCTAATAGGGTTTATTCAGCATTTGAGATGTGACACATTCGCATGGCCTTTTATTTTGTCAACCTATTTATCCCTTCAATCACTTCGACTTGCTACTGACACTATCAATTAGTTTAATTTGAATTTTTTATCTTACGCCGAAAAAACTGTTTTTCACATTGTTTTCCTCCTGCCGATATCCATTTTTTTTTAATTGATGAGCATAGAATAAATTATGTATTATTTTATTCTTGACATAAAATAAACATTTTTTTAAAATTACCCAAAAACGTGTTTTGCATATCTTAATTTGAGATGTGATTTATACACTTTAAATTATAAAACATGTAACATTTGCACTCATATAAAAGGTTGTTTTGGATTATTATTACGTATCTAAAAAATATATTTAAATTTTATTTATTTCCATTTTTAATTTGTTTTAAATTATAATTAACTTTTTTATTATTTAATTTAATAATTTTTAATAGATTGCAATTTAAAATGTCTTATTATTTACATATATAAATAATCATTATCTAATTTTTTAATATGTTCCAAATAATATGAAATTTTGTTAAAAGAAAATATAACTCAAAAATTTGTAATTTCAAGTTTTCAACTATATTAATTAAATTTTCATAAAATATAAAAAGGATAAAAGAAATTTTATTTTTATGAGATGAAATAAATATTTTTTTAAAGTATAAACTTATAACATATGTTTGTATATTTTAGTTGATTCTCGCTGTAAATGTTTACTTAAATGACATTATAAATAATAATTTGATATGATAATATATATGTATATCAACATATGCCACTGTTGAATTTTGATATGATTGTATTGTAAATAAACAAAAAAAATTAAAATATATAGTAATTGCTAAAGTCATATTATTCTTATTGCATGAGCACTTTTATTTTTGGAATAAATATATATAGTGCTGTATCTTTTTCCTTTAGTATAAGTTCGTCTATTCCACTTTTTTGTATAGTCATTAAAATACTGATACTTTCAAATCAATACGCTGTTATGTTTCTATCTAAGTCGATTGATTTATGATTTTTATTTTTATTTGTAATGTCAAATAGATATTATTCATCTTCCACTTAAAGGCTAAGGCCAATGGGATTTGAAATGCATCCCAATATTTTATTCTGCAACTTAATTTGTGTATATCACTTTTATTATTTTATTTACTTCATAGGTCGGATTCCACTTTTAATTTGTACTTAATCATGCCTCTTCATCATGATTGTCTTATTTTTTAATGAAGGTTCTTACTAATTAATAATTCTTAGTTGATCAAATCAGTCACAGGTAGCTCTATCCATAATATGTATTATCATATAAAAATTTTAAATTGAATGTAAAAACTATTTTTTAATCGATTATTATTTATTAAATCGGTTTATAAATACAAACTAAATTTAGTCAGATAAAAGTTGATAAGGCCGCTAACATTTTTAACTACTTGCATGATTCTAAATTTTCACTAGAATTAATGTATCTTTTTAGTTTGCAATTTTTTTTTAAAAAAATTTGGCATAATAAGTTAATGATCCATTATTGTGAAGATATGGTCGCTAATTAATTTATTTAATCACTTTCCTAGTTTCCTTGCGGAAAATACTTGATTACTTTCATTACATATTTAAATATATTTTGCTAATAAGTTAATTATCCACGAAAAGCCTATTAGATGTATCCAAAGTGGAGATCATTGACATGTGAAAGATACACCATGTCCATAATAATTCATGACTGCCATGTATAGAAATTAATTTTTTATATAATAATATATAATTAAATGTACCCACTTGATTTAGATGAAAAATTTGTTATGTATGAAAAATTTAATGAAATCCAATTAAAGAAGAGAACAATATCTGAAAAAGAAATTGTTAATTAGTAGTCATGTAATATTAGACAATTAAAAACACACTAATGGTGGATGAAGCACTTATATTGGGATCCTGATTCACTCCCACTCTGCGTCTAAACTAATCTAATAAATGAAAATTTCTAAATAATAAAAAAAGAGTCACTCTTAAAGATTTGGTATTTGTTGTTGGAATCTTTTGTCACAACACCCACACACAAAGAAAAGAGTGAGAGAGAAAGCACTTGTTCTCCATTTTGGGTGGATCTATGACGTAAATTTATTTTTTTAGTTTTTTTTTGCTTAAATTAAATTTATATTTATGTCTATAAATCAATTAAATTTATATAACTGTTAACTATTAACAGCCCATCATTACAGCTGAATCAAAAGATATTAAATTTAATTATAAATTTAAAATAATAAATTATTGACACGAATTTAACCGAATTTATACATTTTTTTTATCAAAATTATGATTCTTATTCTTTAGATAAGGTTGTTTGGCCACCCACACATATACTTGCAGAAATAGATTTTGGTGGCTGTGTGCTTTCACTCTTGGATATGCACATATACACGTACGCCAAATCTTTAGTTCACTCCTTTTTTTATTTTTATTTTTTTTTCCTCACTTTGTTTCAGGAAAAGGAAATGCATTAACCTAATTACGACATGTTATTCTCCCATAAATTAAAGAATAACTAGGTCATCTATATATAACGATGTGGTTTTCATGCATTCTCTTAATTAATTAATAAGATGTTTTCATGTTGCCACACAATTTATAAGAATTAACCATTTATTAGTCTCAGTAAACTAGAAAATTATTATTTTAATTTTCATAATTTAAATAAAATTAATTAAGACTCAAATAATATTGATTATTATATATGACGCAAAGATTTCTATCTATGAAATCAATAGAGAGTGTGTGTTTCGTCTAAAAAATAATATTTTACATAAATCAAATATGATATTATTTATTAATTCAATATATACCATATTATATATGTAAAATAATTGTTGTTTTACTATAGAGCAGAGTGTGATCGAATTATCCTTATATAAAAGAAATATATTCATAAGTAGAAGACATATGAATTTATTCTGATATGCGTATATAAATTAACAAATCGAAAGGGATCTTAAAATATTGAAGAAGGGCTAGGTGGTTGCTGCGCTGTTGCTGTCAAGTGTCAAGAACAAAGTTCCCCCCACCCCCTTACTGTTACTGAGCTTTCTCTTGTTGCGGATCCTATTCAAAATTTTGCACACCACTTGGAGATCCTCTTCTCTCATTCATTTCGAATATCTTGTTTTTCCAGGACAGAATCACATCCTATGCACAATACAAAAGCCAAGCTCCTCATCTCAATATTCTTATCTGACTCAAAATTAAATAATATAAATTGGGTAAAAAATTTAACATAAATATTAAAAAATAATTAACTTTGTATTTATAGAGTAAGAATCCATTATTTACGTAACAGTGTGTTATTACCTTGATTTATCAATAAATACATATATAATAGATCTAATTTAGGTAAACAAATTTCGCATGGATTATGACACAATGTATTCGGAGGCTGAAATTTTTTTTTTTTACTAAGTTTAATTTCGGATCCATAAAAAAAAAACATTAATTTTTAGGAACCAAAATGTTTTTTTTTTTTTTATAAAAAAAGTGAAAATAGAAGGGTTGTTTTGCAGAGAATGAAAGCCCAAAGGTAAAAAAAATGTATTTAGAGCAAATCCGGTGGCGCAACTCAGCCGACATCAGTTTTTCAATTGGGCCTTGGACTTGTTTCAATTAGGTTTTATAGATTTCAATGGTAGAGAGTTCTGTCGATGGACAAAGTACTTTCTTGTAGAATGAACAGCTGGGCTCAACTGAATCATTTTTAGGCCCAAAGAAAGCACGCAGGCGGATCCAGTTCGGTTGATGAATACATCTGTTCTTCAATCTGATAAAAAGAAGAAGCATGCGTGTGCCACGTCAATGACGAAGAATAAGCACCGGATTTGAGATCCACTGGATCAGCATCACGAACTTGCTCTTCCCAGTTTTTCTAGGTTGACATCGCGCCACATATACACCACCACCTGTCAGCTCCAACGCACGCCACGTGCTATTTCGGTGCCTCTCTGCGTGAGCGAGTCCGAAATTTCCAGTACTAGAAACTAGAAAGCTGGAGCTCGAGGCTAACCTTGAAAAACCTAAACTCTAAATCCTTAATCAGCGAGTTTTAGAAAGGTATTTTGAGATTATAGTCAAATGAGTACGGTCGTTTCACGGTTGATCCTTTCAAGAACATCCCTTCCCAGATCATGGTGAGCTCTTTCTCCGCACTCTTAATCCCTTTTATTTATTCATTTTTATTTTATAATTGAAGGGATTATGGGGCGACAGCATTGAAATGCATAGATATTATGCTTAATTTAGTTAACACTATTTGAAAATTTTTAAAAATTAATGTGAAAACAGTACGATGACGGTATATAGGAATGGAAAATGTCTATCGACTGATTCCAATAAGGTTGATGAACCTTTTAAAGTTGAAGAAGCGGAAACAGTTGACGTCCCTCCACCTCCAACGCAAAAGGTATGCTGCCTTGAGGTTTTTGTACTGAAATTTTGTTTCGTTAGATGTGTTTGTGTTTGTGTGCTTTTGTACACATCGATTGATACATTATTCGATTCAGTTGCTTGTGTTGGGAGGAAATGGATTCGTTGGCTCTCATATATGCAAAGAAGCTTTGGATCGTGGTTTACCAGTTGCTAGCGTTAGCAGGTATCATTCTTCTATACCGTTTTAATTCATCTGCTTTTGCTTGTTATTGATGCTTATTGACACAATGCTGATAGGTTCTTCAATATTATTCATAGATGATAAGAATAGCTTATATAAGATCATAATATGTTTATAAAGAAAGAAGGTTTATCATCAGTATATTTAGTTTTTCCTAATTGTAACCATATTCTAAAAGCATGCAGTGGCAATATCTATGTCTAGTTAATCTAAATATAGTTAAAGTATACTGTGTAAAACTTAGGTGATTCTAGATTCTGTTTATTGCAATGGTGTCCTTAATAATAGCTCCAAAGCCTTGTCTGAAAAACTGTGTATCTTTCGGCATCCCCATCAAGGTTTTTGGAGTCGGTTTAATTTTATATACTCGTAATCATTTATTTGTCGTCTTATTTTAATGTGGTTGTGAAAATGCTGCTGAAGCTACTTAGAGGGGTCCTTCAACTTGTCTATAGCTATCCAATTGGAAATTTAGAGTTATTTTACATCAATATTTTGTGGAGTTCTTTTCTTTTTGTGCATGAGAAGCTTTGGCCTTCTTCCATCCTTAGGCTACCAAATACATCCTTGTAGTGCCTACCATCTTTTCTTTTTTGGTTTCTTTAATCATATTGTTTCTTCCATTTAGATCTGGTAGGCCATCAGCACGTGATTCTTGGACCAATGCTGTGACCTGGCATCAAGGTTTACTTTCTTCTCAGATAATTTCTTAACATTTTCTTTTCTTTTGTTGTTATGATGCCCCTAAACTTTTGGAAGAGTTGATTTTCTTTTTCCAGGGGATCTTCTTTCACCTAATTCATGGAAGGAAGCTCTGAATGGCATTTCGGCTGTGGTATGTAGTTCCTTACTTTTCGCATTCATCTGCTTGCACAGTCTTTTTGTTGTACAGGGTTTGATTTTGATGTGTTTCCTATTTGTTTTTGATGATCAACTGGCCTATTAACTAACTTAAGATTACCTTTCTAGATTTCCTGTGTTGGTGGTTTTGGCTCAAAGTCTTACATGTATAAGATTAATGGAACTGCAAACATCAATGCTATAAGAGCTGCTGCAGAACAAGGTACGGTTATTTATGTAGCTGAATATTTTATGTTTTGTCAAAGTGGTCAAAAGTTGTATAAAAAATATTTCCTGGAAACATAAGATTAAGGGTTTAACTTCTAAGAGGAATTATGAGCTTGTCTGAAGTTGATCTCCTTGTTATTAGATTATCTGTAGAATGCAGTCTCTTCTGATAAAAGAAATTTCATCTGAAGACTGAATGCAGGCTGTAGTGTACCCTGGAATTCTCTTAGAAAACTATTTGTGTATTAATATTTTTAAAAGAGTCTAGTCATCAAGCAGGGCTACTGTTACATTGATAAAAACATACGGGAAAAGAATAGAATTCCAGGTCCTAAATTTTTTCCAATATTCATTCCGCTTCCTACTTGCTTATTTCTTCCTTCAACTCATGGATGCAAATTGTTTACATCATCATTTTAAGTTGTTGGCACTGTTCCTCATTTTCAGTCATTGAATACATGTCCGTCATCTTACATCCACCGATGACATAACTCAATCTTTGAACTGTATCATAACTTTTCTGTTCCTGTATATTTGTTATAGGCTCTCTAACCTGGATAATTGCTACTTAAGGGATATTGGCAGTCTCTATTTCTTATAATAAATGATTTTCTCTCTACATCAATTTTTTTCTTCTTATTTCTTCTTTTTGGCCATTTTACTTCTTTATTGTCTTGTATAATAGGCCCTTCATTCTTGTTTCTAGGTGTAAAAAGATTTGTTTATATCTCGGCTGCCGACTTTGGAATGGCAAATTACTTACTGCAAGGATACTATGAGGGAAAGGTACTATCTTCTTACTGATAATTTTTATTTGGCATATAGAAATTAACTTTCTGTTCAGAGAACTGATTTCAAACATGCACTGGTTATGCCATAAGAAAATCAACTCTCTGAAGTATCATGATGCTGATTACCTTTCCTTTATTTTTTTTTCTGATTATTCAAATCTGATTGGAAATTTTTACTTCCATCCTCTTTGAAGTAGAGAGCTGCTGAAACAGAGTTACTGACCAAGTTTCCATATGGAGGTATGATTTCACTTCCCATCTTTGAAAGTCGATTATAGTTTTGTTCCTGGCATTTCTGACACTGCTAAAAGCAATTGTAAAAGACTTGCTAAGAGGTTTTTAAGTTGTAGTTACAAAATTTCTCTCTTGCCAGATGCAATTACTAGTTCTGGATAATATCAAAATCTTGTAGGATTTTAGATATGTAATTAATGTTGGATTTGCTAATAACAGAAAATTCATTCTACCTGAACAGCATAGTGTAGCAAATAGCAATCAGTTACTATGGTTCTCCTATGATGAAAGTCTCTATTGAACAACCGTTTTTGGCTTTCTTGTTCAGGAGTAATTCTGAGGCCTGGATTTATTTATGGGACTCGCAGTGTTGGGAGCATGAAGTTACCTCTTGGTGTCATTGGTTTTCCATTGGAGATGGTAACTTTTTGTGTTTTGTTCTTGTGCTCTACCATTTGGTTTCTCCAAACCAAATTATGCGGGACACTAATGAAGAAAATGAATGAGATTATGTAATCTGAGTGGCCGTTTTTGTGGAGTTAGCTAGACAGTGCTCTGATAGTCACTCTGATATTTCTCCTTTTTTCCATAATGTGAATTTTGTTGAACTTTAGAGGAGAGGAGAGGTATACGTGTTCTTTTGAGAAAGATAAATTGTCATGACCTGAAATGAACTAATTACTTCTGAAAGCCCGACTATTCTATTTGTAATCCTGGTTACTATATGTCTTGCAAAAAAATGCATGAAAAATGCAAATACTAAGTCTTCAACCTCAGGATTATGGGTGCTGATGATTGATCCTTTTTCAATTATCTTGTGATCGACTAATCTCTTACACGTCGTTGCAGGTTCTTCAACATGCAAAACCATTGAAGCAGCTTCCGCTGGTTGGACCCCTTTTCACTCCCCCTGTTAATGTTACTGCGGTGGCAAAGGTTGCAGTAAGGGCAGCAACTGATCCTGTTTTTCCTCCAGGCATAGTAGATGTATATGGAATTTTACGATATACGCAGCAAAGGTCAAAATAAATTTGTTTAGCATTTTATTTTCCTCCTGTTTCTTCAAAAATGTAGGGTAGAGCTGCTAAAATTTTCCAGCTTGGAGAGAATTTGTGACGCATGGTTGCCTGGGAAGATTTGTTAGTTTTCGTACCAATGAAATAGTAATTGAAGTGAACAGAATAGTTATTTGTGCAATTGTTTGATAATTGTCTTATGGGTGACTTCTTTTTAAAGCAATTTGGTATTTGCAGTGTTGGAGTTTTCTTAGTGTATATGGATTAGTTAAAATACATCTGCTATTTATAGAAAGCAATAGTTACTTTGTATCTGTAATAATGTATGATTGGATTCATTTATAACATAAAATATTGTCTGTTATTGCGTTGTGGGTATCATAATCAATAACAAATTAAAAAATCTTCCCAAAAATTTTAAAAAAATTTAAACTGGGAAATTGCGTTCTATAAGTTACCATAGAATTTGGGGGGTGCCATTTCAAGATTGGAAGGCATAAAAAAAGGAATTTGATATTCTTCTGTGTAAGAGTAATTATTCTTGGAGGCCTCATTATACAAGTTTAAAATGTCATTATTTATTCACTATTTAAAAATATTCTCAGTGAAGATTCTTGATCACAATTATGTGATCTTTTATTTTGGTAATAATTGAGAAAAAAATTAAAGAAGTTTTAATGTGTTATTAGTAGTTTTTCCAATTTTCAAGTAAAGTATACAAAAGAATTAAAAATCGATTTGTTCCCTAAATGTATAAGTAAACTCTAGTCACGAGCTAATTAAACCCCAAACCCCTAATGCAGCTTTAATTAGTTCATAATTTTAATTTATACCAATTTAATCAATTTCTTAGAAACTATAAATTTAGTTTAAATTTTTCGATATTGATTATTGAATTATTTAATATTAAATTAATTTATTCATAAATTAAAAATAATCAGGATTTTAACCAGGTTCGGATGAAATCGAACTTGCTATGTTCAATCCGAAAAAAAATGCTGATGGCCTGGTTCGGGCCGGTAAGGCCCATTGAAAGGTCTACTGACAGCAATCGAATTGAAGAGGGTCCTACCCTAGATTCTCAAGGGAAATTCCAATCCAGGGTGAGCAAGCGAGCAAAGACCAAAACAGAGAGGAAAAGGAAAAGATCGTAAAAATGAATCATAGCAATAGTAACAGTCAGGGCCAGCAACCAAGCGACGGAAGGCAAGATGACGACGCAGCGCTCACGGAATTCCTCTCTTCCCTAATGGATTACACTCCCACTGTATAATCCGTTTTTTCTCTCCTCGAAAACTCCATAGTATTGTCTCATAGTTTCTATGTCTTATTCGATTGGTTAATTTGATTATTCGTATTTCTCTGCAGATACCCGACGAATTGGTGGAGCATTACTTGGCCAAGAGCGGGTTCCAATGTCCCGATGTTCGATTGTAGGTACTCCTTTCTTTCCTTTTTTTTTTTTTTCAGAAACTATGCAAATTGGCTTTCCATTTTTGTTTTTTTCTGTTCCAATATATTCATTTTTTTTATTCTCTGAACAGAAATACTGAAATACTTATGGTATTTTTTTAGCTGTATGTGTATACTTTGTTGGTGTTTATGAACCCTGTCTTTGTATTGGTTAGTACCGTTTTTGAGAAAGAGTTGTGGTTATTGCAATTTGTTTTCCTGGGTTGTTACTTATTGGTTTGTTTTGATTGATTGTTGATTGTTCCTAAGAAGCAATGAAGTTATTCAACGTTCAAAGTTTTTGCTGACAAGTTTCTAATATATGCCCTGATTGTTTTGCTGGTCAACAACTTTATGCTCATTAATATTCAAATTTGCTTTCTTTTTAAATCTTATATAACTAGTCTTTGTGGGTTATGTTGATAGTATTTTCTTTCTGCAGAATCAGATTAGTCGCTGTTGCCACTCAGAAATTCGTTGCTGAGGTTGTATCTGATGCACTTCAGTATGTATCTGTTCTCATTTTTTGCTCTCAACTAACAATTGCTATGATTTAGCTGTCGTTCTTAGTCATCATTGACCTTTTGTTGCGGGTTAAAGCCTAAGGGCTTTTATTTTTATTTTTCCTTTTTCTTTTTCTATTTTCTTTTCTTTTCTTTCTTTCTCGTTAGGGTTGAATGTATATAAAATTAATATGTTTAGAGAACCTAATACCATCGGGGAAACCAGCTGAAGATGGTGGTAAATATACATAAATATGTCTTAATACAGAATTCCCGACAACTTTTATACCATCAACGTGGAGATATGAATAAATCATGTTCTACTATATTTTGATCATCAACTTGATCTAACTGGCTTGATAAATGTGTAACAAAATTGTGGTTAGAGATTCTTTTTCAACACATATTCTGCTCTCTGTTAAAGCATGGCATTCAAGTGGTGTTTATACTTGTATTTGTATTAATAGGATAATAAAGTTTCTCGTATTCACTATGGTATCAGTTCCAGAATTTTAGCCGCCATATCCAGTGTCAATAGTATTTCATTGCTGAAGAGATAGTGACATAAGATGCTTTTCTCTTATGCACCCTATTGTAGGCAATGCAAGGCTCGTCAATCAGCAGTCGTCAAAGACAAAAGAGAGAAGCAGCAAAAGGTGCTAAGATGGTCCCCTACAATCCTTTATGAAGATTTATTTTAGCGGCTCTGAATTTTTTGTGTGAACAGGATAAACGCCTAATTTTGACAATGGAGGACCTGTCGAAGGCATTGCGGGATGTAAGTTCTAAAATATTCTATATAATTCTTTGTTTGGAGGGAGTTCTATGCTGGTCCAAAGTGATCACGCATCAGTAGACGATGGTTTTATCCCTTGTTTTTGCTTTGGGATGTAATTCAGAGATAAGAACTACTCATTTGTGTGATAGCTGAAGCTAGCACTTAGCATTCTTCATTCAGCTGTATATCTTATTTGGCCTTTATGTTGCATATAATTTTGTGTCAGAATGAGAAAATACTTCAAGAATATGAGATGAAGAATTTTTTAGAGCATGTAAATTTGCGTAGCAGCTGTTGAGGGATTAGTGTGGTGTCAATTCTCAATTAAATGTTCTAGGTTGGCTTTTGATTTATTTCCTATTTGTACTTATATACTAATATGTACTGGTGACTCATTTGCTACTGAATGAGCAGTATGGCGTGAATGTGAAGCACCAGGAGTATTTTGTTGATAGCCCATCAACGGGAATGGATCCTGCAACAAGAGATGAGTAGTCTGGCTTGGATTTACAATTTTTTTTTTTTTTCAGTTTTTTAGGTCCTAATGCATTACTGTATGCCAACTCATCACTCTTAATGGTGTGCTTATTAACTAAAGGGTGTTTAAATTTAATTAGAATGTTTAGTTTTGTATACCAGACTATGCTTTGATATATATATATATATATATATATATATAAAAGGTGATTTTTTTATCTCTATCATAATAATGATTAAAACATTAAAATTTATTTTTTATTTACCATTTTTCTCTTCTCTCTTTTCTCGTATTTTACACCACTCTTTATTCACTTTTTTTTTACACTTTTTTTATTAAAATTTAAAAAACTAAGAAAAAGAAAATATATTTTTTGACTAGTTTTTAAGAATACAAATGATATTCTATAGAGTGGTCTCACACTCGAAAATTTAAATTGAAATTAATTTAGAGACTATATATTTAAATGCAAAACATTTTTTTATGACTTTTATACTAAAGCTTATGAAATACAATTTTTTGAAAAAAATAGTGTGCATGAAAAACAATTCCAAAACCAACAAAAATAAAAAATAAAAAAATTAAAACCAACAACAATAAAAAATAAAAAAACTAAAACCAACAAAAATAAAAAATGAAAAAACTAAAATCATAAAGAAAAACAAAATAAAATATATAAAATAAAATAAAATAATTTAAGCAATGAAGAATTTAAAATAAGAAAAAAATTATGAAGAGAAAAAAATACAAAATATATAAAAAAAATAAAATAATTTGAGCAATGAAAAATCTAAAACGAATAGAAAACTAATTATATTTTATATTAGATTTCTTTGTGGTTTTTTATTTCTTTAAAAACAAAATTAATGTTCTCTTAATTATCAAAAAAAATTTGCTTTATCATTTATTATATTTTTATTCTATTAACGATTTTAAATCAATTTTTGTTCCTAGTATAAAAATCAATCCAAAATTTTCTTATGATTTTTCCTATATATTTTTTAAATTTTAATAAAAAAAGTTAAAAAAATAAAGAGTTGTGTGAGATATAAGCAAAAAAGAGATGAGAGATAATGATAAATAAAAAATTAGATTTTAATGTTTTATAGAGAGAAAAAAATATTATATTAATTTTTTACTTAAAAAAGATGTTACATGTTTTTTATTGAAAATAGTGGACCAATAAAAAAAAGAGTGTTAAAAGAAAGTGTTGCTAACATTACTAATATATATATTGTGATAAGGTGAGGCATACAAAAGTCATTTTATTCTTTTTCTCAGACCATGTGTCATCAATTAGTCAATTATAATCAAATACTGAAACTAGTTTTATTTGTATTAGATAGGATTTTAAAAACGATAAATCACTTCCTTATGAGTTTTATGTAACTGCGTACATAAGACTCGAACTCGAGACCTCTGGTTAAATAGAGACAAATTTACGTCATTTCATCCACACATTCATGGTAATGTTATATTATTGTTGTTTCACGAATAATTTCAAATCCATTTGATAGAATAACATTTAGGAGAACCAAGTAGTGTTTAGGTTATAGAAAATTGAATCAGCAAGTGGGAAATAAAATGAAATTGTCAAATATGTACTCTAGCTCTTCCTCATGCAACTTTTGGAAGTGAAAATAGACAATCAAGCTTATTCTAGATGCTCCAGTGGATAAGAACCTTGACTGTATGTTCTCCTACCATTGGGAAAAGGATAAAAGTTTGGAGTTGGGGTTGAAGACCGATCTATTTGAGAATCTTTACTACAAATTACTGCTGCACCATTTCGATTGACTTTGATGGGAAATTTTTCTTTATTTTTCTCCTGTGCATAGTTGATTCAAGCAGAGAAATTGAATTCCATCCAATTTGTTGATGACGGTGAGCATGATTAATATACAAGGAATCTATTTCTTGATTCTGTCCCCCAAAAGATTAGCTTAATATCTGATCATCTTAGAACACCAAGTTTTCTTAATGGAATCAGAAGTCCAACTTGTCGTGTATTTGGTAAAAATAAGCCAATGAATTTAATTTCCAACTAGATATTGTAGGATGTAACAGTTGGATGTTTATTGGGACTTGCTTGTTTTATTTGAGATTTCAACGTATGACTTAAGAAAATGGTGGCCGAAGCCAATTAAAAAGATTTTAAAGCCAAGTCTATATGACTACTAATGTCATTTTCATGTGTATATCGTTGTAGTTGAAGACGTTTCCTTCGAGAATTTATGACAATTACTAGGAAATTTCTCAAATGCTGTAAAATTATTAATTCTTGTATATTGAATCAATATTCTAAATAAATTAGTTTTTGAAGATTCAAGGTGTGAGAATGAATTCCAACTCTTCTATTGGTCTTAGAATATGAAGGTTTGTTTACTAGAATTTGAAGTCAAAGTTCCTGTGTATATTAAAATGAAGGGTTACTGATCTGACTCTATGAAATATATATCCTAGACTTTTTTCTGTCATGTGGATTAAAATTTTGTTATACGAAGTTCATTTAATATTGAAAATGACAAATGGATGCGAGTTGGTGTAGCTTACAAGCATTTTTAACTTGTCATATCACCTACAGTATTACTTTGATTTGGTCAAGGTAAACGCTCATGCGGATGCTACATGACTGACATTTTTGACATTCATGTCCCTCTTCTGAGTAATTGGAAAATTAATTACCATACTTCTCTATACTTAGATTCGTGATGAATCAAATTTATATAGTGAAAATTTTCCTATATATATTATCCTATATAATTTTTTTTTCTTTTTTGATGTGTATATATAGGATAATAACTTGCAGTTACATTTGGATACGAATTAATACTATTGATGTCAAATGCATTTTTATCATTCTCAATTTTTACTTACATATAGCCATAAACGGTATGATCAAAACTAATTGTGAAAATCAGTACACCTATATTTAACACAAATTAATAAAAAATTTCAAAGACATGAAAAAAATAGTATAAAATTGAAAGAGAAATATTATCAATACTTTTATTTTCAATACTTCTTGTGTTATTAATTCACATCATCAAAATTTTAATTTATAAAAATTATTGTTTTATTTAATAAATTAAACTTAATAATATAAACCAATTATAAAGTATGTGTATAAAAAAAATATTGAAAAAGAAAATGTTGGAAGCGTTTCATAATTAAAAAAAGATAGAATACCTAAAAATAGAAAGCTCACAGTTAAATTATAGTGTGTATATTACAAACAATATGAACATATATTAGTCTCCAAATATGCAAAATAAATCAATTGGAATTTCTCGAGAAATTACCATCTTGCTTCAAAATTGTCTACTCTAATATGTTTAGACCAAAGCTCTAAATGTACATTTATTTGTTTTTTTAACCGATTAAAGTGATATGATTGGGTAAAAATTTGAGATTTGATCAATATGGCTAAAAAATATGATGCGAGTTTTTTTTAATTTAATTAAAAATTTTAAATTTGAGTCTTAAATATGCAATTACTTACAAATTTATAAAAAAAATATTTTAAAGCAAAATTAATCTCAGAATCTAATTGACTAGCATGGAAAAAAAGTGTGGCTCATCATTGCGTGACGTCTTATAGCTAAAACTTATTATTATTATTATTATGAGGTCGAGAGTCATTGATTTCTCTTTCATTAATTATCAGAATTCAATATATATATATATACCGCTGACCTTGCACAGAAAAAATAAATTAACTCTTTTTGTCGACAATTCGGTCTTGAAATCCTCTATATAATCCAGTCTTGTAAAATAAAACCCAAAAGGAATCTGAATAGGAATAAAGATGAGGAAGAGTAACTCTTCAGAACCTATTGTGATGTCTTTGTATTTCCTTTTGTTTCTATCAGCATATTCCACAGAAATAGCAGTGATGGCAGAAAATACAACAATATCTGTAAATATAGGAGTTGTAATGGATAACATGGAACAATCGGTAGGGAAGATGATGATGAGTTGCATCAACATGGCTCTCTCTGACTTTTATGCTTCCCATCCTCATTATCGCACCAGGTTGACCCTCCACACCAGGGACTCCGTGCAAGACGTGGTTGCTGCTGCAGCTGCAGGTTCTCTTTTTTCTTCACCCTTTGGATTTTTTTTACTATTTACATTGAAAATTCAACATATATCAATAATTAGCTCTTTTCTAAATGAGTGGTTTTGTTGTCTAAATTCGTTCCATATTAATGGACTAAATCAATAGTTCTTTTATCATATCTATTTACATGCTGAGTAATTATT
The DNA here is from genome assembly GCA_023653625.1 of Triadica sebifera. NCBI lineage: Eukaryota > Viridiplantae > Streptophyta > Magnoliopsida > Malpighiales > Euphorbiaceae > Triadica > Triadica sebifera. The sequence goes on from CM042909.1 coordinate 28,196,356, forward strand.
ACTTACTTTTATACTTATGACAAAGTATTATGGAATTTGTTTTTGAAAACTCTATAAAGAAAAAGAAAAATATACAATTTAATATGGCCTGTAAGAGCATTAGTTTAGTTAATTGTTTTTAGGATATATATATATATATACCAAAATAATAATATGTTGTTATATATTAAAAAATATTAAATTTTATTTTATAAATATGAAGTTGATCTTAAAAATTATTTTTTATATAATAATATTATTAATTAATTTTATAAATAAATATATAGATTAAAGGTGTATATGTAAGAAAAGTACTTCAATAAATAAGAACCAAAGAATATCACGGTGAAACAATCTTCAAAATTTATACGTAACATGGTTGACCAATGGCTAATAACCCAGTATTTATGCGGTTGCAAATTTGCAAATGCAAAACTTGAAAATTACTCAAAATTAATTTTTATTGAAATTAATGTTAAGGTTTGGTTTGGTTTGATTAAAGGAGTTGAATTAGGTCGTTGTTTTTTTTTTTTTTTTTGACATAATGGCGTGTAGATTATCATTAGTTGCATGTTTGGCTGCATTAGAAAGGTTTTTAAGAAATGTCTCATCAACCAAAGATAATAATAAAAAAATCCCATATTTTCAGTAAGCCGTAGCTTTGACTAGCAATGAAGCGATTGCTTGTTCTTCTACGGCGGCGCCTTCTGCCATATAAAAGTTTTCCTTCTCAATTTGATCAATACAGTCTCTCCTCTAAACTAATTTAATATATTATTCTATTTATATTTATATTAATACAATAATTAATTAATCAGTATATTTATTACTGATTATCGAATTTATATAAAAATTTCACCCTTCATTTGATTGTGATTTTGGTAAAATCCTACGCCTATTGTGTGTAATATTGTAAGTATGCTGAATCTCAAAATTGAATCTACCACAAATATATTTAAACCAAAAAATCATGTATTTTAATAAATTTCCTGGGAAAACGCAGCTGTGGACTTGATTAAAAATGTGCAAGTGGAAGCAATCATGGGTCCAACCACATCAATGCAGGCTGATTTTGTAATGCGAGTTGGGGAAAAATCTCGGGTACCCATCATTTCCTTTACTGCTTCAAGCCCTTCTCTTACATCCGTCCGTAGTCCATATTTTTTCAGAGCTACACTAGCTGATTCCAGTCAAGTGAATGCCATTACCGCACTAGTTCAAGCTTTTGGATGGAGAGAAGCCGTGCTTGTCTACGTGGATAACGACTATGGCCAGGGAATCATATCTTATCTAGTCGATGCTTTGCAAGCAATCAGTGCCACTGTTCCTTACCGGAGTGCTATTTCTCCGGTGGCCACCGACGATCAAATCGTCAAACAGCTTTACCAGTTGATGACTATGCAAACCAGAGTTTTTATAATTCACATGTCGTTTGATCTTGGCTCTCGATTTTTTACTCAAGTGAGAGAGGTGGGAATGATGAGTGAAGGGTATGTTTGGATAATGACTGATGGGATTACTGATTTCTTGAGCTCCCTCACTCCTCCAGTTGTTGATTCCATGCAAGGAGCACTGGGTGTTAGGCCTTACGTTCCAAATTCAAGCGAACTAAAAAATTTTGGTGTGAGGTGGAAAAGAAAATTTCAGCAAGGAACAGTGGATGCAGAATTGAACATTTATGGACTATGGGCTTATGATACTGCAATTGCATTGGCGATGGCTATTGAGAAAACAGCTGGCACTGCAAATTTTGGATTCGAAAAGGGCAACGTTAGCAGCAATATTAATAATTCCACTGACCTGGCAACTCTTGGAGTCTCTCGAAATGGTCCAGACCTGATTCAAGCATTGTCAAATACTAGATTCAAAGGTCTTACAGGAGATTTCTATTTTGTGAATGGGCGGCTACCCTCTTCAGCTTTCGAAATAGTGAACGTAATTGGTCAGGGACCAAGAAGAGTTGGATTTTGGACACCCAGAAATGGACTTGTCAGAAAATTGAGCTCCGTAACAAGCAGCTTCTCTTCTACATCCAAGTCCGGTAGTGTTGCACCTGTTATATGGCCAGGCGATTCAACTTCTGTCCCAAAGGGTTGGGAGATACCAACAAATGGGAAGAAGTTGCGAATCGGAGTGCCAGTGAAAAATGGCTTCCCAGAATTTGTAAAGGAAACAAGAGATCCTATTACTAATGCTACTAGTGTCACAGGCTTCTGCATAGATGTTTTGATGCTGTAGTGAAAGAATTACCATATAGTTTGGGTTATGAGTACATCCCTTTTGCCAATCCTGAAGGTGAAAGTGCAGGAACTTACAACGATTTGGTCAATCAAGTTTTCTTAGGGGTACTGTAATCCTCCTTTTTCTACTTATATTACACTAGCCATGGGGATTTTTCTTACCTAAATTGGGTTCTTTGATTAATTTAATTTCTAATGGAATCACTTGCCTAATTGTTGTAAGAACAGAAATTTGATGCTGTGGTGGGAGATACAACTATAACAGCCAACAGGTCAATGCATGTAGACTTCACATTGCCATACACTGAATCAGGAGTGTCAATGTTGGTGCCAATCAAGCACAACCACCAAAAAAATGCATGGGTTTTCTTGAAGCCATTAACCTGGGATCTTTGGGCGGCGAGCTTCTGCTTCTTCGTTTTCATCGGGTTTGTTGTGTGGGTTCTTGAACACAGAGTTAACCAAGACTTTAGAGGACCTCCCTCCCATCAAGCTGGCACTACCTTCTGCTTTTCCTTCTCCACCATGGTCTTCGCTCAGCGTAACCTCCTTATTAATTTCCCTATTTTTATGTGATTTTTTCTCGCCTAGGCCAAGTTTACATAGTCATATTTATGATTCAGCTGATTCATTTTTGTTATTTTGTTTAACTATATATATATAACAGGGGAAAGACTGGTTAGTAACCTGGCAAGAGCACTGGTACTCATATGGTGTTTTGTTGTATTGGTTTTGACACAAAGTTACACAGCCAGTTTCACAAGTCTTCTGACAGTTGAGAAGCTGCAGCCTACTGTGACTGATGTAAATCAGCTAATCAGAACTGGAGAAAATGTGGGCTACCTCAAGGATTCATTTGTTTTGGGAATCTTGGAACGGTTGGGTTTTGAGAAATCCAAACTCAAGGTCTATGCTTCTGCTGAGGAATGGCATGAACTTTTCTCAAAAGGAAGCAAAAATGGTGGCATCGCTGCTGCTTTCGACGAAGTCCCATATATAAATCTTTTTCTAACAAAGTATTGCTCCAAGTACACCATGGTTGAACCCACATTCCAGGCAGATGGCTTCGGATTTGTATGTCAATTAATTTCACCTCTCCGCTGCTAAATAGATACATGTATACCTACAGAGCTTTTTCTAATAATATAAATGAGTTCTGGTTTTGTGAGTTTTCAGGTTTTCCCTAGAACATCTCCTCTGGTTCCTGATATATCAAGGGCAATCTTGAAAGTGAAAGAAGGAGATAAAATGAAGGAAGTTGAAAAGGCATGGTTTGGCGAACAAACAACTTGCCTTGATCCTGATACCTCTGTTTCTTCTAATAGCCTTAGCCTCCAAGAGTTTTGGGGCTTGTTTCTAATAGCAGGAGTAGCTTCGGTTTTAGCTCTCATCATATTCACGGCCATGTTCCTGTACGAAAATAGGCAAGTCTTGATTTCCTCTGATCCTGAAGCTTCAATCTGGACGAGAATTCTTGATTTATTCAGAATCTTCGATCAAAAGGACTTGAAATCCCACACTTTCAAGAAGAATGAACAACATGAAATGAATTTTTCTCCAAGCCCACCCGGCTCTTCAGTCCATTCTGATCCACCTCCCAGCAGGTAACCATTTATTCTAAAATTGAGCCGACTCACCCAAATCATGAAAAACCAACCACTATTAAGATGATCCTTGAAAACTATTAATTTATATTATAGTGGGTAGTTTGTATTTATATATGCCAATTTATCAATTTATTATTAGTTAGATTACATTGATAAATTCAGTTTTTTTTCGTTACATGTAAGTATGGATTTTTGATTGTTGGATTCATAAAGTGGAATTGCAAGAAAATCAGCAATTGATCTAAATGTTTACTGCCGCATAATAACTGAAACAGACTTTGTTGCCTTTTTCGACAATGCAAGTCCTTGCGACAGTAGCATTAATTTCTTCCAACTCTTTTTCTATAATAAATTAGGACGCGTAAATTCAATGATGTTGGGAATTAACTACATAACAAAGTCTCAACTTTGTTAACGCTTTCTATATTGCCATCGCAGTTGGCGACTTTTATATATGCAAGCATCCTCTATAAACGATACATTATCTCAGCATCGCTAGTCTTCAATGCTTCATTTTACGATAAATATAACCTCATCAGCTGCAGCTGTATATTAATTTAGGAACATATGGCTAATTAAGTGTATTTCACTTGCACAAAAAAGACTTATTTGATTTTGCTTTCCATTGTTACTAAGAATTGCTCCAAAAAGACTGAAGGGATAAGTGTAGATGGATCTATACAACTTCTATTGGGATGCTTTGGTAGACAAGAACATGATACATTGCTTGCAAAACTTTCCTAGCAATGTCATTCATATACACAGGCATAAATATACAGGAGATGTCATTGAATATATTGTTCGAGACACTCTTTTAGTATTTGGAAAGTAACGGGCTTTGATATAAATGAGTCCATACCATTTGCATAACATTCTTCCGCACTCTCTGACAATGCATTCGCCGTCATCTGCATTCACCAACAAAATAGTTAGTGCATATGTGTGCTTTGCTCGACAGTGAGCATGTAGCAGAAACACTAACAGCTAATATGCAGCATAAGAACGTCAATTTCAGTGGCTACAAGGAGCAGAAGAGCGTACCGCAATTACAGGGGTCCGCTTAAAAGGCAAAGAACCTTGAATGTGCCGTACTGAGTTTGACGAAGGTTCACACAATTCAATTCCAGCCTTCACTGCTTCATCCCAACTACCAGTTTCCTCGTAAGATCGAATGAGTCTTGTGGCTTGAAGGCCATCCATAACAGGCATGCAGACATCCTGCAAGATTTTTTTCCAAAATTTTTAGATTCGAGTGCTTAATTAAAATCAACACCATCTTTAGGACTAAAAAACCATTCTAGCTTTTCTTGCATGCTGTGTTCACACTATAAAGAACCAAGAATATAATCGTGTGTATTGTGTCTCTGCTTGTGCGTGTGCGCGTGTGTTATCACATGTGACAAATAAAAACATCAGAAATCACTTACAAAAGAGATGTAAAAAAAAAAGATAATAAATTACCATCAAAACGAGATCATAACAATTGCACTGTACTGCATGCACAGCTTCAATTCCATTGTTAACAACATCTATGGTATGGCCTAATTGCTTCATCATCGATCGAGTCACCATTACATTAATCTTGTTGTCTTCTACGAGAAGGATCTTAGGCTGTAATTTTGATGCGGGAATTGGTAGACTGCTACCAGATGTGCACTGAGAACTATTATTAGAACTTTCCTGTGTCTGACATGATCTTTGACTTGTACTTTTACTTGAAATCGCTTCTCTGCTTGACTCACTGTGACATGTGGAATCTATATCAGGGTTTTGGAATTGACTTTTTGGATCGTCTTGAGATTGTTTGCTTTTGCAAGCAACATTCTCACTCTCAGGTTCTGGGCTGTGGCCGAAAAAACTTTCAGGTTCTGATAATGTCTCAGCAACTTCAACAGTTGAACAGGTATCCTCAACTGAAGCTATTTCTCTTGATCGAACATTATTAGTGGGAAATGAGTAAAGATTGTCTGAGACTCCATTTAATTTGTGAGAATTACTGAAACAGATGTTATGTGGTAATAGTTTCTGTGTCCTGGTGGAACCACTAGAGGAGAATAATGAGCCCAAAGTACGTGGTTGGAACAAAAAGAAACTGGCAGTTTCATCCTCTGCTGCAGCATCATGATTGGTCATTTCTGAGAGCTCATCTGTATCATCAGAAGAATCACACATTGACGATACCTTGTATGGTAAAATAAATGTGAATGTAGACCCATAGTTCACTCGGCTAGACACAGTAAGACGGCCTCCCATCAGCTCAACCTAATCAAATGCAAAGAAATGTCAGAAGGTGGTCTGAGAATCTGTGTTCAGAACAATAACTTTCAAGGGGGCAAGAAGGCTTTACCAGCTGTTTGCATATTGCAAGCCCAAGTCCTGTTCCGCCATATTTTCGAGCATGATCTGCTCTGACTTGCATGTATTTTTTAAATAGAGTAGGCAAAGCATTTTCTGCTCACAATACGAGGAAAATGTAATGAGTACTCACACGATTAAAATCAATTAGAAATAGTAACAAATAGATGAAATATTAAACATTTTATCAGTTCACTGCTTAGAGATGGAGACAAGCTTATTAGATATGGATACCTGGTATTCCAATTCCAGTGTCATAAACTTCACAGCATAGCCAGACTCTTGTTTCTGTTGATTGAGGTTCCTCCTCTTTGTCGCCATTTTTTGCATTTCCATTTTTAAGTGGGGTTCTAGGTGAATCATTAAGTGCATGATTTTGATGAGGACCATGAGAACCATTTTGATCATTCTTAGTCATAGATTTTGACGTGCATTTCTTCTCTTTCAATGTACTTGCAATTGATTCAGAAGACTTCTGATGGTTTCCTTCTGCTTTTTCAAAACATGGATCTGGAACCACGTAAAGGTTTATCCCTACCTTCCCTTCAGGGGTAAATTTGATTGCATTACTGTAAAAAAGGAGACAACAAACAACAGTCAGAATTAATAATGCATTTAAAGGTAGTATCCACATTATGACAATAATCCAAAATTTTGGATGCTTCACAATTCAGTACCTGACTAAATTGGTAAGGATTTGTCGAATCCTTAGCACATCTCCAATGACCTGAAATTTGAGCACAATGCTTATTAGAAGAAATAATTAGTGAAGATCAAGAAATCACTAGGTCGCTGTTTTGTGAATTGGAGACTTCGCAATTTTCTTTTGTGGAGAAAGAGAAATCTTTAGACAGAAAGGGGCAACATGACATAGAGAGCTACTATACCGAAAACTGGATTTGAAGACAAAAATTTAGTCTAAAAAAGTTGTACTCACAGACAATGATGAATGTTAGAGTGTTTTAATGCTCTCACCTTAATAGGAACATCATCTGCTATGCGACCTTCCAAGGTCAGAATCTTTTGCAATGATGCCGCAGCTGTCTGAAGTACATGCTTTACTACCTCTCTTGGCCGGAATTTTGCAGCTTCCAACTTCATAACACCAGACTCAACCTTGGAAAGGTCAAGTATATCATTTATAAGTTGAAGAACAAGATCTCCTGACGATATCATGACACTCAGTAGTTGTCTTTGTTCAGGGTCAAGGTTCGTGGTGGAAAGAATCTCAGCCACGCTAACGACCCCAGATAGAGGTGATCTTATCTCATGGGACATGGTTGCTAGCATTTGTTTCGCACGCATTGTCTCCTCTGCAAAAGCAAAACAAGGCAAAGATCAGAGTGAACTTTTTTGGAAGTTAACTGAAGAAGAATCAGCAACCGTACTAATTTTCACCGAAGAAATGAACCTGTTATATGGATTGTTTTGTTCAGCTCTGTTTCTTTGGCTTTCTGTACTGCCATCTCTTCTCGAAGTTTTGCCATTTTTTCTCTTTTTCTAACCTGTTGTACACTTAGAAGCATCAATACCCATTCCTTTTCAAAATATCTTCACCTTCCATGAAAAGGAAATAATGTTTACCTGATCAGTTACATCCATTCCCATATAATTTATCCCAATTGTGTCCCCTGATTTGCTAAATACAGGTTCTACAAATATCAAAAATGTCTTCGATCCAAATAATTCTGTCTCAAATGTAATTTCCCTCTTTGCTGGCAATCCTTTTTCCAGAACTTCCCTCTTGAAGTCTTGTGACTCCTTAACTCCTGCTCCCGAAAAAATTTCCATATCTGTCTTCCCCAAAATGTCCTACAGAAATTAAAGAAAACAACAGTATTCTAGCTTCAGTCAAACAAATGATTGTGTGGAAAAATTCTACTCCAAAAGGAGATATAGCAGTTGCAACCTATTACCTGCTCTTGCAAAGTTGGAAAATGATTGTAGATAAACCGATATCTTAATTCTTTATCCTGGAAAAAAATTGTTTTCTAGCAAATTAGCCTCTTCAGCTAGAAAATGACTATAATTAGAAACAGAATAATAGCATAGAAGTAGAAAAAATTTGCTGTTTATTGGCCATATGTTAAGTCCATGTTAATCAGCATATTCAACATGACAGCAAGAAGTAGAACTTTAGCCATTCGAGTCATTCTTACCTGATGGCCCATGACAACAGGAGCATTTTGAAGAATAAAATGTAAGAAATTGTCTGCTCTTTTGAGAATCTGAGATAGCTCGTCTACTGGTGAGGACTGCTTTTCCAAATCATTTATGCTTTCTTGCAGCTTCTCAATAAGTACCTGCTCCCTCTGAAGACTGGCCTCCAACAATTTCTCTAAATGCATGGCTCGCTGTTTCCAGTATGCAACGGTGTCACATTCTGCATCTATTTCTACTTTCTTGCATTGAAAGGTGAAGTCTTTTTTCCTCCTAGGAAGAGCTTGATAGATATCAATAACTTCATCTAATATAGATATGGGGCGCTTATCACCACCAAATCCTTCTTCTTCAAACCGAAAATCTTCCAATATTTCCAATTTTTTGAGCTCAACTTCCTCCCATTGTTGGCTTAGGATGTCAAGCTCTTCTCTAAGAAGACGAACAGCATTTGCCTGCTGGTATTCCCAATGCTTTACGAGATATGCCAGTTGAGAAGATCCTCGGTCAGTGTAACTTGTTAGCTCTATAAGACGGTGGAAATCAACTATACTTGGCTCCTCAACTATTGTAACCTCCTCCAACATATCTTGACCCCCACTTGGCTTTTCAACGTTGTAAGGCTTTTCGCTATCAATATCTTCAGGCCACATTGAAAGGACAACTTCAATGTCCATGTCTTCACTTTGATCAATTTGATCATTTCTCATCTTGCAGACCTTGGAATTACTTGCTTCCACCATGTGTCTATGGCATTGATGAAAACCTTGAGATACGCACTTTAATATTAATTACTAGTATTTTACATGACGGCCTTTGGAATAACAATGGATGTTTTAGACCGACATACTTGCCTTCACTTGACTTTTTTTTTCCATACAAGAAAAGCTTGAATCTTACAAGGACCTGCAAAATGAAAATAAATCATATCTTCAACATTGCAAAGAGAAAATTAAATAAACATTACCAACTAAGATTCTTACTTCTTTCCTTGGAATCTTCTCTTTATATAACTTAAAACTGCATAAAAGCTGTTATTATCGGTGAGCATGTAGATGCTTACGAATTAAATATGCAACTTCACTACAAACGTAAAAATATGACTCTTGCAAAACCCAGTTGCCTATGGTACTAAAATAGAATAATATACAGTTCTGTTTGTCAATTTATCCATGATTGTTCTTCCATACCCATTTAATGAATAGAGGAAAAAAAAATTTCTTTTGCAAAACAGAAGGATTATTACTTCAAAATCAATTGAAAACAAAATTTCAATTCCAATATCATTAGCAAAATAAAAGCCTACTTAACAACTAAAAAATTAAAACTCAAAATCAAAATGCCATTTTATTGAATTCCAATAAAAGCTTTTGTTTTGTAATAAAAATTCCAATTGAAACCAAGAACCAAGACAAAAGCCCTGAATGATAAGAACTATCTAACCTTATTGATTTTTGATTAAAGGAAAGCAACCCAGCAAAGAACAATTAGTGTAGAAGAACAAAAATGGAAGCTTTTTGTTGCAGAGTGGACACAAACTTTTTCACTGTAGATCTGAGTAGTCTCCTCAACTGGTGGGTCATTTGTTTTTCAATGGGTATTGTAAAAAGGGACTGGTTAACCACTACGAGAGAGAAGGAGAGAGGAGAGGAGAGGAGAGCATGTGAAGGAAAAGAAAAAATAAAAATGGGAAGATCAGAGAAACCCAAGAAGCCATGTGCATTTGGAGGTAAAAAATAATGGAGAAATGTTGGGCCTTTTTACTGAAATTTATATATTTTATTTAGTAATAAATATTATCTTACTTCTTTCCGTTTTGATTTTGAGTTTACAAACAGAGTTTCCTCTGCAAAAATCATCAGATTATATACATACACATATTTGTGCATTCTTTATGAATTCAACCAATCAGATTCTGAGACGAGGAGGAGCATCCTTTTCTGTAATTCATGTATTATTTTATATTTAAATGTGGAATTTTTCCTTGTTACCCGCCCTTTACTATTCCTAGGTAACGTACTCAGGGCTGGGCGTGTGTGTGACACTCCATTAGAGGGGACGGATGGACAATGACAGCGCCGGAAAGGCATAAATATGGTTGAAGTTGCAATTTTATTTTTTTCCTTTTTTCTGATGGTTAATTTATTATAAAATTAGATTTTAAATTATGTAATTTATCATTTTATTATTATTATTATTATTATTATTATTTTAAATCAACCTTTTCTCAAATAGAAGATGTAAATGAGTAAGATTGGGCTATGATAAGCAAGACCCCATTTAATTAATAGGTTAATTAAACATGCAAATCATATTAGGATAAGATCATGAGTAAGATTGGGCTATGATAAGCAAGACCCCATTTATTGTAGCTAGACAATTAATAGTTACTAGTTCTCATTTGTAGAGAAAGTTAGCTTATTACTCAGAGTAAATAATGATAGAATTTGATTAATTATTTAGCTCTTTGGTATATAAAACTTATTTTACAAAATTAACAAAATTCATTTACAAATTTATACTAAAAATATGTGTGCAAACCTCTTTTTAAAAACCTTAATCTGAAAAGGATATTAAAATATATGCAACATAAAGATGTCCCAATCATTTATATAGACAAACAGCAAACAGAATATTGAATTCAATTAGTTTGAAGGACATGGTATGATAAATTTTGGTTTGAGGAAAAAATCCATAAACAGCTTAAAAAGAAACTAAGAAAACACATTATTATTATTACTACTACTTAATTTCTTATTCTTATTATTAGTTTTCTTTTTTTTTTCTTGACTACTTTTTTCATTAAAGATGATGAGCCTTTTTTCATTTTATTATTTAAATATAACGTTGGTCCTATCTCAAGGTATGTATTTCTTAAAATTCTTCTCGTCTCAATCCTTCTCCCTGTAACAGACTACAATCTACTTACACACCTTCAGTCTTGTCCAAATGGATGGGATTTAGAATTTTATTTTATTTTATTTTTTGTAAAATTATGATTACCTTTTAGGTTTATCGTTTCTATATATAAAGTTTCAATTCATGTGACTCTGCACAATGTTGATAAAAAAAAAAACTATGCACAATAATCTAATAATTACTAATGCGTTTTATTATCATTGGTGTAAATTCATTTGCGTTTTGTGACTAAACTTACAACTTCAAGAAATTTGATTGTTATGTTATCAATATTTTATAAATCGTAAATATTATTTTTTAATATCATAAAAACTTTTTTTGATAAATTGTAATATCTTATTTATTCTATCCATAAAAGAAAAAAAAAAGACAGAATCTTAATAGGAAATTTTACAATATAACGTGTTTTGTAGAAATATTAGTATTTACACAACTAACTCAATTAACTTTGCTGCATTTATTACACAGATAGGAGATTATGGATATATATATATAGAGAGAGAGAGAGAGAGAGAGAGAGAGAGATCAGAGAGGCGATCATTGTTGACATGGCTGCAATACTGTCCTCGTTAGGTCATTGATATTATTTTTATTCATTAAATAATGCATTTATATATAATAAATTAATTTTCTTCTGTTTATTATATTTATATTTTATTGTTCCTTACAGAAAATGATTGTCACCTTCATCTTTGTATAATTCGACAAAACAGCTTGGAATTAGTAATTGCTGGAAGCCAGGAAAAAAAAAAAGAACAGAAAATTGTGTGCTATTCTGTCAGCATATATAGACAGATTTATGTTATAGTTAGTGGGGTCACTGTACACTACTAAAATTTAATTCTATGTATATGAATTTTTTATTGTATAAAATTTCTGGATCCTGTATATTTATAATTAATAAGAAATTAAATTTCATATAGAGGCAAACAGGGTGTCCATATCATTATAATTTATAAGGGTGAGGAGATGAATCAATAATTTCTAAATAATAAGAATATATCATGTCTCATTCAATTTAATTTAAAGCTTACCAACTAACTACTATGGTCTATAATAACTGTGTTAACTCAACACTGAGATTAACTAATAACTGTTTATATATATATATATCCGTACAAGAATAAGGCAAAAGTGGGGATTAGATTTAGATGCAAACGTTAAGGGGGATCCTCCAATGTTAAATGGCCAATCCCCCAATTTCCGGAGGCAAACCCCACCCTTTTCACCTTTTGTTTCTCATGTATATGGATAAATTCATAATTGGACAACTCCATCACAAATTACTTACATAATAAAATAAATTATGCATTAATGGCTAAGTAATTCTTATGCATTTCATCCATATATGTAATTTTTTAAAAAAAAAAAACTATATATATTACAATTTAAACCTTGTTACTTAATTTGTTCCAACTAGATACCCAATTAAGTAATTATTAGCCAAATGATATACTTATTACTTGTTAACAATTTATTTCATGGATGATTTTGATTAGAGGAATTTACAAAGTTGTAAGTATAAAATAAATGAGTTGAAGTTAATAAATTAATGGTTTGTGAATGAAGATTTGTTTTAAATTGATGAATAAATTTATTAATTAAATAGATAATAAGTTATCATATACATATTAGTGGACAAACAGCACTCCGGGTTTTGATGCTGAGCATCCTAGCCCCGATGACTCCTTTTTCTCCAACCATACAAACACTTAAAGTTGCATGTCACATCATTTTGCACTTAAATTTTAACTTTGTTTCTTTCGCTATAAAATTAATAGTATATAATGTTGTTGGTTGTAAAAAAAAAAAGTTAGAATATAATAATTTTAAATTTTTTTAAACTGTTTTTTAAGGTAAAATCGGTAGCTTGTATTTGTATTAAATTAAAAAAAGGGCTCAAGTCAATTATTTAAATAAAAACATCACTAAATTCAGTTAATGCCTAGATATTTGTATCATCAAGGAGGGCGATGATGCATAGCATTAGTCACTAGAACTTAGGAGATAATAAATTGAGAATTATATAAAAAGGCTCATGGTATCCATTATAGTCATGTTTGGAATTACATTTGTTAAAAGGGTCAGAAAAAAATATTTTTAAATTTTTTGAATTTTAAAAATTACTTTTAAAGAAAAGCAAGTAAATAGATAATTTTTTCAAAAACAGATTTAAACAAAGCAATTTATAAAAAATTAAAAAAATCAGTGATTTAAATCAAAAAAATTCTAAATCTGCTTTTAAACAGCTAATAACAATTTCAAGCATCTCTATATGTGGTCTTCTTAAAATCAACTGAAGAATTAATATTTCTCTTTGTAAGATTATCTTAATTAATTAATGAGACTTTTTTTTTCATTTTTAGTTGGATGCCAATAAAGCTTTGTGTTTGCGTTGTGAAAAATGTATCATATTCACTGTTTTTATTGGATTGGTTAAATATATTTTTCTCGACTTTTTTTTTTCATAAATCCTCCATTGGTTTCTTGTAATGTTGAGAAATTTTTTTTAACTAATTAGCTCATTTAACTTTAAGTTTAATGGTTGGCTCAGAGTTCCTCATATGGTATGGAAGTTAAGTGTCAAGTTGAATAAAAAAATTTATGTTCAGAGTATTTCTCTATTGCAAATTTGAGAGGAATGGAATTATTAAGACTGTATATTGTTTATCCTTTTTTTTTCCTTAAAAAAATGTATAATGGTCCAATGGACTACGACTAGCCCATTGTCTTGACTTATATGCGCATGGTAACGGCCCATTTATGCATATAAAGTAAGATTTGTGCCCATCCTATGTCAAATGGCTGCGGCCTGCATTGTATAATACTGTAATCCAACCACATACCATTCAATTAGGGCTGGCCACGGTCTCAATCGGTCTGGTTCAATCTGCATCCGATTGGATTAGACCGATTTTGGACCCGCTTTAGAATTTGGTTGAGTAGAGTGAAGGGTCCAGTCCGGATAGAATAGGCAGTTCCTGTTCCAACCCTGATAAATTCAATTCTTTTAAAAAAAATAAGGCAATGGTTTAAAATGAATTGACAATTAAAATTTTAAAGGTAAAAAAATTATATGGATTTTGATTTTTCCAAATCCAAAATGATATGTAGTTAACTTAATTAATAGTAAAATAATTAAGTTCAAACTTAATTATTAATATTATTATTTTTTAAATATAAATTCAAACTTTTATAATTAAAATTATTTTTCAAAAAACTAAATTGATTAGGTTTTTAGTCCAATTATAGTTTATTAATTTATCAAATAAAAATAATTATTTCTAAATTTCAACTTCTAATTTCTCAAAATCAAATTCCAATTTTTTTTATAACAATATAACTTATTATACAAAATCAAAAATTAATATTTAATAAGTTAATTTTTTTATCAAAGTTTTCATTTTTTTATGACTTATTAGTTATAAATATTTATAATTTACACAAATTAATATTTCATAAGTTAATATTTCTTTCTCAAAATTCTCATTGTTTCTAACTAATCTATTTCCCAATTTTTTTCACTTATTTCTAACTTAATATTTTTTTGCTTCATTTATATACAAATTGATCAATTATATTAATTTTTTTATTTCAAATTCATCCGGCAATTAATTTTATTTTCTAAACTTTAATAAATTTAATTATATTTATTTATTGTATTAATTACTTAATTATATTATTTTAAATATTGGAACCGGCCAAACCGTCGGATCATGAACCAAAAATTTGCCTTGAACTGACATCTCTTCAGTTCTGGTCTAATCCCATATTTATAGAACCACATAACTAGTAATTTCAAATTGAAATTAACTGGTTTCAAATAGTGGCAGGGACTACATTCAATATCATCAAGTAGAGTTAATTGTACCAATTGACTGGGCTTCAACCCTTCCACCAAAACAATGGGTAGTGTATATATATATATATATGTGTGAATTTTCAATATATATTATAATTAGGGATGTTTGTGAATCGGTTTAGTGTAAATTAGATATAACATTCAATTCAATCTATAATTTGTGAATTGAAAATTTATTAATCTAATCCACGAATATAAGAAAAATTAATTCAAATCATAATTGCAGGTTGAATCAGATCGGTTTGCGGTTTAATTTTATATACTTTTTACTTTTTATTTTATAATAATAATAATAATATATCACAAACATTCGTAATATCTCAAAAATTTTAGTCTACTATATAAATTATATAATAGCAAGTCATAGTATAAAAATTACAGTAAAAAAATTTTCAAAAAAACACAATAATAAATTATTAAAATATTTCATTCAAAATAAAAAATGTATAACACCAATAATTCAATACCACAAATGAGATTACACAAGTAGAGTCTACAACAAAATTAAATAAAAAAATGCAGATTTTTAAAGTTGAATTAAACATAAAAAATAGTACAAATAAATTTTACCTTGCAATATACATAAATTCAATTTGATTTGAAAAAAAATTGTTTTACCTTTTTTACTGTTCATCATCATCTTCTTCAACTTCATCCAATGAATTTCATTAATTATATTATAGGCAAAAATTTCTATTAAAAAAAGTATCAATGTTAGAACATGTGCATTAAATAGATAATTTTACAATTTTATAAAAAAAAATGAAAAACTCATTATCTTGTACAATTTTTTCAAAAATTGTCTACATCATTCAACATTTCTTGAAAAATCAAGAGAGGTAGTTTCAGACCAAAACCAATTTTGTGCACACTCAATAGTCTCTACTATTTTAGGAACCAATAAACTTCAAAATTGACCAAAATTTTTTTCACTTATACTAAAAGCGGATTCAAGACAACTATTAAAATTAAAATTATTAAAATATCTCTCATAATTTTTGAAATATAGAAAATTTTGAAGTATTAAATTTCTACTGATATAATATATTATATTTTTTAATTAATTGTTCACAAAATTCCATGAAATAAATAATCAACTTCATTTTAATCTCAATACTCATATGCTAATATTTAAAAATTTTATTATTTCAAATTTGTATCGTGAAATATAAACAAATTATTACAAATAAATACATATTTAAAATATTAGTTATATATATATGCAAGTTATGCGGATTGCAGGATTGGTTTGCGGATTGAAATATAAAAAATTCAATTTAATCCACAAAATGCGGTTTAAAAAAAATATAAACAATCCATTACAATTATTAAACTACGGTTTGATTGTTGGTTGGTTCGGATTGGTGCAATTAAGATGGGTTGAGCGGTTTATAAACACTTCTAATTATAATTAATTACAATTACTTTAGTATTTTTATATAGCGTGTCATGTTTCCAATATTGACATTTGCCGAATACAAATACAAACGTTATGAATGTGTTTTGTAATTTTCTAAAAATTAGAAACAAATTTCTTTAAGTTAAAAAATATAATTTTCTCTTTCAAAAAATCTAAAACTATATGCGACATTAATCATTGCTTAATATATTTAATTATATATTATTTTTATTTAATTTTATATAAAAATAATAATTTATAATTATATCTTTTGAATTTAATTGTTTATAAATTTATTTCTATATTTTTAATATTTACACATTTATCCCATATATCCGTATCCTATACTTTTTAAAAATATTATTTTTTAATGTCCGTTTTCATGCCACATAGACTAGGAGTATTTAGACACAAATCACAACTTATAAATAGAAGAAAGAAAAATAGTACCAAGTCATAGCAAAAATGGCAGAGCTAAGAATAATCCCCATTTTAAGATCATTTATTTTAGATCTCATGTTATGTTTTAAAGTTGTATTTGATATTGCGTTCAATTTTTTTAAATTTTAAAAATTATTTTTGAAAACAAACAATAAATATTTTTTTTACAAACTAGTTAAAAAAATAATTTATATTTTTTAATTTAATCAATTAAATTAAAAAATTTAAATATATATATATATTTTATACTTAACAACAATAAATGAGATACATAAATGGTAAATTCGCAATGCACCAAAAATAGAAAATTCCAAAACAAAAATTATTGGGTCATAAATAAGAAAAAACTTTATAACTCGTGTAATTAAATTAAAATTTTTTCTCTAAAA
This sequence comes from Triadica sebifera, assembly GCA_023653625.1. Taxonomy (NCBI): domain Eukaryota; kingdom Viridiplantae; phylum Streptophyta; class Magnoliopsida; order Malpighiales; family Euphorbiaceae; genus Triadica; species Triadica sebifera. Next base: position 28,213,707 of record CM042909.1, read on the forward strand.
GTTATAATTTTCAATTTCATAATAATGTCACCAGATCTAATTATTATGACGTAATTCAATCATATGGAGAATTATATACAAATTAATCATAATTTTAACAGATATTAAAACTATGATTACAAAAATTAATAACAAAAATTTTTATAATCCATAAATTCAATAATTAATTAAGGTTATGAGATAGGGAGTTGGAATCTTAATTCTACGAGCACTTAATTTACCCTTCACAGGAAAACAGACAATTTATATGCAAGAAGAAATCAAGAAAGAAAAACAAACCCACGCCAACTTCATTCATTTTTCTTATTCACAGGCACCAAATTTCCCAAATAATTGGCCAAAACCTGAAAACCCTAAAAACAGAGGTCCCCCTCTTCTCTCTCTCTCTAATTATTTTTCTCTTTTTCTTTTTTTTTTAAAAGAAATTAAAAGAAGAATAAGTTCCGAACTCGACGAACATATTCTATTTATGTATATATATGATCAACGTGTAGATGCATGTCGGCGGAATACCAGTGGATCTGAATTGTTTCCTTCAATTTATATTCACTGTATTTTTAATAACTTTGGGATTGTTACACTTGGTCAAGAATACGGCGTCGAAATACTTCGAGGTCGACGCCAAAATCGAAGGTGGTGGTGGAGGTGCCACTGATCAGAATAACTCTGTTGTGCCTATTTCAATGGAAATGGAGGACTATTCTTGTGCCAATTGCGGCGACCATGGGACCAAGAAATGCTCCCGTTGTAAATCCGTTAGATACTGGTTGGTATTCTTTCTTATCGAATTTGCATGTTTGTCAATCATGGTTATGGTTGTAATTTAATTATGTGATTGTAGTTAGACCGATACTTCAATTGTATTCAATTATTTGCTACTGGCCGTGGGAATTGTCAGTGATAATGATTTGTGGGGTTTTTCCTATTTCTTTTATTTTCTAAGAGGGCATTGCTTGGTACTGATTCTGATTATGGGCTAGAACTCTATTTGATGCCTGATTCTACTTGCCGTTTCTTGAGTGGCGGGAGATGAACAGTTATATTCACATGCAAAATAAGTGTCGATGAAGTATAATATTTAATCCCCGATTCTAGTTATGAGATATTCAATTTTCACCCTTAAGTATTGGCAAGTTGTTATTATTATTATTTTGGAACATCAAAAACTAACCATTAGCAAGTTGATTCAACAAGTTAAAGGTTAATGCCCCATTTATGCTAATATGTAGTTGGCAAGTTTTCTAGTTGCTCTAGACAAGCAGTTCAATTTATCATAACAGACAACCTAAACTAGTCTGGCTGGCTACATGGCCTAATGAGAATGTAATTTGTGTGCTTGCTTGAGAACGATGGTCTTATTTTAAGTGAATACTGTTGTATCATTGCTTAATTATTTGTTTACTCTTAATTTCTGCGCTTTTTTCTCTATAGTTTATATAGGCATTAAGGGCTGTCTTGAGGATTTTTTTGGCTGAGCATTTCAAACCATGTGGATGTCCTTAAGTTATTCTTTATTCTCATTTTCAGCTCAGTTAAATGTCAAGAAGCACACTGGAAATCAGGGCATAAGTCAACATGCAAGGATTTTCTTGGGGTAAATTCAAAACAGAATGCAAAAAAAAACTTTGGAATCAAAGCGTCAGGAGTTGGCAGTAAATCTTTGTCTGGCATTGCGCTGATTCCTGCCATTGGATATGGAACCTCTAAACTAATAAAAAAGCCAAGAAAGGTATGTGTTTTCACAAATTTTCTTAATACTGTTGTTTACCAGGTTGCCAGTCATTTTAGTCAACTGATTCTGTTATACAAAGAAAAAGCATTGATTTACTCATATAACTTCAGGTCCTTTTCCCCTATGATGAATTCATTAAACTCTATCATTGGGACAAGGCATCATTCCCACCATGTGGGCTATTAAATTGTGGAAACAGGTAATATTTACTGTAACTGCACTCTGTTTTTGTGCTATTCCTCATAAATTATGCATGCCCATGCACAAACACTACCGCATTTAGTTTACTCCCCTGAAATCAACTCGGTTAATTTTAAATAGTTACCCCGTTGATCCTATTCCTCCATTTCACTCAGCTTGAGCATGTTAGAGTGTAATGTTGTTACTTGTTTATTCTTCCTAGAATCTATTTTTCCAAATGTGTGTTCTATGCACAGCTGCTTTGCCAATGTGATTCTGCAATGCCTCACATTCACAAGGCCACTTGTTTCCTACTTATTGGAGAAAGGCCATCAAAGAGAATGTATGTACGGAAACTACATTTTTTTAGTGGAGCTATTTGTTCTCTTCTCTAGAAGCAATGCAGGCAATTCCTCACTCAGTTGAATTTTCATTTTACTTTCAGGCAGGCGCAATGATTGGTGCTTTCTATGTGAATTTCAAGCTCATGTTGAAAGAACAAGCAAAAGTTCTCATCCCTTTTCACCAATGAGTATTTTGTCACGCTTGCCCAACATCGGTGGTAATCTTGGCTATGGAAGACAGGAGGATGCTCATGAATTTATGAGGTTTGTATGGCCTGCTTTGGTTCCAGTATATGTATTTCTTTTGTGGTTTTGGTGTCCAACATTGTAAATTATTCTTGTCTTTTCTGCAGGTTTGCCATTGACACAATGCAATCAGTGTGCCTTGATGAATTTGGTGGGGAAAAAGCTGTTGATCCGACCTCTCAAGAAACAACTCTAATTCAACATGTATTTGGTGGTCACCTACAATCTCAGGTTGTACATCCTTTTATGCTGCAAGCAGATGACCTTATTCTTCTGATATATTTCTATGATGTGCATAAGGTGTAGTTGATTAATCTGATGGCATACCACTATTTGGAACTTATTCTTTTGTTAATTAAACAGAGGCAATTCACATGCTTATGAACTGAACTCAGTTCCTAGAAGATTTGATGTAAAGTGTTGGACAGCTTGGTTCAATGGCTTTCATTTGTTTGCTTTAATTACAGAAAAGAAATCACATATAACGACAAATAATGGATGGCAAATTAGAATTGAATCAATGACAATTATTCCTCTCCTTTTTAAACCGTTGCTGCTTTTGTTGAAATTAAAAAGCGAAAGACCTTTTGCCAATAAAACTGTTAATGAATATAAATTATCTTGATTGTTGAAAGGCTTGCCCTAGAATATTTTGAGTATAGAACTTTTGTGTAGGGGAAGACCACTGGGTTGGCTTCGCCTTTTATTCACTCTAGCAATTGAACATTCTTGTGGAGACACTGCTTTCTCTTGTTATTGGAATGCATGTGTGGGGTATTTCCAGTGTGCCTAATTATTCTCATGGTTTGAACTTTTTTTTGTGGCTTTGACAATTCATTGTTGTTCCATTTTGTACTTAGTTTTGATGGGGCGATTGGGAGGGCTATGAAAGGATAACCCCAAGGGATGTGAGTTATTCCACTTTTTGGAGTTTAATGATATTTGAAAAAGAAAAGATAAGCTACTTGCTCGACCCATATATTGTTTTTTTCTCAAAATTGAGGAAATAAGAACTATCCCTCTTCCGTAAAAAATATTTTTAAATAAGAGTATTTTGTTCTTAATATTTAAAAAATTGTTTCTTGTAAACTAATTATCCGACTATCCTTTCCTTTTCTATCCAGTTAAAACTCTCGTACATAACTTTACTTTTTACATAATTAAACTAGTCCCTGTTCTAGGCTTGTTAGCCTAGTGGTCCAAGCAAAATTTACACTCCCTCCGTCCCTAAATGATAGGCTCACTTCTATTCCCACACAAAAAAATTTTAGTTAATATGGTCAGAATTATACTTTTTGCCTAGTATATCCTCACATTAATTAGGGGCATTATTTGAAAACTGAGAAAGGATAACTCATATTTGTTGGTAATGAGGGAAACTAAATCTGGACATAATAGAGAATTAACAAATAACTATATTTTCAAAATTGAGAGGGGTCTATCTTTTTGAGACAGATGAAAAAAGAAAGTGAGCCAATCTTTTTGGGACGAGGGGAGTAGTTTTTATTCACATATTCTTTTATTTAATCAACTGATCCATTCCCTAGTTTTGGTAGTAGCTCTGATAGTCTCTGTTGATTTCTTGAATAACTTCTTCAGGTGATATGCACAAAATGCAACAAGATATCAAATCAGTTGGAAAACATGATGGATTTAAATGTTGAGATTCATGGGGATGCTGCATCCTTGGAGGAATGCCTTGATCAATTCACAGTCAAAGAGTGGCTTCATGGAGAAAATATGTATAGATGTGACGGGTATTGCTGTCGTCCTGAACTATTTGTGTTTTTTGGATCCTTATTGACATAAAGTGGCCATATGATGGATTGAAGGAAAACGATTAATGTAGCCGATCCCTTCTTCCTTCTTTTTCTTTTTAATCCCTGAAGTCACTCTACTAGTTTGGGATGAAGGCTTGATTGGGTTGAGTTAGAGATTTGAGTTATATATGCCTTGCCAAGAAGGCAAGAGTTCTTTCCTTTTAGTATTGATCTATAGATGAAACCTGGTATAACATAGAATTGAGACAATTATCAATGGAACAAGTCTGTGATGGTTTTGATGTCTCCATTTTTTTCTGATAGTAGCTTCTGTGCTATTGTTTACAGGTGCAATGACTATGTCAAGGCATGGAAGTGTCTTACAATTCAACGGGCTCCAAATATTCTTACAATTGCCTTGAAAAGATTTCAGGTCTTTGCTGTTAAATCTTGTATGGATATTTCAATTTTTTAAAATTTAAGAGACACTAACTAAAACTGTATCTTGATAAAACCCGTGCAGAGTGGGAGGTTTGGGAAACTGAACAAAAGGATAACTTTCCCGGAGATGTTAGATCTCAGCCCCTATACAAGTGAAGAAGGAGATGGTACAGATGTGTACAACCTATATGCAGTTGTTGTCCATGTGGATATGCTTAACGCATCATTTTTTGGTCACTACATCTGTTATGTTAAGGATTTCCAAGGAAATTGGTACAGAGTTGATGACTGTAAGGTGAAAACTCTCTCTCCCTCCCTCTCTCCTGACCCTCTTGCATGCTGTGTATACTAGCACACTGCATTCTTCTTGCACATGCACGTGCATCTCCCATTTTTTACCTTATGACATTCCTCCTTATATTCTACAATATCGTAATGTGATTTTATCTTGCTTTTTTTAGCAGTTGGTATAAAGTGTTTTTTTGCTTAAAAAATGTTAGACCATAACGCATCATTTCTGGTGATACTTGATACTGCTTAAGCCCTTGCATCATTATAAATTTTTATGTGAATTTCATGCCATCAAATCATTTCATCTGACTTAACATTTATTTCGGTAGAAGACGAATGTTTATTGATCTATGTTTAAGTGCATCATTGGTTGATATTCAACTTGTTGATGGCTAGGATGAAACATGAGTCCCCTGAGAGAAGGGGTCAGAGTGATGGGCTTCAGCTTATATGGCAAACAGTTAATGTAGGGTTGGATTTTTATTCATAGTCCTTTACTAGGGGGAAGGAGAGGTTATTCCAATTCTTGTTTGTGTGACATGCTTAATAGGAGTATTGATTAAACCTTTTTCCGTTCATCATGAACCTGCACATACACAGTATTTATAGTGTTTTAATAGAATTTAAAATATCACAATTCTAGCTGATGACTTTATTTTTCTCAGGTTAGAAGTGTTGATTTAGAGGAAGTACTTTCTCAGGGAGCGTATATGCTTTTATATAGCAGGTATACAGCTGATATAAAATGCTAGCATATGCTGCTTGTCATCTGATCTCAATTCCATATCTGAGTATTGCATAAATCTGGTAGTTTTGTGTATTTATGTTACAGTAGCATGATATAGTGTCACTGTCAACAAACTAAATGCATGAACGTTTATAAACTGTTTATATGTATCATAAGAATTGAGAAGATAGAAAAATTGCATTTAACTGTGATAATATTTGATTTTATATTATTAGGTTATCCTGCTCTAGAGCAAATAGTCAGTGGCCAAAAAGGGTAGCAGCTTGATTGAATTCTAATGTTTGTGAAATATCCAATGCACCAGCTCTTAAATCCCGACCTCAGTATTTACATGCGTGTAATGCTTATCCACTGAGGAAACACAGATTGAAATCTTTAGCTTCTGTTTGCTCTTTGTTTTTTCTGGTTAAAATAGTAGCATCCAAAGTATTGGAATGTTTTATGAGAAATCCTCTCTGATGGTGTTTTTATGACATAATTTGCTTGATTTGAGGCAGGGTTTATGCCAGACCATTATGTCTAAGAACATTGGAACCCTCGGGGGAGCAGAAATTGGTAAAGGTGGAATTAGGTTCCTGTACAAATGAAAAAATTGAATGCACGAGAGAAAAAGTTGAATGCATTAATGAGAAAATTGAAGGCTTGGCTGCTTTGGAATTGATAAATACCCCTAACACTGCTGGATCTCTAGCTTCTGAAAGGAATTCTGAATTGGTAAATGAGTGTGATGTTGCATCTAGTTCAGCTGTTTCAATGGATATTTCTTCCTGTGAAGAAGATTTGTCATCCAGGGTTGACTCTCAGAATATGGATAATTCTCATTCCCCTTTTATGATGGAAGTTTCCATCAGTGATGAAGATGCATCAACTGCAATCAATTCTGAAGCTATTGATGAAGATTCAGAGAGCATCAATAAAATCGAGTCTGATTCTAATTTATCAGTTCCAGTGGAGGTTTGTGGCTGTGGAAATGATTCATCTTCTGCAACAGACTCCAAAATTGTTCTGATAGAAGATTTGGGCAGAGCTAATCTCATTAATTCTGAATCAAATTATGGTGTTATGAAGGATATCGAAGTTAATGGCAATATCTATTCCTTTTCAGGCATGCAGCTTCAACCAAACCTCACAAATTGAAACTTGAATCACCCATAAATGTTTCAGATGACGAAGATAGGAATGGAACTACGAGAGCAGAAGTAACAGATAGTCATTTGTAATTGTGGACCATTTTCTAACTAATCATTTGTTGATATATAGAGATAAATCTGTTTTGGTTATCCCATCATCAAAAAGAAAAAGAAAAAAAATAGTTGAGTTGGGATTTTTTTTTGGTCGGGGGTTTCATTATTTGCAGAAATCTCGGATTTCATTTGTATGAATTGGAGATGGAGGCCTAACTTTCAATAAATGATAGGCCATAATTTCTTTACTTTCTGATGTTTTTTTACTTCATAGCCCTTGTATGTGCCACATTATTGAAATTGTTGATCTGATGGAGGAGAGAGGGAAAAGGTCAAGTTAGATATCATAAGCTTATTCTACTAACAAGTCACCTTGAATCTTGCGGAGAACAGTTTGCAATAACAATACCTAAATGTCAAAAGTGGCAGCCAAAATGCCAACGAAAAATCCTACCTAGTTAATAAGGATTCTAGGAGGAATTACCATCTTCATGAGTTCTCAAAGCTGGCCTTTTGAGTAATTTCCCTCCATGTGATAAATGCTGGTGTCTGTACCTTCATCCACACCTTCCATAACAAAACAATCAGAAACACTTATATGCTTTGTTTATTTGTTTCGGGTTTTTCGGTGATCCAAAAACACCAAGTATTTCTAGACAATGTTTTCAGTGTTCTGCAATCATAGAGTTTTAGAGGGTGTTTAACTTGGAATATGAAATAAATTATTCGTACAACTACTTTAATCTTGCATAATACAACAAAAGAAATGAACTTACTGGAGCTAGATTCTTTTGCTACTTCTTCTTCAGGAATTTACTGCAATTAGTCTCTATATGTAGAAATTCTTATCTATTTGGTTAGTACTCTCCCGTTGAGAGTTTTTAAGGTTGATAACCTTTGTACGTAGCGGCATGAAGATGAGATTGTCCAAGTGATGCATTATGATACATGACCTCCTCCCTAGTCTCTGTATTTTCTTGCAGTCCTTCGGTGACATCATTGATCGGAAACAAATATTCAATAAGAAAAAAAAAAGATTCAGCACTAAGTGATTATCTTTCCCATGAAGTCAAACATAATCTTAAATTATCATGCGTATATACTAACCATTGATTGAGAACTTTAATTTCTTTTTCCCATTTATTTCATCTTCGAGGTGGAAAACTTACTACGGATTTTCAGTATAGATCTCTTCCCCATTTCAGTGAGCTAAAAATTAATAAATCTCCTGATTTAAGGTCATTGGAATATGTTGCTTGAACATTAACATTAAAGGGTCTCGCAAGAAAAAATTTGTACTTAGCATTATAGTTACTGATCGGTACTAACCAAGGTGCCAGTTTAGACACAGTAAGGATGCTGAGGTACAAAGGAACTAGCTTTAGCTTTTGATCTAGTTATCTTTGCTTCTTCTTTGTGACTTTCCAGTATCACAAAAACATAATTCTAAAACAACATTGTAAACATTGGAATTTTGAAGAAAACATGTTCAATCAATCACCATCGTATAAGCATTTCACTAAAATCCTCCTAGTTCGACCTTCTTCACATCCACTGAAAAATCAGTTGATCCTTGAATTATCGAGTCAGAAACATTAATCACTTTCTCTGGTCAAAAATCCTGACACAGGGGAATAATCCCCACCGTCATCATCAGACCTTGGTTTCCAAATATGCCATTGCCATGGCTGGATTTTCTTTATTACATTCGAGCTGTATTCAAAAACTAAAACTGAATGTTTATATAATTAAATATTGGTTAGAATAAATCACTTGAATACAAAATAAAAACTGCTGAATTTATAAACAAGCAAAAGACTGATCATCTGGGATAATGTTGCAAGTTACTTAAAAGATTAACAATGATTTAAATTTTGAAGATTTTAGTCCAAAACTTTAGCTGTAAACCTTCTGGACAGAAAAAAAAAACTTCAGTTATTAATCAAATCTCAAATTCAATTAGGAGATTCCATGAGATAAAAAAAATGGTATCTTTGCTCCAATCAGTAATCAGTACCAATACAAACAAAATTTTAATAGAACGGTATATATATTTTTATTGCTCTTTTTGATTTCTAATTTATTGCTATTTTACTCAGTCAGTCAATCTCATTCTAAAAGCAATTTTTTGTTTTTTTTTGTTCTAAAATTTTTATTGCAATTTTACAATGAGTTGTCTATTGAAATTTATTATAAAAGGAAAAATACATTAAAAAAACGAATATATATTTGAAAATAAAATGATTTTAAAATAAAATAAAATCAATAAGATACCTACAGGATAATTTTTTTAATTTTAAATTGAGTACAAAATGATTAAAATGAAAGTTACATATACATTAAATTCAAAAGTCGATTTTAAAGCAAACTAATTATCACAAAAATATTTCAGAGAGCAAATTGATATTTCATCCTAAAATAAAATGCGTTCAAGAAATGAAACAAGTGGAAGGAAATTGAAAATAGGAAGAAAATTACGTTTCTTTTCAATCCATGAAGCTGTCTCCAAACCATTCAAGGAAATTGAAAATAGATTTCCGTTTTGCTCTTTTCATTTTCTTTTTTCTAAATCATTAATTGGGCATTCGGTATTTTGGGGCATTTTCGGAGACTGAGGCTTGGCTTCTATAATGGGCTAACAAGAAGGCCCAAGCTCAACTGCTTATACCTAACATAACGAACAGTTTTACCGCCAATTACATAATCGTGTTTTACCAGAAAAACTGTCGTATTTAGAGCCATTGTGGTTAAAACCTTAAAATTAACATGGGAAGGTGATAGGATTAAACATAATAACTTTGCTAATCATGTGATTAGGGGTCTGTTGCGATACAGTTGTCCCCATTTTATCCGATTAGTGTCAATTTTTTGAGAAAATTTTAGCCATCCAAATTTCAACAACCCATAATCAAGCTCTCCATTTCCTCTATCATGGCTTTTTCGCCTTCCATGCTATTGCCGGCTGTTTGCCTCTTCTTTAATTATTTTATTTTATTTATCACTTCCTTTCTCAATCTCAAAACGGAAGACCACTCTTTACGTACTGCATACTCCTCGCCCAATCTCTCATCTTTAAATCCAAAACCTCCATCCCTTGATCCACAAAGAGGAAGGAAACTAAAATTCTTGAGGTTTTACTTCGTAATGTAACAGTAATTGTTTATTGGGTTCGCTGGTAGAATTGTTATTAGTACTATTGTTTAAGATGAGATCAGATTTTTTTGGTTTGTAGATTTGATAGGTTTTCGATTTTCATTTTTGGGTATTCATTGGTTTTACGGGGCTTTTTATGTGATTTCCTGGAAATTAATTGGATTTTCCTTTAATTTGGTCACGTGAAGAGACTGACAGTATTCTTTAATAGTAATCGATATCTATTATTGGCTATGGAGAATCGCATTGATGGAGAAAATAGTTATTTTTTAAGGTTATTTCCTTTTTCATTGTTTTTTTTTTTTGGTTATTCTGTTTTCTTTGCTGGAAGTGTTTTAACTTGCTGATGATATGGGAATGTAGTTTGTTTGCTGCCTTATCATATGGGATTGCTTCCATGGCGATGGTTTTTATCAATAAGGCAATTCTTATGCAGTATTCTCATTCAATGACACTTCTCTCTCTGCAGGTATAAATTTCTAAAATTGGGGCCTTTAGTTTTCTTATTGTGCGTTTTTGGTATAAAAATTTTATTATTAGATATGTGTAACTGTGCTTGATTTGTCTTAGCAATTGGCGACCGCTTTGCTTATACACTTTGGGCGGCAAATGGGATATACAAAAGCCAGGGGGTTTGACATGCAAACAGCAAAGAGGCTTCTCCCAGTTTCACTCTTTTACAATGCTAATGTGGCTTTTGCTTTGGCAAGTTTGAAAGGAGTTAATATTCCTATGTATATTGCAATAAAGAGACTTACCCCTCTTGCTGTTCTTATTGCTGGCTTCCTTTCAGGAAAAGGAAAACCTACATCACAGGTTTGTGATGCCCTTTATTCAATAAGTTTACAGTTTACACATTGTACAAATGGAATGTTTTACTGCCGTTGTATCATATATTGTTGTTGCTTCTTCTGAATAGAACTTTATTGGTTCTTGACTGAATTATCTTGATCAGAAATTCACTTCACAGCCTGATTCTCATTGGGTTTGGATATCAAGTAACAACCATTGGAAGTCAGCTACTACTTTTTGTGGTCTCAAAACTATGTACTTCATAAGGAACTTGGGATTGAATAAGTAGAATTCTGTTAATAAAATGCAAATTTTGTATTGCATGTAATCGTTCCATCAAATCCTTGGAGAAGCATTGTGATAACCAATGATCTTGAGTATTGTATATTCCTTTAAACTATGATATGTTTCTTTCCTATATCAGGTGACTCTTTCTGTACTGTTGACTGCTGCGGGGGTTCTTATAGCTGCGCTTGGAGATTTTTCCTTTGACCTTCTTGGATACAGCATGGCCCTTACATCCGTATTTTTCCAGGTTAATAAATGAGTAGTTAATTGTTCAGGGATATGAGTAGAGCAGCATTGTTGTTTTTGCCTAATAATTTTGGGGCTGCTTTGAAAATTTAGACGATGTACCTCGTGCTGGTTGAGAAGTCTGGTGCAGAGGATGGACTTTCTTCGGTTGAAATAATGTTCTACAACAGCTTTTTGTCTCTTCCATTTTTGGCATTTCTCATTATAAGTACAGGAGAATTTCCGAATTCTTCATCATTACTATTTGCTAAGGTCAGAAACTCAATTCCTTTTTGTTGAAATTTATAATTTATTTCTCTTAAATGTCATATTGAAATAGATTTTCTTTGATTCATTCCCTTTTTAAACATATAATTTGTGGTTTGATGCAATGATGTTATGGAACAGACTTTTAACTTGAAACTGTTTCAAATTGCAGAGTAATTCTTTATCATTTTTGGCGATTTCTATTATTTCACTGGTGATGGGAATTGTTCTCAACTACACCATGTTTTTGTGTACAATGTCAATTTTGCTCTAACAACAACTATTGTGGGAGTCCTCAAAGGTGTCGGTTCTACGGTATGTATGCAGTGTATCTTTAAGGTTCTTTTGTTTCAAGAAACAGAAAATACAGAACTCTAAATCTAATATTTGTAAACCAAGTTCACAAGTTGCAATAGGAATTTAAGTATTGTCCTTTTTTTATTTGGTTTTTCCTGACTCTGTGATTGAATGGAACCTGTGCCTCACAGTTTTGATTAATTTAAATTTAGAAGTTCATAAGCTTAAAGTCTGTATCTTTGATGCTCAGACACTTGGTTTTGTCTTACTGGGTGGCATGCAAGTACATGCATTGAATGTGACTGGATTGGTCATCAACTCAGCTGGTGGGGTGTGGTATTCGTATGCGAAATATCAGCAAAAGAAGAGCAAGCCACCAAAGTTGATGTCAGATATTGAGGCTCATTATAAATGAATAATGTTGCTGGAGGATTGCCTGCAGCTATCAAGTAATCTTTTTTTTTTTTTTTCTGTGTTCATTATCTTATATTGCTGTATCATTAACTATAAGCTGATAGTAACTAGCTTTAGGGAAAAAGAAAATGAATGAAGCAATACGTAAAGATTTCTTTCTTGTTTTCCTTTTTTCTTTCTGTTGCTGCTACATTTTTTTTTAATTATGGAATTTTGTACATCGTCAATAGCCTAAATCATTGGCTATCAAGACCGTTCAAATTGGGTCTGATTGGATTAAGTTTGGAGTTTGAACCAACTCAATTAGCAAGTAAAAGCACAGGCTGATTGAACCAAAATGTCCCATTCTATGGAATTAGATTTCTTCTGTCCATTGATACCTTATATTAACCAATAATGTCTAGCTCACTGGTACTAGTTTTGCATCTCGCTGTGAGGTCTCAAATTGTTCAGTTTTTGTTTCAAAACTGCGAGGTTTTTAAGTTCGAATTCTAGTTGAATGCATTGGCACAATCTTAATGCTCAGGTCTCTTATTGTTTGGACTTGAAATTCATCGAATAAACAATTTAATTGGGTAGAGGTGGTTGAAATAAGAGACATGGCCTTAACGTCTTATGAATTCTCCCCCAGAATTAGGGAACTTCTCCTCAATAAGCAATGGGCCAATGGCCTTAAGCTGAATTAACCTACAGAGAGAGAGAGGGAGAGAGGGGAACCTGTAACTGTAAGGAAGCTATCCCTCCCTTTTCCCACGGCTTACGGTTGTAGAGCCGTTTAAAAAATTTCTACCTGCTGGATCTTTCAAGTAGTTTCTTTGAAATTCTCCATCATTTATAGTTGATTGGTCTGTGAAGTTTTCAATTTACATTCATTTTACTCCATTTCATTTATTTAAAAAAAAAAATCAATCGCATTTTTTCTGTTTTAAAACCAGTTCACTGTAAGATTGCAATAGAAATATTATGGTAAATAAGGATTTCGTGAAAAAAAAAAAAAAAGAAGAAGAATAAAAGCAAAGTGTTTTATGAGATGAAACAGAAAAAGATTGTCTTAAATTTTAAAATTTTTTGTACTAATTTAGCTTAAAATTTTAATTTTGATACAAACTTTGAGAAGTTATGAATGGTTTATCCTTGATGTTTGATTAAACAAGCAACGGAAAGTAGGTGGGGCAGAATGGCAATGGTTGAAGGACAAATATGGTTTCGGCCATTAACTATTTTTGGTTTCGTATTGAAGTTTGAAAAAGAAAGCTGGCCATGGCCCATGGCTGCTGTGTCTGTATGTGGTTCTGGTTCATAAATTATTTTATTTTTTATAAGGTGCATGTGGGCTGTGGACCTCTTAATCTTATTTGTATCTTCTTCACTTGGAAACTTTCTTCTTCGTTTTCCTTCTGTTTTTATATGAGCTTCGTAATTAAGTCATTTTACTCTTTAGATTAATTGATTGGGTTCTCGTTATTCGTCTTTCTACTTTAAGCAAACGACAATGAAAGACATGGGGATTTTCACTTCTATTTTTTGGCATCAATTACAACTTATTACCAATAATTTGGATTTGCAAACATATGCATTACAATTACCGGTAGGTCCATTGATTTAATTGATTACGATATATATTTAATAAATTATTATAAATTTTTAATTAAATCATATCAATATATTTATTCATAAATTGAGCCAGTAATATACTATCATATTAAAAAAAATTAAATTTTTATTTTTCAAAATGTAAAATTATTCTTAAAATTTTTGTTTCACATGATAATATGTTATTGATTTAATTCATGAATAAATACATGAATCGATTCTATATATATATATATATATATATGTAAAATATCTAAGTGATGGTTATAGTTGGCTGCACGCACTTGTTTTTCAATTAGCAAAGGAAAAAGACTATCCATTTTATGAAATGATTAAATAAAATAATTGTATTATTATTATTATTATTATTATTATTATTATTATTATTATTATTATTATTATTATTATTATTATTATTATTATTATTATTATTATTTATGAAAGGAGTGTAATTTCTAACAATTAGTGGAATGGCCAGTACTATTGATTAGTGAAAATCCCCCTTTGCATTCTCCCTATGATATTGAACAGACAAAAAAGGTCTGGTTGATATGGATAAATATATTATGAAGGGGAAGTAGGGCAATGGTTGTTTGTTGCTATTGATATAAGATTCCAAATATCTCTCTTTCAATATTTTCTAATCTGCCAAAAAGTTTATTCAACGATTGTTATTACTTAATAGCATATATATATAGAGGAGAGTTTTGAATGGTTACAGCAGTAATTATCATAAACTTTAATATTAAACAATATTAAATATTATAACATTAATTATTATTATTATAGAATTAATTCAGACTATTAGAATTTTTGTTCTAATGGTTGAAAATGGTGTCCATCTAATTTATTGGTTACAAATCATTCTCTTATTATATATAATGGTGAAGTGAAATTATAAATTTATATTGAATTAATAACATTTAATTTTCATAGCTCAAATATGTTAATTGATATAATGCAAATTTTTCTTTTAATGGAATCAATAAATTTCATTTTCTCTGTTTTGAAAACGATATACTTGCTTCGTATTTTTTACAAAAATTAGATTCATTTTTTTCTCCTTATAGTATTAGTAAGTGTTTTTTCACAATTTATTATTAATAAAAAATGGATCCAATGAACTGATTATGGCTCTCAACTCTTTTTTTTTAATAGATAAAAATGGAGAAATATTCAGAAATGCATATTTTGGTTTATGAATTGTATTTATTTTGTGTATTAAGTTATTCGAATTTTATTTTATCAAATTTAGTCATCTAATTAATCTGATTTGTCTAAATTAAATCCTATAATTTTAATTTTTCTAATTAATTAATAAACCGTTTATAAAGATTTAATTTTGACAAAATAAAAGCTAGAGAAATTTATCTCAATAAATAAAATTTAAAAAATTTAATAAAAAAATATGGGCATAATTCAAAGACCAAAAATTATACTATTTTTTATGATATAAATCAGAAAATTAAAAATAAAAGCTAACAGGAATCTATATTTTGTATTCGGAGAGTTGGATGTGGTAGTGATATATAATTTTTCCGTATCTGAAATTAAATTAATAAAGACATATATACATGTGGGAGAGAGAGAGAGAGAGAGAGTTTTGATTTATGAATAATGAATTATGAGAGGAAATTGGGGATTGGCAATTGACAGCTACAATCATAACTCTAATATTTAGTTGAAGCTAATGCATGCACATGTTTATGCATGCTCTTCATGACACCCTTTTAATGCTGCCTTTATCCTTTACAAACTCACTTTTCATGATTATGATTTTGACGTACCCCTTCACTAATTAAATCTTATAATCTAATTTTTACTCTACCATTAATTCATATAGAGTCAATCCCTAATTCAAAGTAATTAAAAATTAAAAGAGGCTGAACTGCATGGCCAGGTTTCAAATTGGAATTGAAGATGTAGACACCCCGCTACTTCTCCAGCTCAGAGTTGCTACTCGAAAATAGATGAATCACATGCAGAAGGGATCGATAATTTTAGAAATAATTGACTAATTTTTTTTAATAAAAAAAATGGCAGAACCACATGTAATTAATATTATGAATATATTTACGTGCAAAGAGAGACACATCAAGTTGGCTACGCAGTGGTTATTAGGTCTATTTATGCTTCAACATATCTCATGGGAAACCTTTTGATTTTATCATATGGGAAACATGTAGAAATCTGAGTTTCAATTTTATCTAACTTTTTTTTCCTTTCTTATTTGACCACATAAAAATAATATAGCAAAAATATATAGTTATACTCACTAAATCCATATAAATAATAATAGTTATACTCACTAAATCCATATAAATAATAATAGTCGGTAAAAAAATTCATATTATCAGCTATTAATTATTAACTATTAATTAATTTGAATCATTAGAATGATTGGATTTTATGTATATTTCACACAAATCATTTCTGTTTTATCTTAAATTTTAGATTAATGAGAAAAAATTTATTTACCAAATCAAATATTATAATTTTATTAAAATTGCAATCCTTTTATCAATCCCGTCGTTTATGAATGAATATGCTCTCATAAAAATCAACCATGTGCATAATTCAGAAAAAAAAACAATATACGATCTCACATACATATATACATATTCAAATTAGTTATTTAGTTTTATCTGTCTTAAATTTGTATTGTAATCTTACTAATAGTAAATATTATTAAAACAAGAAAAAAGTAATATTTGAATTTTCAATAAAATTAAATATTGTAAATTGAAATCTAATTTTAAAATAAATTAATCATCTTACAAAAATTCGTATAAAAAATTACATCATCAGCCAAATAATATTCTTGTGCTGGCACTCAAGCCACTGAGAGGATGGCGCAATTGGTGGCGTTACCAAGTTAAGCACCCACCAAAATGGCGGAATATTAATTGATAAAAAGAAATTATAAGAAAAAGAAGAAAGCAGGAAAAAAATTTGTCAAAAATGAGCATAAATGGATAATCCATAACTTTTTCTATAAGAAATGTATATATATATATATATATATATATATATATATATATATATATATATATATAAGTTTATTTCATTTGTTATTTTACTGCCCAGATATATAAAAAAGTTAAAAACTGAAGCTATCAAATTGCCATTTTAATACATTGCCAAAAATCAAGATTCATATATACTCTTCTTACCTATATAATTGAATATATATATATTGGGTGCACTTTCCAGCTATACCAATGAGGCAGCAACGATAAAAATTTCCTATTAAGAAAAATAAGAGCATAAATAAGAGCATTCCATGCCGTTCATGCATGTAATTAATAAAAAATAATATATATATATATATACTCCTGTATTTATGTGAGAAATTATGATAGTTTTGTGATTTTTTTAAGAAAACTATAAACTAGTAGATTTTAATGATAGTTATACACTTAAATTTATAAAATTTATATATTTATATTATAATTGAAATTCATAGACACTAAAATTAGTTAAATATCATATGATACGTTACAATACTTAATTGAAGTATTTAAAAGTTATCAAATTTATATATTAAAAAAGGGTGAATGTTGCTCTTGCTTTCTATAAAAATAAAAAATAAAGAACTCCATATGGTGTCCAGTTATTTATCTGTTTATTATCATAGTTTTTTTTTTCTTCTAATAATTAAAATGCCATTTATTTATTCTTCTACACATTCACAGTGTACAATTATTAGCACTTTAATATTATCAAATGATACCATAACAAATATGTAAGTGTCCACTTTAATTGCAATTGTATATTGTAATTTATTTTTTTTCTTAAAAATGGGAAAAGAGATTGAACAACGAAGAGATGACATCATTTGTTGTTGGTAATGGAATTGAAAGACAGTCCTCCCTCCTCAATATCGAATCATAGAGGAAGGGTAATGTTGATATTTCAAGAGGGCCCCCATTTTCTTTTGATTTTGTTCAATTTAATATTTAAATTTGTTAAATGTGGACAAAATTATGACCAAAAAGAGAGTGAAAGAAACCAAAGAATATTCTTATCTCATTTTTCACACCATAACCGACATTTTCCAATGAAAAAAAGACATGTTTACAATTTTTTTTTTTTACCCATTAAGTGGGGTGCCAAAATTTTACACAATATAAATACAATTGATTTAAATAGTAAATGAGTTGGATATGAATTTAATCCCTAATATAAAATAATAGGATTATAATTCATTTAATATTTAAAATGATATTTAATAGTTTTTGGACAATCATCTTAATATAAAATATATATTTTTATAATTTTATAACAATTAAATAGTTTTTTATGCAATATATATACTTTAATTTAAGAATATAAAGATAATAAATAGTTTAAAATAATATTATTTTATTTTAATTTAATATATAATATAATGTCAAATATATTCAATACATCAATATATTTACGATACCATAATTAGATACAAGTGAGAAAAGTTAACAAAATTGGTATTGAATCCAATTCACAGCCCAACTATTAAGCATTCACTCAATAATTTGACTCGCTTCATTTTTTTTTAATTTTTTTTCTTCCATCAAATGTTTTGATGGAAGAAAAGAAAACCTTAATCAAACAAAATTTGAAAGTAAATATTAAATAAAACAAATTGAAAATCTTATAATTTGTAATTTGTCAGAATGTTATAATCTGCCAAATGTCAGTGTGGTTTTTATTTTTGTAATATTAAATTATCTAAATATAAATATATATATAAATCAATTTCAATAAAATGCCATTTTTATTAATTTATTTAAAAAACTAGCTCTTACACAAGCATGATGTATTCATTTTATTTGTAGAATTTCAGCTTATAATTTAAACTCACAAACTTTCCAATAGTAAGCCGTTTAATTTTGGATTAAATTGAAGTACTAATAAGTAACAAATTATTTGTCTAAGAAAAACAATTTCATTGGATTAAAATTTTTTTATGGCAAAATCATGATAATTTGTTTAAGATAGTTGATTTTTAAAACTTTTCAAAGTCTTCAATTTTCAATCGTTAATTTAATGAATCGTGAAAATTTGCTCTATTAAATTTTTGAAAATTATACTCTTCCTTCAACAAGAGATTGTTTTCTCAAAAAAAAAAAATTCCCTTTTTTTTTAGAGGGAACAACAAGAGGAAGTTGTAGAATAAATTAAATTTTCTCTTTTAATAGTACGAATTGTTCTTCTTTTTTTTCAAAGAAAAGTAGCATGAATATATTCTTTAATTACCAACATGGTTTTACTCCACCTAATTTCTCATGATATTTGATTTACGGAAGTTTCTTATTGATATTCTGATCATAATGAACCCAGTTGATTATAAATTCTATTAAAAAAAAGTTGATTATAAATTATTACTTGAATAAAACTTTTACATGATAATTTGTCTTTTGAATTATAATTATTCATCAAGATCTAAGCAAATGATTTACTTTTTTTTTTTTTAAATTTGGGTCCGACCATATTCTTTGATTTTCAACTACCACAATTTAGTCAACAGCTGAGAGACCCTTTTGATCAATCTAGATTTTCACTGATGAAGGTGTTTACTTTCTAGTCAACTGATGCGTCGTCCTCTTGGGCCGAAGGGCGACATGATTTATGCTTGTAATGTCAGTGTAAATATTTAAAGCCATTTTTTAATGATAACAATAAAACTTTTTTCTTAATTATTTTGGCAGATTCCATTAAAAAATAAAAACCAAGTGGTAAAATTCCTCAAGTTAAAGAGAAGGGAATGGTGGGGCTTTGTTTGTATTGTTAGACAAATACACATGGTGTTTAGGGTCTTACAGCTGCAGATACCTTTCCTCATAATATTTGCTTTGCCATGTTGGACCTGTTAGCAAAGACTAGAGTGTTATCTTTGGAAGGACAAAGATCATCTCTCTCTCCTTTTTCTTTCCTTCTTCTTTCTGCATTGTGCATAGCACGAGTACACTTCAAGTTGAGTTCTTTAATTTCTTGATTTGAGGGATCTTATAGTTTGTCCTGAAATGGGTATGTCTCATTTATTTGTTTTGGGATCTGGGTTTTGAAGATTTGTTAAATTTAGTCAAGTTTTTTGAGTTGTTGAGTTGCAGATAGTTTTTGGTTTCTTTTTTCTCTGTTTGAAGATAAAGAAAATGGCTCCTAGATTGGATTTTTCAGAGTGGTGGACGAAGGATAGTAAGAAAGGAACTCCTGTGGTAGTGAAAATGGAGAACCCCAATTATTCTGTTGTAGAAATCAACGGCCCAGATGCTGCATTTCAGCCAGTTGAAAAGAGCAGAGGCAAAAATGCTAAACAGGTTACATGGGTTCTGCTTCTTAAGGCTCACAGAGCTGTCGGTTGTGTTGCTTGGTTAGCAACTTTCTTCTGGTCATTGCTTGGAGCCATCAAGAAGAGGTTGATCTTTAGACAAGGAGTTACAGTGGCCAGTGAGAAGCTAGGGAAAGGGAAATTGGTGCTTAGAATCATTAGAGTCTTTCTAGTGAGTTCTTTGGCAATCTTGGCTTTTGAAGTGGTTGCTTATTTGAAAGGTTGGCATTATTTTGAGAATGCTAATCTGCATATTTCAAGGACTTGGGATTTGCAAGGCTTCTTACACATGGTTTATGTTGCTTGGTTAACATTTCGGGCTGATTATATTGCTCCTGCAATTCTACGTCTCTCTGAATTCTGTGTTGTTCTCTTCCTTATTCAATCTGCAGACCGTATGATACTTTGCTTAGGTTGCTTTTGGATTAAATTCAAGAAGATTAAACCCACTATTAATGGGGATCCATTCAAGTCTGTGGATGCTGAGGCACCAGGCTACCAGCATCCTATGGTTCTTGTACAAATCCCAATGTGTAATGAGAGGGAGGTAAAAAGACTTGTCCTTTATCTCCTTTTTCTTTTCTTGTGTACTTTTCTCCTCCATTAAATTTGTATTTATAGCTTCCAGCTCATGGAAAACTCTGGATTTAGGTTTTTATCATGTATTCAGGAATTATTGCAGTTGTTTTATTAACCAATTTGGAATCACAAGGATAATAGAATATACCAAACTTTGCATAGATTTTGAGAAATGAGAAGTAGAAGAACCTACCTTTAAACTTCTGCAAGAAGAATGAGAAAAAATCTTGCTTGGATCTCTTATTTTATCTCACCAGTGAATGAAAGTCTTCAGTATAGATTACCAATTAGCATAAAGTAGCAGGATTATTTAGTTTGGTGCTTTGTCCTTGATTTTGATGGCCATTCTGGTTTTGTTGCAGGTATACGAGCAATCTATCTCTGCAGTCTGCCAACTTGACTGGCCAAAGGATCGTCTACTAATTCAAGTTCTTGATGATTCAGATGATGAGACCATCCAATCTTTGATTAAGGCAGAGGTTGCTAAGTGGAATCAAAAGGGTATTAACATAGTTTATCGGCATCGTGTGGTTAGAACTGGTTATAAAGCTGGAAATCTCAAGTCTGCAATGAGCTGTGATTATGTGAAGGATTACGAGTTTGTTGCAATATTTGACGCAGATTTCCAACCTAACCCAGACTACCTTAAGTTAACTGTGCCTCATTTTAAGGTATACCCATTTTCAATAAAATAGCCTTTCTGCCAAAAGCCACCTTGGGAATTGACTAATTGTAACTCTCTTATATCTTGTGTTGCAGGATAATCCTGAGCTAGGATTGGTTCAGGCGCGATGGGCCTTTGTGAATAAGGATGAAAATTTATTGACTCGTCTCCAAAACATTAATTTGTGTTTTCATTTTGAGGTTGAACAGCAAGTTAATGGAGTATTCCTAAATTTCTTTGGTTTCAATGGAACTGCTGGTGTTTGGAGAATTAAAGCCCTTGAGGAGTCTGGTGGATGGCTTGAAAGGACAACTGTAGAGGACATGGACATAGCTGTTCGTGCACATCTCAATGGCTGGAAGTTCATTTTTCTTAATGATGTAAAGGTAACTTTTATCTTTCCGCCCATATAAATTCATCCATTCACTTCTTTATTTTGAGTAGGCTGTGACATTTGCAATGTTGTGAGGATTACTACATGAACTAATTGAAAACACTTACATTTATATTGAAGTTCTAACAGTTTGGCTAAATGACTAATTTCCGTGCATGCTAAAATTTTAATACATAACTCTGCTGAGGCCCGGCAAAAACAGGTGCATAATTGTTTTTCCAAAAAGGTTTCGAATTAGGATCAGGTATTGACATTTGCGTGCATAACCTTTAGGTTCTCTGTGAGGTTCCCGAGTCATATGAAGCTTACAGGAAGCAGCAACATCGCTGGCACTCTGGCCCTATGCATCTCTTCCGCTTGTGTCTTCCAGCAATTATAACTTCTAAGGTACTCTAGATGCTCAATTTGTGTTTTCCTATATATAATATACTTGATGTTTTACTTAAGGACCTCCAATGTTCCAATCTTGCAGATAGCATTATGGAAGAAAGCAAATTTGATATTACTCTTCTTCCTATTGAGAAAACTCATCCTTCCCTTCTATTCCTTCACATTGTTCTGCATAATTCTTCCTCTGACCATGTTTGTCCCTGAGGCTGAACTTCCAATGTGGGTTATCTGCTATGTGCCTGTGTTCATGTCATTTCTCAACATTCTTCCAGTCCCCAAATCCTTCCCTTTCATTGTTCCTTACCTTCTCTTTGAAAACACAATGTCGGTTACCAAATTCAATGCTATGGTATCAGGATTATTCCAGTTAGGTAGCTCTTATGAATGGGTTGTTACCAAAAAAGCTGGAAGGTCCTCGGAATCTGACTTACTGGCTGCTGCTGAGAGGGATTCAAAGGCAACTAACCAACCATTGATACCCAGAGGAGTTTCCGAGAGCGATCTTGGAGAGTTGAACCGATTGAAGGAACAGAAAGAAGCAGCTCTTAAAACAGTTAAGAAAGTGAACAAAATATACAGGAAAGAGCTAGCCCTGGCATTCCTCCTACTCACTGCTGCTGTCAGGAGCTTGTTATCTGCTCAAGGAGTGCACTTCTACTTCCTCCTCTTCCAAGGCGTGACCTTTCTCGTAGTTGGTCTTGATCTAATTGGTGAGCAAATGAGCTAAAGAACATAGAGAAAGAGCAAAAAAAGGAGAACTTGCATTTGTCAGGTTCAGCTAATCTGCATCATAACCGACTCGTATAGCCATTGCAACTGAGGATGCTCATTCGTTCCTTTTCCTCAGAAAACAGTGGTGAAAGGGTGTCCTCCAGTTCAATAAAATGAAATTTTCATTTCCTACATTTGATCTAGAGATTTTCTCTATTCGTCGATTACTACCCACAGTATAGTCAAACTTTTTCTTCTATTATTTTTTCACATGGGGTATCAGCCATTGTAGTTCTCCTCAAGCATTGAATTGTTGTTGGTTGTCATAGGAAGGTACTACGTTTTTTTTTTGTTTTTTCACAGTTGACCTGTATTCTTGCTTGAGTGTGATTTAGCATTTAAGACGAAGCCATATTGTACTTGTAAAGTCAAAAACAGAAAGAAAAAAAAAAGAAAAAAAAGTTTGAGTGAGGTCCAAGTATAAGTTTGATTTATGCATTTGGTTTAAAGATTCATCGTCAAAGTGAGCAAGACTACAAAATAATTGTACATAGGCACTTATTTTGTGGTACTCAATGTAACAAAATAATATTATTCTCTCCTTCTGCAAATATATTGTTTTTGTTTTGTGTGCAATTTGCTTATTTTATATGTGATATCTCTTAGCACATCTATTATTATTATTATTATTATTATTATTATTTCCCAAGAAATAAGAGAAGAAAAGAAAGTGTCGGCAGAAACTGGAAAAGTGAGCAAACAAGCTGGGAGGTATTTAGCAGCTGGATAGGTATGAGGGAGATTTTAGAATATGTATGATGTACCCATCACTATTCAAATTATAGGGGTCTACCTCTACCCACACAGGACTTAGGGGCCAACAGATCTTTTTTGGGCATATGCTGATTCACATTTTTTTTTTCCTTTTTTTTTACGAAAGCTAATGATAAAATATCGTATAATAAATATTATTTTCCGTGGCAATTTATCTTGTAAAATATTGCAAACTTGTTTTTGTTGTGGGGTGTACAACTAGGGACAAGATAGTCCACACAAGTAAAAATATGTCATGGAAAAGGAATCAAAAGCAAAATCTAATGATTAGACCTCTCACCTCTTTCTTGGCTTCTATTCTCACATTCAATTTTTTTTTCTAGTTTATATAAATAGCTGGCAGTGCCCTGGAAAACAAGTAGGTTTTGGCTTGCGTAAAATATTAATCGGATTGTGCCTCCTCCTACTCCTAGGAAATGATACATTACTAAAATGTCTCTAAATTTTCATATAATAAAATCTGTTTTTTTTTTCAAAATAACCCAATAATAGTTCATCAGAACTAATTTTACACTATTTTTTTTTCTTTTTCCTTTACTTTCATTTCAACTTCTTTTCCGATTTTAATCCTCCAAGTTAATTAACCGTGTCAGCAGCAAATGAAAGATGCCAAAAAATTTAGTAGAAAAAATTAGCAGCTGATAGTAAAAGGTTCTCATCAGAACTGAAAATTCATGAGGTTGTGGACATATTTTAGAACTTGCATTTCAATGAAAGTTTCACGTAAAAACAATAATTCTGTAGTACTATGATGCTGGACTTGTTGAGAAAAAATTTCAAATCTTCAACCTTTAGATACTACTTCATATTGAGCTGATATTATGTTGAACAATATTCTGACAAATAAAATCAATTTTTGTTTTCTGTTTTGTTTTTTTTAAGATAAAAGAGATATATTTATTGAATAAATGATTCAAAGTTGTTCTACAACTTAGCCAATTAATTATAAGTTGATTTTGAAACAAAATCAACTTTTCCTCATAGTTGGGAGGGCAAATTGATCCTTCATCCAAAAAAATATCAAACACGCAAAATGCATAAAAGTGCTATAATCATCCGATATATATACTACTATACTAGCTAGTTGGTGAGAAGATTACAGATTTCTCAACAAGAAGTCCAGTGTAATAATGTGTAACTGTAAAAAATTTTCTCAACCATAACAGTATCTTACTTTTGACATGGCATGCTACATTTACATGTATAGGCTAATGCAAATCACAGAAGTCACACCTGGCTTAGGCACTTAACCAGATCTTGATCATATTGCATGAAGCATTTAACTAGATACCTTCTCAAGATTAATCGTTGGTGACTTGCATGTTGAGATATTTGCATTAGGGGTTGGAGTTGTGAATGATATTTAATCAACAAAGATCAAACTAGTCATCGTCTGGTTCAGTTGAGAAGTCTGGCTCTTCAGGCTTTTGCAACTTTGGCATTTCCACATCCTTGATTTTCTGAACTCTTCTTGTGTTTGCAGCAAATCTTGAAGCTAGTATTGTGACACCAAGGTTCTGTTTTGCTTGAGAAGAAGTTGAAGAGGCCATACTATGCTCTTCCTCCACCTGTGCAGTTTCATGAACTACTCTTTCATCAACAGAAAGTGCAAAAGACTCACCCATGCTCAGGCTCTTTGCCATCATCCTCTTCTTGTGCCGACACCAAGCAGCCTGAATAAAGCAGGCAGCCCATGTCCTCCAATGATATGAGTAGAAACGGAACGTGTGTTGTAGCTTTTTGCTATGTAGACGTCTGAACTGATTGGCAACAAATTTAAGATCTTCTGCTCGCAATGCAAATGCTTCCACTTCCTCCAATGCTCTTACTGTCCTCGTGGAAGAAGGCAAGTTGAGAGTAGATTTTGGAAGCAGTGCCCATGCGAGCAGCTCTTCATCGCAAAAATCACCAGGTCTCAAAGTAATTGAATTAAAGAAACCTGTCCGCCCTCCATTTGTAGTTGAGCTCTCCAGCCTCCCTCTAATAATAAAAAGCATTTCTGTGACAGGGTCACCTTCACGGACTATGTAAGTACCTTGAGTACTTATGGAGGAGACTAAACGCTCACATATGGCATCAAGTAGTTGATCATCCATTTGTGAGAAGAAGGGAACCTAGAAATAGGAAGAAACCATAAGCAAAGACATTGCTGGAGCATGAAACTTAAATATAGAAGTTGAAAAAGAAAACTAGAGAGACTACTATAAATCTCATGTTGAACAAATTCCATGCCGTGAGAACTTCAAATTAAGCCAATCAAGATAACCCCTGAGTAGTGCATAAAATTCACACACCCCATTGTATAGAATCTGGAGATAAACCCCTGTTGCAATCTACCATGGTACTACCAGAGAGGAACTTACTCGTCGAACAAGATCCAAGCACAGGTGGCACTGGATGTCTCGACGAAGATCTGTAGGTAATGCACGCAGGATTGATTCTTCATCAACCCCTTGAGTTGCAAGCCACTTGTATTGAACAAATCGCCTTACTCTTTCTCGCAGATTTTGGGGGAGCTGGCGATGTCTCATCCACTCCTCAGTGTCCCTTCGCTTGAGCCTCCACTCTTCAAGTCTTACAGTGATAGATTGCAAGTAGGTCTATGCCATAGCATATTGAGCATGTTAAATAAATAGGACTTAGGAAAATGAGTTGTGCAATTGTCTTCATACCTAGTAAACATACCAAGTCAGGTATACTAAAATCCAAAAAGATGAAGCACAACTTCCCTTTGAAAGTTATTTCTTCTGCAAAATAGAAGTGCCTGTACTAGTAATAGGAGGAATTATTGACAGTCCAATTCTTCATTTCTGGTAATTATTTATAATTCAGTTTCTTATATCTATATCCTTAAGATCTAACATCATGACCAGGAGATGGCACATTGAAAGTCCATAGCCTGCCCTATATTAGGAAGCTAAGAGCTATATTATAAATCAGAAAGGACAAGGAGCATAGAGATAACACCTTTTCCACAAATGGTAAGAAAGGTCCAATTTTTTTTTTGAGTTACAATGGGAGAGGGGGGATTCGAACCTGAGACATATTGCTCAGGTGAAAATGCACCTTCCACTAGGCTATGCATGTGGGCAAGAAATGTCCCTTTTTGGTCAAGTAAGAATTATATGAAAAATTGATTCCTTTCCACTTATCTGAGCCAATATCTATTTATAAAAGTCCAAATGCATTTGAATGTCCCGTTCATATCCAAATTTGCAACCAGAATAACAGAGATCAATTGTAACAGAGAGCTAGCGAAATTTTAATGAATATAGGCCTGCAAGGCTAAAAGAAATATAAGGAGGTAATACTTCCACATACCTGCATGTTTCCAATTAAATGAGCAAACAAAACCAAACCCAAGATGGCTATAAGTATAGCAAATGCGGTTTCGCCAATAAATGTGCTTCTTGTTAAAGTTTGGCCATATGAACTGAAAAACAAAAGGAGCAAAAATAATACATTTGAAGATTGTGACGGAGGCATTTTACATGGCACCTTTTTCCACTGCTCAATAAATAGAATTTTACTTGTAAAAATTGAGTACTCCTTTAACAGAGCTACTTGCTCTACAAATTAAGATGTCATATATGAGTGTGAGAACAATAACACCATAAATATTGTCAGCGACGAATCCAGGAATTAACTTCAATGGGGGCAAAGTGTAATCTCTACTACTACATTAGCAAAATTTTGATTACACTTTCAAACATATTTTATCGCTGCAATTAACATCGATTTTAATTTGTGCAACCCGATTAATATTTTAATATATTATATTCATTATTAACAATTAAAATATTAAAAACTATATAATAATACATAGAAAATAACATATAACTATCAGTAATTATATGAGGAACATAATAAAAATCATATAATTACTAACAATTATATGATTATATATGAAATATACAATCATATGAAAAAATATAACAAAAATTGTATAATTGCCAACAATTATATGAAGGAACATGGAAATAACATATAGCTGAACTGCCAGCAATTAAATGAGAAACATATTGAAAACTATATAATTGATAACAATTATATAAATATGAAATATGACATATAGCTGCTAGTAATTATATAAAATAATATAGTAAAAATTGTATAATTACCAGCAATTATATAAAAAAACATAGAAATAATATATAATTATCAGCAATTTTATAAAAAATGTAGTAAAAACTATATAATTAATTATATAAACTTAATTTTATATTTTATATTAGTTTATAAGCTTAATTAATTAATTACGTTAATTATTAATTACACATTAATTAGTTAATTGAAGAAAATATTTGATATATTAAATATGTGGGGGCAAAGATAGATTTGAGCATGGAAGCAAGAAATATACATAACATATAGTCTCATCTAAATTTTGATTGGTCAATGAGGGCAAGTGACCCCATTGCCCTCCATATAAATCCACCCCTGAGCATTGCAAGGAAAAAAGAACACTTCAATAAAGTTGAAGCATTGAATTATACAGAAAATAAAGATGATGCAGTTTCATTTGTCATCACTTATCATAGAAATAAACACTTTGGCACATTTTAATGAACTTTTACCTCAGGTTTTGCAAACCCCACCATAGACAATAGAAATACTTCTCAAGAAAGTGAGATGAGACAACATTATGTGTCACAACATTTGCAAATATCCCATAATAAAAAATGTTGCCCAGATATCAAGCCAAGAAGGGGGGTTGAATTGGAGTTTAAAAAATTAAACTTTAAGGTGCGGAAATAAACAATTAATTTGAGGAAGGATAGAGAAAATTTGACACACAGATTTATAGAGGTTTGGGTGTTAACAAACCATACTCCTCTCCCCAATCGCAATTGGGAGTTTCATTAACACACTAAGTGTGACAATGGAGTTTTACAAGCTCACTCCCAACTATGGTGTTTCTCACAATGGCTCATACCTAACCCAAAAATCCTTTGTGTTTTAATGGCTCACACAATAACCAATTCCTTTGTGTTTTACAGGCTCACACAAACAACCAACACTTTGTGTTTTACAGGCTCACACAAACAACCTACACTTTGTGTTTTGGAGGTTTATACAACTAACCCTTACAAGTGTTCTACTCTTAACCCAAAACTACCCAAACCTTACTTGAGTAAAGATTACAGAGAGAACCACTTATAAATCTTTATTGCTCAAATATGAGGAGCAAAAAGATTTTTACAGAGAATAGATTTGTTCTCAAAGTATCAAAGTACAAATAGCTTGTAATAAGAATTAAATTCGAAATATATGCTATTCTTTTGTTTTTCTTATCATTCTCTTATTCCTTAATGCATAAATGACTTCCATTTATACTCTCATGGCTGAATATAGCCGTTGGGGTGCATTAAATAAGAAACTAGCCGTTGTACCAACCAAAAAATCGCGCCTGACATTTTTCTTTTTCATTGTTCACGGGGGTGACAGTTCTTCCCAAGCCGTGACTGAAGTAGTGACCTTGATCGTGAAGCTCTCTGGAATGTTTTGACATATTTAGTCACGGGCGTGACATACTCATTCACGGGCGTGACAATCTTTCCAGCCGTGATCCAAGTGGTGACTCATCAATGTTTTTAGGCTCAATTTGTGAAATAAAAGCAATGTCAGTGACTAAATGCTTGAAATGAGATCTAGTACTTACTCCCCTTGATAGATCACCAATTATTTGCTCTTTTGGATGATCTTTCGTAATTCTCCATTCTTTTGGAAGTTCTTGCTCCATTTGTTCTTGATTTTGAGGTAGTAAATTTTCTTGACCGTTTTCTTCTTTTCCATTTTCAATGACAACTTTTTCCATATTATCTACAACATCATCAAGAGCACTACCTTTCACAAGATTAAGTCTACTAGATTCATTAAAACAACATGCATGGATTCTTCAACCGTTAATGATCTTTTATTAAATACTCTATATATTTTGCTGGTTGTAGAGTATCCTAAAAAGATACATTCATCAGACTTAGAGGCAAATTTTTCAAGATTGTCCTTGGTGTTCAATATAAAACACTTGCATCCAAATACTCTAAAGTATGATACCAAGGGTTTTCTTCCATTCCATAGCTCAAATGAGATTTTGTTTAAAAGAGGTCTTTTGAAAACTCGATTTGAAATATAACATGCAGTATTTATGGCTTCTGCCAAAAAATAAGTTGGTAATTCATATTCATTAAGCATTGTTCTAGCCATTTCAATTAATGTTCGATTTTTCCTCTCAACTGCCCCATTTTGTTGAGGTGTCCTAGGAGATGAGAAATTATGTGAAATGTCATGTTCAATACAAAAGCTTTCAAAGTTTTCATTTTCAAATTCTTTCCTATGATCACTTCTTATTTTTGAAATGCAGTAGCCTTTTTCATTTTGAACTCTTTTAGCAAAGTTTTTGAAATTTTCAAAAGCATCACTCTTTTGAGCTAAGAAAATTACCCAAGTAAATCTAGAGTAATCATCTACGATGACAAATGCATAATGTTTTCCTCCTAAGCTAGCAATTCTAGTAGGTCCATACAAGTCTAAATGCAGGAGTTGAAGAGGTTTCGAAATACTTACTATGTTTTTTGCTTTGAAAGATGACTTGTGTTGTTTTCCTCTTTGACAAGGATCACATGTCTTGCCTTTTTCATATTTAACTCTTAGTAATCCTTTTACTAGCTCTCCTGTGCTGAGACTTTGTATTAAGTCCATGTTAGCATAATCAAGTCTTCTATGTCACAGCCAAGATTCATCACTAGTAGTCACAAGACACTTAGAGGAATGGTTAGATAGTTCATGTAAGTTTATTATGTACGTATTGATATCTCTATTTCCTTTAAATATTTCTTGACCATCAATAGAGATTACAAGACATTCGTTTGAAGTAAAGATTACTTTGTTTCCTTTATCACATAATTGACTTACACTTAACAAGTTATGTTTCAAGCCATCAACAAGTAAAACATCCTTAATAAAAGTAGTACCTTTAACACCAATAGAACCAATGTCAATTACCTTACCCTTTGCATTGTTTCCAAAGGTAACTTTACCTCCATCAATATTTTTGATTTCATTGAAGAGTTTTTTGTCTCCTGTCATATGCCTTGAGCATCCACTGTCTACTAGCCACGCAATTTTGTTTGTTGTGGACTTGAGGCATACCTAGAGAATTACAAATCAAGTATGATATTTAGGTACCCAAATGAGTTTGGGTTCTTGGGGGTTAGCACATGAAGGTTCCCAATGAGCCTTCCTTATCCAGCAATGTTTATTTATGTGACCCATTTTCATACAATAATTACATTGTTTAGGTTTAAACTTGTTTTTTGGTCTTAAACTGTATTTAAATGTCATAATTTGATTAGACTGATTTTGAGAACACTGGCATGCACAATCATGATTAATTTGCACTTTTCTAGATACATTCTTCCTATATATAAAGGCATGATTATTCTTTTTCTGTATAGAAGGTTTAACATTCTTATTTCTTGGTGCTTTCTTAACAGTTGTGGAGATGTTAGGTTCTCTAGACTTAACAAATACAGTTTTGTTAGAAGATGATGATGTGTCCTTAAATCCTAGACCATGTCTAACTAAAGGTGGTCTTTGAGACACAATGAGAGTATCTAAGCTCTCTTTACCCTTGTGAAATTTAGAAATGAAATTTCTAAGTTCCTCAACTTCATTTTTCAAAGTATTATTTTCTTTTAACAGTGAAGCTATTGAGGGTCTTGATGAGTATTCTTCTAATGACTTTTGAAGAGATTCATTAGATGATTTAAGTTTTATGTTCTCTTTTTCTAAACCATCTATCTTATTTTTCAAATTAGAGATATTATTTCTATAGGTACTAAATTTAGTTTTATATTTCTCTAATTCTATATTTAATTCTTCTATCAAACTTTGTTCATCATCATCATCATCACTATCACTATTTCTATCATTATCACTACTATCATTATTGAAAGAGTATGAGTGTAGTGATCTTACTTTGTCCGAGACGTGATCCTCAATAACCATGAAGCATAGGTTGACCTCTTCACTTTCATTATCATCTTTTTCACTTGAAGAGCTTTTGTCATCCCATGTGGCTTTATGACCTTTCTCCCATTGTCTCGTTGGTATTTGCTCTTATGCTTCTTAAGCCATGGACATTATGGTTTGATATGTCATTTCTTTCCACATTCATAGCATTTTACCTCTTCCTTACTTCTATGTGTATCATTAGAAGTTTGTTTGAAGTTTCTTTGCCTGAATTTTCTGGAATTGTTCATTTTCTTCTCAATGATTCTTTTTAATCTCCTTGAAAGCATAGCGATGTCCTCATTTTCATCATCACTCATTTCTTCATCATCTTCACTTTCTTCTTGAGATTTTGAAGTAGAGGCTTTGAGTGCTAAGGGTTTTCTTTTCTCTGGCTCTGCTTCAAGCTCTCTATCTCTCTTTACTGTCATCTCATGTGTGAGAAGCTTGCCAATCAGCACATCAGTATTCATGATGCTCATATCTTCATTTGCTTCTTCTATGTCAGCAACTCTTGAACCATAGTCTTTAAGAGGAAGACTTCTCAGGATTTTATTGTTTACATCTTCCAAACTCAGATGCTTCCCAAGTTTCCTCATTCCATTTATAATGGATAGAAGACGGTTGGTCATGTCAGTGATTGACTCATTGGATTTCATCTTGAAGAGCTCATATTCTGAGGTTAGAAGTTGAATCTTCTTGGATTTGACTTGCTTAGTTCCCTCATGATAGTTCTCCAATGTCTTCCACATACTATATGCTATTGAGCAGTGTTGTATTCTTCTACATTCTTCAATAGATAATGAGTTTGATAGAATTGTCATTGTCTTCTTGTTTTTGAAATTTGCTCTTCTTTGGGGCACTGTCCAATCATCTCTTGATAGGATTTCCTTTTCACCATCAGCTCCTCTTTTGGTTGGTGGTGTCCATTCTTTTCGTACACTATCCCAGACTTCAATTACTTCACTATCCAAGTATGTCTCCATCCTAAACTTCCAATAGGCATAATTTGCTCCATCAAAGTAAGGTTTGAGACTCTGGAATCCTTCACTAGCCATATCTTATTCTTTACTAGCGCCTTTTAGGCTTCAATGCTAGACAAAGCTCTGATATCAATTGTTGCCCAGATATCAAGCCAAGAAGGGGGGTTGAATTGGAGTTTAAAAAATTAAACTTTAAGGTGCAGAAATAAACAATTAATTTGAGGAAGGATAGAGAAAATTTGACACAGATTTATAGAGGTTCAGGTGTTAACAAACCCTACTCCTCTCCCCAATCGCAATTGGGAGTTTCACTAACACACTAAGTGTTACAATGGAGTTTTACAAGCTCACTCCCAACTATGATGTTTCTCACAATGGCTCACACCTAACCCAGAAATCCCTTGTGTTTTAATGGCTCACACAATAACCAATTCTTTTGTGTTTTACAGGCTCACACAAATAACCTACACTTTGTGTTTTACAGGCTCACACAAACAACCTACTCTTTATGTTTTACAGGCTCACACAAACAACCTACTCTTTGTGTTTTACAGGCTCACACAAACAACCTACACTTTGTGTTTTGGAGGTTTATACAACTAACTCTTACAAGTGTTCTACTCTTAACCCAGAACTGCTCAAACCTTACTTGAGTAAAGATTACAGAGAGAACCACTTATAAATCTTTATTGCTCAAATATGAGGAGCAAAAAGATTTTTACAGAAAATAAATTTGTTCTCAAAGTATCAAAGTACAAATAGCTTGTAATAAGAATTAAATTCGAAGTATATGCTATTCTTTTGTTTTTCTTATCATTCTCTTATTCCTTAATGCAAAAATGACTTCCATTTATACTCTCATAGCTGAATATAGCCGTTGGGGTGCATTAAATAAGAACCTAGCCGTTGTACCAACCAAAAAATCGCGCCTGTCATTTTTTCTCTTTCATTGTTCACGGGCGTGACTATGATTGTCATAGGGGTGACAGTTCTTCCCAAGCCGTGATTGAAGTGGTGACCTTGGTCGTGAAGCTCTCTGGAATGTTTTGACATATTTAGTCACGGGCGTGACATACTCATTCACGGGCGTGACAATCTTCCCAGCCGTGATCCAAGTGGTGACTCTTGGTCGTGAAGCTCTCTGGATGAAATTGCATGAATCTTCACGGGGGTGACACCTTTATTCACGGGGGTGACTGAAATGCTTACTTCACAGTTTGCGTATCCTTCATGGCCGTGAACTTCAAATGTTGGTTTTGGTAACGGATAGCTTCCTTCACGGGAGTGACTCCCAGAGTCACGGCAGTGAACATGCTACTACTTGAATTTTGTTTCTCAAGAATTATTCTTCAAATTCTCCATTCTTGCTATTTTAATTCATGTCTTGTATAATATACTTACAAAAACAGGTATGTTAAATACAATATTGCTATATTATTTGTTATCATCAAAATAACGGAAATACCCCTCAAGGTTAACAAAAAACAGTACTGTTTTGTGGATCACAGCTATTGAACACCTGAGTACTATTTGCCCACAGTTTGCGTTCATCTTCATGAAAAGTACCACAATCCAAGTAATGGAGAGTGCATGTTATAGGGCTTAATTCATGTTTGCAAACATATTTCCAGCATGTTGCATGACGCTCAATTGACAACAAGTAACATGAGGCACCTAAAACCTACAAGATTGGAAGGCTAATCATTGCAAAACTGCATACTGACAATAAAAAATAATACGAGAGAGAGCAGCATTTAGACCCAAAAGCACATTCACAAAGAATTATAGAGTATAGTAATGCAGAATCAAATAAACCGCGTTATCCAATTATGTTTCCACTGAAGAAGGGTACTGGGAGAACGAATTCAGAGACAGTATTATCCTTTCAGCTTCACATGAAACTTATATTGCTAAGTATTGGTAAAGAAGTACATAAAAAAATCCAAGGAGAAATTACATACATGACTAGCCAACATGTAGACTAGAAGATTGTATGCAGCCCCAGCCCATCCAGTCTTTGTGACTACTCCATTGGCTTTGATGATCTGAGAGCTCAAAGGAAAAATCAGATATAATCTTGGAACATACTGGAGCAGAACAATTGGAACAAGGGCATTGTTGGTATGACCAGATTGGGAGCTTCTAATTACTGGAATGATAAACCATATCACAATCTGCCAAAAAAAACAATCGGTGTCAATTTTGCTTAGATTCAAATTCCACAAATGATAGCGGATAAAAAAAGAAAAAAGGAACAGCCAGAGAAGCAAGTAGAGGATGCATTAAAAATCAATGTATATGCCACTGCTAATTTTCTAATCAACAAGCTGAAGCAAAACTAACGTCTAGGAAACTGAAGCAAAACCTCAGTCACCTAAACAACTTCCAGTTCTTTATTTGATGTTTCTTCCATTTTTTTTGCAAGCAATCAGATTACTATATGGGTCATATTAATCAAACTCAATAGGAAAAGCAAATTTAAGGAAAAGGATTGCCTTATTCAAGGCCTATGTAAGCAAATAAGCATATACGAAACCGAAAGACGTGCTATAGTATTCATTCTTATGAATATATATGCACCGATTTCTAAAACAAGGTAAGAAAATGTACCTGTGGAAGAGGTAAGGCAGCGATAAGATCTATGAAGAAATCTGATCTCAAATAACGCCTGGCAATTTTGTGTGGATCCATAACAAGTTCACCCCTTCCAAAAACTCTGGAACTAGGTGCAACATAAGCTGTCCTGAACTTGACCACAACATGTAAGACATAGAATACGTCCGAAAAGTTCGAAAACATGTCACAGTAATCCCCAAATTCATATCAGTATCCATACAGGAAGTAACATCATTCTGTATCACTGATGGAAGATAAAACAACAATGGATCAACAAAAAGTGCTACTCTTTCTTGAACTCCATGACATCAAATATCAATTGCAGGAAAAGAACAATGGATCAACAAAAAGGAAAATTCTGTTCCATTGCAGGCAAACATCACTTCCTGGATCAAGAATTCGTTTCCTCCATCGCTCACGATTCTCTGGAAATACCTTAAACCTTCCAAATTTAGGAATCTTGTGGCTGATTTTTGAATCACTGACACCTCGTTCAGCTTTCAATAATGGACCAGACACTTTATACACAGGCATTTACTGGAGCTTGTTTTCATTAATCCTTATAAAATTCGAAAACCAATTAATCAAAGTCACCTAAAAAATGCAGATATGAATCAAAGAAAGAGTGATTAAAAAAATTTCATGACGCGACTCACCTCACTAGCTTCTCTTTCTTGAACTCCATGACAGCAAATATCAATCACTTATGTGCATTGTGTTATAAAAAATGGAAGAATCACAGAGTTCCCGGTTTCTAAATCAAAATAGCATCTTCAAGAATGAAGCTTGCAATAGGAAAAAATCAACTTTTAGATATTCACTTATTTTCAGGGCCGGGCCTATGCCTAGGGCCCCAATTTTGGAATCAACCTAATTTTTTTATAAATTTATTATTAATTATATAAAATAAATAAATCTACTATTTTATTAAATTTTAAATATTTTTGATTAATTAGTATAAAAGGCTATATTAAAAATTAATTTAATTTTTTAAATAATTTTAACTTTTATTTATTAAATGACTAACTAATATATTGACTTAAATATAATTAGTGTTTGATTTTATATTATAAACTAAACCCTTTCTTATATCAAATTTTTTTTTTGGTTTGTGACTCTTTTTTGCTCGTTTCTATCTATTAGCTTATACAGAGAAAAGAAAAAAAATTATTTTTAATTTTCATATTTTTTTCTTTTTAATATTGTATAACTCATTTACTTAAGCTCAATTTCTTTTTTTATTATTATTTTCTAAAATAATTGCTTTCTAAACTTGAATACAAGATTAGTGATCTGCATATCACAAACAAAAAAAAAAAGTAAATCTTGAATAATTTTAAAAATTTTATTCATAATATTAGAAGGGTTCCTAATCAGCTCTTGTCTAAGGCAAATTTTTGAGCCGGACTGCTTATTTTCCTTCCCTCTCTTTCTTGTGCATGTCTGCAATTTACTTATGAGGCAGTGGACTGAAAAATCTGAATTTGTTAAAAAACAGATAGAAAAAAAAAGGACGTGAAGGGCATGAACTTATATAAAATAATAGTTTAGAAACAACCGAGAATCAGAAAGATACCATAACAAGAAGAACATAAGATTTCATTTTTTTTGAAATTTTTTTTTTCTGATGGCAATGTTGTTTTTTTCTTTTTTGGGTTGGCTCTGAAGAGCTCTTCTGATTAAGCCCATGATTACATTCGCTTTTGCGACTACTGAGTTTGCGTATAATCAGTATCGGATATTCATCATAGGATCTCCTGCAGACTGCAGTCTTTTTTCTTCTTCATAGTTTATAATTAGTTAATCACTTTTAGTATAATTTCTTTTTTTTTAAAATGTTTCTCAATAAATTAAAAAAAAACATATATAGAATCTTTAATCTGTTTTTATCAATAACCACGAGTAATATGTTTACACTATCTATATGAGAAAGAATAGTGTTTCTATCTAAATAGTTTTTCCAATTGAAGAGAGATGCTACCGACATAATGAAATAGCTTGAGATTTTCAAAGTGAATCTTTTTTTTTCCTTTTTCTAAATTTATTATTGTCTAGGAAAATGACTGAAGAGAACTTTATATTGGTATGGAAATTCCAAGAATTATGCCATATTGATTTATTCAATAAATAATTTGCCATCAAGTGGGCATCCAAATGGAGGAAAATACTATAAGGATCACAACAAGGTGACTGATGATGATGATTATTATTTGAATTTTTTGTTTTCCTTTTAATCGACGTCACCATAACCATTAACCATTTCCATATATCTTATTCAATTGAATATATATATCTGCGTCGGTGATAAATAAAAGTTAATGTATGTGCTTTTCTTCTTTATCATATTCAAATAAACAAATTTTGCCGGCAATATATGTGTGTGCGCGCGCGCAGTAATTACTAGAAAGAAAGTTTCGAAATTGAATGATGCAGCAGAAGATGCTGAAGGAAAGAGCACAGCACTGTCGACATTCCCGAAGCAAAGGATTCCATGTTTAATATACATCAATTTGATACATATATCTATAATCAGAAATAAATTCAAACCTTTATTAATGGATAAACTACTGCCACATTGCTTAAAAAATTAGGACCATATTCAGTTGATTCATTCAAGGCATGTTTCTTTATTATCAAAACCCAAATCGAATCGTCCTACAAATGTTATCAGAAGAATTACCCTTCATTAATAGAGGTCGACAATCTTATTTTGAATTTCCCCTGTATATAGCAGTTGAAAATATATTATCATCATTGTAAAAAGATGAGTAATAATATATATTAAAGACTCAATAAAAAAATCGAACTAATCATTTAATTTCATAAGCAATCTTTCGAAATATTAGAATGAGAGCATAACATTTATTCCGTCAGCTCATATTTCAATTTATACGCCTGCAGGAATTTAGTAGCGGGTGGAAACAAACTTCATTATCAGTTCAGTCAGTACTTTTTGGCTACAACTTTACTTTTTATAGAAACCGCAATAATATGAAATGGACCATTCCCTAATTTCACTATTTCTAAAGCACTTGTGTTTCCCAATAATGATAAGAAAATGTCCATTAAATTAAAATGGTGATTGCTGTGGGAATCACGGAAAAAGCACGTGTGACGAATGAGAGGATGAGAGAATGGTCAAAGTGTGGAAGATGAGTCCTCCCATAAACAGGATTTGTAGACCTCGTGTCCTCAACTTCCCAGCACGTGGGTCCATTTGCATACTACTATCATCTATCACATCTTTGTTTTACTGATCAAAATTAAATATATGATGGACTAAACCTCATAACTATAGTTTTTTACAGGACAATACTAATATTCATTTATTGCTCTAAAAAAAACTAAGAAATTTTATCTTAAGCCCCTGGCAGAATTTTCCATTCCACGAGCCCATTTGAAATGGAAAATTGGACTTCACTGATATATAAATTGTGTCGTACATAAGTCAACCAATCTGTTTCAACTATCAACACTGGGAAAACCAATAAAACCACTTTTCCGGTTGCATATTGCGATGGCCCCTGACGTAGAGCCCAATAACGTGTATTGGTTAGTCAACAGGCATACCACATCCAATCGCATCCTTATATTACCATGTTATCCCTTTAATAATACCCATACAAGACTTTTTGAGTTATAAAATCACCATTGTCTTCCTCTCATTGTCAAATTCCATTGAATTGAATTTCAATCACATGATTTATATGAAAAGGAAGAATTTATACTCACCCATAAAAGACTTGGATACCCAAAACATCCACCTTACAACTCCACATGTATCACCTTGAGATCCAGAAACAGTCTATTATACTATGTTAAGACAAAATTTTCAATTTTTTTACCCTAGTTCTCTTAATCATCCAATTTATTTATCCATGCATATTCAAAAACTAAATTGCTTAGCAAAAAATAAGCACTAGTGTTTGATAATTAACTTTGACATTCATGCATAGGCCAGAAGTAAACTGTCGAAGGCATAGTAATATTTCAAAACCTGCAAAATGTGCCAATATTATAATTCAACATTCACGTTATTGTAAGAGGACCACGTCTATAAGCAGCAAAGACCATAACATGCTCTGGACATTTTTTTTCATTTTTATTCATGTCAATTATGTGGGTGGGAAGAAAATAAAATGTTATTAACACAATAAACATATTCGGACAAATTAAAAATATATGCGAGAGAAAAACTACTAGAAAAAAGAGATACAGCTCATCAGAAATTAAATAAAGTAAATGGCGAGCCAACAGCACTGGGAGAGCTTGTCAAAATAAAGTACCACAATCAAGAAACCCCGTCCAAAAGTCTTTGATGCATGCATATTTGACGGCATTCTCACAGAAGATGAATATATTTCCATCCTCGTTGTGGAACCATGACTAGCTAACGCACCTCACCCACAAAATAACCCTCACAGCATTTAAACAGCACATGAGGAGATGCAATCTTAAGATGGATAAAGCCAGTAGAACTCTGCCGGTCAGGTCTCCAAGCTCAATCATCAAAACAGAACCAAACCATTTCAAGAAAGTCAAAGGTTACCAGAGGGTGATGGAATATCACTGCCAGCTAATTGGGACCAGCGGCCATCAAGCAAGGTCTGCATCTAAAAGGCTTGCATGCAGTTGATATTTTAAAGATAAAAGGTCCTTCAGCAGCCTAAATAAATTCAATCATTTGAAGGACACTAGACTAAAATATATTAATAGCTCAGAATACCCTCTAGATGCAATAATTTTCGGGAGAGTATTACAACTTTAACTGAACATGCAAGACTAAAACAACAAATTGTAAAAGCTGCACAATATTTAGCATCAATTCAATTTCCAAGCTGACAATATCAGTAGGTATTTTCAGATTTGTTAGAATAACATAAATATCCAAAAACAGATAAATAAAACACTAAAATGTCACGGGGTAAAATTTCCCTTCTAAGCAGTAAGAAAATTCACATTATTAATCCCACTAAGAATAAGTCCCTTGTGAATAATTGAGTTGCCGCACACACACAAAACTCAACAGCTCAAGGGACAACAACCCCGGCTCTAGACAACATGCTCACTAATGGTTCAAAATCTTCCTATTCCCAAGTTTTTGACAGATATATTAAAACAAGGGTTCAAGCTCTTCCAGTTCTTAAGTTATCAGCAAGAAATTCCAATTCTTTTTTATTCAACCAAAACACCTAAAAAAAGCACATTCCCAAATTCAACCATCAAACTTTTTAAGTTTCCTATGCTTTCCTTTTCTTAAAAGAACAGTGAAACTCTATTATTTTTAAGATTTCCTAAAACCCCAACTTCTGCGGAACAGATATAAGTACCTGCCAGAAGCGTTTGAAGCAGCTCTCTATCCTTTTAACTTAAATAAAATAGAGACTGAGACAGGCGTATCACAGCCGGAGAGTTCAATCATACAGAAGCAGACATGTAGTTAGCTGGGACTCCAAACATTCAGTATTGAAGATCCCAAGGCAGAGCAGCCAAGAATGAAACCTCAAGTGTAGAAGCACAAAACCAATGAAGCGGACCCAGAAGACACCTCAACACAAAAACAAAAAGCATAAATTTTTAGCACCAGTCTTAGGAACAATCTGTTCTAATGAACTCATAATAAATACCTACAGAAACTTCAGCCACAAAAAGTTCTAAAACTATTCTGCATAGATTAAGGAAAAATAACCAACATAGTAGTAAGTATAAGAAACTTATCCAAACCCAAGAGGCTGAGGGCATTGCCCATTTAAAACACAGTCGTACTGAAGTCCAAACATAATAAACACACTTAATCTTAGTATCATCCCAATAAAGCCATTTATACTGACACTGCAACTGCTTAACTCCTGCTTCGGCGTCGATCCCTTATGCCATTTCTGTACCACACACAAAAAGAGATACTGAGCAATATAGAGCATATTACTAGAATCAAATCAAATTGAATCCCTTAAAATGTATCTCTCATTCATCAAATTACTGGCCACCCATAACATCTTAAATTACAACAGTAAATCAAGGGAAGGAGACCTCACCCATTAGCATATGGCAGCTCCTCACGAGCACGGTATGGTGGTGACCTGCTATTGCTTCGTCCACGAGGTGAAACACTGCGTCGTTTGGGTGATCGCCCACGGGGGCTGTGACTCCTGCTCCATGGCAAAGAACAATGGAACATTTCATTTCATTGCAAGACCACCAAAATTGTATAAAAAATGGGATTCACAAAAAGATAATTAGTAAAAGGGCAGGCAATTTCACCTTTGGCCATAGCTTGGACTCCTACGATATCTTGGGCTGCGGCTACGTCGCCTTCCAGAACCGACATGTAAACGGCATTCACGGGCAAAATGACCAGGTTCCCCACACTCATAACACTTTAAATCAGAACCACCAGAACGACCACGACCCCCACCTCGGCCACCACCGCCTCTGGAGTTATGAGAAAGTTCTACTCTCCAACCATTCTTGCCTGTTTCAGAAACAATTGATAATTACTAAAAATGGATATTACAGCAATATAAATCATGATCGCAAAAGATGCACTTCAAAAGTGAAAATAATTGAAATCAACACTTTCTGGAAAAACATTTCGCACTTGCCAACACATAACAGAGGACCCCAGAAACCTTATCTCATTATCAGAAATAATTACTGAAATTTGGATTGAGGTTTGAGTAAAATATGAGAATAATTACCGGAATCGAAGATAAAAACATACAAGATAATGGGATGCTGAGATTTTCAAATAAAATTGACCACAATAATCAAAGAATTATCTTCTTTGACAACTCTTAATTCCAGAGTGAGGTACATAAGATAAGCGATATGTATGGATTATTTTCTCCAGATGTCTCTCCCATTCACTAGCATAATTCTGCCATAAGAAATCACATGTGGCAGCAACTAGTCAAGACTGCGCATGCTGCGAATGCTTCTATTTTAGGAAAGAGAAGAGAGCTGGATTTTCAACAAACTGATGAAACTACCCATAAAATTTGCAGCGCTCTTTTCAAATGACATAGGTTAGTAAATGAGTTAAGAAATACCATCTAATTCATGAATTGCATCATCTGCGTCCCTTTTATCATCAAAGTCAATAAATGCATAACCTGGTGGCCTCCGAGCAACCCATACACTACACGTAGAACGACACCAATATCAATAACCATCTAGTAGAAAGGCACATGGAGATCTCATAAGATAAATCTAACTTTGCCAGACAATCAAAATATTCTTGACAATGCAATGTCGATGGAATGCAGAAAGCACATATTAAGTTCTCCACCATAAACAGACAGATAATACAGGGAAAATAACCCTAAAAAAACTATACCTTCTTATAACTCCAAATCTTCGAAACTCATCTTCAAGATCTCGCTCAGTGACTCGGGGATCCAAGTTACCCACATACACACGAGACATTTTGTCAATGATACCTGCAAAAAGAAAAAATTAAAAAAAAAATTGTCAGCCAAATAAGATTTAATTCTTTTGACCCCTTAATAATTTACACATACTCTAAGCACAAAATACTTGCATGATCATTAGAAATTAGTCTCGCCTTACGTTAATTGACAAATCTTTCCTACCAAATTTTGCAGTGTGTCGAGCTGCGTCAGCAACTACTTAGGTCGTTAAATTAAAACATAAACACAATCAATAAAATAAAACATGAAGACAATCACAAATTGCATTTATCGAAAACATTAGCCATCAATGATAGAAAACTAATTTGGCAGACATACCGATAATGCATTGTTATATATCTTATTCTGTGAAGTTACATCAGATTCAGAGAGCTCATTTAATACTCTAACCAAATGAATTATGCATCTTATCCTGAAAATTACTCCGATACGACAGCCATCTCAAGGGAAATTTGTATCAATGAATCTGAAATTTCAACCGAAAACAACCAAAATAAACAAAATATGAAGAGATTATCAGATCGGTACCGGAGATTTGCCGAAACAAAAGAGAAAGACCCTAGCAGCTATCCGCTGCTGCTTCTTTTAACCTTTTCTACTCCTGGTCTGCGGTTTTAGCCTTTTAGGGCTTTTTGAAATTTTATACAATGGCAAATTAGTGGCAAAGACCCTTCCAATTTTTTTATTTAAACTTTGCCCCAAAAGTAAGAGTTCTGCCCAATTGCTGATTCATTATTGTGCACTAGGCCTATACAAGGCCCATCAATACTAGATTTCAAATACTAGGCCCATTTTGGCCGAAGTGATGAATTCAATAATTGATTCATAATATATTAAATCGTAAATTAGAATGTTCGTTAATTGTGAATTATAATGTTTATATATGAATTAGAATGTTTATTAATTGTGAGGTTGTCTAGATTGGTTCGATAATTAATATTTTTTTACACTTAGATTCATAATGTATTAAATCTATAATAAGAAATTTATAATTAAAAAGAAAACTAGAGTGTGTCAGAAATGAATAAAAAAAAAAAGAAAAAAGATTTGGAGTATACAAGTAGAAGAAACAATTAACCCACGAAACAAAGTAAAGCCAATGACTTTTAGTTAAACTATAAAATTAGTTAAATTAACCCCTAAAAATATTTTAATCTTAATATTAACTAATCCAAATATATAATTCCATATATGATAGTAATGTAATAAATTTGTAAAATAAGTAAATTATTTAAATATCATTTGATATATATTTAAAAATTGTCTAGTTTCTATTTTCTTTCTTTATTATTTTCAATATTTTCTACACTGATTTTAGATTTAGGTTGAATCACCATTTTTTATGTAAGGTTTTGTTTGTAATGTTATTTTTTATTACATTTTTTTCAATTTGGGTTTATTGATTTCAATTTTGTGGTTAGTAGCTTTGTATAAATATTTTAACTTACATAGATATAGAAGACAAAAAATATAAACTTTTACATTTCATAATTATTTATCATATGAAAAAAAAAAAATCGCTCTTTTGTTGGATCTTTTTAGTCTAATTAGTAAAATTTCTTTTTATAAATACTTAGGAGAAAAAAAGGTAAAAAAACTAAAGCTAATTTATGGTTTATAATTTTATAAATGTATAGATTAGTAATTCTATTAGAAAATAATTAGTAAAAATATGGAAGATGTGGATATTAATTAAGACTCATTCTATAAATTTAGTAAGCCATTAAAATTATTA
Source organism: Triadica sebifera (assembly GCA_023653625.1). NCBI lineage: Eukaryota > Viridiplantae > Streptophyta > Magnoliopsida > Malpighiales > Euphorbiaceae > Triadica > Triadica sebifera. The sequence goes on from CM042909.1 coordinate 28,258,321, forward strand.
AATTATACTTAATATTTTGAATCAAATATAAAATTAGTGAGTCGGCGATTAGCATATAAATGAGAAATGTAAATAGGACAACAAGGTCAACCCACAAATAAATTAAGTGTATATAGGAAACGTACGTATTTATTCAATAACTGTGACTTAGTTAATTATATAATTAACGACCCTATCAATGTCATGACAGTAAGGGCCATGGACTTTGGATAGCGGTTCACAATGAAAAAAAAAGAAAAGACTAAAATCTAAGATCCACGAAGCTGTGAGATCATGTTGTTTAGGGTGCAATCAGAGGAACCACCATTCACCACAGCCCGCCTTGCCACCCGCCCCAAAGCTTCTGCTCTTTCCCTTGCTTTTCTTCCCTTTTCTCCTCCCATCAGCTCTCTGACCCCTTCGCATATGGCTTCCCGTGATACAAGAGCCTCGTATCCCCCACAATTCTGCACCCTCTTCGCACCAATCCCGGCTCCAAGTCCATCCACTATCAGCTTTCCATTCAAAGATTGCTCTGCTATCATCGGCCATGCCAAAATCGGCACCCCTGCTGATACACTTTCCAGCACCGAATTCCACCCACAATGACTCAAGAACCCTCCTGTTGCCCAATGACATAATATCCACCGTTGATCCACCCATTCTCTGATTATCAACCCTCTCTCTTTTATCCTCTCTTCCATGCCACTTGGTACATACCATGTCTTTGAGCGGACCACCCAGATAAATGGGAACCCTGACTCCTCCAACCCATAAGCCACCTCGTTTAGCTGCTCATCTGATACATCAGCTTGTGTACCAAACGAAACGTATATCACAGAATCCGGTGTGATTTGCTCTGATAGCCACTGCATGTATGAATTCTTGTCGTCAACATCATCTTCCATTTTGTTGTACAATAGAAGTGGGCCTAAACACCAAGCCTTAGCTCCATTCATGTAGAAAGATTCAAAAGACGGGATATGACTTGTTTCTAGCTCTTCAAAGCTATTAACCACCACCCCCCAGCTGTTAACATCGGCCATGCCCACCTCTTCTATGATGCGAGCTTGAGGGTCATCATGGGTATTTTGTATGGTAAGCGTCTCAGGCAAGTCTGCAGTTGTCAAAGTGAAAGGAAGCTTCACTCCAGGCAACTCCAGAGGCTCGAAAACCGATGTCGTTTTGAGGTGTGGTCGATGTACCCATACAGTTTTGCTAATGGCCATGGCCAAAACGCCCATGCCATGAAACACCAGTCTCGGCACACCAAGACACTGGCACACAGCAAGTGTCCAGCCCAGAAAGAAATCAGAAATAACGCATAGAGGAGGAGTTTCAGACTCCACCATGGTTTGAAGGATTTGTTTGAAGGGTTGTTGGAGTTGTTTTGTGGCCTGCACAAAAGGGAGGTGGAATTCCATGGAAGGAAGCTGAGATGTGTTTTCGCAGCCGGCAGGGAGGCCGTCCACGACGGGAAATGGGATTTCGACGATGGATATATGAGGGTAAGAGGCAACATTTTTGGAGATTGATTTAGCATTTGCGGGAGTTGTGATGATGCTTACTTTGATATGTTTGCGTGAAAGAGCTTTTGACAGGTCTAACAATGGCAGAATGTGGCCCTGAGCCATGAACGGAAACAAAACCACATGGTTTTCATACTGTGAACCCTTTGCCATCTCTCTAAGAAGCTGGTGTTTGTCTGCCATAATATGCAGCTTATATAAGCGGAACACGAGGTTTTATGCAGATTTTTTTGTTTTTTGTTTTTATTTTTATATAGGGTTTAATATTTTTTTTCTAGTCGAAACCTAAACTTTTAGAAAGGGCGGGCTAAACCCGTTATGCCAGCACATGACCTGGTTAATATTTTATTTATTATAAACCGATCCACGCCTAAAATTATTAATTATTAATAAAATAAAATATGTATGATGGTCAACAAATTAATGAGACCGCTGAATAAGTCAACGAATGGCTCGAGAAAGAAAACAAAATTACAGTCCCACGTTCCACGTGAAAATTGAAATGTTTTGTTGGCTTGTTGCTCATCCTCAGAATTTATCCTAAATTATATACAGCCTAAATGTCCTTTTGCCTGGGTCATGGTCGTCACGCAATGAATTTTTACCGGTCAATATTTATTTGGATCAATTTATTTAATTTAATCGAATTTTATAAATCAATTTAATCATATTTTAATTATATTATACATATAAAGTAAAACAACGAGCAACAAGAATTAAAAAAAAAAAAAAAAACAATTGCGCGTTGTTTTATTGTAATTGGATACGGGCTAACTAATCAGTTGTCGGGAGCATTATAGAATAATTATTTTAAAGCAAAATGGTCTGAGCAATGTCAGAAACGATTTACTCTTTTTTTTTCTTTTAATATGGCACTTTTAATAGGGAGAATTTCCTATTTAAATTAATTAGAGTATATATTAGTTGTGTTATATTAGGATTACCTTCCTTTTTAGATTAGGAATTTAATATTGCCCTTCCTATATTAACTCTGATTTAAATAAATAAAGTAATCCAGATTTAAAAAGCAAGCGAATCCTAATATGCATTTTTTTTTAATAGGAAAAGCCTAATATGCATAATAATCTAAACTAGTAAGGCATGCAATTAATTAATTAATTAAAATATTTGTAGCTGCTTGTTTTCTTTTTCTTTCATAAAAAAATAAATATCAAAGTTTTACAAGGTCTCAATTGCGTGAAGAAAACATTTTTCACCATGCATGCTGAAGGCATGCATTCTATATATATTTTACTTTTTAACGAGTTTACGCAACATGAATTTATAGATTTTAGATAAAAAAAAAGTAAACTAAATAAAGAATTTTTATTCTAAAAAATGTTTCTTTCTAATTTGCATATTGCAATGTTAGGACAGTTACTTCAATTAAGAAATTGAAAGATTTCAATTAACCAAAAAAAAAAGGTATATAGATGCATGTAGGATGGAAAAAGTAAGTCGAAAGCATGGAATTGTATAGTGAAATTGTCAGCTATATAAAACAAAAGATACAAATGTCATTTTTTTTTGGTGAGGAATACAAGTGTCATTTTAGCAAAAGAGTGTTTAAGTTATCGAGAATAGGCATACAAATGGCGCAAAATTGTGATGTTACATATAACAGAGAGAAGAAGACAGGAAAAAAACTTTTACATAATAGAAGATCGATGACAGAGAAATACGGAAGTGGAAAGAGAGAATTTCTCAAGAAGGAATGGGAATTCCTGCGGCCATTATGTCTTGGTTTATGCATAATCTCTGCACATATACTTATTTTTGCTAGTTTTTTATTTTGCGAATTTTGCTCATCTTTTTTTACCAAAAAAACAATGGGAATGATTCAATTATGACACAGCCAGCCTGAAAAATTGGCCACGTGGACAAAAATTTTGAAAAAAGATACCCACGTTTTATTATTTATAAATTTTAACACACCAAATTTTGAAAGCGGGTGAGAACTCCCAAGAGAGAGAAAGAAAATAGAGAAAAAATATTTGTTATTTTATTTTTCTCATAATTTTTATGAGAGAGTATATTTGTTATTTTCTTAAAAAAATTAAAAATAAATTGTAATCTTTCTTTTTTTTATAGTGAAATTCTTTTATACTTATCTGTGGTTTTTACCCTGATTTGTTTAAGGGTTTTCCACGTAAAATCTTTGTGTTTCATTTTACTTTTAATTTTTTCAAATTATTAGTTGCTCTATCTGGTCTTAATTTTCTCAACAAACGGTATCAGAGTCTGATTTGAGTATTAATATCTACTTATCGTATGCTTTGTGATTACCACTAAATTAGTGAATCCTCCACATCAGAAAATAAGTCAAACTATTATTTACCCTTTAAGGTTGTAGAAGCAATGACGGAAAAATTATAGATCAAAAAATTCAATAGGAGTAATTTCTCATTATGAAAATTAAAGATAAAGACTATCTTGAGAAAAAATAATTGTCCGGCGGCTATTAGTGAAAAGTCAGTCGAATACAAATATGATATCAAGTGAAGCAAGATGGATGAAAATGTTATTGCAAATCTGTATCTTACATTAGCAGATGGAGTGTTGTCAAGCATAGAGGAGAAGAAAATTGTCAAGAAGATTTGGGATCATCTCACAAAACTATACGAGACCAAATCACTTCACAACAAAAATCTCTTAAAAGGAAATTATAGACTATACGGACGTCAGAATCTACTTCAGTAACAGAGCACATCAATGTGTTAAATACTTTATTTTATCAATTCACATCATTAGGTTATAAAATAGAGTCAACTAAACGTGTTGAACTTCTGCTTCAAAGTCTACCTGATTCGTATGATCAACTCATCATCAATATAACAAACAATATCCTCACAGATCATCTGAACTTCGATGATGTTGCAGCTACTATTCTTAAAGAAGAAAACCGGCGCAAAAACAAAGAGGGAGGTCAACGGAATGTGGCTCAAGTGAGAGTCAAGACCAAGGCAGATCAAAGTCAAAAAGTAAGAAGATGAACTTTAAGTACTACCAATGTGGCAAAAAAAGGTCACTTAAAGAAGGATTGCTGGAGTTTAAACAAGAAAAACTTCAATCATCAAGGAAATATTGCAAACACATCTAATGAAGTTGAGTTTTGTGTTGTGAAACAACGACAACTAGTGAATACAGAAAAATATTTGATAATGTGTGGTTTATTGATTCGGGAGCCACATTTCACATGACCTCTTAAAGAGAATGATTTCACCAATATGAACCTGTCTCTGAGGGATCTGTGTACAGTTGTAATGATCACGCCTTAAAGATTATCGGTATTTGAACTATCAAGTTGAAGTTCCACGATGGCACAGTACGTACTATTCAACAAGTGCGGCATATGGAAGGTCTGAAAAAGAACTTATTGTTATTAGGTCAACGGGATGATTTTGGCTGTAAAATTGAAACCGAAAAATGAACCATGAAAGTGATTCGAGGCGCGCTTGTACTAATGAATGGAGAAAATGCGACTGTCAACTTGTATATGTTAAAGGGAGAGACTTTGCTAGAATGAGAAGCATCAGTTGCTTCAAGTAGTTCAAGCGAAAGATCTATAATGATATGACATCAAAAACTTGGACATATGTCCGAGCAAGGAATGATTCAGGTCTCACAAAGGTGTCTTTACCTTTATATGAGCATTATGTTACAAGTAAGCAGCACATATTGAATTTTAACATATCAAATTTAAAAAGTAAAGAAATTTTAGAGTTGTTTCACTCTGATGTATGACAAGCACCAGTTACGTCTCTCGGATAAGCAAAATATTTTATATCCTTCATAGATAATTATTCCAGAAGATGTTGGGTGTATCCCATCAAGAAAAAGACAGATGTATTTTCAATCTTCAAAGTATTGAAAACGCGAGTAGAGCTTGATTTTGGAAAAAAAAAATCAAATGTCTAAGGACAAATAATGGAGGAGAATATATCAGCCATGAGTTTACAAAATTTTGTAATTAAAAAAACATTAAAAGACAGTTCACTACAACATACACTCCACAACAGAATGGAGTGACAAAGCGGATGAACAAAACCTTGTTAAAAAAAACAAGAACAATGTTGGGAGCTGCAGATTTGGAAAAATCTTTTTTGGTAGAAGTAGTAAATACTGCTTGTTATGTAATAAATTGGACTTGGAAAAATCCTTATTCCGCTACTTTTTCTCAGTCTCAGCTCCAAAATTGGCACCAACACCAATCTTTGATCAGCAGCATTACCCCGACTGTGCCAGATTCTACTGCTTTATGGAGTATCAGCACCTGCACCATTGCACCCAACACTACTGCTTCTGCTGGCTCCTTCCTTCTTAATCCAACTGATCATCAGTGGCATGATCTACGAAGTTATGGTCCTCCACCATAAATCATCGTCTACCTTCTTTATTAGCCCAAGCTCCAAAAAACGGACATCAATAATCTGACTCTATCAAAGTCGTTTTTTTCTAGCCTTTTGCATAAAGATAAGCAATGGTATCTTCCTTTTTCTTTCCCTTTACAATGTAAAAAAATGGTTGCACTTGGAGGATTTGGGTCTTAGTTAACATACATTCAAAGTGGGAGGAATTTTAGTGTGACATATATGGTGTAAATGAAAGGGTAGAGTCCATGGCTTTTATGTTTAATTATATCCTATAGAAAATTTCTGGGTTGGGAATTAGGTTGTGTAATTTCAAATTTTGATCAAATTAAGTTGATATGTTTGTTTAAAATTTTGATCTAATTTATTTCTTCATTATTAATGTTTCAATTTCCAAGCATAAAAACATTAAGCTTTATTTTTTTATTAGAGTTTTGCAATAAGCATAGATTAATAAAGACATAAAAAATATCTACCCAAAAAAAAAAGACTTAAAAAATAAAGAAGGAACGGTATAAAAGGCTTTAAAGAAAATAAAAAGGGGTGTACATGAGATAGTAGAGCTGAGCTTATGTCCCTGTATAAAAGTTGTTGGACTTGTTCTTGTGCATCTGGGTGACTAATTACCATACAATTTTGCTTGTTCTTGTGCATGTGGATGACTAACTTGTTCTTGATCTTGTGGGTGACTAACCATACAAATTTGCTTTTAGTCTATCATTTTAAAGCTTTCGATTTGCCTTTAATCACCTTCACCCACTTAATTATTTTTCTCTGATCAAATGCCTCTTTGTGAAGCAAGTCCCATCAATTATGAAAATCGAAATTTCGTATCTTTGTCAATAGCGTCAGCGTCAAAAAAATCCTGACTAAATTAGACCCATATATGTTTTTTTTTTCTAGAGAAAAAAAAAAAGAGCAAGTCCGATTACATTATCATGCATGTAAATTTAATTTATAATATATTTAATAAATATACAAGTGATAAAAAAAATTATTTTTAAATAATGAATATTTAATATTGATGCGATTCATAAAGAAATGCAAGTAAAATTGGTTATCATGTAACATAATAAATGCCTTAAATTCTATTCCCGTTATGGCATAGCATTTTGGCAATAATTAAGTAGTGACGTAGATGATCAAACAGTTAATGGTGAATAGTGTCGTGCATGGTATTGTTTTGTGATCCATTCCCTTCAGGCTTCAACATGAGTTTTCAGGCCTTATTGCTAACAAACAAAAAACGAAGAATTAAGGGCATTTAATTAAAAGCAAGATTGAATAAACTTATATAGAGGCTAATGCCATTATGCGTTTTTTATACTTGGGAAATGCCCATAATAATTAATATTTTTCATGCATTTAATTTCAATTGGTTTATTTTTAATAATGTTTTTGCATGAGCTACTAATGATCTGTTTCATGTATTCAGTTTTTATTTGTTAATTTTTGAAATTTTTGCTTTAAAATTAAATGCATCATATTGAAAAAAAAGGGCAAAAATGTCTATTTTTGTTTGCTAAATAATTAATATATTAGAATGGTCAAAGTAACAGCCCCCCCCCCCTCCTTTTTTTTTTGTATGAATGATGAAAGGAAAATAAATAAAAAAAATAACTCAAGTATACGAGAAACAAAATAAAGGAAGAAAAAAAAATACTTATGCTTTTTAAAAGGAAATCATATACTTTGGAATAAGAAAAAAAAAGCTCTATTTTTTACTTGTAAATCACTAAATCCTAAATTATGAAATTAAATTCGTATTTTTGAATTTAATAAAATACTATTAGTAGTTATAATAATTTTTTGAAAAAATAATACAAGTTCAACACAATAAATCAATAATAACACATTCATATATAATCAGTTGATTTTATGATATCTAAAATTACATATATAATTAATTTGTGTGTTTATATATTATATTAATTTTGAAATATATTCCATAAGTAAAATTCATCGAATCCAAAACTTAATAGCTCGGTTCTCATTTAATTAAGTTCCATAATTATTAATTATTTAGAGTTGGAAAAATAAATTTTTAAAAATTCCAAATCTTGACAAAACAATATATTGAATTTGAAATAGCATTCAGACATTAGTCAATTATTTTGATCAAGTTTGGTATTCCTACTTATTTGTATTATGAAGATCGACTATATATAATGTAACTCCTTTCGCATGGTTATTAATGTTTTATCTAATAATATTAACTTGAATTAATTTTTTCTTTAAATTACATTTTATTTACAGCAATATTTTTTAATCAAATAGCCTATATAATATTTTCATAATATATTCTGATATTAATTACAATTTGAAAATAAAAAATGGAAAAAAACTCGTTAAAATAATCATCTCGTATATAATTTGTGTAACATGTGAATGAAATTTAAACTACTCAATCATATATAATAGTTATCATGATTTCATCACTAGATTTTTGTTAGGTAGCATTCTTTAACAATTAATTACTAATTATTTAACAATTAAATTACTGATAAATCAACTCGACCAAGAAAAAAGAAGAAAGAAGAATATATATTTTACTTTTGCTATAAGAGCTAAAAGAAATAATATAGTGTAAGGTGTATTTTATAAGTGCTTAGTGAATTATATATGTACCAATGTTGCCTAATGCATTTCAAGGCTCGTAACAGGATAACAACAAGCTGACAGAATTAAAAGCTTGGAGATAAGCACCAAGTCATTAAACACAAATATATATACATATATCAAATTATCACTCCATATTTTAAAATTTATTTAAATATAAATATATAGTGATATATACCAATCGCATCTTAAATTGATTTGTATAATACAAATATCAAATATATTGAATTTTTTTTCTATATAATACTAAATTATTAATTTGATTTCAATTATATATATATATATATATATATATAAAATAGAATTTTAGTTGGCCATTCGATAATGTTTCAATAATTTTATAAGGACCATAGTGGTGTTCGAGGGAAGGCAGGCAGGCAACTAAAAATAAATTATGTATAAAGAAAAAAAAAAATGAAGACAGAGAGAGCGCTGAGCAGTGACTAAGGGAAAGGGATATATCATACATACGTCAAATATGATGTATTTGGAAAACATATAACTCAACAAATTGACTATTAAAATTACAAAAATTTTGAATTCATTTTCATCAAAAATTGTAAACAATACTGAAAAGCTGGAGCCTTTCGTCATCGTGGGTAGACGGCAAATTAACGAGCCAAGTGGAAAATGCAGATGCATTAGTTTTACTTTTCCTCTAAGCCCTTTTTCCAAAAATTTAAAAAAAAAAAAACTTTCCTCTAACCCCTAAAATCTATCTATTTATTTAAAAAAAAAAATTCTTGGATTCTCAAATTAAATTTTTTTAAAATTTTTCTAGCACCGTTATTGAACGTTAATCATTAATTTTTTTTCCATCATAATTAGATCTATTCAATAGTTTTGCAAAACTTTCATCATAGCACCGCATCAGATAAAACTTGATCAGTCTTGCATGATTTTTAATATTCCTTGAAATGAAGTTTAGAATTCAAGTCGATTTAACAGATGAGGAAGCATAGTTTTAAATAACCTCACTATGTAACATATTAGTATTAGGATCGGTCTCAATTCAGGAGGAAGAACTAGTGATATTATACATTCTAGTCCTATATTTGTTCGAATAAAAAGCTTTGCTATGCGTCCAACCAAAAATTCCTTTTAAAGCAAATTGAATAATTTTTTTATCTTCTTAATAAGTAAATATATACTTTTATCATGAATTTTTGCATGTAGTTCATTTATGATTGAAAAAAATTATTACACAGCATACATTGTTAGTGTAAAAAAATTTGTCAAAAGTACATGCATAAATAAAAAGAAAAAATCATACTCCAATATGATAAACAATATGAAAAAAAATATTTTTATCATTAATATATATTATATACTATTTATATTATGAAAATTATTGCATAATATAAAAAATTTACAACCATAATTTTAATTAATAATAATTAAATTTTTTTATTTTTATATCATTATATAATATTTGTATCGATCTATAAACAATATAGTAGAATTATTAGGGTTGTAAATGAATCAAACCGCTAAAAAAATCATTTGAGACCATTCGTTAATTTTAACGATCCGAACTCAAGCTCAAATCCGAGTTCAAAAAAATTTTCGAACTCAAATTTAATATTGTTTTATTCATTAGTTTGCAAACTTGTTTGTTTAATAAATCGTAAATATATTCGTTTAAAAACTCATTTATTATTATATTATATTTATTATCAAACTCAAACTTTTATTAACGAGTTGAATTCGATTTTTTATTATTCTTAATTAATGAGTCAAACTCGAATTAAATTCATTGAACATAATAAACGAATAATTTATAAACTGAGATCAAACCGCTTACGAATTTAATAATTTTGAAATAAATCAAACTCAAATTTAAATATAAAAACTCGAAACGAATTCGAACCTATAACAAATTTAAACGAATTTAATTCGAACTCATCAATATTTACATCGGTTCAATTCAATTATATCCCTAGAAGTTGTATTGATATTTTTAAGTAGCAGATACAATTCAATCTCGCATCATACTAAAAAACCGTTACGCAACGTGTGAAACGATATTTAAACGCCCGTGCGGAAGTCATCTAGGTTTAGCACGGCCCAGAAGCCCATAACTATCCTTCTCGTCTTATTAGCTGGGCCTATGCTCACTCGACCTAATGTACTGACATCTGACTTAGCAGGTCAATTGGGTTGCTCGACTAGGAATCAGACCGACCGAATGAGTATATTACATCGCAGTCTACCGACAAACTTTCCTTTTACTTCTAAAAATGAATGAGTCGGTCCTCATGCTGTCCAATCCGAATATAAGTAAAGTTTTTTTCATGTCCCATCAAAATTTAGGAAGAATCGAGATTCGGATTTGAATCGTTCCAAATATTCATATTTATAAAGGAATTGAAGCAAAACCGACTATTTAAGTTTTAAAGCTATCTTATTGAATTAATTCAATATTTAATATTAATATTAAATTGCAGATGAAACCGTCCTGATCTCAATATTTAAGCAATAATATTCTCTTAAATATAAAATTTGAATACGTTACAGATGCATCTATATAACATCAATCATATTTCAGATAAGCTTATCTTATCCTTGCATAATCAACTTAGTTTCATCTTCTTTTTCCATTGACTTTTAGCATTAAAACTTGGGTTGTTTTACTTTTGTGGGTTATAGAATTTTTATGGAACACAAAGTGTAGGATCCCATCTTCAAGGTCTCAACTCCTGACGATTCAATAATTATAATATAATTTACTAATTTTATTGTGAAAATATATAGATAATAATTAAGAAGAAAAAAAAAATACATACATAAATGTATATATTGTTACCACATATATATCTCATTGTCATAATTGGATTATTGGATATTCTCTATTTATAAGTACGTTTCTGAATTATTAGTAAACCAGTTTGTTGCCAAATTAATACAGTGACATTATGCTGACATATATATCTCGATATATTAATTTATTGCTTCTGTCTACAAATTGCAAGTGGCAATAAGACCACGAAAGCTGAAAAAGAAAGGTCCAAGAAGGAGAAGAAGATGGTGGAGTTTTCATCTGGGGAGAGAATCATGGGTTCAGTGATTTGCTTTGTGTTTGTGATTCTTATGTATAAGAAAATCTTTGTGAATTCCCAAAAGGTGAAAAAGAAGCTTCACATGCAAGGTATTAAAGGGCCTCCTCCTTCTAATTTTCTGCAGGGAAATCTGCCTCAAATCCATCAAATCCAACTGAAGGCAGTTAAGACCAAAAATCATGGTGATATCGTAGCTCACGACTACACTTCCACCGTTTTCCCATATTTGGAAGTTTGGCGAAAACAATACGGTATGCGATATTTATATGTTTACTACTTAAAAACACTTAATTACACATCTAGCTAGATTGGATCCATCATAAAATCAAGATAATTATGTTCTGTTTTATATATAAACTAGTTAATTAAGTTGCATATAATAAATAATAATATATGTTTGTGAAAACCTAATATAAGCATTAAAAAAAAGAAATTTCTAATTAGAAACATAGATTTTTCTTTTTTACAAATTATACTTTCCAAACTCTGTTCTTGATTTTATATATAAATTGAATAAATATGACATTAATGCCACATAAGCAATATGTCTTTAACTATCTGTTTTTATTTCTGGAGAGTAAAAATCAAGTTGTTCTACAAATATTATTTTTCACTTTGATCTCTGAATAAATTATGAATGACTGAACAAGCAATTGTCTTCTCACAATTTCATTTTTCCTCCTATTATTGCTTTTCTTTTAAATAATTCACTTGTTGCATGCATATCTAAGGTGCTATATATGTTGAAGGCCAGAAATTCTTTATTTTCTCCAATTTTTTGCTATAATTAGTTGTTGTAAGCAATTTATTAATTTAATCAAAATAATAATGACCTTTACCAAACTAATCATTGATTTAATTAATGAAAAGAAATTATATATGTCGATTGAAAATGACATAGCCATCTACTTTTTGTTATTCACATTCTATCTCTTCTATAAAATAGTATATTAGCATATAAAAGAAGAATAAGTAACAAAGTTTAAAATTTTATGGACCCGTGGTCTAATTAATATACTTTCTAAAGTCGATGAGGAATGCTTCAAAGATAAGCAATAAACAGTTTCTTTCGTGTAAAATTAAGTTCTGAATTTCAAAAAGCAATTAAGATTTTCTTTTATTCAATGAATTATTTAGAGATTTTTCAAGAACAAATTAATCTTAAAATAATTCTGCCATAACAAATGAATCCCATTTTTCCTTAAATTACACTCTATCTTCTTAATTACCTCATTTTTTTTCTTTTCAACCCTCTCTGAGTTTGCTCCAATTTTGCCTGGTTAGTTAACCTATTAAATTGAACAACATTAACCAGCATTTGTCTTTTGATATTTCATAATTCACTAATATGATAACTTAAGCATTTAAATGGATTAGGGATTTAATTTTAGGTTATATTTGGTTCGTATAAGAAATAGGTGAAAACGGAATAGCTATTTTATAAGATTTTGTATTCCTTAATTTGGTTCAATTTAGAGGTATGCAATTCTAATTTCATGCAATAATAATTCTATAATTTTTACAGAATACCAAAATTTTCTAAAAACTAAAGAATATAATTTTTTTAATATTACCTCTCAAAACAAAAAAAAAGAACTAAAGAATAGTTAATGTGTCTGTTTATAGTGTGTAGTGCAGAAAAGTATTTTTTTTGAAGTGCCACGGAATTATATTAGCATCCTCCATCTGTAGCAATTTGATTTGCTAGTTCTTTTTTTTTTATTATTATTTTATCAGAAAACTGATTTGCCATTAAAGAGATGCACGACTGTTTTGTGTTACCATTATTTTTCAACAAAAATAATAGTTGTAATTTCGATTAGAAATAAAATAAAATATATAATTTATAAAAATTAAGAATATATCAAAAAAATATCATATTAAAATTATATATAATTACATGGAATTGATTTATTATATATGTTTGTATTTTTAATTTTTTATAATTAATTGATACATTTTAAAAAATAAAAAAATTATTTATTATGCATTTAAATTATCTTAAGAGGAATAAAATATACATGTTAATTTTTTAAGAAAAACATGCTAAAATTGTATGATAATTTAATTTTTATACTAATAATGAAATTTATTATAAGGGTATCAAAGTCATTTATGCTTAAATCTACTTATTCCACATAGCAATACTCATGAACCAAACAATTGAATTGGAATTAAAAAAAAAAAGTAATTTTAGATTATGAAACAAATTGTGGAATATGAATAACAATTTAATTCCTTACCTATTTTATTCCTTAGGAATAGTTTTTTTTTTTTATTTTTTTATATATTTCTTGTGTATTTTACTCTGCAAACCAAACATGAACTTAGGATTCAAGTTGAAAAATTATTTCTCTCTCTCTATATATATATATATAGCTCATATTTGGATGGAAACTTTGTCTTTTTTTTCTTTTTTTTTTTTTTTTAACAAACACTAAATATGATACGGTTGAAATGACAAATAAATACAACCAGTTTGTTTGGATGAAAAAGAGAGGGAAAAACACAAAAGAACTTAAGAAATCACTATTCTCGGCCAAGAAATGCCAAACATATCATCACGCAATAAGGGAAGGATTCCAGGCGGAAGTTGAGGAAAATCAATCAGTTTGTGTAAAGATGTGTTTTTCATTATCGGATAACTGCATAAAGAACAAAATTTTCATCCTTATCATTTGAAGATAAATTCTATTAATCAAAAATTTCTAAATTTTTATAAAAATAGAAGACGGAAGGAACAAATAAAAAGTCATTTACAAATTGGAGGAAATTTCATAATTATATGTGGTTTCATTTCCATGAAATTAAAAAAAATGTCGGTGGAATTGCAGGTCAAATATACACATACTCAACAGGGTTTAGGCAACATTTATACATAAACGACCCAGAGCTAGTGAAAGAAATGAACCAATTTAATAATTTGGATTTAGGGAAGCCAACTTGCATAAGCAAAAGACTTGAACCAATGCTGGGCAATGGCATTATAAGGTCCAATGGCCTGCTTTGGGCTCAACATCGCAAAATCATTGCTCCTGAATTCTTCAAAGACAAGGTTAAGGTACGTATGGGCTTGTTATTGTTCATTTTTTTTAAATGTAAATTGGGAATAAAATTTCAGGTTTATAGCTCGTAATGAATCAAATAAATTATCTAAACTTTATCACATTTTATTATTAGTTTAATATTTACATATCTAGACAATTTTTTAGTCCAATTCAGATTAAACAGTAGATTTAATCAAATTTGAAATTTTTAAATCATGATTTCACCTCAATTGAAATGATTCAATCTTATTTTTTTATTATGAGCAACCAATACAAAAAGATTTTTTTTTGTCTAAATAAGGTGCATGTAACTACTTATTGACTAAAGCAATAATACATTTCCATGTAAATAAACTGATTTTTATTGATTCCAAAAATTATTTTTTCTTACGAAATGTTTATCGATTATGAATTCCTAACTATTACAATCTTACAATGGTATCAAAAGCAAAAGGTAAAAAGTAGCATGCTTTATTTAAATGAAATTAAGCAAAATGACCGTAAATCGAAAGTTACAAACAAATTTCGAAGTTGAGTTATATGACAAATTTACTATTGTAGAAAAAGGGAATGGTCAGTAAATTAATTTGACCTTGACCTAAAAAGAATAAAACGACCGTACATGTAGGGTATGGTGGGGCTGATGGTGGAGTCTGCTGAAGCACTGGTGAGAAAATGGGAGGAACACATTGAAGCTGAAGGTGGTATTGAAGCAGACATAAGAGTTGATGAGGACTTAAGAGGTCTTTCTGCTAATGTCATTGCAAGAGCTTGTTTTGGGAGCTCTTACTCCAAAGGCAAACAAATTTTCTCCAAGCTCAGGACCCTCCAACAACTCCTTTCCAACCAAACCCTTCTTTTTGGGCTCACAACTTTTTGGTAAGTTTTAGGTTCCATCTTAACCTAAGTATCTAAATTTGTTGATTGTTGGTTATATATATTTAGGGGCGGAACTAGTTGACAGCATGAGGAATAATGATAATAATAAAAAGACAGCTTTTATACTCTTTTTTAATTTTCATGTTTTGAAATGCAAATTAAAAATAGTTAGCAGGAGGTCATAGGTTCAATTTTCAGACTCTGCATATATATATATATATAAACAAACTTGATATGAGTCCACCCCTTCTAAACCTGTATCAAACTGGGTCTGACTTTGGCATTAAAAACAATGAGCAAGTCTAGTTCCAACCCAAATTTGAACAGTTCTAAATACTAGAGTCGTCTTTGAAACTATAGCGAGTTGGCTTAACGAAAACAAGGGAATATGTTCTAATTGCAGGTTTTATGGAAACAAGAAGCATAGAGCGATCATCAACTTGGAAAGTGAGATAGAGTCATTAATTTGGGAAACAGTGAAGGAACGTGAAAGGCAATGCTTAGAGAAGAGATCAATTGAAAGGGATTTAATGCAGCAATTACTTGAGGAGGCAGTTAAAGAGAGTCGCAATACAAAATTCTCACCAAAGCAGTTTATAATTGATAATTGCAAAAGTATATATTTTGCTGGGCATGAATCAACTGCTACTGCTGCAGCCTGGTGTTTGATGCTTCTCGCTCTATATCCACAGTGGCAATCTCGTATAAGAGAGGAGGTTTCAAAAGTTTGCAATCATGGGTTTGATGCAAATTCACTATCCAACTTGAAAACGGTAAATATTTAAACAATGTTTTTTATCTTAAAAATTTTCAATTGAAAAACCTATAAAATGTGACATCTAACAACAAATAGGTAACAATGGTGATTCAAGAGGCATTGAGGCTATACCCACCTGGGGCATTTGTGTCAAGGGAGGCACTAGAAGAAGTTGAAATAGGGAAAATAAAAATTCCAAAAGGGGTATGCATATGGACATTAATCCCAACATTGCATAGAGATCCAAACATATGGGGAGAGGATGCTAATGAGTTTAGGCCAGAAAGATTTGGCGAAGGAGTGTCAAAAGCATGCAAAAATAGTCAAGCCTACATCCCATTTGGAGTTGGGCCAAGACTGTGTTTAGGCAGAAACTTCGCTATGGTCCAATTGAAGATTGTTCTTTCACTCGCTGTCTCCAACTTTACCTTCTCTTTATCTCCCAATTATCAACATTCTCCTGCTTTTAGGATGATTGTGGAGCCTGAGCATGGTGTCCGTATCCTTATTCAAAAGCTTTAGCATTATCCTATCCAACAATAAACTCAAATCTATATGTAATATATCTGTCCCCTCACCATCTCATTCTTGAAGGCAAAAACTAAGTATAATTATATATGCTAGTTGCTTTTATTGTATGTCTAGCATAAGTTAAAATAAATTCCGCTAGAAGGATGCCTTGGAACCTCCGACTTTGTGGTTACCAAAACAAAGTTGTTATGTCACTTTCTTCATCTTCCATCTAGTAATATTTCTGTCCTTGATGGAAAATGAATCAAAAGTTTAGCATTCCTGTGTCATTCTGCACTTTTTTTTTGCCTTTTAGTGCTTTTCACATGCAATAAAGTGATAAACTCTATTGGCTCCTAATTTTGGTGAGACAAGACTTCCAAGATTCGAATGCAAAATCTTAATATTTAAAAAACAACAGATAATCAATTATCAATTTATCTCATCAACCATGGAATTGGACATTGACAATATTCGATCTGCTGAATAAGTAGAACATATATTAATCCTCCATCCATCAACTAGTAATAAAATATTATACAAAAATTGTGAAAATTATTTTATCTGATATTTATCCAGTTCATAAGAAAATATAAGCGTCTAATACTTAGATTTTCTATTACTTGCGGTAACACCAATTAAACTGAATAGTTTCCCCTTCTTTGGAGCTTTTATACAAGTACACGTATCACACCACCAATTGCAGTAGTGGCGCATTTGGATTTTTTAGTTACTTTACATAGTGGAAGAACCTCCACTAAGCCACCAAATAAAAATTTATCACCACCAATCAAATATTTATTATTATTATTTTAATAATTGATGCTTTGGAATCTCTTTGTATATGGTAATATATTAGAATGTGGACGAATATGCTAGTGAATTCACGTATATTGATTTAATAAAAAATTTACATACAGGTTAGCAATAGCAAGTGTCCATACAGGTTAGCAACTTATTATATACATTAGACAAGTGGGACACCTGAAATAAAGGTCTAACAGGTGGCCCTTTACAAGGAATCTCACGATATAAAGTTGCTAGGGATTCACACTCTTAACAAGGAATTACATAACTAGGAATTATTTCCGAATCAGTTTAAAATTATAACATTAATATCTATAAACATTCCAAAATTAATTAACATTATCTAATTAATATCCAAAATCCACTTAATTACCTATTTATTATTATAAAAATTAAAATGAAACAAAATTCAAATTAATTAAATAATTAAAAATTTACAAATAATCTATCATAAATCACTATAAAATCAAATAAAATAAATATAAAATTTAATTCAACATATTCAAATTAAAATAACTCTTCAAATTGTCTAAAAATAATATTAAAACTATAAAATTAAATATTGTTCATTATAATATAAAATTTGTATTTTAAATTTCAAACTTACATTATATTAGTAATTCATTAATCTATAAAAATACATAAAAAATAATTAATTATATCATTACATTAAATAAATTAAAATAGAATAAATTAAATTATATATATAATTAGATTTATGGGTAGCTTTGATAGTTTTTATCCGTACGTTAGCCAGAAAATATTAGCCCACTTAGATCCAATCTTTTTTAGCTCTCAACCATCCCGTCCACCGAAAAAGAGAGAAATGGAATATCCCCACAACGAATTCGACGTGATAGTCATCGGCGCAGAAGTGAACACTTCTGCTGGAGCAGTTCGATTTCTTGCACGACCGCGGATCATCTCACGGTGAGTCATGCACTGTACGAGCAACTTACCCGGAGGAATACTACTGCGCAATGGTTGTGGAATCGTCACAGCTTTGGAGGAAGCTCAGTCGGAAATCGGATTCAAGGTTTATTTCAAGGCCCAGCAGTTAGATAAGGGCCCATCTGATAACAAGAGTCTCCTTTTCGTTATCTCTAACTGCCGAAAACACTCCATTCTTTGCCAGGTTCTCGACCATCAGCAAGTGGCTGAGAAATTCTCCGGCAAGATTAATATACCGGAGAATTGGATAGGAGACTCCACTGAGCTTGGTGGAATATTAAAACCCACAAAGGCAGAGTCCATGTTCCAGTCATTAGCATTTTAAAAGGGAGCAATTTTGAGGAAAACTATGTAAGTGAAGAAGATAGCGAATGATGGGGTGAAGAGAGGGATATGGGTGGTGACTGCCATTGGTGAGAAATTCTGGGCCTAAAAACGTGTTAATTGAATCGGTAAATGGGCTTGAATCGCCCATACAAGCTCTAGAGACCTGCAGTGTGTTATTGGAGTGAGATTGCTATAGGGGGTGATTTTCCAACATTTGCTAGCTATGGGCAGCCATATGTATACGCCACACCTTCGTTGGAATTTCACAGTTTGATCAAGATTGTAGTGCACGGAGGCTATGCCTGTGATCCTGACAAGAGACCATGGGGTCCTGGTATGTCATGAGTTGTTCAAAAGAATGGACCAAGGAGAGATTTTCAGGGCTTGTTGATTATGGTGGCCCAGTCGTTACTCAATTGTGCATGTCCTCCATGACCCCAGATGAAGATTTTGTGATATATTTTCTTGACGGGGAGTTCGGGAAGGATGGGGTGGTTGGTAGTGGCTTTCTGTTCATGGGTTGAAGATTGATAGCAGTGTAGGATCCAGTAGGGGGAGCAAATTTATATATATGTTTTTTTAAATTATATTATCCAATAAATTTATATAATAAATTTGTTATACCTAAATCTAAGAAAAATAAAAATAAAAAAATAACAAATTAAAGAGCTATTGACTAAAATAAAAAATAAACATATCTATTTTTTTTTTCTTTAAGTGTATAACTATGGAATGTTGGATTAAAAGAGGGCTGAAAAAAATTATAAAAAATTAAAATAATTTTATAAGGACTGTGGCCTCCATGAGTCCCATAAAGATCCGCCAATCCTAGATAGTCGATTGGATATTGGCGGACATGGCTCTCAGTGGTGAGTCACAAGGATTGGATCTCAACCGCTTCAAGATACAAAGATTTCAACAGAATCCCAAGGGAAATGTGCAAGACTTTGAAGATCAAGTTGCCTTTTCTTCCAATCACAAGTAGATGAACAGCGATGTACCATTTCCTAATCACTGTTTCTGTTGGTATCTTTTCTTAATATTGTCCTAATCATAGCTCTCTCTGTCTTTCCTTTCCATCAAAATTCCATACACCATGTAAGTCTCAGTTTCTACACTAGCATTCTTGGGCTACAACTATATAGCATAAACATAAGAGTTACCTTACTAAGAATATGCAATAAAATGCTCAGTTAACCACTGCAAAATAACCCCACCTAGCGAAAAAATATGATGAGTTAAATAAGCAAAATTTAATATTCTTAAAAGGTTAATTATAAAAGCATAGCCAAGCTAACTTAATATATGAATTCTTTTCAAAGGTTGAACAACAAATGCAAAAAGTAAGAACTAGAGAGAATATTACCAACAAGAATATGAAGAAACAAGTTTGTTGACCAATTGAATGACATCAATGAAATAATTGTCGTCCATAAAAAGAAAATGAGGGGAACGAAGAATTACTAACCAGTTGGGCTTGTCAAACCAAGACATAAGCAACAATTGTATGCAATACAGCCCAATAGATCATAATAGCAAGCCATAAGCCAGGCTGCTGCATTAGAGCCCGATCACAAGATACCCTGGGATATTGGAGATACAAGATTGATTTTCTCATTCAGGAAAACTAGGTAAGCTTTGGGAAGGAACAAAAATGAAAATGCCTACCATAGACCATCAATCATGTCAGCTATTGTTCTTGAAAATTTTGGGAGGAAATTGCATGTTAGAGAATAAAATGACACTTAGCGCCTGAAACAAAACAAAAAGGTTAAAAAATATCATGGCACAGAGTGCAACTTCTAGATTTTCTAGGTTCTTCTTCACAAAAAACATCATCAAAATCAAAATCATGGCATAAAATTTCCCAATGTGCTCAACATCTCAATCGGGTCACTGTTATAAATTTCACTGCCAACATCAATTTCTCCTCTGGTATTCAAAATCATCGATAGTTTATATTCTTTCTGCAATAAAATGCGGGCGTTTTCATCCAAATACAAATAAAATTATTCATGTTGTTGCGGAGTTGATAGAACTCTTCCATTCAGTCTCATTTCCAACATTTTCACAGCAGCCAAATAGAATGAGAGTTTGTGAATCTAGTAAAAAGAAATTTTCTGTTTTAAAATCCACTAAAACTCTTATAAAATAACGGAAATCAAAAGAAAGCAGATATATTCACAATTTTTTTAAACCATATATTCACGAATTAAACAAGAAGGATTTATTTAGGAAACATTATAAATGATTCGATTAAGTAAATGCAGCATACCTCGATTACGCTTCGACCTCTTTGTCGATTTAGCAGTACAGATTAGAGGATAATTGTCGCCAATTGCTTAGCTTGGAAAGAACGCTTTTACTACTGGCAGATCATTTAGGTCCATTGTTCGAAAAAGAGGAGGCCTCGTTTAGTTCACAATCGCAAGTAGGACCACTGCAAATGGGTTTTATGGTATTCGGACAATTTTCAACAATGAATTAGCTAGTGAATACAGAAAAAAAAATTGAAAATAAATAAAGAAAAAATATATATATTTTTAAAATTTTTTCTCTCCAATAATATGAAAAAAGGGAAAGTGTCCTCAAGTAT
The DNA here is from genome assembly GCA_023653625.1 of Triadica sebifera. Taxonomy (NCBI): domain Eukaryota; kingdom Viridiplantae; phylum Streptophyta; class Magnoliopsida; order Malpighiales; family Euphorbiaceae; genus Triadica; species Triadica sebifera. Next base: position 28,279,751 of record CM042909.1, read on the forward strand.
TTCCCTTTCTATTTATCAGCAAAGAGCCTAAGAGGACTAATCCCTCACCTCAACCTATGGAACGAATTGGAGCACAGCTCTAATATCAAATTTACAATCTACTAGCTCATAAACTCTGCCCCAAATTTCAAGGCTTTTACCTTTTGGGACTAAAACCCCAAAATCATAACTATCAATTTTTAATATGGTTGAGAACAAATTTGATGCTATATTTTTTTCAAATTGTCTCAATCAAGTTTTTTTATTCATTCAACCTTACTGTTACAAATTTGATTCAATCCTTATTCAATTTTACAATTTCCCGTCAGCGAATAAAAATACCATTATTTTTGCCATGACTTATCTGCATAGTCAGCTTTAATATATCTTGTCACCTTATCAAGTCAAAACTTTGTTTTTATTTTTTTTGTTAAAATTTTTAATTTCATTCATTATTTTGAGATAAGATTTTTATTTATTTCAGTTAAAAATTTGTACTTTTAGATGAAATTCATTTCAGTCAAATATTGGACTTCACAAAACTAGGTTAACAGGAAAAGAATTCCCATGTCCTAATCTGAAAATTCAATTAAATTGAATCAATTTTATAACATTGCATAATCCCAAATTTCAAAATGAGAATGAGATTATCGTTGCAAATTTGAATTTAGTAGTTAAAATATTTGATAATAAGATTTTAACTTATATATAAGAAGTTATAATATCTCAAAATTATTGGCATTTGAAATCTTTTCAGTATTTTTTAAATAAAATATTTTACAATTCAAAAAGTACCTTTAATAAAATTAAACCAAATATAAAAATATAATTTTAGTTCATATTATATAAACATATCAAATTGAAATATTGGAATTTCAAAACATCAATAAGAATAAGATTTAATTTTCTGTGAAATCATAATCTTTTAGTATATTAATAATGCCATCAACATTCAATTGATAATAACAATAAAAAAGGAATCCAACATTGACAAAAAAAATATAAGGTTAAATTTAACACTTGAGCATTTTCAATAAAACTTGATAAGCTCCACTTGAATCCATCAAAGAATTAATTTGAATCTAATTTAAATATGAAAAAAATAAAAAAAATCTAATTGATTGGGTTAAATTATGATAAATACATAAGAATAGGTAAAATTATAAAAGAGTATTTTTTATTAAATTTAAATTTTTATAAATTAATTCAATTATATTTTGTGATATTTATTTCAGAAAATCGGTAATACTATTCAGAAGGTTTGTCCCTTCGGTGGCTTCCCCCCGCCCCAAATTATTAAGGTATTTTTTTCATTTTCTTTTTTTATCGCACTCCCACCAAAGGAAACGACGCAGTAGAGCAGACTATAGAGCATAGGATTGAATCTACGATCACTCATTTTTTAGATGATATGGTTGTCATTAGTACTGAAAACGAATCCGATCCCCAATCACACGTTCCTTAGTTGCGTGCATTGAATATTTGCTGTTTTACTGTTTATTTTTCACCTTTTCTTACAATGCAAAGTCAAACAATCCGTGTTTTTTTTTAAAATATTAAGAACATATTCTCTTCTCTCCCATTCAAATTTCAAAGTGTTGAATATGTAGATTACAAGCGATTATATATATTCCATTTGTTGGAGAATATTAAATCCATTTATTTATTTTGTTTATATTTTATACAAAAAAACATTAATTAAATAAATCAAATTAAAAAAAGTCCAATCCTCTAATTAGACAACTGTTATTTAAGTCCGTCAATAAGTATTCATTGAATAAATATATAAAATGTTAGTTGAAGATTTGTCAAGATTTCATAGCCAAATCATGGAATTTGTTTGTGATTTTATTTACATAAATTTAAATTTAGAAGCTTAATGTCAACTCTTTTTTTTAGTTTTATAATATTCCAACATATTAATATATCTTTTTTTTACTCTCTACTTTTATGAAGAATAGGGAATCATATATGGGTTATGCGCCTTAAAGACTTAAACTATAAATAATTATACTGTAATGTAATGTGACAGCTAATATTATGCTTCTGCAAGGATACGCCACCATACTTGAGCACCAAAAACAAATACCCAATAATCTTTATTTTATATTTTTATGTTTTAGTAGTAAAGATCAGTTATATACCGGGAATCAAGTCATTAAACAAATCATCGCATATGTCGCCTTGATAGCAATAAATAATTGATGGAAAAATATATATATATCTAGTCTTCTATAGTTGTTCGTTTTACTCCCTAAAGATTTTTTTATCCACTTCATCCCCTTTACTTCATTTTTTTATTCATTTTGTCCCTTAATAGTTTTAAAATAGCTATATGGCCACCATACACATAAAGAATGCAAACACATAGACACTTGTATTGACTAGCGCTGATGAGTTATTATTGACGGATAAAATCCTAACAAGCGTTCAAGCGATTATCCACTTGATTAATGATACTTCACGCAGAAGAAAAATTAATATATATTTTTTTGGCTGTTTAAACTTTATTTTAATAAAAATAAATTAAACTTTATTTTAATAAAAATAAAACCTAAAATAGAGATGGGGAGCAAAAAAAACATTTGTTTTCCACTACATATGAAAATTCATCGGGCTACTAGTGGAGATGTTTATTGTAAATGTTGTCCAGGTGAGATTGAGAGCCTATACCACATTTTTTGACACTGTGGAGCTGTTGTTTCTGTTTGGAAAAAGATCTTGGCCATCTTTTCAAGTAATATAAATTACAATGTTACCTTTAAAGATTGGTTTTTAGATAATATCTCTTTAAAAAGTTTAGTAGTTTTGATGGTAATTGGAGTGACTTCTTTGGGATTTGCTTATGGTAGTTATGGTATTGGAGAAATGATATGATATAATATTTAATAATGTCTTTCATATTTGTGAGTATAAGGTGGATTTGCTTTCACTCTCAACATATGATAGGTGGTCAGAAGTATGATACAAAGTGGATCAGTTGGTCTCCCCCATCTCAAGGATGATGGTTGCTCTAAAGGAGGTCAGGGTCCAGCTAGAGATGGAGGGAAGCAGTTGGCTACTTGGTTATGTCATTAACATTAGAAATTGTATAGTGGTTGAGGCTGAGCTATGGGCAATTCTATGTGGTCTTTGTGTAGCTTGAGAAGTTGGTTATTGCCAAATCATTGTGGAAATAGATTCTTTGCTCATAACTTGTTGGTTATCTAATGCCTCTAGTGTCTGAGGTTGTTATCCTAATTTATTCAAAGAATGTTTGATGATGATTTGCAGTCATTGGTATGTAAATATAAAATGTGTACCGAGAATGTAATCAAGTTGTAAATATTCTTGCAAATGCTTATTTGAGGCATGCTAGGGGCCTTTCTATTCTCCATAGGCCATCTTTAGAGCTCCATCGAACTCTTTGGTATGACTCGATATGAGTTGTTTGTACAGAAATATGATTTGTAATTGTTGAGTTTTGGTGGGATTGTCCCTTCCCTTGTATAAAAAAGAAAAATCAAAATTGTATGGTTAATTTGTTTCATAAGACTATCAAATGAGCTTCGAAATTCATTAACGTGATGATATATATTTAATGTTTTAGATATTCTTTCTTTCTTTGATTTTTTCTTTTAGACAAATAAATAAATAATTCACAGGCACAACTTGAAATATTTATATTCTTTGTATACTCCTCCATAATGTTCTTAAAAATGAAAAACAAATTATTAGCATCTCTTTTTTTTTATTTTTATTTACTTTCCTTCCAATCTCACACACATTATTATATTTATTATTATTATTATTATTATTATTATTATTATTATTATTATTACTCTGTTTTTCAAGTGGGAATCATGCAAGAAAATTTTAACTACTACAAATTTTTTTGTTAATTAAATAAATTTATATAATTAAATTTTGCTTTAAATTTAACATATTACTTATGATAAACTATATTTACTCATGATGATAAGTGAAAATTTTAAAATCCTTATTACTCTGGTGAATTTTATATGTTAATCAAATGAATAAACACCATATAAGAGACAAATAAATCAAGTGTGATGTTAGTATTTCTGGCATAGTCACTCCAGCAATCAAGTTATAAGTATATATATAATTAAAACAGCGAAAAAATCATCTAATTATAGAGAAAAGAGATCCTACAAAAACTATATAAAAACGGTTGAAAACTTAAAAAAAAAAAACTTGTAATTTTTATCACCTCCCCCTCTAAGTTTACATACTATAATAATGTTCAAAGCTTCCAGAATGGAAAAATGTTCATTTATGGTCACTCTTTAATTCAATAATTTGTTGCTTTCATACATTTGCAAAAAAGATACTAGCTAGTGGTTGCATAAGTTAAAAGGAAATCTCTTACGCTTATTCCCAATATAATATTAAAAAAAAACTTGTATTTTATTTGTATAATGAATTAATTGTTTTTTGTTTATCAATGAAATAATCATATATATTAAAAACGTAAATGTTTGCCTGTTTAATGACTTGCTCAAAAGATAAGCAAGGTCAACTTGTAGATAAAGGCAATGCATTGGGGTATCATTGGTGCCAATGCCAATTTCACCTGGTCGAGTCAACCCCACGTTTTTATTTTTATTTATTTATTTGCTTAAGTTGACAAATAACAAATTACTTTACGATTGATCTTTAATTGTTTATATAAACATATGACAAGCCAAGCTACAATGTGGAGATAACCTGTCCACGTTACTATTTAATACAAAGGGCAAATTAAAACTCCAAATGTAACCACCTTATTCTTAATTATATATGAAATTTGTAAATCTATGTGAGATATTAAATGAATTTGTCAACCTTATATTAGAAAAAAAAGAAAAAGAAAAATGTCATCCTAATTTAATACACATGAAAAGAGTGATGGGAACTTGCACCTAATACATTATAGAAAAACAAACTTGCACCTAATATCATTCCCCAACATTCAAAATAAAATAAAATAAAAATCCCCTTATTATATATTAAACTATCGATCCACATATGATACTTTTAGTATTATAAAGAGGATATATCAGAATAAGATTGAAAATAAAAAATCAGATCTGTCCGCTCCAATACTTTATTCATAAATTTATTAAATTAAAAAATTAATATAAAGTTTTTTTAAATGGATAGAATTTATTATTAAACCATTGCTAATTCTTTAATTTAAAACCATGTAATTATTTTATATGTGTAGAAATATTAAAATAAAATTTTAAATTTATTGTGATAGTTAATTTATTTATTAAATTAACTTTAATTAATATATTAATTAGTATTTGAGTGATATTAATAAGAATGCATTATACATGTGCTATAAAATCTTTTTGGTTTGTGTAAGCTGGAAAAAAAACATATAAAAATAATAATAATAATAAAAAAAAAGAATTCAACTTGAATTGGAACCAGCTAATTTCCAAGGCTAGTTAAACACCAAGCAACGTGGCCAAATATAAAATAGTCGTACCGTTTCGAGGTTCTCGACACTCGACAATTAATAAAGTCTTAGTCAACTCTCGCAGTTAGATTGCAACCGTTGGATTTAAAAAAAGTTATTGGACAGCTCAGAAAAGAGATACCGGCAGCACCCAGTTATTGAAGACCAAACAACTTCGGTCAAAATTTTCGATTATTCAAAAAAGCATGGCTCCACGTGAACCCCACTTTATGGTCAGCTTTATTTTTCTCTATTATTGATTCCTTTTCTTTTTCTTTTTTATTTTTTGTTTTGATTATCTTACTATTAGTTAGTCATTATCAATATATTGATAGGAAATGCTACCACACACTAACTCTTTTATTAAAAAATATTAATTTTTATTATAAAAATTATAAGATTTTTATAATTGAAAATACACTATCTTTTATATTGAAAATGTATAATGGGGAAGTAAATAAAAAATTATTGATGACATTTCTCATATATTGCTTTATAGACTTCCTAAGTTTCTATTTTTTTCAAAAAAAAAAGGTAGATCTTTTAATTTTTCCTTAAATCGGGTTTTTAAATTTATTAATGATAATAAATTGTCAAATAAAAATAAGCATTTCAATTGATTATACATATTATTTATTACAGGACAGTTTAGTAATAGTTAAGTCCATAAACATCGAAATATTTTTTTAGTTTTTTTTTATCATTAATTTCCGCATTTCTCATTTATAGAATTGATAATTCATAATTTTTAATTTATTAGCTCCTATATAATTTTAAAATTTAAATTTTCACACCAAAATTTAGCTTTCTAGGTAATATCATTGCCTATTAGCTCAAGCTTCTTATTATAATTAGTAGCTAAGTGCTACAGAAATTGAATAATAAATTATTATTAAAAAAAAATTGGAGTGAAATGTTGAAAAACTTGAGGTGGGTTGACTTTAGTAATATTTACAATTGAGCAGTTAGTGATACAATATAAGTTGAGACCAAGGATGGCTTTCAACGCATCACTGAGACAATGGAGTATGAAAATGATCTCACTTATTTGGACCAAAAATGGAGTAAATTGGATTATTAATGAATTACAGTCTGAATATTTATTTCTTTGGGTAAATAATCTAAAGACTTAAACTATTTGTATCAATTTTCACTCGTTTTTGAATGAATCAAATGCCAAATATCTCTAACTCCTTACCTGGTTCAATTCTATTAAATTTTTTATTTAATTTATAATTTTTTTATAATCGAAATTCCTGTTTAATATAATTCATGCAAAATGTAAATTTTATTTCAAATAAAATGAATTTTATGTTTGTTTGAATAAAAAATTCAGTTTTGAATGTTATATTCTCAAAACTACCCTTATATCTCTCTATTAATAAATATATTTTTATTTATTTCTATTTTTTTACAAAAATTAAATGTATGAATGTTTAAAATAATTATGCAAATAAAATAGTACATATTCAACTAATAATATAGAATTTATTTATATACAATATACAGTAGACATTTTTTATTTATTGTGTATATATATATAATATGAAAGAATACATATAAATTTAATGAAGGGTCTTAATTTTAAATTTCATTTATCCGTCAATTTGAATGAAATTTGATTCAGTTGCATCCAATTGCAAAGAAATAACATTTGAAAATTACAAAAAAAAAATTATTTGTACCAAACATCAACTTGTTACATTTATAAACAAATTCTATAGATTTTTAAAAAATCAATTATTTCAAATATAGCCTTAATAAAAAGTTAAATTTTGCATATATTTAGTATAAAGGTTTACTTTGATAGTTTATATTTTAATAAGAAAAGGAAAAAATAATGAAATTAAAGGTAACTCCTAGAGCATATACAATAAACTATTTATTTCAACCATATATTTTTTTTTATTTTAAAGTGTAATTCTATAAAAAAATTTATAATACATTTTTTATTTTTAAAATTTAGAATAGATAACAAATTTAACTTTTTATATATCGAAAATCAAATTTCACTATCTATTCAACGTATCATTAAAATGCTCAAATTTTCCATACAAGATATTAATAGCCATTTGATTTTATTGAAATATTATTTGTTTCTTCCCACAACAACAACTTGATTAAAATATTGATATTTATGAGATAAAATAACATGAAAAATAAAAATTTAGAGAGTCTATTAGATTTATATAAATTTTTTACTCTTTATATTTAAATATTTTTTAAAACATTTTTTTTATTATGCAAAAAAATGCTATTTATTTTAAAAAATACTATTAGATATACTCTTACCCCTTAATAAGCCTAAAGATTTTAATAAAGCTAGTAACTTATAAAGCTCAAATATAATAACATTAAGTACACAAACAAACATAATTACATAGCATTTTTCAGCTTTAACAAGTTCTTCTTGTTAAAAGTTCTAACCCTCTCAAATTCTACTTTTCTTTTCCACGAAAAATTCAAAAACGCATAGCTATATTTTTCTTACACTCTTTTCCCCCTTTTCCAATATAGGCCCCACCACTCTCCTCTTCAACAGTTTTTGTTTTTGGTCTTCTATATCTTTAATTCTTTATTACTCCATCATCCCAATAGAAATTTTCAAACTCATCTTGGCCGTCCGATCGTAACCGCTCTTTGACTTCATTTCTCTCTCTCTCTCACACATCTCAGCCGGTCATCCGGTCACCCCTTCCCCTATATCATCCGCTTCTTGTTCTCTTCATCCCCTTACTTTAGATGGCTTGTTGAGCTTTCTTTTTTCAGTTTTATCTTCTCTGAAAATTGCTCTCTTTCTTCTGAATACTTTAAAAAATAAACAATGGCAGTTGATCTTATGAGCTTTACAAAAATGGAAAATCAATTAGCTATTCAGGAAGCCGCATCGCAGGGGTTGAAGAGCATGGAGCATCTCATCCGCCTCATGTCTCACCAATCTAAGCACGTTGATTGCACGGACCTTACAGACCTCACCGTCTCCAAGTTCAAGAAAGTAATCTCTCTCCTCAATCGGACCGGTCATGCGCGGTTCAGACGCGGACCGGCTCATCCTTCATCCTCGTCCTCGTCTTCTCTCTCGTCGCCGCCATCTGGTTCTGCTTCTCTAACCCTTATGCCTGCTCTGGCAGCTGGTCCTTCTGCTGCACATCAGGGGGTGGTTGTCCAGTCCTTGACACCTCAGGTTCCGATCGCGGCTCCGGCGAGCTTTGTCCAGTCACAGCCGCAGAGTTTGACTCTTGACTTCACTAAACCTAACATATTTACCTCTAGCGGTAAATCCACGGAGCTTGAGTTCACAAAGGAAAGCTTTAGCGTTTCTTCTAGCTCATCTTTTATGTCCTCAGCCATAACTGGTGACGGTAGCGTTTCGAATGGGAAGCAAGGATCCTCGATCTTCTTGGCGCCTGCGGTTTCCGGCGGAAAGCCCCCTCTATCATCGGCACCATACAACAAAAAGAGGTGCCACGAGCACTATCATTCCGACGATGCTTCTGGGAAGTTCTCCGGATCCGCCAGCGGCAAGTGCCATTGCTCCAAGAGAAGGTACGCGGCGCTCTTTGATTATGGTGTATTTTAGAAGTTAATCATGTCCATTTCTTAACTTTTGATTGCCTTTATTAGTGTATTTTTAGCGAATTAACTCGCCTTACTCAAATGGTTTACTCGTGGTGAATCAAAAACATCTCCTGTTAAGAATTGAAAACCTAAAAGGAGCAGAATGGAGAACTATACTTTTGACATAAATAGTAAAATTATCTGGTGGATGAGAGCGACTCCGTCGAGTTGGATGCAAATGCTCTGAGTTAACTCAGATTTGGAACCAATGAATTTAATGAATCGTCTGGGGATAGAGTCAACGAGTTAGGTTGTCGTTGAACGATGATAATTTATATTAATTGACACAGCATGCACGACAGTGACTCTGAAACGAACGCTTCTGGACAAGGCGTGGTCATGGAATACTTTGGTTTCTAAAACTCATTTGTCCTTGCATACGGCTGCGGAGTAGAAATGGTCTGACCATTGACCGCTGGCAAGTAGGTCACGATAGCAAAAATATGCGCATAATAGCGGTGAATAAAGATAAAAAAATAAATTAATAAGTTGTAAACTACTGATGTGATGTGATTGTCCGCTCAAGGGGTAATTGTGTTTATTTTCATTTCAGGAAAAATCGGGTGAAGAAAACAATTAGAGTCCCAGCGATTAGTTCAAAAATTGCCGACATTCCACCGGATGAGTACTCATGGAGAAAGTACGGTCAAAAGCCGATCAAGGGATCACCATATCCACGGTGACTATCACGATCAGTTATTTATAACCGGTGATTTCTCATTTAATCAATTAGACAGCACGTTGACTGTTTTAATTCAATTTTTTTCAGGGGATATTACAAGTGTAGTACAGTTAGAGGGTGCCCGGCGAGGAAGCACGTTGAACGGGCCACCGATGATCCGACGATGCTAATTGTAACATACGAGGGGGAGCACCGCCATTCGCAAACCGCGTTGCCGGAGAACTTGACCTCTGGCTTAGGGTTGGTGTTCGAGTCAACGTGATATATATAGAGAATTATATAATGGACAGATAAAATAGGAAAAACTTAAAAAGACAGTTAGAAAATTAGTAATATCGAGGCCGGTGAATTGGATTGTAAATTTTCGTCATTGGGAAGTAAATTAAAAAAAAAATTATTTATGACCTTGTTATTCATTTAGATATTTGTTACTATTTTTATTTTTTAGTGGTTTGATTTTCATTATTATTGGAAATTTTGACAAGCAGAAGTTGGGGACCGGAATAGTAGTCAAATAAGAAACAGGATGGGGTCATGTTCGCTTTAATATCCTTCCTTTACATTAAATTTAATTTAAGCAAGGAATTTTTATTTTCTTTTACCTTGGATGATTTTTTGGTGTTATTGAGCTTATACTGCCTAGTTCATTTGGGTCTTGTACAATTTCGCATGTCGTTGGGCTTATATGCAACAAAAATTACGCTGAAAAAGACTTGAAGAAAAGAAAATCTCAATGACATCAGTCGTCAGGCATTTCTTTTTTGTAGGGATTGATCATTCTACAACTTACTAATGAAATACTGCTATGTATATTTTGTAAGTATTTGTTTTGTGCATGATGCAGCTGTTATTCTATATTTATTGAAGGCCATCCTATAGCCTTGAGTAGTACGAGTACCATGGGAGGATGAATTGACACTTTGCCTGATTGGGTTGTTTAGCAACAGGTTGGCCTTTTCTCTAAATGAGGAGTTGTGGAAATTTCAACAACGGGCTCAATGAAAGAGCTTTTGTATAATTAATACTGATGATTGCCGTTTCTTAGATCATATTAGATACAAGTATCTTTTATCTTTTTAAATTCCTAATTAATATAGCAAAATGCCCCCAAACCATCAGCTGTAATCCTCTATAGTGTTAAGTGGTAATCTCCCAGCAACCATTTTTATTCGCAATTTCTGGAATCCTCCGCATACAATAGACCCTACTGCTGTTGCCTTCATAGATTGCCAAACCCATGTTTCATATTTGTCTATGGCATTTGTCAAGATGGCAGTCGACAATCTTACCTGTATATTATCTGTCCATGTTACCACCTTTTAGGGAGTTTTCCCTTGATTGACTGATTGTGTGTTAGCTTAGCAACAACATCACTGATGTTCATTCGATGGGCAGATAAGTGGAATTGTTTGGAGTCGTTTCCTGCAGGATTTATCTTGCCAATCCAAAGTCTCCTAAATGTCCCACCATTTCTTCATTTAGCAGTGGACTATAGGCGTTTCATAACCTTGTTGAAGATATTCTATTGCACTAGCAACATCAATGGTAAAGCTCAGTCTCTGCAAAAATTTTAAGCTCCTTGGTGACTTGTGCATCTCACTGGTTATCTGCTTGGGATACAGCCACTCGTCTAGACTCCCATTAACCTGGAATTCATAAACTAAGGCCTTAAACTCATTTCCTTGATAACCTACACTAGAGCATACAGTTATGAGCTTCACAGGATTTTTGTGTCTGGCATTCCTTAAGACCTCACATTCTGCTTTGAAACTTGTGGAAGCTCCTGGCTGAACAAGATTTAACACCTTCACAGCAATTATCATTCCATCCCTATCTTGCAACCCTTCATACACACATCCAAAGCTACCCACTCCAAGAAAATTAGATGAGGAGAATCCTTCAGTAGCTTTAAGCAGACTTTGATAGGATATTAGTAAAGCGGAATTCTCTGGAAAACTTGAACTGGGTTCTACTATTTTCCTCTTAACTAACAACAGAAACAGAGAAAACAGAGCCACCACTGCACTAAGTGCCCCTGCTGCAGCTATTGTCAATTTTATGGAAAGTTTCAATCCGCCTTTTCTTTCCTCTTGGAATTTGCATTAGGGTAACTTAAGGTCAGCAATACCACCATATAGCTTACTATTTTCTTCAACTTAAGTTGCAAACTTGCACTTGCATTCTTAAAGATTCCCTCGTTGGGTACCATACCTTCGAAATCATTGAAAGATAGATTCAGCTGTTGCAACGACCTAAACTCCCGAGGAAATTCAGGAATAGTTCCTGTCAAATTGTTGCGAGAAATATCGAAAACTTGTATGCCCTTCAATAAACTTAAAGATGAAGGAATGGTCACTTGAAAGAAGTTGCCTTGCATGTATACTAACTCCAAACTTGTACAACTGCCAAGGCTGCTAGGAATTTCTCCGATTAACATGTTATCAGAAAGCTCCAATCTTCCAAGATTTGACAAAATTCCTACTTCTGTCGGGATCGAACCAGTCAAATAGTTCTGAGATAAGCTCAAATAGATTGTTAAGGATGGGATACTCATAATTTCTTTTGGGATCGTACCACTAAGATTGTTTTGTTTGAGATCTAACAACAATAGATTCTGGCATTTTCCAAGAATTGTTGGTGTACTACCAAACAAGTAATTTTGATACAATTGAAGATAGATGAGCAACGTTAAATTCCCCAAAGATGTTGGAATCTTACCGAAAGCTTATTTCCATGAAGCTAAAGCCTTTTCAGGTTTCTAAAGTTTTCCAATTTCTTCAGGAATGTAACCTGAAAAATGGTTCTCTCCCATTTGTAGCCTCTCCAAGTTCATCAAGTTGCCAATCTCAGATGGGATGCTGCCATATATGCGGTTATCATTCATGGTAAATGTTGAGAGGCTGGTGAAGCTGAAGACAGAAACAGGCAGCAACCCACCAAAATTGCTGAGGTGAATAGCCAACAGCTCCAAGCCAGTCGCATTATTCGCCGAGGAAAGGAAGTTCAAATCACCATCTTGTCCTGTTCCAAGATAGTTGTTCGAAATGCTGAGCCATCAAACCTTATGCAGCCTCTCCAAAAATGGCATATTTCCTGTGATCCCATTCGCTGCAATCGTAAATCTTTCGAGATTCGAAGCATTGGATAAGGAAGAAGGAACAGATCCAGTAAATTGATTATCCCCAATGTTAAACTCCACAAGGTAAGGAAAAATGTTGCCCAAGTTTCAAGGTATAGTCCCTTTGAGTTTATTTGCAGGAAAACGTAATACGCTAATGAAAGAAAGATTGTATATTGAGGAGACAACATGTTTCCACCCATTACAAGGAAGGGGAATTTCTTCAGCCGACCGAGTGTGTCCAGTAAACTTCCACCTATGTTGTTCACAGTCACTCCAGGGATGAAAGATTTCCAAAAGATTGGGGATTCCTTCAGTTAGATTATTGAACCTGAGAACCAAGAAATGAAGTTTGAAAAGGGAAGTGAACTCAGGAATTGTTCCCACTAAGCTGTTGTAGCCAAGATACAAGACGTTGAGATTAGAGCAAGCAGATATCTTGGCAGGAATTTGGGCGGTGAGAGCGTTATTGCTCAAGTCAAGAATCCGCATCCTATACAGATTGCCCAGTTCTTGAGGAATGCCATGGCTGAAGCTGTTGTTGTGCAGCCTTAAAACACGCAGAAAGCTCAGGTTTCCCAAATACGGAGATATTGAGCCCTGGAGGAACTGCGAGTTGAGGTCCAAAGTGGTGACCCTTTGGTGCCTTTTGCCGCAGGAAACGCCATGCCACTGGCAAAAATGAAGCGATGAATTCCAGCTGCTCAATATCCCATTTGGGTCTTTATTGATCTTAGCCTTGAACTCAACTAATGCTAACTCATCATCTCCTCTAACTAAACATTCAAACCGCAAGAAAAGTACAATAGCATCTGCGCTCATTCGTAAACTCCACTTTAAAATCTCCATCAAAATTGAGCTACTGATGAATCTGTTGGTAGTTAATTGTTGGATTTGGTTGGGTAGTTTGTACCTTTCTAGTTGTCAATGCCTTAATATAGCAAACAACTGTGAATCATTAGAGGAATGGAGATATTTTCTTTGAATTTGGAGAAGCATTTGATCATATTGACAATGAAATTTTAAGGATTAATTAATTTAAAACAATTTAATTGGTCTCTACCTAATACTTCATTTTCAAAACAAATGAATGATTGAAGGATTATACACAGTAAATTGTACACAATTTAATTGGTCAAATGCTATCGCCATCTTAAAGGAATTAAGAAATTACACAAGTTAAAAACTGCATGCTGGAAGACAAAAGCAAAAAAAAAAAAGAACAAGCAGGGATATCATCCTCACGTAATGCAAACATCAAAATAAAAAAGTAAATTTACGAATCTATTCAATTATAAAATATTATATACGCAAGATAGTTTGTTATTTAACTTTTCAATATGGACAGTAAAAATCTAAATTTCAATAAATTTATTTATGGACAATTACGCCCCACTTTTATGCTGCTAAAGAAAGAAAAAAATAAAATAAAATAAAATAGTGTCTTGTTGAAACCTTAGCAAGTCCTTTTTTTTTTTAATTTTGGTTGTACAAGAAATTAAAGAAAAAATATGTTTTACAGAAGATAGAGTCACAGATTCACAAACAATGACCCAACAGAAATAAAGAAGGAAGCCCCAATTCTTCCTCTAAGTAGTTACTGAGTTACGTCTCTAACAGGAGGAGGGTCTATTGACTCTGTTCTCCATTCTCAATTCTGGTCTACTGCCACAAATATTGATATATATATTTTTTAACTTGTTCATGTATTTTTATGTAGATTAAGTTATTAATATATAATTATATAAAAATAATAATTTATAGTTTATAATGATTGTGAAAATAAATTTTTTTAAATGAATAAATTATTAATTCCATTTATAAAAGAAATGGAGAAAATAAAAAAGTGAACAAGTTAAGTGGACATCTAAATTCTTCGTGTGGAATCAATGGATTGTCTTGTAAGGAAAATAAGCAATTGATGGAGGAGAAAAATGTTATCCTTTTTATCACATCATCTAAATATTTTTACCCACAAATAGAAGCAATTCCTATGAAGATTGACTTTGAGGTAAATACAAGTCAAATCTATTCCTAAAACCCAACAACTTTGACTTTTTATCAACTTAGACCAACTCATTTTCATCAAACTTTTGTCCTACCCATTACATTGCCTAGTATTTGCATCTGCCTTCATTTCCTTGTGCCATCGAAGTTTCTTTCCTTCATGTGCTGAGTATTGGAAATATTGATGTGATATTCCAATGTCTAAACTATTTAATTTTTTTTACATATTTTTGAGTTTTATTTATTTATTTATTTTAAATCAATAAAAATAATTATTCAATTTAGCAATAAAATTAGTAGTTGCATTGTATAAAAGATTGTATTATCATCTTCAATAATGAATATCGTATATAAATAAAAAAATAGTTAATTTTTAAGTTAAAATTAAAATTTGAAAATCAAAAAAGAAAAAGAAAAAGAGCATGGATCGTAGTAATAGCAGTTGAAGTCTACAAATATAAGTTTTTTTTTTCCATTAATGTATCCCTCACACTTTTGCTTTTCTTTCCTTCTTTGGAAACAAAAACCCAATCAAAATCTGATTGGAAAAAAGAAAAAAAATTGAAAAAGCTAATTAAGTTCTATTTAAAATTTAAATTTGCATTTGAATATATAGATGGTGGAGAGCACAGCAGCAAAGAACCATTTTTACCAAGGGTTTGACATGTCCATTGATACTCAACTTGGCTCCATATGGCTTGATGATGATGGTCGTCCTAAGCGAACTGGTAAATTTGAATTCCTTCAAAATCTTAAGCCATCCTAATCGGTCGGTTTTTCATTCAAGAAAATTAATTAATTTCTTATCTATTTACTTTTCTTTCTGTGAATCATATATATATATATATATATATATATATATATATATTATAAAACACAGTCAAAAAAATCCTCTTTATAAATTTTTTTTAAAAAAAACAACAAATTTTATATTCATCTTTTTTACAAAATTTTAGAATTTTTTTAAAGCTAAAATATGGAAAGTTTTTTTTATCTATTTTAAATTTCCTTAAAATTATCTATATTTATTTTTTTCCTAGTCGGTATTCCGATTAGAAGTTTATATATTTAGTTATGTTTTTGTATAATTTTAGACATGGAACTCTTATAAAATACTACCACTTCAGGCATATATATAAGATCTGCAAAACCCACATTCGATATCGTCTCTTTCAAATCTTTTTATGCTCTTTCTTGGTTACATATTTGGTTATTTATGGCATTAAATTTCTTGATTTTAATTTGGCAGGTTGGATTTTTTTACTACACCATTACTTCTTTGTTCTATACGAATCTACGTAAGATTTCCACGAAAAGTATTTGATATTTTTTCTATTTTTTTACAGATTTTGTAATTTTTTTTAAGAATTTTTTGCAATTAAATTAACGGTTAAATTCTAATAAAAAAAACTATATATTATTATCTTTTAAGGATAAATATCATATATTAATAATTTAATGAAAATAAAATTTAGTTTTTACCAATAATAAACGGAAATTCCATTGTTAGTTTAGTGCAAAACTTATATATATGACAAAGGCACATCCCCATAGTCCTTAACCCCAACAACAGCTTCTTCACCAACGAAAGTTCCATACTGCCGTTGCCAACATATACAGACACACCATAAGGCAGAGCTTTGCAATTAAAAAGAACAAAATTCTAATTAATTAATAAAATTAAACATCTGATTAAGATAATATTATAAATATAAAAGCATAATTTAATTTATAACTTGGTTTGCACCCAACTAATACTGTAAAAGTGGGGTTAATTGCACAAACCATCTTCAAACTTCAACTTGTATAATTTACCATCGGTCCTTGAGTTTCATATCCTCTATTCAACCAATGTCAAATATTATCCAATGCCAAACTAATTGATATATTTCATAATTAAAATTCTTGACACTAAGACATGTATATTGCTACCTTTTTTGGTTTTTTATTTACAATTTTTTTTTATCTTCGAAATACAATTCAATTTCTAATCGCTATTCGAAAAAAAAGGTTAATTTTTTTTAATAATCATTCCTTAATTTTTTTAGTTTTTAAAAATCTAGAATAAATCCAGTTGCATAATTGGGATATAGTGATGCAAGTTTTTGTTCAAATAGAATAAAAGGATATCCTTAACTCGTAATGGGATAACTCTATGTGCAAATTAAAAATAATTAAAAATTCCTCTTGCATATACGAATATAATTCTAATGTTAATAGATTTTTAATATAATATTAATATATAAAACATAATATTAATACAGTTTTTTAATTAATATACTATTTATTATAATAAAGTAAATTTATATATATATGTATAAATTTTAATAAAAAATCATATATATTATGAACCGTTAAAATTATATCGTTTCAATAAATTCCATATTCTATCTCAAATCCACAAAAAGTTGAATTTGAATACTAAAAGAAAAAAAATATATGTCAGTTTATAAATTTATAATTTACTTTAATTATTTTACTTTTGATAATTTTTAGTTTAGTATTTACAATTTTTCTTCAAGAATTTTAATAAAAAATGATAAATTTTACTCAAATTTATAAGAAAATAAATAATTTTATTTTTATTATCAGCGCATAAAGCCCTGGAAAAGACTACTAGTATATATATATATATATATAAAGAGAAATTAGTTCATTAATTTATGATGTGAAAAAAAATAATCAAAAGGTTTATTTCTCTTTATGAAAACAAACTATTTACGATAATAATGAGAAAATATTGCAACACAAATAATTTTTGATTCTCTAGTTTTGAATGAAAAGAGAACTTTAACCAATCATTTAAACAGAAAAAAAAGGGTTTAAGCATTAATTAAAATTATTGACTTGATAGTTCTTTTTTGGGATATCCAAAACTATAATATTTTCAACAAAACGTTTTCTCGAAGAAAAATCCACAAATTTTCAGTTGGTCCCATATGTTTTTTTTTATTATTAAATCAAATTGAAGTTTAGCCAAACATTTTATGCAAACTTCTTAGAGTATGCATTTTCTTCAATATATATTTTTTAAATAATCATATTAATTAAAATAAAGTGAAATAAAATCTAGTTGTATTAGTGATATTAGGAGTGACAACAATACTGGTTCGGAGTAGATTTCATAGTTCCTATCTCAGGTCTCAAAATTTTTATTCTGTCTCTGAATTTGCTCTATTTTTTTTAGAAGAAAAATTATTGATCCTTGATGAAAATCTCCGATACAGATCCGATTCTAAATTTTATTTATTAAAAAAATATGTTAATATTAAAATTTTTTATTTAATTAATTATATATTTTTTTAATTGAAAAAATATTTTAAAATAAATATTATATTATATTATATTATTTTAAAAAATTATTAATTATATTAGAAATATAAATAAGTAAATAATATAAAAATTATCGAAACAAATTTAGTGCAGAAAACAGAGCAGGGTATATACATAACATTCGTACTCTGTTTCTATTACAAGAAACTTTAGGTTGGGATTGAATTAAGGACAAAGCATAAAAATAATAAAAAAATTGGGTTTGTCATGTCTGAAGTGGTGTCGTTGTGCGGTCCCAGTATAGATTATTAGGGGTAAACAAAAGATCTCTATCTTTAATATGAGTAATGGATTTTGAAGCAAGGTGCTTAATTAATTAATTTCTTATTTTGAAGTTGGAATGATTAATTAATTTATAAGTTAACATTTTCATTTTTTAAATAGATTATCTAAAAAGATAAGGTATGTATGCTCATGGGTAAGAGTATCTGAGTAAGAGTGCACCTATTGGTCATCCTTAGCATTGCATAATTTCCTCCAATAAAAGTTAATTAATCCATCTAATGATTTTTCATTTTTTTATTATTTGTTTATTAAGCTTAGATTAGAATATCTGTTTGCTCTGCTCATTTCCACTGAGGAAAATTCAGCCATATATAATAAAAGGATAAGTCTGAATCCTTTCAAGCTTAAACAATTATTTTCAATTTTTATATTTCTTTTTTTCTTTTTTTTTTCCCTCTCTTACTTACTTTGCGTGATCGAAGTCCTAAATTGGTTTCCAAGATTTTTAAGTTAAATTAGCATTAAAAAATTCATATATTATTTTTTTTATTACGTTTTGTGATTAATTTTTATATCAAGTTTACCATCATAAATAGTGTTAAAATAAAAAATAAAAAAAAAACATTTAAACTTTATGATGAAATAAAATATGTAACCAAAAGATAAAATTTTGGTGCCAAATCTAATTTAAAAATGAATTTTTGGATAAAATTAATAATAACAAACAAATTGAAGGATATATACAATTTGGCAAATTTAATCATACTTCATCTTCAACTTGTTTAAAAATTAACAACTGGATCATGATTGGCCAAATGGAATATTCCAGCCGTACGATATGATTGGAGCCCACATGAACTTTGTTATTTTATTTATTTATTTATTTTCTTACTCTGTAGATTGCCATGGCAGTTGTTCGTAAACACAGACTGGTCAATTTCTTAATTTGCTAAAATCTTATTTTAAAAAATTATGAATTTATTTATTTATACATAAAATTATCTCAGACATTAATAATGCTCTTATCCATTTTAAGAGTTTTTTAATTGAAAAGTAGTCCTTCTTAATCAAAATATTAAACTGCTTTAAAAATTAAAACTGTTATTATCACAAGTCAAAATTGTTAAGGGTGTGCAACGGTTCAGTCCAATTGACTGAAAAATAACTAAACCGAACTAATCAGTTAACTTGATTGAATTTACAGCATATATTAGTGATTCGATAAACTGTTAAAAAGGTTAGTGAGATTTTTGTTTTAGGTTGAGTTAATTAACAAAAAAAAAAACGAATTTACCGATTTATCTGAATAAAGAAAACGGAATGTTTTGGCCCTTATATTTGATTTTCTATTTTCTAATTCTAAACTAACCCAATCTATTTCCAATCCCAGACAATATCAAAGAAGCTAGAGCTGCTCTCTTCTCCTTCTGTTCTTTAACCTTAGTCCTCCCCTTTCTGCCGCTGCTCATACCTTTTTATTGCACCGTCGTCGCCTCAAAATACCAACTGCCCAGCAGACAATACAACAACAACATCATCTCTGGTCTGAATGATTTGTTCGATAATTTCTTCTGGTCAGATTCAACATCTTTGAAATGATGATTTATCTTACTCGAAATGATGGTTTATTGATTTTGTTGATTGACCATTTCCTACTCTCTATTTTGTAATTAGAAATTTGGAATCACTCTTCTCACTCTCTATGTTAGTGTTGCTATTTGATTGAACCTTTTATGCTCTCTATTTTGATTGAAAATGATGATTTATTTGCTATTTGTCTATTTTAGTGGTTCAATATGATTTCTATATTATTTTAGTTTATGATCTTATTGAATTTTTTGAATCACTTGTCTATTATTGATTACTACTTTTATTGAATTGGCTGAATCATTTGTTTATTTTGTCTATTCTTTGATAAAGATAGGTTAATTTGAGAAATTTAACCAAACCGACTGAAATTTTTCAGTCAATTTGATCGGTTAGTCGTTAGAATTGATTCAGTAATCAATTAAGATATTTGCTATAATATCGGTTAGTTCAATTAACCGACCCAATAGACCGCTCCGCACCCTCAAAAAAATTTTATTACCATTTATCCTCACATGATAATGATATAACGAGAAAATAGATATGTATTGTATTATTTATCTAAAAAAAGAAAAAGATATTAGGCCAGAAATGTGAACGACACGTCATCAAGGACAGTCAAAACCTATTACGCCGGCAGCGGACGGTAAATTTTTCGATTCATCCATTAGTATTCTTATTTAGTAATACCGAGTATTATTATACCAAACCGTACATACATTCTACATTATACAATACGTATAGATCTATCTGTTTTTCTTTATATCTCCGTATATCGTATTCAGATTAATATTAACTCATTCTCTTATTTTCTTATCTTCTCTCTCCGTCTCTCTCCTTTCTATTACAGAGAAACACTCCACAATTTTTAAAGGAAACCTCTGCTCCGCCTCTCCTCCTCTCTTCTGCTTAAATCCATCGATCGCCGCCTCTTCCTCCGCTCTGCAACCTTCTTATAAATATCTGGCCTCTGGCCTCCGATTGATGACAACAAACCCCATCTACAAGCCCAGGGGGAAGACGAGACGAAGAGGAGAAGGGTGAGAGAAATCGTCGCAGGTTTTTTTTTTCTGTTGAATATCTTGCCGCTGCCTTATTTTATATAAACCTCCGATTAAATATGGAGGTATTGGTGGGTCCCACCTTCAGCATCGAGGTCTCTTCCTCTACGCCAGCGGCGGCCTTCGTCGTTCCTAATTCTTCTTCGCAGGATAACCACCACCGTCGCATCTTCTTGAAGGAAGATGAGGTTGGTGGAAGCGGGATCTCAAGCAGGATCGGGTCGGTTATTGGGATAAATAATGTGCCGGAGGAATCCTCGGATAGTTCGTCGTCTATTGGAGCCCCGGATGATAGCGAAGAGGAGGAAGGAGGAGGAGAGGAAGTCGAGAGCGCGGGTTTATCTAAAGTTTCTTTGGATTCTCTGGAAGAATCTCTTCCCATCAAGTGAGTTTGAAAAATTTGTTTGTGCGCATGTAAAGATTTTATTTTATTTTTTAAAAAAATGGTGAGATTCCAAATTTGGTGATTGCAGGAGAGGATTATCGAATCACTTCACGGGGAAATCAAAATCATTTGCGAATTTATCAGAAGTGAGTTGTGTAAGTACAGCAAAGGATCTGGAGAAACCAGAGAATCCGTTCAACAAAAGGAGAAGGTTACTTCTGGCCAACAAGTGGTGTAGGAAATCTTCTTTTTATAGTTGGGCAAATCCAAAATCCATGCCTCTCCTCACCTTAAATGAGGACGAAGAAAATGATATTCCTGAACCACAACAGCACACAGACGACAACGAAGAACTAGAAGATAACTACCGAGCTACTCCATCATCATCTTCATCAGAACAAGATGTACTTAGAAATCATCATCAACAAAAACTCTCAAAATTGCAAGACAAGAAATTCAAGGCTAGCTTCAAATCTCGTAGCTGTTTCTCTCTTACAGATATGCATGATCAACCCTTTCAATGATAATATCCTTCTCCTTTTTCTTTTTCTTTCTTTTTTTTTTTTTTTCTCTTCCTATTCCCAATTCATGAAAAAAGTTCTTATTTTTAGTTTTTCCCTTGTCAATAAATATTAAATAGTTTTTTTTTTCTTACAATAGATAATATGGATCATAAGGGTATGGGATATGTTTTTTATACGGGCGCCAATATTTCTTCTTTTGATACGGGCACTCTTTAACTTAAAGGCAGAAATAGCCTCTGTATAAATTTGTCATTCCTTCTTTTAGATAAGGATTTGATTGACTTTTCAGCTCTTTTTATTAAATTCTTTATTCCAAAATAAAAAAAAAAATTGTGGGTATGATGATTTTTTTTTTTAAAAATGGTGAGTAAAACACTAACGAACATAATTAATTCTATACAAATTATGATAAATTCAGTGATGTAATCCTGAAGGAGGTTGCTAAAGCCTTGCGGTTTCCAACTGACATTGCTTTGTTTGGTACTATGGTCTGTCATGAAATCAGCTGTAAATTTTCCATCTATATAGATATGCCAAATGCGGACATCTTCAAAAGGGTAAACAAGTGACGGACAGCCATTACCAAAGATCTACAGCCAACTAAAATATATCATCTACCTAGAACCATCACCATATCACACTCTACTATAACCTTAAGAAAATTTGGATCTTAGGCTAGAGACATCTTCAAAGGCTGCCCTTAATTATGGCGTGATAATGTTATAACTTCCCAGGTTCCCAGCAAAATCACTAACTCAAGCTCCCAAGTGATTTCTAATCAATCCACCTCCATAATCCCGATCATTGTTATGACAATAGGAGCCATCCCATTGGAGGCGGTGACCAAGCAACTAGAATCTCATCAGTTACCTTTGGAGCCAGAGAGCTGTTGAAGATTTTTAAGTGCTTCATTAAACGCCACGGCTTGATTCCAAATAACCTGCACTCCTGCTTCAACCGAGAAATTATTACTATTTTGGAAGATTAAAGAGCTTCGCTTTTGCCAAAGTACCCGGTAAGTCACCCCAAATTAAAGATCAGAGACCAATTAATATTTCTAATTTCCATTCTAATCATGAAATTCTCCAGCACCCAGTCCTTGACGGAGGCAACATCCCTCATAAAATTATGCCTCATATTCGAAGGAACTAACTTGGCCCAAACCTGGGCAGCAAGATAAAAATAAGCAGTCTTGAGGGAGAAATTGACCAGACGGAGAAGCAGCCCAATAAAATTCATCATTCCCTGCCAAAGAGAAAGGCGGCACAATTGAGGCAATTTACAATACAATACCATGAGGGATCTTTTGGCTGAATTCGTTCCCATTCCAAAAACCCGAATCTGAAGTGTAGTCTGTATCAGAGAGGTTTAATTGTTGCTGCTAGATTGAACCAAAGCTAAGTCCTTGAGGCAACGCTGACCTGGTATCCAGTAATCCATCCAAAATTTCACCCTTCTCCCATTACCAAGGGACCAATAAATATTCCTTCGCATACCCTCAGAAATACCACAAATGTTGAGCCATATCATGGAGCAATTTTAGTTGTACTCAAACTTGTATTTAGATTTCAACACTTGAACCCAAAGTTTGCTGTCATTAGTGAGGATCTCCCATCCTAATTTCATGAACTGAGCTCTGCTGAGCTCAGAAAGAGTCCGAAAACTCAATCCACCGCTCTCTTTGGGCTGCTTCATAATTTCCCACGGAATTAAGGCAATTTTCCGATTTTCCTCCGAGTTGAAGAACCCCAAATGAAATTTCTAATGCACTCCTCCATTTCCTCGCAAATGGTAAGTGGGATTTTTGCCGTTTGCATAGGATAAATGGACAGAGCTGACAACGCCGATTGAGCTAAGGTAATTCGAGTATCCATATAAAGTTGGGTTACGTTGTAATTTGCAAGCCAGGCTTTAACTTTGTCCGAGAGGAATTGGCAAGTGCTTCTAACAGCTCTAGCAAGAAGTAGGGGCACACCCAGAGTGGGTATGCGTGCCAACTGCCAACGATGACTTGTTAACGTACTATCTCATCCTTTGATCTTATCTATATCTTATCTTTGAAAAAAAGAGAAAGAAAGATCAAAGGGAACATGGGGAATGGCAGGTAGACTCCATTTTTTTTTTTTTTTTACATTCTCCGAACACTCAACTCTCCTCATTCTCTCTAGTCACCCATCAATAATAAGGAGATAGTGTCGGAAACGGTTTTTACGGAGAGAGAATCTAGAGATAGGATATTGAAGCCTTTTATTTAAAACATAAAACGCTTGTATTTTGATCTTATTGGACACGTGTTTCATGTAATTAATAGTGGGTTTCGTTGCATGATGCGATGTGCTTAGTCAGTTTGACTCTCACTGATGTCTTTTTCCTGACCAAAATTTTCTCAATGTTGGAAATCAACTTTAATTATGACCAAAATTTTCTTATGGAAAAATGTATAGTTTAATGAAACAAAAATAGCAATTAATTATTATTCACATCAATATCTTTAACACGGTTTGGAATTATTATTATATACATTTTTATTAATAAAGTGAACTGGCAAATTTTTTTTTTTATGCTATTACATTAGAGCAGGAAAAAAAGAATTTGAATCATATTCAATAATCCATGCAGAGCTTAAGAACAATCAAATTCAAGCAAAAAAAAACTCTAACATTAAAGAAGTAGATCACCATTGCCATTCAAGTGAAAAATCCTATTTTCTTTTATGTTAACAATGACATTTATGCTTTACATGTTTTTTGACATATTTATAGAAATTAAATTAGGTGAATTTTCATATATGGAAAATTTATATTTAAAATGTTTTCCTATATATAAACACCAAAGTCAAATATACCGTCTTTTCTAAATTTATCTATTTAAAATTTTTCCTATTGACCTTCGCTTAATTTTATTATTTACTTTTTTTTTTATTATCATGTCCGAGGTAGATCTAGGTTTATGTTAATTATGGATTTTATTTTAATATAAAAATGAATATTTTTTAGAAATTGAATTTTGATAATTAATTAATATAAAATAAATTTATTAGTTACAAGTTACAGATTTATCGTTTTTGAACTTATAAGTTCATTAGTTATAATTTATATGTTATTATTTTAAATTTATAAGTTAATCATTTTTCACTTACAGATTTATTGTTTTAACAAGCTATATACTTATAGTTTATAATTTGCAGATTTATTGTTTAAAAACTTTAAATTCATCTTTTATAACTTGCAGTTTTATCACTTATAAATTTATCATTTACAACTTATAAATTCATTATTTTTAATTTCCAGATTCATTATTCTGAAAATACAAATTCATCATTTAAAATTTATAAGTTAATCGTTATATTTTACAAGTTTATCATTTACAACTTACTACTTTATCACTTATAAGTTTATTGTTTATAATTTTTCAGATTTATCGTTTTGAATTTATATGTCAATCATTTTAACGTTACATATCCATTGTTTTAAGTTTATATATTAATTACTTATATGTTTATCGTTTATAACTTATAAATTTATTATTTGCATGTCATTTATTTTTAACAAATCTATTATTTTTAACTTTTAACAACTCGATTTTTTACCTATATTACTAGTTTTGAGTTTTAATATTTTCATTTTCAGCCATTTTATTTCAACCAAAATTAAAATTGAATATTTTTATTTTAAACAATAATAATTATTAATTTAAAAATACTAAAAATAAAATAAAATATATAAATTAAAAAAATCATCTCAATTTTTTAATTTTTTATAAATAAAAAATATTAAAAAAATAATAATACCATAAATATATTCGAATTTATGAAATAATTTATGACCAGTCTGCAAATACAGATAGCACACTGCCTTTTGACAAAATCAACGCACTTATCCGGCACATCGCCAATAAAAAACAATTCTACTGAAGCTACAATATAGTTTCCAAATTTTTTGCATGATGACATCTATAACTTTTACTATTAAAAAAAGAAAACAGAAGTGAATTTTTGTTTTCATAATCTCATCATTTCGATTTTCTTTTTACTTCGCATTTATTTGATTCACAAATCAATTTTTCATTAGAAAAAAATAAGAGAGTTGACATTTTTCCAAATAATTTTTCAAAACACTTTCTTTTTTTTTACAAAAAAGAAAAATCCAATTTTCTATATAACATAAATAGGTACAGATAAGAATTCTAAGGAAAGACTCGGAACAACCAATTGAGGATAAATTAGGCAAGTGGTTCAAACGAACAAATTGGATTGGGGTCAGCCAACTGTTAACATTAAATACATTTTAGAATTCTAAATTTTCAAAAATTTGAATTCGATAGTTATAATATTTAAAAATAAAATTATGATTTATATATAATAATTTATAGTATATTAAATTTATTAATATTTTATGTACTTTTTTAAATAAAATAAAATATGAAAATAGAATTTTTATTTTTATTATAAAAAATATTAAAATTTTAAAACACTAATTTAAAAGTATGATTTGAATTTCCATGGAATGCGACAAGCTCAGTCCAGGTGAGAGATGACCCGTTTTGCCTTCGAGCAATAGGCCCAGAACTGACAAGATGCATAATCACAATTTTCAAACACTATCACAGAATTTGGTGCTACTACGTGTCACCATATCTCATCAAATGTCGATCTTTCAAACGAGTCTTGGAGTCCGGTGACACCTAAAAAAAAAAGAGAAGAGATGCTTCGTCTCCAAAATGAAAAGCATAAATTCCTCTGGAAACGAATGGCTGACTTACCGATATAGCTGGCAGGGGAGCGAGGAAACAAACATAAATGAATATTAAAGCATATTTTTTTTGCGATTCGTGTACGGATGAGAGCGGTAAATCCAAATACTGATAATCGTCAACAGAGAAGTCCCGCACAAAAGATAATGTTAAAGGGGAGTCACAGGATGAGGAGATTCCCACGTATTACAGATTGGGGTGAAGGCGAAACTAGAAGTTATTCCAAGTCAATCCATAAAACATTTAAATTTAATTTAAAATTAATCGAATTGAATCTAAATTCGATTACTTTATTGAGTCAAGATCGATCCAATTTGCAGTTGTTGATGTTTATATGAATCAATCATAAAAGAAAAATTCTGATTCATTCTATTATAATTTCTGATTCGTAAAATTTATAAATTAATTTTATTATTATTTATTAAATTATTTTTAATTTTTAATATTTAAAATATTCGAATTAATTTTAAGTTGAATGTATTATTTATTAAAATTTTTAATTAATTCGAATTTTATTAAATCGATTTTAACAAATATATTTTCGAAGCAAATTTCAAATAAATAAAAATAAACTCCAATTCTTTTATGTGACATAATATGGGCTCAACTCCTGCTTTCACCGTACCTCATTCATCGCCTTCAACAAGTAAAATTAGGGCTGGCGATCTAATTTCTCTTTTTCAGGGGTTGGGGGCTCGGTCACTGACTCGACTTCGCTCGAACTCAATGAGTCAGCCCAACGCTGAGCTGGAGGCGGCCGATTCCAAGAATGACGATGTGAAGGGAGAGAAGACGGATGATGTGCTGGTGCAGAATGTGGTTGTGCGGCGACACCTGATAGACGCGGGGCCTATGGGAAGCGTGGTAACACAGGGATGACATGCCTCCGTTGCTGCAATTTGGCCTAACAAGGAAGATCCTCAGACTCTTGAGTATTGTAATCCTCAAAACATCGATTCTATGCATAAGGAAAGACATGATATGATATTTATTCCTATGGTTTTTGTTTTTGTTTTATATTTTGTCTGAATTATGTTCGAAGATACGAGGGTTTTGTAGTTGGCATAAAATGTTTTATTTATGAACTGAATTCGTTCATAGTTCTATTGGCTGAGCGAATGATAAAATGCTTTTTACTTTTTCACGAATCGTGTTAATAGAGTTTTGCAGTCTGATTCGTAGGTCTAATCAGTAATATAAATATTTTTTAGGAAAAATAAAGAATTTTTTAAGGATTTTATTTATGAAAGAGTCAATCTATAATTTTATTTGTAAATTGAGTTGATGATTAAATATGTTGAATTAAATCGAATTAATGATAAAATATCTTATATACTGACGGGTTCGTAAATAAATCAAGAATGGAATCTGATCCAGGCAATAATTATTCTAATGGGATTGTTCATGTGCGATAATTTTGTATTAAGGTAACTGTGGAAGTGAAAGGAGAAACTCAGATGTTGAATTTGGCAGAGAAGTTAAACTGCTGGAGGAATTGCTCATAAGCTGTGGATCGAACAACCTGAAAATTTTCCTACGTGCCTTATCCCAAATCTATGGCGGCTTCCTTTTTCAAGAAGTTGAAACTTTGCAAGTCATACTTCTTTCTCGTTCTTCTACTAACCAATTGCCATTTTCTTGTACGAGTTTTGTACCGTCGATACAGTTTGCTTAAAAATTATTTTCCGTTAGAGCCTCATCTTTTCACATGCTTCCAAGTTCCAACTTTTTTCATGCTGCAAGTACAAAAAAATTACAAGGATCAAGAACTTGGTTCATTTGGAGTCTCTTGATTGTGTGAAGTGTGAACCCCAGGCCCCTCATGTCAAAGTAAGCTTGCACCTCTTTTTTCCTTTTTTAGTTGTTCAAAATAATGGGAAAAAAAAATCTATCATATGAAATTTATTCCAATCAGATAAATTTTATTAGAAAAAAATCTTCTGAATTGATATCTTATAACAGAATAGAATTGAATTATTTCAACGTCGACAGGTTTTAGGAACTTAAAAAATTTACCAGAGGGACGGGCCCGGCAACAAGATCACTCACAAAATCACAATGCTCGATTACACTTTGTTCTTAAGTAACATATTCAACTATAAAATAAGACGAAATTTGTGCTATAAAAATGAAATAAAAGGAAAAATCATGTCCTAAAAACTAAAAAACCCCAATAAAGCCATTGTTCAGCATCTTTTAACTGTAGAAATATACTCCAAATACAACAAAGGCCCCTTCTAAAATAGCTACTCCCTATAGACGATGATGGCACGTAATAATACTTGCCCCGCGTAAGAAGAGAACAAAAAAATTGCATTAAGTGCCTGCATCATGAAACGCAAATCATTACAACGTTTGCAATTTAAAGGTGTTAGAGATGAGCAACGTCGCAAAATGTGAGTACCGAGTACCTGTAAGGTCTAAAACAATAATGTTCGTGTTCCGCATTTAACTTCCTCCTTTCTGCTTAAGAGTGATCTTATCCCCCAGACTGAGAGCAATTCCCTGGGTCTTGCTTCTTATCCTGATGTACCCACTAAGCTTCCCATCTGCCTGTTTCTCTATGCTTACATTTACCAGAGCATCCTCCCCAAAAACACTCTTAGCATACAAGTTAGCAGCTAGGAACCCGCATTCACCATCCAGTGCAGATCTGGAACTCAACCAGCCAAAAAGACAGTTTGGTCAAATACCAAAGCAGATGTTATTTGATTGACAAAAGACTGAAATGTTTTATCTTTCTGGATAATATTTAAAAGATCGCACATGGAAATATGCATCAGTACAAAGACTAGTCATAGTACAGCGATAGGCTAAGAAAGCACTTACAGGGCAGTGAGACACTTCATGTTTGTTGACTTAATAATATGATCAAGGAATTCCTTCTCATCTTGAATTATTGTATTGACAGCAACCTGAAACATAATTTGCAAATAAAATTAAGAACTTTGGTCAACCATGTGCCACCAATAGATGATGAAGAGAATATTACAGAAAGTAAAAACAAAATAAACAATATTTAACAGCGGCTTACCAACAAAAAAATGGAACTAACAAGAGGGATTCAATATAGCAGTTGATAATTAACATGCACATTATGCATGCAGGTGAAGGTGATTATCAATTTAATAAACTTCACACCTTGGGTATTTCTTAAATGGTAAAAAAGAAAAGCTTTACAAGTTGAATATTCAAAATGAGTCAAAAGGAATGCATATATACCTTATTCTCCCATTCAAACTCTGCCCACATAGTTCTAAAAGCTGTATCTGTACAAACTGCAGGAGAGATATAGTCCATAATATCAATGTGGATGTCATTAAGGACAACCACTGTCCGCTCAAGCACATTTGATGTCTCATATACAATGTTCCCAAATATTACACCAGTCTCAGTTGAGGACACCTTGATATTGGCCTTGATTTGCTTGCTTGATTCAGGAGCAAGCGTATAATTCTGCGGACGCTCAACAAGTTTAAGATCACCCATAGTTGCCAATTCCAAACATAAATTCTGAAGAGTTTCCTTTGTCCGGTTAATAACCGTAACATCAAGTACAATATCATAATGATGAACTGTCACATAGGCCTCGGCGTAGACAGGGTCACTAAATCCAGTGAGTTGAAGGATGCGGTTAAGCTTATTTGCATCATCACCATCCTTTATAAACTCTCCAGTCGCACGTTTCAAATCATCTTGAACTGCATCTTCCAACTCCAGCAAACTCATACCCTAAATAATGTGCATTGCGAATATTAGACCACTAAACATTACAATAATCTAACAATCTTGATTGAAATGATGAATTCTCAAATAGTGAAATAAATCTGAATAAGGATTGATAAAAGAAGAAACTTCCAACATATACTTCACACCAAATTTCATAAAATAGGCATAGCATATTTTAAGGAGAGATAAGGATTTTTGCCTATCTGCAGGCCACTCAATCCAACCCTAGTCTGGATGATAGAAAAAAAAAAAGGCACACAATAGTTTAAGGGGAGAAAAACAGGCATAGCATGAAAAGAATTTCACTTTTTTATGAGAACCCAGCAATCTGCAAGGAACTATAAAAGAAACAGCAACAATTTAATATCTGTGTTCCAAACTTTTCTTACCTTCCTGCTCTTCAAATGGTAGAAATCAATAAGATCATCTGGTTGTGCATGAGAAACTTGAGCTTTTGCCTTTAATTCTGCAGTTTCCCTCAATTGTTTCTCCAAAAGCATTTTTACAAAACTCTGACGGCAAGACTGCAACCATATCTTTCTAATGTCATCACCAGTATTGCAAAGTAATCTAATGCAGAGGAGGATTCTATCACAAGAATCATTATCAATTGGGTGAGGCAAAGCTGATGATTGCCCTAATTGCAGCATGGAGACCATGATCAACAATGCCTGCGAGGATGCCTTATGCATCTCAACTTTAGAAGGCTGCACCTCTTCCAATCTCAGAACAAGCTTTGTTAGAGTGCAAGCCACAACTGCTCCAAGGAAAAAATCACCAGTAAGGAGAAGGGATCTCAAATTCCCAGAAGCCAGTGTCCCCGGAACAATGGTAGGAGGTGAAAATGCTGTTTCGGAGGCAGCACTCTGTGTTGCATAAGTTCCATCAGCAAGAATAGCTGGTCTTCTGGAAGATACAGTAATAGAGTTAGCTTGCTGAGGTTTCTTTGAAGCATCAGTAGCTTCCCCCTCCTCTGAAATTGAGTAAAAAGGCAACTCTCCGAGACACTGCTTAATGGTAGCTATCCCACTCTCAACTTCAGAAAGAGAGAGGCAGTACTCTCCAATGATCCAAAGAGCACAGGAGCAGACCCTCGCAGCACGGATTTGGTAGAAAGTGTCCAATAGCCTAGTAATGATAGAAACTCTAAGTTTAGGATTGGTTTCGATTATCTCACGAACAAAAACAACCACATCAATAGCAGAAGCAACATTACTATCTCCAAGAAAATCCATCAACAGATGAACCACTGTGCTGGCTACTTCAGGAAATTTAATTGCGCATGAATGGATGGCTTGAATAAGCATTTGCCGATAGTCAGCATTCTTCTCAAGCTCTCCACTCTGTGTCTTAATTACTTCTTTCTTCAAAGTCAAAACAACTTCATTTATGTTGCGAGGGGTGATCAACTCAAGGACAATGTCAAGTGTCTTCCTCCGAATATCAAGATTTGGGCTTGAGAGTGCCCTAAGGACGTCCATAATCAGATCAACCATGATATCCCTGTGAGAAGACTTGAGCTCATTCAGCCGATCAAGCACAATAAGTTTTACATTGTTATCACTCTGAGACAGAAGAAGCTGACAATAGCTATCAGCAGCAGCTCTAATAGCAGTAGGGGCTGATGACAGAGAAACAAGTGTCCCAGCACATTCATAAATAACTGCAGTTGAAGGGGCATTTAACAGAGAGATTATGATCTTAATATACTTCCCCTTCTCTCCACGATTGGTTCTGCACACCTTTCGAATCAACTCCAACACAACCATCTGAAGCAATTCACCCCATTCAGAAACCCTATCAACATGGGTCAAAAGATAATTAATGGCTCGATCCTGAGCACAAGTGAAAAGCATAAGAAATGCATTCCGCTTAGCAGACTGATCCTGCTCATTTGAAAGAACCTTCTCGATCATTTCAGGAGCATCAACCAAAAGTTGCTCACCCTGAGGAAACTTATATACAGACATCACAGCTAATACAGCGTTCCTCCTGATATATGGATGCCGATGTTCCAGATTTTGCAGAATTGAAGGAATCAATGGTTCAATGATTTCTGTCTCATTCAAGCGACACAGAAACCTCAGTGTCACCCCACGAATGTATTCATTAGGGTGTTGGAGGTTGTTCCTCAAGTTTTGGCATATCAGAATCATTTCAGGCAACACCCGACCCTTGGCATCAGTTTTATCAATAATCTCCAAATATAGAAGCAACAGTTTTTGTATTGTGTGGTCTTCAGAGGGCAAAACATATCTAACAATCGTAATAAAGAGTTGGGGAAGTGTTTCACCATTCAGTAAAAGACTGATAGCCTTCTTCATGGCATCTATTTTTGCTGGAACATCATTGCCTTCAAGAGCTTCCTTAATCTCATTGGCAATTGCTGGTGTTCCTTTATCAAAGTAAACTAGCAAAGAACAGGATTTCTCCATCTCCTTGTTTTCTATTAATGCAATCAATTCGTGCTAATTCAAATCAATAGCTCATAAAGAACATAAGTCCATTTCAAAGAATCAAAATGACAAGGAAAAAGATCGTGTCAATAAGAAAATATGTAAAGGGTGAAATAAGCTCATGTGCTGGGTAATTATTGTATCATTTTCCTTTTTCCCCCTAATTGTGCAAAAAATTGACCACAAGACAAGACCAAAATTGGTAATCCGACAACCTATTATTTAACAAGAATTGGCAAGGATGGCACAATCACGTAGATACATTTGAACAATCACTAGAATTTTATACTATTTAAAATTTTTAATCATATAGATGATTCTGAACCATGACTTGATTTTACTTGTATTACAGAACTCAGGAAAAGCCTACGCAATTAAAACTTCTGATTGACACGTTAATGCTCAGATGCAAACGGTTATGCATGAATAGGAGCAATTACAATTGGCAGTAAAACCAAACGTCCAGACAGTCATTGTCTATCCAACTACATACCTCAATCCAACAGATCTAATATTCAAATTTAGCGCAGTTAATAAACAGCTTCCATCTCTAACAGTCATGATAAAACACTTTATAGATCTCAATACCTACTGAAGAAGTGAATGAACGTCCTTTAACTTTCTCAAACAATAGAAATAACATTCCGCAATTCAGATCAGGAAGCTAAATGCGAAACCTAAAAGGAATTCTACCGCTAAATTTTGAACCAATTAATTGGTGTATAGAAAAAAACAAATTAATCTAAATTGACTTCCCTCGAATCAGACCACAAAATCAGAATTAAAAACCTAAATCCGGCAATTTCAGCCACAAGCAATAATCGAAACAACCTGGTACACAGGAAAAAAAATGTAGGAAAAGAGAAGAAATAATCTAACGTTCAACCAATTTTCCCAGTAGCCAAATAGATCTTAAGAATCAGAAAAGATACAAGAGAGAAAACCAACCTTATGGTGATCAGATCCAAGGAGAAGGAAAGTTAACTGCTGCAAAATAAAAAATTTTAAAGAAAAACCGTCAATATGTGGAGAGTAGCAGAGATAATTAGAATCTAAAAGGCGTTCATTTTAAAAGGACCTGTAGACTAGTGAAATGGAAAGCCCCTAGATCCAAGATCTGCCCTCGCGTGCTTATAAGCGAAGCCAGCAGCAAGGAGGAGACAGATGATTTCTACTGTGTAATTTTGAAATTATTTTTTCGGTTTTTTATGTAATTAAGTTATAATAATTATTTTTCTCTTTTAGTTTCCCCTTAATCAACAAATAATTAGTTTTAATTGCAGAATATAGCATATGGCCTTTATTTGAAATAGCATTTTTGTTACACTAAATAACATCTAATAGCATATTTAATTATTTTTTATATATGTCTAATAAACTCTTTATATTTTTATTTTTCATTATATTTTATATCATATAAATTAATATTTATAAAAAGAAAAACATTTAGAAAAATATATCAATTAAAATATATAATATACATAAAAGTTAAATTAAATTAATTACAATTAAAATAAAAAATAAAAATTGACATTCTTAATATAAAAAGTCAAACTCATTAGCTAATCTAAATTTCAAAGTTAAATAATTTATTGAATACTTTTTTTTGAATATCTCTAATAATACTATTTATTTTAAATAATTTTTTTAATATAATGAATAAAATCTTAAAGCATATTTAAATATATATATATATATAATATTTTTTTACAAGTCAAATAAAATATTTATATTTTTATTATTAATTTTAATTTATTCTTTACAAATTAATATTTATAATTTTAGAGAAATATACTAATAAAAATTTATAATATGCATAAAAAAATGGAGGTGCATTAATTACAATTAAAATAGATAATGAAATTTGACTTTCTACTTTAAATTTTAAAAATAGATAATGTATTAAATACCTTTTTTATGAAATGATTTTTTAAAATAAAACGTAAATTATATATATATATATATATATAATAAAAACCTCATTGGATCTATAATGTAATATAAATCCAAATTTAAGATATAAAAATTAAAAATAAAGTGTATTAGTGAAATAAATATCATATTGAAAATATTTTTATGAAATAATTTTTTTAAAATAAATAGTTTATAAAACAGATTGTTATATCATGGATTTAAATCTATATTACATTATATGTTCATTTACAAAAATGCATGTTTTTATGGAATTGGATTTTAGTAAACTAATAAATATAAAATAAATTTATCAGTTATAACTTATAAGTTCATTGTTTTTAAATTTATAATTTTATCAGTTAACATGTAGATTCATCATTTTGAAGTTCATTGTTTAGAATTTATAGTTTATAAATTACATGTTTATTGTTTATTATTTTTAACTTTCATATTTGTTTTTTATAACTTGTAGATGCATGATTTTGAAATTGTAGATTTATTCTTTTGAAGTTACAAGTTTATCGTTTACAATTTACTGTTTTATCATTTATAGGTTTATCATTTACAACTAAAAGATTTATTATTTTGAAATTACAAGTTCATCATTTTGAATTTATAGTTTAATCACTTAAGTTTATCATTCATATATTACAAGTTTATCACTTATATATTAATTATTTTTACCAAATTCATTGTTTTCAACATTTAATAACTTGATTTTCTCTTTCTATAAATTACAGGTTTATCATTTTTAGTTCAAATATTTTTGTTATCAACTATTTTATTTCATAAAAAAATTAAAATTAAATATTTTTATTTGAAACAATAATAACAATTATTACAATATTCAAAAATACTAAAAATAAAATGAAATATAAAAATTAAAAAAAAATATATCTAAAAATAAATTTAAAATATATATATTTTAATATCTGTAAATAAAAAGAAAAAAAATATGCTGAAAAAAATACAATGAAAAAAATGGTGTCATAATTAATAGCACATAAAATATTATAATTTGCGGTGTAAGAGGGCACTTGCCAATTTAAAACTTTAGGCCCATTTTCTTGTTGAAACGAAGAAATGGGGCTACCTCAAAATCTTTCTTACTGTACTAGGTTTGAGAGGAGATTATTCGGCCCGGTCAAATTTCAATAGTTTTACGGGAAAAATCAACTTTCATGCCAGCAATCTGGTTAAAGCAAAATATTTATTGAATACATCAACTTTATTCATATATATATATATATAAATCATTTTTATAGTTAATTTCATTATATTTATATATTAAAAATTAAATTTTTATATGAAAGTGCACTTTTTCCATCAAAATATTGTTACTTTCTTTCTTTTATGTCTTTAATTGTATTTTTTTTTCGAATCATATTTAATTTCTTAATCTTTTAATATACTCTTATTTAAGGTTGTGAATTATGAAATACTATTTAATTTTTCTAATATGATCTCATGTATAATTAGCATGCTAATTAAATGCTATTCGCAACTTTCAAGCAAACATAACAATGAATATATGAAATTTATATTAAACAGAGTGAAAAGGAGCAAATTTTCTTTATTATTATTTTTTTTGGTGAAGAAATTTCCCTTTTTATTTTAAATGTCATGTAATTAATGTAATAATAGAGCGATGGTGTTAATTATGAGATTGTCAATGGATAATAAGATTTTTTGTACCTCTAATCAAATTGGTAAAATAATACAGCAAATGTCAGAAAGTGATAAAGATGAATAGAAGAAAGTTCCCATTTTTTATTTTTTATTTATTAAAGGTCCACTTAATTACATCCACATCAGTGGAGCTTTGGTAGTGGATAAGCCGTATTTCTGTCGACACATCAGAATTCAGAACTGGTGAGCTAAGCTAAGAGCGTTATCAAAATGACTCTCACACTCGCTTCTCCCATCCCCTTCTCTACCTCTACCTCTACCTCTTGTCATCTCCATTTCTCCTTCGCATCCCGAAACAATCTCTCTGTCAAATCCAAACTCCAACCGTCTTCCTCCCCCTCCCATCGAAAAACTGGAGTCATAGTTATTGGCGCCGGCCTTGCTGGTCTAGCGGCCTCAACCAACCTCAACTCTCAAAATATTCCCTTCCTCCTCTTAGAATCTTCTGACGGTGTTGGTGGCCGCGTCCGAACCGACATTGTCGATGGTTTTCTCCTCGACCGCGGTTTCCAAATCTTCATCACTGCCTACCCGGAGGCTCAAAAACTCCTCGATTATAAAGCGTTGAATTTGCAGAAATTTTACTCCGGTGCCCGGATTTACTTCGATGGTCAGTTCCATACCGTCGCCGATCCTTTACGCCACTTTCGGGATTCCCTTCAGTCCTTAACCAACCCAATTGGATCTATTTTCGATAAATTACTCATCGCGTCCACCAGATTTCAGGTTCTGACGAAATCTGATGATGAAATTCTGTCTGCTAATGAAGTTACCACCATTGATCTCCTGACGAAAATTGGATTCTCCGATTCTATTATTAGCCGGTTTTTCAGGCCATTCTTTGGCGGAATTTTCTTCGACAGAGAGCTTCAGACCACGTCGAGGTTGTTTGACTTTATCTTCAAGTGCCTCGCTCTGGGCGACAACACCCTTCCGGCCAAGGGAATCGGTGCCATCCCTAACCAGCTAGCTGCTAAATTGCCGCCCAATTCCATTCTCTTGAATACAAGAGTAGCTTCTATTGATTTGCATGAAAATACAGCGCCTACTGTAAAATTAGAAAATGGAGAAACTTTACAGAGTGAGTTAGGAGTGATAATGGCAGTCGAAGAACCTGAGGCTGATCAGCTTTTAGTGGGAAGGAACATAAAACAGGTACAGAAAAAACCAGCTCGCAGTACAGTGTGTGTGTATTTCTCAGCGGATCCGGATAGCATCCCTGTTAAAGATCCGGCCCTATTTCTCAACGGGTCGGGAAAGGGGATAGTAAACAACATGTTCTTTGCAACCAATGTAGCTCCGTCGTATGGTCCCCCCGGAAAGGCATTAGTATCAGTATCCCTGATAGGGTTGTTTGATGATGTTTCTGATGATGATCTAACGGCTAAGATTGTTGAGGAACTGTCGGGTTGGTTTGGTGGTCCAATGGTGAAGGCATGGAAATATTTGCGAACTTATCGGATTGGATTTGCACAGCCAAATCAGTGCCCACCGACTGACTTGAAGAAAATTTCAAAGTTGGAGTCGGGTTTATATTTGTGCGGTGATTATATGACTTCTGCTACCTTTGATGGAGCTTTGGTCTCAGGAAGGAGAGCGGTTGAAGCTTTACTGGGAGATGGAACATCCAGTCGAATTTAATTATCTGATATAATTTCTTCATTTATCAATTCTATTAATTTTTTTTTCTTATGTTTTTGCTCTGAATAATTTATTTGTAAATTCTGAGGTAAATTTCAATTAAAGCCTTGGCAAATCTAAGGCCTGAAATGACCCTTCCCCATCTCAATTTAAAAAAAAATATATTTTCCCTTCTCTCTAATTAGATTTTATGTTCCAAATTGAAAGAACATCGAATTTTATGATCTAATTAATACTTGATGATAATTAATTTTAGAATGATATAGTGAATGATTTGGTTATTGATTTGGCTACAAAATTTTTTAGTAAAAAAATAGGACGAAGATTCATAATAGTATTCAGGATCCTGTGGAAACTAATATAGGACAGATTTATTTATTTATTTATTTTAAATCATATAATTCACAATGAGGTATTAATGATGGCAACATTTCCGATCTAAAATATCACTTTATTGTAATTTTTATATTAAAATAATGTAACTATAATAATTTTTTTTGCAACCCAAAATACTATTTTTTATAAAAAAATCTATATATATTCCTCAAAGATAACCATTTTTTTTAATTATATATATTATTCCATAATTTTCTTTATCATTAAAAGATACCATTTTTTTTCAAAATTTCTAAAAATATTATTCCATGTTCTATCTTATTCATTACACCATAGAGATCTTCCTATTCTCTCTCTTTCTTTCTTCTTTTTTATTATCTTTTTAACACCAAAAATAAAAAGTAAAAAAAAAGAAAATAATAATGGTGTGACTATAGTGTAACGCCAAAAATAATATTTTACTGTAGCTCACAGTATTTTTAGCATAAAAAATAACATTGATCGGAGAAGTATAAAGAATGTCATTTTTGTCCCCATCTCATTTTAGCATGGATTGAAAATGACCTTATATCAGGAAGTCTTTTATCATCAATACTATTATGAATTCTATTTTAAATTAGTTTGGCTATCTAGTATTTCATAATACAATTTATAATTGATTTTAAAGTTTTATTACATAAATTTCAGAAATTTTATCTCTAACTTATTGCTAATGTAAAATCTTATCTAGCTAACTTCAATTTGTAAGATAAATATTCCACAATTTTATTTAGTATAACAAAAATATTATTTTTATTTGTTTCAACAAATTTCAAAAGTAATTTTTAATGATTAAACGTTTTGTCATTGCCTATGTGTAATATATGTACCAATTTATTATAAAAGAATTGTATGTAATATTTTTTTTTACATCCTATAAAATTTTACAATTTTATGAAATATAAAAAAAGACGATAAGAATTTACATGTATTTTATTTTATGTAGGGAGTGAGATAATATTTTACTGCTAAAATAACTCGTAAAACTTATAAAAATAGATAAAAATAATATTTTTATTATATAAATTAGAGTTAAGTGATGTTTGTGATTCCAAGTAAAGTAATAAATTTACTAATGTCTAAGTTGAGGACGGTTGCTGGAATTTACACCAAATTTATTGAAACAAAAAGTAAAAAATGGGCTGGCTCAGACAGGAAAGGGACAGAGTAGGCCCAGCGTAAGAAAAATTGGTGTTGTAATTGGCCCTAACGTGCACCAATGGTACACCCGCCAACGGTCTTCATCCTAACTCTATTTTGTCCTAACTCGATTGCTTCGTCTCAACATTATCCTCTCCTGCTCTCCCTCTCATGTCTTGCATGGCTGATGGGTAACTCCATTCATCACCAGCAGCAATGCATCAAATTCAATCTCTCACGCTCCCCCCCCACATCAAACCTTTAAGCTCTCTCATTATTTTCTTCTCCTACTCTTCTTCTGTTCCTGTGCGGAGTCGTCTGCTCAAAATTCTCCTTGCAGACAATCTGATCTCAAGCTACTTACCTCCCGCATTGTCCAGATCACTCGTCGAAGACAACTCCAACCGGTATCATCTCTTCCTAAAATGCTCATTTCCTTTGTTTCTCTTCCTGATTGTGCATTTACATCTTCTCGTAGATTTTCGAGGAAATTGAAGTTGCCAAGAGTCGTTATGGGAAGCCGAACACCATCGTTAATGTGGTGATGGAGGCCTGCGTGCATCTCAGCGTTATTAATCCCGCTTCTCGGATATTAAGCCTGGCAGTTGTGGTGTTGATGGGGTTCCCTACGGTACCCTGCTCAAGTTACTTCGTTAACTTTAATAAAATGAGTGATCCTCTTTCTGAGTGAAATTTTATCATCTTTCCGATCTTATTTTGTCTGAAAGGTTTTGGGTGACGCTCGAAGAATGGACGAAGCATTTCAAATACTTCAATCCCTGCAACAAGGTTCTGCTATCGGAAATACAAAATTGTCCGTGCCACTCATCATCGGTCCCTTGAATGCTATAATTGAAACAGGTTAGCAAACTACAGAGACAATTTATATGTCTCTGTGTTTTCTTTTAAAATTCTTAAGCATTTTTATTCTGCGTGACAAATTTGAATTATATTTTGCGTTGTCTTAGACCTGGACTCTCATCGTTGTCAAAAAATAACTTAGCTCAAAATAAAATTTTGTTTGATCAGTTGCCTTATTAACTTTGATATTAGGAAATCCAAAGGCAACTTTCAAAACTTAGGTGTTGAGGTTGGAGCCTGGAGGGGGCCGAGGGGCTAATAGATTACGAATAGACCTATAAGGGGTCTGATACCATGTAAGGAAACCCAACACCAACCTCAAAAAGTAGGCGCCGAGGTTGGAGGAGCTAATAGATTATCAATATGCCCTTAATCCTATAAGCAAGCGATGTAGGATTAATGACAAGGAAGGAGCTAAGAGGAATATATTAACAATGTTTATTGTGTCACCGATGGAATCTCGGGGCTTACTTCTATTTCCATGCTTGTGCTGTTGTAGTGCAGGAGATTTGCGCCGTGCCAATGGACTTCTTGCACATTACGGTTATTTGCTTAGTGAAGGAGGCAGTGCTCCAGTTCTGATATACAACTTACTAATGAAGGTTCTGCACTGGTCTACACTTGTTTATGAGAATTATGCATTATAGCATGCAGTTTCCCCTCTTGTTTGTGATTGAATCTGCTTGTGAGATTTAAGGGTCTTCCTTTATGCCTTTTCAGAGATACATAAATTCTGGTTGTCCTTAAGTTGCCTTGGCTGTGAAAGATGAGATATAGGGTTGACCCCTGATAGGCTTACCTATAGTACTTTCATTTTTGCATGTATTAAGGCTGAAAAGTTGGATGTCGCGATGCATTTCTTTGAGGAAATGAAGGTCACATGTGTGCATTTTGAAAGGTCCGTTTAGAGCCTATTTATATAAATGTTA
The DNA here is from genome assembly GCA_023653625.1 of Triadica sebifera. Classification (NCBI taxonomy): domain Eukaryota; kingdom Viridiplantae; phylum Streptophyta; class Magnoliopsida; order Malpighiales; family Euphorbiaceae; genus Triadica; species Triadica sebifera. Next base: position 28,321,205 of record CM042909.1, read on the forward strand.
TATAAGAACCTGGGCTAAACGGTGAAATCTATGATCTCTGGCAGGATAAAGCATGCACATCAAAGAATTACAATATTTATCTAGACATTTTCACCTACATTACATTACTTAAGGTCAGTAAAATTTGATTATTTTTGCTTCTATTTCTTAATGGGAAGTTTATGAGAGTTTCAGGTGGAGAATGACAGTAATTTCCATGATATTGAATAAAAAAAATTAATTTACTTTGTAGAGAAATCTTATCATATTTGATGAATTGGCTTCTTAACTTTATGAAGTGGAAAGCAAACATTTGGACTGCGATTTATATAACCAAAATTTCAGTAAGTTCTTTGTTTTTTTATCGTTTCTGCAGGGTTTTTTGAATGCAAAAGATTTTCGTTCAGTTCAAACGATTCTGTTGTAAATGAAATCACAACATAATTTAATTATTGATCGAACTGGTTTCACTGCAATAGTTGATGCACTGCTAAACTGTGGTTCTTTTAAAGATATACCACATTCTAATTTTAAAGCAGGCCTCTGCTATGTTGAACATGTTAGGTTATGGAATCTGTTTCAAATTAAAATTTAAAATCTTTTGAGAAGTTTTTAATTCTTGTCGTCCATATTTATCAACGTTATTGCATCGTTAATTGGTGCTGAATAACTGGTCTGATGCTTATAGAAGTTGCTTTTTCAAAAATATTATGAATCAATGCGGAATTTCATTTATAATCATAAGTTGCCTATATAAAGTCTTTGCGATCACACTGCTAGTTATGCATATCCAACTTATTATAACGCATGCACGTTACACATTTATGATCCAACTTTCTATGTTCTTTTAGCTGGTGACACTAGGGGGACCAGAAATTTATTCTTTCAACATGGAGAAACTGACGAAATAAATAGTCTCTCACACTGCTCATTAAATGTTTGTTTATCTTATTTTTAGTTGCTCTTTGTGTGTTTGGATGGCATGAACTTGGACCTTCGACCAAAGCCTCGCCTCTATCTATCCACGGTGCTTGCTTTTGCTATTCAAGGAGATTACAATATGGTAAAAAATCTTCATAAACGCTTGCTGCTAGATGCGGCAGGTTCTATCTGTCCTGCAGTTCAAGAGGAAGCTGATAATCTTCTCACGGAGGCTGCTTTAAATGGTGGTCAAGTACTAAATTCACCTAGTCATGTAAAAAAATTGTCTTAAATTTTAATTGCTAATCATCAAATTGAATTTAAATATTTTTTATTTTTTATTTCTGCTTTTTTTTTTTTCTTTTTTTTTGGGGAAAATCGCATGTACTTGCTTCCTAATTTTTTACTAATTTTCCAGTTGTTTGATTGGACAATGTAAAGGGACACTATGTTTGTTTCTTTTTTTTTTTTTTGAGGTTGATTTAGCTATAGAAAATCTCAATCATATTATCCGAAAATGGAAAGGCAATGTCATGGATTAGTCGAGGATGTGTGATATGTCAGGGTAGACATATGCAGTGTATTAGCCTTATTTTAAGATTTGGTGGATTTTTCATAGCTATTGACTGCATGCCACAAAATTTCTTCTGTCAGTATCAATAACTCTGCGAATTGTGTTTGGTTCAGTACCATCTCCAAAATTTCATTTTAAGTGGTTTAATGACTTATCCTCTTTATTATTTCTAGAAGTAATGCATTTTAATTTTAGCCTGTAAACCATATGCCTGTTATTTTCTACTGTTGGGTTTTGATGGATAGAAGAAAATTCAAGTTGAAAAAAATTGCAGCAAATCTGCTGTAGAAAACAGGGTAGAGAACAACAAAATAGAAGATTTTTTTAGAGATTTAGAGAAAGTGAAATTGATGATGGAAATTCCATACATTTTTCTACAATTTCGATATATAGAGTTACAAAAGGTCTCAAGATTATAAGTAAACCAGGACAAGAAAACATGGATACCATACTTTCAACTATGCTTTGACTTGAAAATAAGTTTTCTGCAAAAAGTAGCTTTGACAGCAACATATCAAAAATAAGAAACAAACTGAAAATTTAATATTTCTAGCAAAAGTCACACTCTCGAACAGGTACCCTTATTTTTCCATTTCTAATGCTGGTTGCTGTGCGTATAGAGGCCTTGTTGGGATTCATGAAGTCCATTCTCGGTCCTTATTTGCTTCCTCAGGTATGTAACTTTTTCTGCCATATGTGTAGATGTGCACATTCTTGTATAATTAATGACTTGTACAAAATGTAACTATATTTCTTGATCTCAACCATCCTGTTGTCACTGGTGGTTTCTGCTTTTGGAATTTCAACATTCCAGATGAGATTGATCCTCATAGACTGATGTGATTGAATCTTTGGTCGAAGGAGAAAAAATAAATGATGGATGATTGGATACCATTAAATGTTTGTGATTTTGCTATCATAATCCTTTTAATCTTGGCCTAACTTTCCCTCCAGAATATTTAATAACTTGTTTAAACTCTAGACTATTCTTTCAATTGCCTCACAACTGCTTCTCTATTCAGATATCGCCAGGTGAACCAATCAAGAGCATCATGATGCCATTAAAAGAAGCTCACCACTTCTTAGCACTGTAGAACTGAGGAGAGTGATTATGCGCTTCTTCAGGGATCTAGTTGTGCTAATTATAGATGACTGGGGCAGCTGCATTGGGCTTTTGAGCTGTGAAAATTGTAATGAGGTACTTTAATTTTTGCTGCTTCTAAACAACTCTTATATTTCTTTGGTTTTCATAAAGCTTAGAATCCAGATGACAACTTTTCTTCATTCATTTCTTAAGGTCTTGGAATTTCTTTTTGATATGGTTTGAAGCTGTAGGGAAATGATTCAGTGCTGATATGTCTGAACTACTTAGATCCATGCTAACACAATTCTTGCACAATCTTGTACAGTTAAATGCCCCGCTTATGACGACGATGAGAAATCCAAACCCTTGTGTTACGTCTGCAACATCTAGTGGCCATGTGGCTGATCTAATGTTGGAAAAAAAAAAAATAGAATGGTAGTAGTTATAAAGTATAGCAACTTACAAGCCACTGCCTATAGCTCAAGTTCTAGGGCAGTTGGAGTTTTTAAAGCTGAGCAGTTGTTTAAACTGAAAGAACAGGCATTTTGCAGAAGACAGTGTAAAAATCTTGATATGTAACATATCTCTAAATAACCATGTAGATAATGTTTTGTTCATAGGGATTAAAGTGAAATCATCCTGATGAGAATTCGGTCATGCTTGGCTTCGTTATCTGCTGCAACAAACCCTTACAAATTTTTTGAGGTTTTTCCTACTCTTGAAGGTTTTGTTCTTCTGTGATTTGTATCTTACATTAGTAAATTTTGTTCAACTCGAAACACAAATAAATTTCTGCATTTTTTTTTGGATCGAAGGAGTATGGTTCTAGTCTCGATGTTATTTTTAAATTTACAGGACATTATATGCAAAATATGGAGAGATTTAAATTTTACTTCGAGGTTCCAAGGGTCATACACTTACAAGTTCAGTTGCTGTAGCCTGTGCATACACAAATCCCAAATCCCAACAGAGTCAGATGGCCTTTTTCTACTCTATTTACTTGGATTCCTTGGAGGGCCAATCCTTCAATTCTGGTGAAATAATGTGACTATGTGAGGTTTGAAAGTGGAATTTGCCCTTGAACTTTTTTTTGGCCTTAATCGGAAAAGAGTACTTCATTTATTATCACCAAAAGATATGGCCTCTCGGCCTACAAGACCATCTAGAGATCCAGGTTTTTGCTCTTGAACTCTTTTATCTTGGACTCTCTTATGATAGTAAAGTTAATTCTTCGAATCAAATTAGTACGTAATTTATAATTTATAAGTATTTTGTTTTGAAGATTTTTTTTTCATTTTTTTTTTTAATGTTTGCACCATTTATTGTTTACTATTAGGTTACAAAAAGGGATGGAGTTTAGTGAGGGCATGATTTGAAACTTTTCTTTATATATATAATATAATTAAAATTATGAAAAATAATTTTACTAATTTGTAAGTTGTTTATAATTATTCTTTTTCTATTTTTTTTTGAATTTAGTTAATAACTGTTAAAAATGATATTGTTCTCTTTAGTATTTTTTTTAAAATGAGAATGATTACTATTTGAATGCTTATACTACTGGTTGCAAAATGGTTGATAAAGATTTTGTGTAAAAAATTATAAAAAGAACTTTTAAAGAGTACTGCAAAAATGAAAAGTTATAAAATCGTTGTAAATTGAAAATAATTTGTTGATATAACTTAAATATTGATAATTTTTTTATTAGATCTATGGACCAAATTAATAAGAAAATGTCACATAAATTAGTTTGTTTATATAGTCTAAATATTTGCGAAAATTGATCCAATGTGGCAACTGTTGTTAAAAAAATAAAAAGGGAGAAAAATTGGAAAGCGAAAATGACACTTCATATCCATGATCCACATTAGCAGAAAGCCCAAGTGGGGACCAACGAAAGTCAACTGAATTCCTTTTGTCACAAGTACTCTTTCATTTTGATCATTACTTAGTCAGCATTAAGAAAGAATGGAGTTGGCTCACTTTCACAAAAAACAAAAAAAAAGAAGGAATGGAGTTGCTTAACAATTTCCTATAACTTGTGACGACAAACACTCAAGCCAAGTACAAAAAACCTGATGCTAATTAACTTACAGCTAATCTGTCATACAGAAACATGTGACCGCTCTGTCATCCTAGTTATACTGTCATAAAATTTCTAACGTTGTTATGGCTGGAGGCTGACACGCTTCCTTGATCAAACCATTGTCTTGTCCGAGAATCTTCTCTTCTAACTCTCTATAAATACCCTCATCTGCATCTATTTTTTTGCTCAACAATCAACAAAGGCATAAAAAATGGGTAGACAAAGGTGGATAGTGCTACGCCAGCTGAAGAGGGCGGTGAAGAAGTTGAACTTTCTATTAAGCTTTAACCTGACGCGGTGGCGCCTGGCGTCAATTCTCCGTAATGTTTCTAAGCGGCAACGCCGGTTGGCGAGCTTTGATGATAGGCTGGGCATGCATGGTTGCATTGAATATGTTGAGTCTGATCGAGATGAGTTGGTTCGAACCCTGCAGAGGACGAAAAGTTGCTGCTCCGTTGAGGAGGATATTGACCAGAAGGCGAAGATTTTCATATCCAACTTCCGCCGGCATCTTTTGATGGAAAGGCAGGTTTCTTTACAGTTACGTTACTATAGAGGGAATAGTTTCACTAGGGATTACTAAGAGTTCCCAAATTTTTGGCAATGTGTGTGGATGGACAGATATCAAAGTTAGTTGAGATGGCCCTCGATCGATGTTCTACGATCATACTCACCGAGATCAAATTGATTATAACAGAATATTAAATGCAAGCTACAACAGTAATAAGTAATCATTCATAAATCTAGGAGGCTTCTTTAATTTATTTACATATTTTTTTCCGAAAGATCTTTTTTCCTTCATCCATTCATTTGTTTGATGGAGTTCGAAGGATAAGTTATTGGTAAGAGCCCTTATTAAATTCAATTGTTGTTTCTTGCAAGGAATATATATATAGTATTTATGTTGTAATCACTTGCAAGGAATATCTTCACGTCCTATACTGTCATAATTCGGTATATATTAGAAATAACATATGCGTCGTCTCCTTTCTATTCTGGGTTCCTGGAGTTGAAATTGTAGAATTTGTATTGATGATATTTCTGTCATGATTAACTAGGCAATTGTAAATGATCTGGAATAGAACTTTGTACAGGCCAAATATGATTTAGTAATCATTTGTACTTTATGTACCCTAAACCCCAACGTATTAAGAAAGCTTTATAAACTAAAAGTACTTATTATCACATAATCTTAACGCCAATAGAAACAATTTTAGCTTTCTCGATGCTATTTGAAAAAGGGAAAAAATTATTTAATAATACCCGTTTTGCAAAATGCACGGAAGTAATGTTTATACGTTTTAAACAGTATCGCTTATCCTCAAATTTGAAATATAAATAAGCAAAAATATCAGTACAATGAGTGATAAAGTATGTGCTTAATGTGTACTAATCTTCGCTAATTCATGCAATTCTAAACAGTTAACAACTTTATGCACAAATTACTTCTACAAAAAAATTAACAGACACCCAACTGTCTTCCAAATTTTTATTGACTATAAACTATATCGATCCTTAATTAGTAGGAGATATTGAGAAATGTCCATCAGAATTCATAACTCGATTCATTATGATGAACTAAGTTTCAATAATACAAATCCATCATGAACGGGGTTTAGCTAACAAATTTTCAATGATCGCTGGACAATGTTAGTAATTAAGCAGCAATTCATTTATTAGAACCAGCAGTTTCATAGTCAATGACGGTCTCGAAAGCCCCAACCAGTGCTTTCACCTTATTCTTCCTCTTCTCAAGTAGCTTATTCTTAGTCTCCTCTATCACATCATTGTATGGTGCTGGAGATTCCTTCTTCCCTTGTACCACTTGTCGCTTTTGTTGAACTGCATTTGCTTCCTCCTCTTCTTCACCATTGTCTTCAACAACTACTGCATTCTCTCCTTCCTTACACTTGACCTCTTCGCTTTCTTCCTTCTTCTTTTCATCTTCTACAGCTTCTTCTGATGAATCTGCTTCAAACTTTTCTTCCCCATTCGTATTTTCTTCTCCTTTGTCTAATTCATCAGTTAATTCAGATTTTGCTTCATCTGCATTCATACCCTCTTCGGATTGGTTATTGCTGTGATTCTTCTCTTCTTCAACTTCATCTTCATGAAATTCACTCCCATTGCTGTCTTCCTCCGATACCTTTGGTTCTTCGGCAACTACGGAAATTTCAGATGGCTTAACCTCCTCATCTTCACCATCTACATCTTCCTTATTTTCAGCTTTTTGCATATCACTCTGGATTTCTTCCTCCCTGTCAACATTCAGTACTGTCTCTTCAGCCTCTTGAACAGAAGAGGATTCTTTATCTGATTCTTGCTTGGTTTCCACATCCAAATCTTGGATTGCATTATGTGGATCATTAGAACCTTTTGATGAATGAGAAGCATTACTATTATTCTTTGATAAACTTGTGGTTCTCGTAAAGCTTGAGCTCCTCCTTATGGAACCAGGCTGAGGTTTTGAATGCTTAAGGGATTTGGAATTCCTGTCCAAGGCAGATATTTTAGTAGTTGAAGTGGGTATTCTTGATGATGATTGTGATGATGATACTGGTGATGGTGAAAAAGATGAAGAACGGATCGGCAATCGTCTATCACGATAAACAACTATCTCTTTGGGGTTTGGAGAGATGAGAGATTTTGTTGTAGATGGTGGCTTGTCAAAGGATCTTCTTCTAATAAGCTTTTCACTAGCATCTTCATGGATATTTTTCTTAGCAAGATTCGTGGATTCTAGCCTTGAGCTACCTGTAGGCTTGAGGTGGTTTGGGACCGATTTGCCTGAGGTGGTGGTCGTGGTCGTTTTGACTTTAGCGGCGGAGCTTGCGGTGGTGGCCGGTCTAATATTCGTTGGTTTGGGTGTGATGCGAGAATTTGAAGAGGGTATGACATTCTTCCTCGCTAAAGAATTGTTATTATTATTTGCTCTTGTTGCCATGTATATATCACATTTAAACACCCTGCGTTGTCAAATTGCAATTACAGAAAAGCGAGCAGGAATTTGCATACATTTCAAAATATAATTGAATTGAATTAATACATAATAATTCCATCTAGTGATTTTATTAATAGTCTAGGATCAAATATATTAGTGCAACCTCAATACCAAATCATGGTATTTATTATCGCAAATATCACTTTTCTTATATATATGACACAATTTATTATTGATTTAGTTTATGAATGAATTTATGAATCTAGTTTAAATTTATTTTATTTATTTATTTATTAAAATATATCCATTGTAATAGAGAGAAACTCAATCTATGATATACAATAATTCCTATTTTCCTTTTTCATAAAATATGACATGATCCTGTTTAACTTTTTCTTTAAAAACCCTAGCACTGGAAATATAATATAGTTAATGATTGTACATTATATTCTTAGTAAACTCAGTTTATTAATTAGACTAATATAATAACACAATAACATGAGTACATATTTATTAATTGTTGTTTTCAAATCAGTCAATGCGTATAAAACAATTAAATATGTATTACTATCTGATTATATTAATTTATAAATAATATGGTAGATTAAGTTTATCTAATAATATCTCCAAAAACTTAGACATAATATAGAAAGGTAAATTCTAGCAGTATGGTTATATTTCATGTTGAAGTTGAGAAAATAGCTAGGGAAATTAAATGGTTTACTTAATTATGCTTCATTTCCAAGGCTACAATCAATTTGATTTCAATTTGCATTTGGATTAATTTTTCTTACCTAGGAATCTTCAAAACTCTACATACTGGAGTGATCACTCAGAAAAACAGATCGGTCAGCTCAAATCCTTGGTTGATTAAATGTATATGCGTAAGAATTGACAGAAATTTCTTAGTTCTAGATACATATCTACTAGTAAAACAAAATAAAAATATGGCGACAAGAATGTATTTCCATAATTTCTGTTAGAAAAATGAACATTGAATTTGGTTGCTTAATATATATATATATATATTGAAGACAACAAAAAGAAGCAAAAAGAAAACCAATTAAGCAAAGAGAGAAAGAAAGGAAAGGGATGGCTTAGAATGGATGAAACGTACCTGGAAGAAAGCAGAATCATGTGGGAGAAAGTAAAATCATGAAAAGAAGGACAATGAATAGAAATGAGTATAAGAAGGAAGAAGAAAGGAAGCAAGTGTTTTTTAGGGGATTTGATGAAATTAAGGAGCGTGAATTACGCAGAACAAGAAAATGGGTTGCCTGTAGAGAGAGAACGGAAGCCATGAAAACAAAACAATATTCGATATATTGATAATTCAAGCTAACCGTGACAATTGGAGGAATGTTCATAATTCGTTGACTCTTTCAATACCAAACCAATTTCTGTTCTTTGTTACCAATAACGCAACCATTCTCATTAATTTTATTTTTATTTTTTTAAAAAAGAATCATCCTGTGCCAGTAGTATTTCAGATGGATCAAACCCAATATAAATTGTAATAAAATGAACAAAATTGTTTTAAATAGAAAGTTGTATGTCAATTTAGTCCGTAAGTTTATTTTAAAGCAAATTGACTAATAATTAATATCGCAAAAAGTTCAGAAAATAATTTGTATTTTCCTTCACGATTTATAGTTTGTTTGATCAAAGAATAAATTCATAATACAAGGAAGAAAAAATAATTAATATACCTGATCGAGGTATCATGAGATTGATTTTCTGATATTCTTTTAAATTAAAGTTTAATGTTATTTGTTCGCTAAGTTGAGTATTATTTTAATTGTAAAAGTTGCAAAATTAGAAGAGATAATTTGGAAATAACATTTGGCTTAATTGGTTAATATTTTAGAAAAACTCAAATAATTAAGGTTTGAAAATTTTATTATCCGATTACTCCCTTTTCTTCGGTATCAACTTGATGAAAAAAAAAAGGAAAAAGAAAATACATATAACTCAATTATATAAATCATCAATTCATTAAATTTATTTGAGAAGAATAAAAAGAATACTTAAGTGCAACTATTTATATTTTGGTGTAGATTTTCTTTTCTTTTATTTTTTTTTTAAAAAAAAACTCCATTGAGAAAGTATCATTTTAATAGTTTTTCATAATGATCAATATGTAAGTTTATCTGCGAATTTAGACAAAGGTGTAAGTTTATTTATGAATGTTCCATTAGTACTAAAATTGTGGGTTTTGAATTTTAATTAATAATAATAATAATAATAATAATAATAATAAAGGAAGCATATTGTAACTTTAATTGGATGGTAGGCTAACATAAATGCTCCTTTCTCAATGATTGAGAGAACCTTAAACACTCTGACTTGCACTTCAAGATTAAACATTTTCTCCTATCTATTATTTGCAAACAAAATTTAGGTTGCTCTTGATGATCCTTAAACCACATCACTATCAATAATTTATCTTCTAACAATTTTTTTTTAACACATTCACATTGTAAGTCATAAAAATTATTTATCTAAATCAATTGGGTTCATGAATTCATTAATAAACCAAAATAATGATTAACTTATGGGAGAAAAAAATAAATTTTATTTTATAAACATGGGACTGTTTGTAATACTTCTCTTATATATCAATTTATTATTGATTTGATTTATAAATTCAATTATTATATTTTCTTGCAAATGATATATGTATATAGGATGAAATTTTATTTTTCCTTTATTAATTGTTGTCAAAATCAGACCCAAAAAGGGGGGAAAAAGATAGTTTCTCCAATTTTTTGTTATGAAATTGCATTGCAAGATATGCTCAATTATTATTTTATTTTATTTTGCTTTTTTTGAACTGTAATTCTATTATAATATTGAAATTGGTGTTTAATAGATGTGATGGGCACTTAATTAATGAATTGGTATTGGGGTTATGTCAAGAGTAAATGTGATGATACCACCATTAGCATTATAAATGGTGGAGAAGTGATTATATATTCATATAAATTTGGATGAGACCCTGACCTCACTGTCCACAAAAAAATGGCACTGAAGAGTAGTGGAGAGTCTGGAGACCACTTTCTATTCCTCTTTTTCCATTTTTGATAGGGAAATTTTCCTACAAAAAAAAGACATTTCAATATTGAATTTGTGATTCTTCCAAACGCAGACTTACCCAACATAAATTGCTTTATAAATAAACTAAAAAGTAAAAAACCAATTAACATAATGATTAAGCCTTCTTTTGACTTCTTAATGATTCAATGAAGAATAAAATACATTAAATAAAAAAATAAAATTGTTTCTCTAATTTGTACGTTTGCTTAGATAGGAAGAAAATATAATAATTTTCTTACTATTATTTTAGAAAGATTTTGTGTCGTGAAATGTAAATTATATATATTATTAAATTTTACATTTATGTTGATTATATCTATATATTTCTATATCTATTTTTATTAGATCTATATATTTCTCGCACAAATTTAGTGAGAAATTAAAAGTGAGCTTAAAAGAAAGAATCCAAATAATCAAAATTGCAATGGTCTGTTACTTGCTTGTCCAATTATAAAATTGAAATTGATAATAAATGAATTGTAGGGTTCCAAAAATTTAAATTATTTTATGTTTTTATTGTTTCTTGTTTTTTTTTTTTCCAAACAGAACATGCCTTGCGAGGGGATTTATGGGTCCAAATTTGTTAACATGTCTCTTCTTCTACCTCCTCTTTGTATATCTCTTGTATTTAATTATATTTGTTTTATCTATTTTCAAATATATCGGAATATTTATTTCTCTCTCTCTTTTTTTTTAAAAAAAAAACTTGGACCAAACACAATTTGTAACAAAATGAGGTTGGTTTTGTTGAAGAAGTCACATCAGCTTCTTTCCACCAAGGAGGATTAGGCAAAGGCAATGGTTTGGTTCTAATGCATTCCCCTTTTAGCTAAAGGACTTTCTTTTTTCTTTTTCTTTTTCTTTTTTTTAAAAAAGAAAGAATAATCATTTGCCAATGGATATAAGCTGTGAAGGGCTTTAAAAATATTGAGATATCTTTATTTATGGTTCGAGTTAACAGTTTTTTTAAAAAATATAACTAATATAATTCAAATTATAATTTTTTTATATTTATATATATATATTAATTTAAAATATACTAAATAAAATTTATATTTATTGATAACAAATTAACAAAGTCATATTAAAAAAAATAAGAAATTAATTAATTTATAAAAAAATAAATTTAATTTTTTTTAATGAGACCTAGGAAAAGTTTTGCCGGAAGTACACATCATCATAATACAATACATCCCATTTGTAGTGGCTTAAGACAACCTGTAACTGAACAAAATCCTTTCTTTAGAGTAATTAATCAATGCCCCCACATATCCCCCAAATTATGCCCCCCATACAATCACATCATTTTCTTTTCTTTTTATAAGAATGTATAAACAAATGGAGATTATTAATTACGTCTCAGTCAATTGATGTTAGTATAATTATAATAATAATTATTATTTTAAAAAACTCTATGCTTATCTTAATCATGCTAGCAGGCAGGAAGATTAATAGTAGAGAATTTATGGCAAAGTTGGTTTCTTCTTCGCCTTCCAATTGGCAGCTTACTTCTTGTTTTCACTCGTGTATAAGTCACATACTCACAGTTGATTTGTATTATAAATTAAACTATATTTATATTTTAAAATAATTAAGATATAGAGATAAATATATTGTTTGAATACACCAATCAAGCAATATTTGCAAAAAAAAAAAATCTCACTATATAGATGTAGTGATTTAAAATGTATTTAATTTAATTGCAAGTATTAATTATTAATATATATAAGTCTTATTTGTTTGAAAAAAATATTGAAATTTAAAAAAATATTTTAAAAAAAACAGATAGCTAGATTTTTGCAAAAATATATTTTAAACAAATAGTTTATAAAAAATTAAAAAATCAGTTAAATTAAATTTTTTTAAATATACAGCAGTTTCTAATTTTGTAATATATTTTTTTAAAACGATAACACCGCCCCAATAACTGAGTTTTTGGCACTTTTTATCATATCCGAAGCAACTAAACTATTATTATCCACTTTGTTCAGCTTCTGTCTCTTTCAAATTCAACCCAGTTTTTAAAATCAAATTTTATGTAAACCCCCATCATTTAATTTTGTTTTTCTTTATTTTTTTAGATTAACTAATTCTTCTTTTTTTATACACTAATTTTGATAAGTAAAACAATGTATAAAATACTTTCTCATTTTATATTATTTTATGAATCAAATCTAAATAAAATTACCTTATAAAAGATTTAAAAGAAATAGATTAATTAAAAACAGAAATAAAATGTCTTACACGTAACATAATAAATAATTAATAAGAAGAGAAACGTGGAAAAGTAAAGGGTTAAACGTACTAATCAATTTGGTTCAATATCAAGCATGTGATAATTAATGTAGATTTGTGGGACATTTTAAAATAAAAATGACAGAATAATTATAAAAGGGCTGATGATGAATTTCTCTGTTTGCTATGTTGATCTGAATTGATTTACAAACTTCACATTTTCTTGCTTTAATATTTATTTGGCAAGGCCCAACTGATCGATTTATATTTTATTTTAAAAATAATTTTATTTTATTGTGTGTGTGTATATATATATATTATTCGTTCAAGAGCATTCAAATTGGGGAAGACAAGCGGCTGAAATATTGATTTTGAACTCTATTATATGTATATGAAGTATTTGACATGTAGAATTTCCGACTTCATCATTTGTTTTTATTTTAGACTATTAATATAATAGTAAATGAATTAAGAATAAAAATGATACCAAATATTATTATTGATGTTCTAATAATAAAAAATATGTAATATAAAGAATAAATTTCAATTCTAAAAAGGAAATATAATCCGAATTTCTAATTTAATAAGACTCAAAACTTATTTATTTAGAAAGAATAAAAAAAAAGAAACATCAGAGAGACAAAAAAAAAGGAAAATCACATATATATATATATATATATATATATATATATTATGGTTTAAGAGTTTTTTATAAAAGAAAATAAATTTAGCACTTTATTGGAAAACAGGGAGAAACTAAAAAAAGGAATTCCGATGCACATAATTTTTAAAGTTATAAATAATATTTTATAAATTAACTAATCACGTGCAGTAGTTTATGAAAAATAATTAATTACATGCAACACATTTATATACATATTATTTGTATAAATTTTCTATATAAAATTAATGCAATTTAAATAATTTTTATGTGTTAGAAATGATAATTAGAACTTTATATGAAAACAAAATAGTTAACACTGACCAATTTATCATAATTATCCTTTGTCTTTTTCTTCAAGATTTCTCTACTCATAAAATCTTAACTAAAACATAAATAAATAAAAATAAAAATAACACATGCAATTTCCCCTTTAGGAATTGCAATAAAAAAGAAAAAATATAATGAAGAAAATATTTCAAAATAATTGGAGATATGCGAATTTTATTTTGTATTGATAAATTTTATTTTGTATTGATAAAAGCAGTATATATATGTTGGGTAACTTATAATAGGCGGCTGGAGCATAAGGTTGTAAGGTCAGGATCAACGAGAGCCGTCGATTTTCGACTTTTACACGCCCTTGATCCAACGGCCTTGATTTCACCTTAGTTCAATCCTTCGTGCTTTTGCCATTGGGACGGCACTTCTGCGCCCTCCCTGCTTGTTATATTTTGCGTTCGGATGAAAACACCTTTCTCCGTCTTCTTCTCTCCTGTTATAGGAGTCCTATATTACCATAAAAACGTTTTTTTTTCTTCTTTTTCCTTTGCTTTCTTAATCGCCAGTTAAAAAGGATTTCTTTCGATTCTCTCCTTTCCCTGTGTGTAGAAGGAAAGAAAGGAAAGGTCGTATCTTTCACCTTATTTTTGTTTTTTTTTAAATATTTATTTAATGGCTTCCCGGTATTTGAATTTCATTGTGTTGATTTATTTCACGTGATATTGGTTCGTTGAATTTTCTGTTTGTTTCGTTGGAAGATTAAGATGAGCTACTATTTTTGTACTATATTAAATTTGATTCTGACGATAATAGAACTTGTTTTGTGTCTTATTAAACATTTGGATGCTTTTAACTTCGCAGATATGGAGGATGATGCGCTATTTTTTTTCTTTTAAAAAAATTATTATTATTTGTTATAATAGTTGAGCTTTTAAAGGATTTGAGCTTTTTGGAGCCCCTGAAATCACGGTGAAAGAGTCCTCTTAATTTTGGAAAAAGAAAAAGGGAAATATTGTGTGGAGAATAAGGGTGGGATAGCTTTGGTTCCTAAGAAATTGAAGAGGCCCTTTTTCTTGGAAGTGAAATATAGATTTGTAGGTGCTTTTTCCTCCTTTCCCTTCCCTTCCCTTCCCTTCCCTTCTCTTCCCTTGTTTGTTTGTTTCTTTCCTGCTTTTATCTTCAAAACTGAAACTGAATTAATTAACCGAGATGCTTCCCTTTCTGATAATTCCTGAGCTAAATTTCGTCTTATGATTTCTTTTCATTCAGCTTTTAATGCTAGGAAAGTTTCCTCTGTTATCTCATTTTTGTTTAGTTTGGTTATTGTCATCTTAGCTTATATTGGTTTCAATTTCACTATGCCTGTATTCGTGTTTTGCGGGATAAATGGCTAACTTATGGTTGGGTGATGATTCTGTTGGCAAGACAAACAAGTGACAATATTGAGTTTATTCAACTGCCTGGGACATATCTGGTTTTTTAGTTCATTGTGTACTTGGGGTAAGGAAGATTACCTTTATGTGGTTATTTATTTATTTATTACAACATGCTTCTTGACCATTTATGGTTCGATATTGAGAACCATGAAGACTTTATGTATGAATGCTTTGCAGGACTACAATTTTATGCTTGGGTGAATTGAGTGACAAAAATGATCAAATCACTGTTTTCATAATTTCCTGGTGATTGAATGGATTAGTAATTTTCTAATTATTATCCATCTGGATGCTTTCTTGGTGTCTCCAATTGGAATAAACATTGTTGTTGGTTTAATGTATATGGCTGTCTTGGGTGCATGCAATTTTTTATCATTTTGTTTGGCTTTTTCTTGTATGCTACCTTGTATATATTGATATGCTTAGATGATTTGGTTGCGTCTTTTTATTAATGCTTTCTTGTGCAACTATCTTCCTCCATTTTAAAGAATGTAGAGAATTACATTTAACAGCATCTGTTTTAAATATTATAGTTTGTTGTTACAGATTTAAGGGATAGCACATCATTGTCCATGGATGAGTATTCTGGTAAGAAAGCTAATGATGGGATGATTGCCTCTAGAAAAGGATCTAACCTTGTTTTGAGGGACACTGCCAATAATAGAGATCGAAATGCTCAATTTTGTAATCGAATTGGGTGTAACAGCAGACTAAACTCTGCAAAAGGTACTCAAATCAGCTATTCAGAAAAAGCCAAATCTTCAAGGCCACCATTCCGTTCTTCCTTAATTGGCAAGGAACTGGTTGGCAGTTCCTCTAGGAATTGCTCTGCAACTAGCAATCCTGGAAGATCCTTGCCAGTTCCCCGGAAAAAGCTGTCTTCTCAGCCAAAAAGAGATCCTTCTGAAACTGGTGAATCTGATGATGCTGGGTCCAGTGAGAATACATCAATAGAAGTTGGAAGCTCTAGTACATCAAATACAAAATCTCGTAAGAGTTTTCATGCAAAATCTGGAATTGGTAAACCAGATACTCCTACAGGTCTACCCATTTCATTAGCAGCCAAAAGCACAAGCCAAGGGACACGAGTTAGTGCAGGTGGGTATGGTCTTAGTAATCTTAGATGCAGTTCGATAGCAGACATTATCTCCACAGGATCTTCAACATCAGATTCAAATCTCAGTAGACAAAAGGGCATAATCAAAAAGATAATTTGTGAAGGAGAAAGTAGTTCCTCTGCCAGAGGGAAGAAAATAGGTGGGTTGCCATTCGAAGGGAAGAATTTTAATTCTAGTTCTGGTATCGCAATTTCTGATTCAAGGAGAACAAGAAGTAGGACTTCCAATCAGGAATTAGTTCCTGCATCAGTTAAGACTAGAAGATCATTCAGTCACACCAGGTCTAGGGTTGCTAATCATGCAAGTGGGAATAACATATCATTAAATGAGCCCCATCTTGTAATCCCACAAGTGTCTCAGCCTGTTATGCCAATTGATTCAATTTTTCCAAGTTCTTTGACACGTCAGTTCTCTATGGAGTCACCTTTGAGTCGCTCAAGGTCTTTTGGTCTAGCTGGTAGTGGCAGTGAGAGTTTGCGGAGTATTAGGCCATCCAGTCCTGCAGAAGTTGGCAATATCCGATCTTCAATAAATTGTGGGAGCTTCCAGCACTACAATATGGATGGAATTGCTGAGGTATATTTTAGTCCATGTGGTACTGCAAGATTTTCCATCCCATGTTGTAATGAATTAGATTTTGTTCAAACTTTAAGAGGGAAGAGAGAGAGAGAGAGAGAGAGAGAGAGAGAGAGAGAACTGATATAGTTTTTCTCTGGTTTAATGTCTGTTGTAATTTCACTCATAAATAATATTGTACAGGTGTTATTAGCACTTGAGAGAATTGAACAAGGTGAAGAACTAACATATGAGGTAGGTGATCTTTTGGCACTTTGACTTCAAACAGTTTGTGCATCTAGGACTGACTCTTCTTCCTTATCTTGCAGCAATTGCTTGTTCTGGAAACTAGTTTGTTCCTTAATGGATTGAATTTCTATGACCAGCACAGAGACATGAGATTGGACATTGATAACTTGTCATACGAGGTCTGTTACTATATTCAACATATCTTTTCTGTTCTGTTCCGTTCTCATAATCTTTCCTCAAGTTTATCATGTTCTAATTTGTTCTTTTTTGTTCATGGGCTACATTTAGCGCACAATAAGAACAAAATTCAAGTACTTAATCTCCATAATAGCTTCTATGCTGTTGTTTTTGACAGGAATTATTAGCGCTAGAAGAAAGGATGGGTACTGTAAGCACAGCACTAACTGAGGAAGCACTGTCAGAATGCCTCAAGACTAGTATCTGCGAGTCAGCATCTCCAAAGGACACAACTTGGGAAAAGGATGATGTCAAATGCAGTATCTGCCAGGTCCTTTGTCTTTTTCCATCTTTTCCATCATTTGGTACTTGTTATTTTGGTCCTTGACATATCTTTTCCATTAGAGTTACGTTTCATGAAATCCAGTTATGCTGACGAATAGTTAAATTCATTGATGTATTTTATTGACCTTGAAGCTTCTAGCTAACGTATTTGGTGTTTGTGATTGGATCTAGTTGATACCGGTGTAAGTTTGAGCCAAATACAGATGGGAAGGTATCATTAAATGGCTTTTTGGACAAGCCAAAGGGAAGCGTTGGCTTTATTAATTGGAGCTGTAGTGAAATGAACTCGGATTATATGAGCTTGAAAAATTGCTATTGAACCCATCTATTTTGTATCTCACCATATTTTTCACCTTATTTGCTGCCATATTTTTCTCATTGCAGGAGGAGTATACTGTTGGAGATGAAGTGGGGAGATTGCAGTGTGAGCATAGGTATCATGTGGCCTGCATACATCAATGGTTGAGGCTGAAGAACTGGTGCCCCATTTGCAAGGCATCTGCGGCGCCCTCTTCACCATCGTCACAACCTTCATCACTCTTGGAATAAATTGGACATTTGAGACTGATTTTTCATTTTGTACAAAAATTTAGTCTCTCTCCCATTTTTTTCGCCTCATACTTTTAAGAAAGATAATTTTTCTTTTAATGTACAGACCATTTCTCTTTCATGTCAATAGACTAATAAACTCGGGCACTGTTGCCTTTACACTAAGAAACTCATGTTCATCCGTAAAGCAAAAGTTGTGAATGGATTTACTCATACGTTCGTATTTTTGGTTCAAAGTCAACTTCATCTTCAGCTCTTCAGCTTAGTTAGCTAGTGTAGCGAAATGTTGGATTGATCCAACCCAAAATCCTATTAAGATAAATAGTAATTGATGTAAAAAAAAAAAAGCAGTTATATCAAAGTAATAAACTGCCTTCTCCCATAATATTTGCAGTACGTAAACTGCACAGAAAAAAAAAAAAGAGAAACTGCTTGCAAAATCTCTCTGCAAAAATTCTCTCTTTCTCTTCTCTCCCAATCCATCCAGAAAATCAAGAGGTGTTCATACCGCAGAATTGACTCAGGCTGTAGTAATCCGATCTTCCTGAAACATTAAAAATACACTAAAAACAATCACGTAAGTATCCGCTGGCTGAATTATCTTGCACAAAAAGATCAAGACCTGCTATAACATCCTTACCAAGATCAGCAACATGTCATGATTAATATCAGCTTGGTCTTATCTCCACATTTGATACGTCTCTAGGTAGTTGCAAGTGAGGATCATGAGTTCAACATCAAACCTTCTCCTGAAACAGCTATATATATATATATATATATATATCATGATTAATTGATAATTAGAAGCTATATTAACTATTTTCATATAATTATGGTTTTTCAAATGGAAGGAAGAGCTTATATTAAGAAACTGAACAAGAAAAACAGATGAGTAGAGAACTTTAAGCTAGTCAGAATGAGATATGAGATAGTACAGCTCTGAAATCCTAGAATGGATAAGGCAATAATGAGTTAATGATTGAGGTCAACAGCTCCCTCATCACTGAACTGATAACAGAGAACAAAAATTGCAATAAACGCAAAAAAAATTTCAGAGAACAAACGAGGTAATTCATGACGCCACACCTCTCTTAAATGGGCAGTCAAAGCTCATAGCATGAGCCCTAGAGAAGAAAGAAAATTATTTCCAATGAATGGATATTCATTTTTCTTTTTTTGGTCAAAGGCATCCAAACCAAGCCATTGGGGAAAATATAAGGTTGTATTGTTATCAATCACAAGAAATCTATCAATTCTCACACTAGTGACTTATAACAAACAGTATTTCAACTTCCAGTCAGCTATAGAACGAATTGTACGCAATGCATTTAATACCAGCAAATCACAATCGTAAGAGAGAAGGCTAAGATTCTTTAATATGTTGTCCATTGGTGTCATGAGCCTTTTATCTTTCACCAGCCAATTCAACTCAACTGCATCATATAAAAATTTTATCCATAAATGTTTCCACGTGCTGGAAAATCCAAGAGAAAACACCTGCGGAAAAATGCTTTTCGGAAAGAGGAAGATGGTGGCAAGAAACTGGGAGGGGTGGAGAATGGAGAGAGGAGCGAATTTCGAACTGTCTTGATACCAAGTAAATTAAATGAAAGAAAATTCAGATGAAGCTCATTGCGGAAGAAGTTGAGAAAGGAGAGCTGGCCACTGAGCCCACCCTGTCCACGTAGTAGACCTGCCTGGAATTGTGACTTTAGGCCTAGAGCAATAGAGGGCCCTAGCAGAGAGAACCGAGAGGATATGAGTGCTCAAGCCATCGGGCAGGCAGCCAGGCAGCAACAGCAGTGTCCTCTGATAGGGAAAATCTAAGTAGTATGAATATTCTAGAAAGAGACACATAAGGAGATGAGTGAAGGGTTGTTAGGTAATTAAATATACTCAAAATCAGTTATAAATAGGTGAAGGAGATAATAGGAGGGGAGAGAATGGATATTTTGAGAATTTTAGGTCTTCAAGCTCGCTTGAAGAAAGGGATTATTCCTGTGCTGTGAGTTGTTTCACATATTTTCTTTCTTTTAGAATTTTTGTTATTTTCCTAGTTCTTTTTGTTATTTTTAGTACAATGGTTTATGAGTAATGAAAGGCTAAATTAATAGAAGTTTATCTAAATTTTCTTCTTTGGGTTATCGATTATTGCTATTTTGATCTTGTTTTGTGAAAGCTGTATAGCAGGTTCTTATCATTGGTCCGACTTGCCGGATCCGATGGGTAAAACTGATGGAACCATGGAGACCCGCACACAAGCAAGGTTGGATGCACAAGAGAAGCAGATTCTCAACCTCATCGGCTGTTTGTCTTCTTTAACTCAACAAGTCACTGCTATCCAAGAGAGCCAAGAAAAATTTCAAGACCCAGTTCTTCAATGGATGAAGAGAACGGAGAAGCAATCGGTTACGAAAGAAGATCAGGGAACCAGTGATCCATTTGTGGATTCTCTAAGCATTACCAATCAATCTGTCCCCCACCAATTCATTCATGTAGATGGGAATCCTCCACCAAGTTTTGGCCGGACAATTTCGATGTGAGACGTTTCTTTTATGGTAAAGAAGGTGAAGCTTCCACCTTTCACTAGAACTGATCGACGTGACTGGTTAACTAGAGCAGAGACCTATTTTCAGATCCACAGTATACCGGAACAACAAAAAAATTCCTTTAGCACATATATGTATGAAGGGGTAGCTGTCCACTGGTTCACAATTGTTAAAGAGCTCAGGCAAGAATTATTGAACAGATTCGGAAGAGTTGCAAATCGAAATCCATACGAATTATTGGCCGCATTAAGGCAGAGGGGGACTATTGAACAGTACATCGATGAGTTTGAGCAGATTGTCTCGAGAATCTGAGGCATTATACTTGGGTTATTTCATGAATGGCTTAAGGGAGGAGATAAAAAAATTGGGTTAGACTTCTATCACCGAAATGTTGATCGAGACATGGAGGTGGCGCTGAGAAAGAGAGAAGCAATTGGGACAGATTATCACAATCAATATGAGGCAGAGAAAGAAAATGGGGTCACGTGACCAACAAGGGTCTTCATAAACAAATGGGTTTAAACACCAGAACCATAATTCCAAGCCTATCAACTGATCCACTGCTTGCAAACCCAAGTTTAGACCAAAACAAAGCTATCTCAACAAAACCAAATCTGCAATTTCCTCAAATCCCTCGAAGTCAAGGACTGAACCATCTCACTAGAACAGAATGGGAGGAGCGACAGCGCAAGGGACTCTGCTTTTAAGTGTGGATAGCCGTATAACCCGCAACAGAAATGCCCAGCGGGTCAATTTCGTGTGCTTCTTCTCACCGACAATGAAGAACGAGATGAGGGAGGCGAGATTGCGTAGCCAAAATAAGAGGAAGTAGTCGATCCAGCAAAAAGGGAGCTAATTTTCCAGTCTTCAGGACAAGACTGTTTAGATGGAAGGAGTGCTGATAGGGAAAAGCTAAATAGTATGAATATTCTAGAAAGAGACATAGGGGATGAGTGAAGGACTGTTAGTTAATTAAATATACTAGAAATCGGTTATAAATAGGTGAAGGAGATAGTAGGAGGGGAGAGATTGGGTATTTTGAGAATTTTAGGTCTTCGAGCTCGCTTGGAGAAGAGGATTATTCCTTGGGCTGTGAGTTGTTTCACAGATTTACTTTCTTTTAGAGTTCTTGTTATTTTCCTAGTTCTTCTTGTTATTTTGAGTACAATGGTTTATGAGTAATGAAAGGCTGAATTAATAGAAGTTTACCTGAATTTTCTTCTTTGAGTTTATCGATTATTGCTGCTGTGTTCTTGTTTTTGTGAAAGCTGTATAGCAGGTTCTTATCATCCTCCCTCATTTTCCACCCTCCCATTTCCTTTAGTCCAAATTTTTGATCCCCAAACATGCTGAAAATTGTTCATCTAGTCCCTGCCAATGGTCCACTGACTGTTCACAGGAGGATGAACTGCACTGTTTGCTATGATCTGCCTCCACATCTGCTCCAAAAGCGCAAGCAGAAACTGAGTTTTTATTTACATTTTCATATTGTGCTCATCACCAAAAGAAACTCATTATTAGAAACAGTTGAAATGAAATTTCACTTTCTCATGATATCCTGCTATTTGCAAGGAAACTGCAGAAAAACCGCATCTTATACTGTGATGCAGAAAAATGTAGTTTTCTGACTAACTGAAGAAAATAAACCCTGCAAAGAAAAGTGTAGTTTTCTGACTCCCTAGCATTCTCATTGATTAACCCCTGCAACCTTCCCTTGCATCTTCTCACACATGATGCAGTGATGCAAAGAAAAGTCAGAAACATAAATTCCATCTGATAAATTAGCAGTAAGAGGATCAGCACATAATAAAAAGTTTCGTGTATGAAGAGCGTGATTCATCCTAAAAGGATATTGTAGCAAACAAGGTTTTCTCAATGATTATAGTCAAGCCGGCAACAATTAATTGCAATCTTTCATTTCAAACAAATGACTCACAAGATAGATGTTCACTTCAAAATCCAATGCTAAACAAACATGTATATGTCCAGCCTTTACTGCAGCATATTTTCTGAAGAAAAAATAACTTACCCTAAATACAATGTAAGTAGCACAGTAATGAAACGAGGAAGTTAAAAATATATATAAAGATGTGAGATTTCATTTGTCTGCTGACAAAGTACTGATTTATTGGCCATTCAGGATTTGAATGAGAAGCGCACAAAACATAAATGAAGTCCTAAGAATCTACCAGAATGCCGCTAAAAATGCATAATGTCACGACCCTAGACTTTAACTAGCAATCGTGCGGCACTTAGCACGGTCCGTTGCACTAAGCCTGCCTTCCAAACCGATAAAAGCACTCCAAAGAGAATAGAACGGAACTTAGAGATCGAGAAGATTCAATAGCAAGACAAGAACACAAGAGAGTTTGAGAGAAAAGCTTTGTATTACTTGAAATGCTTGAATTGATTCAATTGAGTGAATTGAGTACAAATGAATTTACATAAGGTATATATAGGCCTCCACCTCCTCAATGGATGGCCGAGATCAATTCCCACCTACCAGATGGATGGTAAGGATTAACTCCCACCTACCAAATGAATGGCTAGGATTGATTCTCACCTACCAAATGAATGGTTAAGATCAACTCCCACCTACCAAAATGGATGGCTAGGATTGATTTCCACCTAACAAATGGAGGGCTAGGATTAATTCCTACCTACCGAAATGGACGGCCATGATCCATTTAATCTAACGGTTTACAATGGCCTTCTAGAATATTACACATTTGCAGAAAAATGTAAATTTGTGGGAAATCCTGTATGAACCTTTCGGTGCGTGACATTCTCCCCCACTCAAGTTCGCGACGCCCTCGTCGCGCCTTCAAGCTTGAACCTTTCTATGTCATCTTTGAATTGCCACAAAGTGTCTTCAGGTTCCTAGCTTGCCTCTATGTCCGGGGCATTCTTCCATTTGACCAAGTATTCCCGATAACTTGGTACACCTCTTCGCCGAATTAGACGGTCTGCCAGAATGGAATCCACTCCTCTATCAAAGGAGGTTACTACTGCAGTGGGTGCCCTTTTTGACTCTCCTCGACTTGCATCTTCTTCGTCTCCATGGTAAGGCTTCAACATACTTACATGAAAGACTGGATAGATTTTAAGCTTCGGAGGGAGTTGTAGCTTGTAAGACACCTTACCAACCTGCTTAAGGACAGGAAATGGTCCTTCGTATTTCCGTACCAACCCCTTGTGAACCTTCCGCAAGGACTTGAACTGTTGTGGTAATAATTTGACAAGGACCAAATCTCCTTCCCGAAATTCAACTATCCTCCTTTTCTTGTCAGCCCACTTCTTCATCTTTTTGGATGCCTTGTTCAAGTAGGCTCGGGCCAACTCAGCTTGCTCATGCCATGCCTTAGCAAATTTGAAAGCTGCAGGACTCTTTCCTTCATAGCTTGTAGCCAAAGCATGAGGAGTCATAGGTTGTTGTCCCGTAATGATCTCGAAGGGACTCTTGCCAGTGGATTCACTTTGCTGCAAGTTATAAGAGAATTGGGCTACATCCAGCAACTTAGCCCAATCATGTTGGTTGGCACTAACAAAGTGCCTAAGATACAGCTCCAGTAGTGCATTGGCACGTTCCGTCTGCCCATCGCTTTGTGGATGAAAACTGGTGGAGAAGTTCAAGTCTGATCCCAGCAGCTTGAACAATTCTGTCCAGAACTTCCCAGTAAATCGTGGGTCTCGATCACTCACGATATTAGATGGGATTCCCCAATGCTTCACAACATGCTTGAGGAACAACCGTGCAGTCTCATCTGCAGTGCAATCCGCCGAGGCAGGTATGAAGGTTGCATATTTGCTGAAACGGTCAATGACCACTATTATACTGCCAAAGCCTTCTGATTTTGGCAAGCAAGTGATGAAGTCCATCGAGACACTCTCCCATGGTCTCTCTGGAATAGGCAGCGGTTCTAGCAAGCCACCGGGTGCACGCTGCTCTGTCTTGTCTTGTTGGCAAACAAGGCAAGTTCTTACATAGGCTTCAACATCATCCCGCAGTTGAGGCCAGTAGTAAATAGACTTGATCAAGGCAAGGGTGCGTTTCATACCTGGGTGTCCAGCCCATAGTGAATCATGGCATTCCTTGATCAGCTCTTTTCTCAAGTTCCCCCACTTAGGAACGTAGATGCGGTTTTTCTTGGCATAGAGTAGTCCGTCACTATGTCAAAATCGTCTTGTCTTTCCTTCTTTGATGAGGACTAGGAGGTTTTGAGCCAGGGCATCATGCTCCAACCCTCCTTTGATCTTTTCCAGCAAGGGACTGCTTGGTCTACTCAAAGCTGCTAACTCCGCCTTCCGACTTAGTGCATCAGCTACCACATTAGCCTTACCGGGCTTGTATTCAAGCTTGTAGTCAAATTCTGCCAAAAAGTCTTGCCATCGAGCTTGTTTGGGACTCAACTTCTTCTGAGTTTGGAAGTAGCTAGTTGCTACATTGTCTGTCATGATCACAAAGTGAGAACCCAACAAGTAGTGTCGCCACACCCTTAGACAATGGATGATAGCAGTCATCTCCTTTTCTTGCACTGTGTAGCGGCGTTCAGTGTTATTGAGCTTGCGACTCTCATATGCTATCGGGTGCCCTTCTTGCATCAACACTCCACCAATGGCAAAGTCTGAGGCATCTGTATGCAACTCGTACATCTTACAAGGATCTGGCAAGTAAAGAACTGGTTCTTCGGTAATGGCCTTTTTCAAGTCATCAAATGAGGCTTGACACTTGTTTGTCCACTCCCAAGCAATGTTCTTCTTGAGTAGATCGGTTAGTGGAGCTGCTCTTGCTGAATATGACTTGATGAATCTCCGGTAGTAGTTCACAAGTCCAAGGAAAGACCGTAACTCGGGGACCTTAGTAAGAGGTTCCCATTCTTGGATGGCTTTCACCTTGTCTCCATCCATCATCAACTTCCCATCTTTTATCCCATGACCCAAGAACATCACCTCATCTTGGGCAAAGGAACATTTCTCCCTTTTAACATATAGCTCATTTTCTCTGAGGACCTCAAACACCTTCTTCAAATGCTCAAGATGTTCTTCCATAGTCCGGCTATATATGACAATATCATCAAGATATATTACCACGAACCGATCGAGGTAGGGATGAAAGAGTTTATTCATGAGAGTGCAGAAGGTAGCAGGTGCATTAGTGAGACCAAAGGGCATAACAAGGAACTCATAAGCACCGTACCTTGTTACACATGTAGTCTTCGGCTCATCCCCTTTTGCTATGCGCACCTGGTAGTATCCCGACCGCAAGTCCAACTTGGAGAAGTATCTTGCGTTCCCCAATTGATCAAACAAATCAGCAATGAGAGGGATAGGATATTTGTTCTTTACCGTGATCTTGTTTAGAGCGCGGTAGTCAATGCACATTCTCAATGAACCATCCTTCTTTTTCTGAAAAAGCACCGGGGCGCCAAATGGGGCTTTGGATGGTCTAATGAAACCAGCATCCAATAGCTCATTGAGTTGCTTCCGCAATTCTGTCAACTCTGAGTTTGCCATCCGGTAAGGACTCATGGCTGGTGGTCTTGTGCCAGGCTCCAGCTCAATTTCATGGTCCACCTCCCTCCTTGGGGGTAACTGTTTTGGCAACGCCTCCGGCATCACATCCTGGAACTCATCCAAGACAACTTGCACCTCCGTCAGCAAGTTTAGTTGTGGTGATGCTTCATCATCATCATACTCCTTTAGAATGGCCAAGTAACTCTCTTCTTCTCTCTTCAATCCTTTTTTGAATTGAAGTGCTGAGAGAGCTTGGGTAGTAGGCTTGGTGGTCCTCTCCGTCGGTACTAGACAAGCCTTTGGTCCATCCATAATGCACATAGAGTTTGAACATGGAACAAGGAAAGCTCTTACCTGGTCCAAGAACTCCATGCCGAATACCACCGAGAAATCATCCATGGGTGCCACAGATAAATCCACTTGGCCAGTCCATGCACCGAGACTGACCTTTACTCCGCGGGCAATTCCTTGGAGAGGTTGTGCCGCCGAGTTAACTGCTTTGAGGGAGCCACCTCCATTGGCAACCTTGAGACCGAGTCTCTTGGCTTCCTCTAGTGAAACAAAGTTGTGAGATGCACCTGTGTCGACTAGGGCTTTGGCGACTTTCCCATTGATGGTTGCATCCACAAACATGAGTCCCTTGGGGGACTTTGGGGCACTTTGCAATGCACTAAGCAGCCGCAAAGATCCCATCTTCGCACCTTCATCTGCCTCACTTCTCTCTTTATCATGAGTGGAGGCAACTAAAGCATTCAATGTCTTCCTTTTGGGACATTCTCGTGCCCAATGCGGTCCGTCGCATATGAAGCACGTCACACGGGTCTTTGAGGCACCACGTTCTTCCCTTTCCTTCCCCTTGTCTCGGGGCTTGAATGAGTAGCTTTCTTTGTGATTCTTATGGTTTTGACTCTTGGCATGGCCTCCCCCATTCCTTGCTCCAACAAACTTTCTATCAACTGGCCTCTGACCTTCTTTGTTTGAGGAGTAATCAATAAGACTTTCAGCAACGGCAATAGCTGAAGACAAGTCTTGGACACCACGTCGTTTGAGCTCAAGATTAGCCCATGATTGGAGACCATCCATGAACAAGAATAAGGAATCCTTGTCTGATGTGTCAGGGACATCTAGCAGCAAGGTTGTGAACTCCTTCACATACTCCCTTATGCTACCCATCTGCTTTAGTCGTCGAAGTCGACCTTTCGCCTCTTCCTCAGCATTTACGGGGAAGAATTGGTTTTTGAACTCCCTTTTGAAGTCTTCAAAGGTATCAATTGTGCACACCCCACGTTGCACATCTCCATGCCTTCGTCTCCACCACAACATAGCAGTGTCGGTCAAGTACATGGCAGTAGTTCGGATTTTACTGGCATGGTCCGTTACGCCAGTAGCCTCAAAGTATTGATCCAGACCCCATAGGAAGTTCTCAACTTCCCTAGCATTCCGGGCACCATTGAAAGTCTTTGGCTTAGGAACTTCCACTTTCTTGGCCTCAATGATAGTGGTTGTATTGGTTCCCGAAGCCATAGCCCGTTTGCATAGTGCTAGATCACCACCCATATCCTCAACTCTAAGCAACACATTGGAAATTTCTCTTTGGAAGAGATCACGTACCTTAACAAGTTCGGATTTCAGCCCATCAATCTCTTGTCTTAACCCACCGTCTAGCTCGTTGAGGGACATCTTGACCGCTGCATGGATCTCCGCATCCTCGGCCTCCAAGCCGCTGCAACGTTCCTCCAAGTTGTCTACTCGGTCGAACAACTCTCCCAAGTTGTCCTGAGCACTCACAACACGTGCTTCCAAGCTAGAAATCATGTCTTTCGACTTGGCTCGAGATTCTTTAGATGGTTTCCGAACTTCCTCACGACCACGTTCCATTGATGGAACTTCCACGCTAGGTGTAGCTGGGGCAGTAGCCTTCATTATACCAAAGGTAGTAAAGCTTCGAACCTTGGCTCTGATACCAACTGTCACGACCCTAGACTTTAACTAGCAATCGTGCGGCACTTAGCACGGTCCGTTGCACTAAGCCTGCCTTCCAAACCGATAAAAGCACTCCAAAGAGAATAGAACGGAACTTAGAGATCGAGAAGATTCAATAGCAAGACAAGAACACAAGAGAGTTTGAGAGAAAAGCTTTGTATTACTTGAAATGCTTGAATTGATTCAATTGAGTGAATTGAGTACAAATGAATTTACATAAGGTATATATAGGCCTCCACCTCCTCAATGGATGGCCGAGATCAATTCCCACCTACCAGATGGATGGTAAGGATTAACTCCCACCTACCAAATGAATGGCTAGGATTGATTCTCACCTACCAAATGAATGGTTAAGATCAACTCCCACCTACCAAAATGGATGGCTAGGATTGATTTCCACCTAACAAATGGAGGGCTAGGATTAATTCCTACCTACCGAAATGGACGGCCATGATCCATTTAATCTAACGGTTTACAATGGCCTTCTAGAATATTACACATTTGCAGAAAAATGTAAATTTGTGGGAAATCCTGTATGAACATTTCGGTGCGTGACAATAAGCTCCCTTCCACTGAAAAGCCAATTGTCCAGTTCAATATCTACATTACAAAGACATGCCTGTAATTCAGAATTCTTCCACTAATTTAATAACGCAAGTAACTGATATCTATCTCAGCGTTTGCTATAGATGAAGCCATGATGAGTTGTGTTTGGAGTTCTAAGGAGAAAACTATAAAATAAGCTTTCTCAATAGAATTGAATTTTGAACAAAAAATCAAACCAAGTGAGCTGTCAGCATTATTATTATTATTATTATTAATGAATAACTAGACATCATGTAAACACCAAATATTGAAAGATTCAGAGGAAGTAAGCAAATATAAATTGCAATAGAACAAAACGATGGCAGAACTTTATCAGTACATGCAGTGAATCACCAGGAGTAATTTGATTGCAGAAAACATAATGAATATCTATGTGCTAGTACTCATTGTCTCATTTAATGCACCCATCAGTCAATCACCAAGCTATAAATGGAATTCTGGAAAAAGTTTCTTACCAATAAAATGGCTGATGAAAAATGTCAATAAACTACTTGAGTGCAGCTGGGCTAAGCCTTGTGGATTTTGAATTGAGTGTAATACTATGCCAAGATCAGTAAACCACGATTTGTTGGGCTGGTCTTTTTCTAATGCATCTTCAAGATCAACTACTTTAATTTGATCTCGGAACCGCGCATTATGTCAAACATTGACATATCTTATCTGTAGTTGATAAATAAAACCAAGACGCAATATCACTTTGAACAATTCATTAAAGACATGGAATGGTTTTTCTGAATCATCATCATAGCTTTTCCTTCCATATTTTACTCCACAATCTCCCCCACTGACCACAATTTTATCATTAATTCTCACATTGCAAATATTCCCAAGGGACTAATAGTAGCCAAATTCCAATGCCTGAACTCCTAAGAGCAGCTAGAAATCTTGTTTCATGGGTTTTCACATAGACAACAAATTTATCAGAGTAGTTCATCGGGGACTGGGTTTAAGAAGATCAGTTCATGCATAATATATGGCTACAGCGACAGCACAATGTAAAGAAAGGAAGAATTTATTCAGCAGTTGAGTTTGTAAAAGAAAATGTACAAGAAAATTGTAGATGTATTATAATATACTTCGGGTGCAAAGACAGCGCATGAGATGATGTAAAGCACTTCTGCACTTAGCAAGCTGCATTACCTGAAAAGCTTCAGACCTTCTCAATGCCTCTGATATAACATAACATGTATGAGATACATGAAAAATAGAATAAAAGCTAGTTTAAATGCTAATATAATTGCCCAATGTCTGTGCCAAAATTTATTTGCTTAAGCACGTGTATGGATGTTTCATTCCCTCAGCATATGCAAAGTAATCGTTAACAGCACTAGCCAGTTTACTTCAACAAACTAGTAATTCAACCACAAGGTTGCCATTAGGTCGAGATAATAAGACAGGACGCATATGAACTGACTAATTTTCTTGGTTTAAGAAGTTTGCATGACTGTCCCTCTTGCTTTTGGGCACACATGAAAAACTTGACCACCAACTTGATGTTTAATTTCAGACAAGCACCTTTACGGAACATCTAACCCTTTGTCTATCCCATCATTTTACCAGTAAGGCATAAACTATATGCCTCATTCATACTGCTCAATTCATCACCTAAATATAGAAATTAAATTTCATGTACTGAAAAACTATAAAGATCGGAGGCTCAGCCTATATTCAGACTAAATAAAAATTCAATTGGTAGGTTTTCACAACCACCGCCTGGTTTTCTTCAAGCTACTTTAGTGTAGTCTTGACAGAAAAAAAAAAAAAAAAAACCTACTTAGTTTGCCTATTTCTTTACTCTTGGTCTTCCTGCGGGCTGCAGGCACCAGGCTTCCTAGATGCTCAGGTAGTTAATCGAGTTCTTGAGTATGTTAAGATTGCCTCTTGAGATGGCACAGAAGTGGTAACACCTGCAATTTATCAGCAAACTTATCACCATCTTGTGCTTATTCATAAATCTGTGTTCCCAGTTGGCAAAGACCAGACAAGTTGCATTCTGAAACTCCTGTTTTTTTATTTATTATTTATTTTTTCTAAGAATTGAAACTTCTGTTAATAACCTCAAATCCTGCCCTTCTAGAGGCCGTTGCAAAATCTGTCATTATCAACAAGCACGCTTGAAGTATTATTTTTTTCCTGTCAAGCATTATCTGCGAAGGGTTTACGCCTCTCACCGAAAAAGGGGAAGGAGAGGAATCTTTCCTCAAAAATTGAAATGCACTGAAAACTATAATAAATCTAATGAAGCAGCCTGTGCAATTGCCAGGCATGATGGTTCAATTTGGATGGGTTGATCTGTAGCCTGATACTAAATCATCCATAAATATTCTGAATTGCAGCTTGATTCTATAATGTGTGTTAGCCAAAGTGAATTCAGACATGTTTATAAATAAACTGTCACATAAGATTCAGATCAATAGAGTGATTCACAACTAACATTATTTCAGTTTTGTCCAGGCTTTTTTTGCCTTTCCCACATAATTTTTCAACAAATTATTTAACATGTTGCATATTTCAAAATATTGCTGAAGTTTCTCTCCTACACCCCTTTATGACACCAATAAGTTAAGATGAGGCAGCAACCTGCTGGATATTGGCCAATTTTCATATGTCAAACTTAAAAGTATATTTGTGCTTATAGGAAATGTCAAAATTCTATAACCTTCTTGTAGGTTAAAAAAGAATTATAATTCAACAGATTTAATTATCCACTAATATGGAAAAGCAGCTACTATAATATTTAAAAAATCATTAGGAGTTAAGAACCAGTCTGTTTGGGAACACAAGAGTGATGCAGCAATTACTCAAGCAGATAGATTATACACGTGTAACTCAGTTAAAAATTAAAATTCAATTCGCACAAGGACCATTCAGTGGATATCAATGTGTTATTTATATTGGAATTCCAATCAATTCTCAGAACTTAAATACATAAAGACCAACACTGCAGCTCTTGCACCAGTGATTTTACCTTTCCCAAGCTACAGAGTATCCCTGCAAAACTGTCTTAGATTTCCTCTTTGTTGGCTGTAAATCGTACAGAAGGACTTCAGCTTTGTAGCGCCAGCGCCGAGTCAGCCAACACTGATGCTTATCATACAACAGAGCCACCAACATGGGCATTCTATTTAAGAGTTTCCCTTGCTTGGTTGCTGATTAAAAAAATTTCTAATTCATACAGGGTCTGCAGCAGAAATAACAGACATTGGATGCTCAAACCCATAATGTCATCTTGCAAGGTCCGTGAACTTCAACAGAAGAGGGAGCCACCTGGTTCATTGTGGCGATCAGAATAGAACTAGATAATCAGCAGTTTCAACAACAGTTATCAAGGCCTTTGAACCAGGACAGACACCCAATTATAGCTTTGGCACAAAAAATGTTCATGGGAATCTTTTCACTCCTCAAACGCACGAATGCATATTTTCTCCAGCAGCAAGGGCCAATCTTCACCAAGCTGCTGTGGATTGAGCTCCATGGCAACTTTAAAATCAAGTAAAGACATTGAACACCGAGGCCTTTGTTCATGTATAACTTCCACTGGTCTGCTATTACTCTGCACATGTAAGTGATTAGTTGGCCAAATGCCATTGATAACCTTGCCTTGAACCTGTTGTTTTTGGATGTGGTGCTTTCTTGGATCATGCGGAGACCTTACCGCTACCAACTCAACACAAGACCTGATCAACCTCTTCAAGTACATATCCAACATATTATTCAATGTGTTTGCACATTCCATTGAGACCCCTCCAATGCCCTGTAGAGCTGCAATCTGCTCCATTCGTTTCCTCAACATCTCCGAATCAGACAATCCACCACTGTCAGAATAGCTAACAAAATCACCACTGCTTGCCATTGGCAGAGCTTGGCGGGCCCCACCAATACTAGCTGAACAAAATGGAATTCCAAGAGGCGCAAGTAGTGAGCTTCTAGAGAAACTCAAGTGTTTTTCTTGTTCCACCTCTTCCCTGTCTTCCACAAATGCTGTCTTATCTTTGCGATGTGCCCTTGGTTTTTCAGAGGGCCGTTGAGTTGACCCTTCCCTTTCATTCTCAGGTTGCTCAGCACCTGCTTGAAGATGCTGTACTGGTCTCTGATAATCACATGGAGGCACCTCTCCGTTATCAGCTATTACCTTACTGCCACAATCTTCAGCACCAATCAATTGATGCGAGACAGGATCAACTTTCCCTGTTGGCCCAAGGGGGCTAGGTCTATCTCTGAGCTTACGATCACGCAAACCTGACCTAATCTTGCGTGGGGACATTGGCAAAACCCCATTAGACCAAATCGATACATTCTGATTCTGATTTGGAAGAAGGGATCCACTTTGTTCATCCCCATCTTCTCTAGCAGAACTTTTTGATAGTTGAACTACAGATTTTGTGGGGCCCACATCATTAGTTGGTGGAGCTGCCTTGGCCTGACATGCGTTCTTCAAAATGGAGCGGATGAACTGATTGTGCAGTGGAATATTGTCCCTTCCAAGCAAGCGAAAACATGACCTATCGAAGTCACTCTTATTCAGTTTCTGATTCAAAAACCTATTCAAGTAATAAAAATACTTCTTGAACCTCTCAACCCCAACCTTCTTTGTTATCTGAGCTTTCAATTCCACCAAATCGATTCTGGAGCTCTGTTGAGGTTGCATTTCTCAACGAGGAAATTCAAACACCATCCAATAGAACTACAAAACCCCAAGACCCCAAAAGCACTCCAAAATAATGTTACAAGAGCCTCCAAACAACCACAAATTTACCTACCCGCATATCAATCCAATGCAAAACAATTCCCAAGCTCTGTATCGCGAAATACAAACAGACTCAAAATAGTACGCAAGAATGTCAAAACCCCAGTTCACGACAAGAAAACGGTTATTTCTGTTTCCAAACAACCGAAAAATCACCCGCCCAGAAACCATACAATGCAAACCCAAATCTCATCTTTGCAAAGAAACCAAAACCCTAGAGATCAAACTCAGTCGTTAAGCTTATCCATAACCCCGAAATCAAGCAAATTGATTTAAACCCATAAAAAATCAAAACCCTAAGTTCGAATCACCAAGCTTAATGGCTTGCAACTGCACGAACCACAAAATTATATCAGCGCACCAATTAACCCCGCCTCCTACTCCCCACCCGGCATCTAAATTTAAACACAAAAATTTAAAAGCTGGGAACTTCAAATTTATAAAATTGAAGTTAAGAAAGAGCGATCAGTGGAGCTGGGATATTGTGTTAAGAACAGAGCATCAGGTGCAGAGGAAATTCGAATTGCAGAGGAAAGAAGCGCAATGAAAGAGTGAAAACTAGACTGGAAAGTGAGAGATTAAGGATTACAGATACATTGAGCTCTAACCTTAACCAACTTAGCCAACTGCAGAGAAATCGATAGGCTCGAACTCACTTTGGGCTTCTCGATTCTTGGCTGCTTCGATTCTTCGCGCTTTATCTCTGTTTATATGCTTTCCTTAATAATATTTTCTTCACTGCATTCTTTCTTCGGTGTTGCTGATTCGTATAGAGAGAGCTTTGCTTCGAGTAGCTCGATCCCTGCTATTATTTATTTTTCTTTTTCCTCTTCCACCCTTTCCTTTTATTTTCTCTCTCTTCGTCCCTTCTTTCTCCCGAAGCTCTCACAAGGTCTTGGCTTCCTGTTTTCAGTTCTTACTAGATACTAGTACAAACGTGTTTAATTCTTTTTTTTTTTCATGTTGTTTTTAATTATTTTTATTAAATTTAATACCTATTTATCTTTCTTTTTTTTAATCCTTTCTTTGGGAAACTCTTAATGAAAAATAATTAAGCTTAAGGTAAATTTTGGATTTCAAAAGTTTTTACTTATGTCCAATTTATTTTACAGTTACTTTTAAATTAAATAAATATTTAACTTTTCATTCATATTTAATTTACTTTATTTTTACGAAGAAAAAAAATACTATTTACCCAATTCCACTTTGAATATCAACATATATAACATTTGCAATCTTATATTAACGAGGTGATTTATTACATGTGTGAAGTTATGCCTCTCATAATGATGATGGAGTATGATTTTCCTTTTTTCCATTTTTACCTATACCACGAGAATCACTAAAAAAAATTGATTTGCATTCAAATTGTCCTTGCAAATTCAACACTTAATTCCCTTTCTTCCTTCTTCACCGATAGCTATATCTATATTTGAATCAACCAACTTGGCCTTTTCATGCCACCGTTAAAACTCCTTCAACTCTTTTAGAATATTGATCCTTATCTTCTCTACGTACGATTCATATCCTTATTCATTTATTTGCCTGACATACCTAATCAGTAACCATTGATTTGTACTGTATACAGCAATAAAAAGCCGCTCTAATTCTTAAAACTTCCATTCAAATTTTAAATCAAATAATAGCTTTATAAAAGAAAATAAATTCATCTATACAGCATAATATGAGTGTTCAAGGTTGTCAGATATTAAAAAAAAATCCCATTTATATGCTTTTAAGTTGAATCGAAGCAATTTATTGTTTGAATCCTACCATAGCTTGAATTTCAATACCATGTTTATCAACGCACAAAAAAAAAAAAACACTCATATTTTTATAGAAATTAAGAAAAATTAATCAATAAAATTAAACATTTTTTTTCTAATATATTCAAACATTAACTAGGAGCATATTGAAAAAAATGATAATTTATAGTTGGAAATAATAAAATGCATTAAAAATAAATACAATAATATATATAATTATCGGTTTTAATTTAGATTTTTCATCTTTCATTAAATTAAAATAAATGGTATAATAAGAAAAAAATTTGTCATGTAACTACTTCATCTAACTTTTTTTTTAAAAAATAAGTAAGACTATTAGGATCATTTTATAGTTTTAAAAAATTAGTCTAGTAGCTAGTTTTCATATGAAGAGACTAAGGGTTCGTTTGTTATAGTTTTGTTCTAATCTTGTCTTATAGTTTGTAAATTTTACAAGTTTGTTTTCTCCTTGACAGTAGCAAATGTTATCAAGAGGCATGGGGAATTAGCAGAGCATCTTTCTACGTAGACCTCTAATGCGGATTATGAATACATCATTCACCTTGTTTGTCAATGTGTTTATCTAGATTTTTTTTTCTTATCTGTTCATAGTGAAAAGCTTTGATATTTATGCTATACTAGATGAAAACATAATGCGGTTTCTGTTTCACATTTATTAGTTTCACCTGAGTTTAACAAAGCAATTATTCCAAGTAAATGTGCTTAGCTATATTAAGTTATAAAACTTAGTGATTTTCAGATTTAAACAAGGACAGTTTCTATATGATATTCCCTGTTAGTTGAAGAGTGTAAAAACTTATAGCAATTTTATGTTGCAAATGGCGAATCTCCCAGTGTCTAATGTATCTCCAGCATCTTTCTAAAAAATCATCAATGGATAAGTGGCATTTCTTAGTATAAAAATTGATGGATCAGAAAAGTCTAGTCCTGAAATATAATCTATATTCTTAGCTAGATTATAACACTATCATCTGGTTTCCGTTATGAATTTTCTGCCTTCAAGAAGCTATAAATTCTAAAATGGTTAAAGTCTTATAGAATGTTCGAAATTTACTTAAAATGCTCACATAAATAGTTGAGAAAATTCTTATATATTATCCATAAAAGAAAAAGGTGACAATTGATACGAGATACCTGTCCTAGGGCTGAATCTTGTACGAACATTGTATGAGTACATGTTGGTACATGCTATTTATCTTTCTGGCAATGGCTATTGATTGCCATTGACTGCAATGCAAATATAAATGGTTATGATTCCTGGGCATTGAGTTTGTTGATTTGTTTATAATATTGATATGTGTAGGGATTCTCACAAGATGATATTTGAGTGTCTACAAAAAGAATTTGAAGCTGCACGAGCATCTCAAACTCAAGGAACTTCTTCGTATATGCAACAAGTTATTAGGAACCTGGCCTAACAATCTGTTTGGAAAGTGAGAAGGAGAGGGAAAAGGAAGAAAAATAGAAGAAGAGAGGAATAATGGGGGAGAGAGAGCAGAAATAAAGAAGGAATTGAGAGAGAATTAAAGAATTGATTTTATTATTGCTTGAATTTCCTATTACGATGAGAAGTTGATCTTATATACCGAGCTATAGGCACAAGACACTAATGGCATATTTGGTATACGAAAAGAATAGGATTCCATGGGAAATGAAATCCTTTTCCTAGATTGTTATTTTAGAATTCCAATATTTTTTTTTTGGTATGTTCATGTAATAGTAACCTAAATCCTATTGTTACGTACAATTTATTTTTGCTAAGGGTATTTTTGGAAATATAAAATGTTTTATTTAAAAAAATACGGGAAAAATTCCAAATACCGACTGAAATATTTATAATTCTTATATACGAATCATAATTCCATTCTCAATTGTTTTAGCTACCAAACTTAAATTTGGAATAAGGATCTCATTCCTATTTCAAAATTTATGATACTAAACATGCTCGAAGGGATTATGCTGCACCAATTGCCAGAATTAACTAACTAATAGAAGCAGTTAAGGCTAACTAATTGATTAAACTAACTCCAAACTAACTCTCTGTTTTCTCTGCTTCTTGCTGGAATGTAACACCTGCAGAAAAAATGTATAAATTTACAGCACATTTGACTCTAGCTTTATAACCAGTGTTTTTCTAGATGATCTGCCTTCAAATCTCACTTCACCTTCTGCGTGTTGTGTCCAGTTTAAGGCTGCATTATTGTAAGTGCTTTGATTAGAATAATGTTTTATTAATTTTATTTCAGAGGTGTATTTGGATGGTGAAGAATGGAAAGACGGGCTCTTAGCTACTATAAGAGAAAGGATACAACTCCACCGAATACTTTGAAGTAGTTGGATATTGCATCGTTTCTCATTATAATCAATTGTTTGAATTGTCTGAAACAGTTAATGTCTAAGTTTATTTTTTTCTTTGTTTAATAGACAACATCATTTCATGTTCTTGTCCATTCTCTATGTGGTTGATGTCATTATATACTTTAATATTTCCATTGCATAGGATCAAATGTTGAATACGTCATTCTTCGCTTTCATTAGGTTCACAGGGAAGCTGACAGAAAGGCAATGCCAGGGGACTCAAATATGATGCCAGCTCATCATTTTGAAGGAAAAATTACGTATAGAGCTGGAAATAATGTAATATTTCCCATTTAGCAACACATTTGATATGTGAAGGAGTTGGAAGTAAATTCTTTCCCTAGCTGGACTAGATAAAGTTACATATTTGATGCTTGCATGACATGAATTTTTATTTGGAAAAAGATTGTTGTATTTGAAATTTGTCAAAACAAAAATGATTGAACCTCTACTCAGCAATAAGGAAGTCACTTTTTATAATTCACATGTGTGAATGCGTGCATGT
This sequence comes from Triadica sebifera, assembly GCA_023653625.1. Taxonomy (NCBI): domain Eukaryota; kingdom Viridiplantae; phylum Streptophyta; class Magnoliopsida; order Malpighiales; family Euphorbiaceae; genus Triadica; species Triadica sebifera. Next base: position 28,359,542 of record CM042909.1, read on the forward strand.
GTGTGTAAGAGAGAGAGAGATCCAATATGATTCATGGTAAGAGGCTGTTGGAGCAGTTGATATAGGTTTTGGTTGATTGGGACTTTAAGAAAATGATACCCATTCCTCCTATCAGACTGATACAAGAATATAAGAAGGCAAGCTTAAATTAATGAGGTGATTAGTTGCAAATTATAGTCATCACTTGGTTCAAAAGGCGAGTCAATGGCCACTTAGTTCTTGGCATCAGTTTGTTAGTTTAGGCTTAGGTGCCTTTATCTTAACCACAAACTCGGATTGTGCAATTATTTCTTCCACCTCTTTCCCCATTCTAAGGTTGACAATTTTCCTAACTGAAAATAGGAAATAGAAAAACAATGAGAACTCCAAATATCAATAGAATTTTTTGCAGGTTTAAATGCTAATATTAATCAGGGCATTTTCAATCTTACATTTGTTGGGCTGAGTTATTTATTGAATATTTTGTATATTTGTTCTTTCTGTGAACAGGTGATTTGTTGTCTAGAAGGGGCAAGAATTGGGATTCAATATGAGACCTCTTTTGCATGTATTCTGAAGTGATTTTCCTATAGCATCTTCCAGTACAAGTGGTATAGTTATGCCATTTTTCCAAGTTGTATATAGCAAATACTGTTTACTATCCATGGTCTTCTGTGACTGCAAATATTGGATTAATAACCATTTATTTGGACCAATAAATAGTCATAATTATCTTGCCCCTTTATGCTGTCATCTAAATAATGCTTGCTGGAAAACCTAAATTTACCTATTGTTTTTTACTTTCTTTTTGAATGTTCAAGCATTGTGATTGCTTTCAACGGAATTCAATATTCTTTATAATTTTGGTCCATGTATTCTCTTCCAATTTTAACTTTTAAAAATTTATTGCTGCACATTATGACTTGCTAAATGACTTTTATGTGAAAGTTGAATAGTAGGTTATTTCTATTCTTTTTCTTTTCCACTTTAATAAGCAGAAGACTTCATTTGTATTTAACTGTTGTTGATTTTTGATTGGTATGCCCCTTCTTGTGGACATGATCCGTTGAGCTGATTCATCTGTTTCTGTATCGTTGCAGGAGACCCTTGTGAGCTGTACCATTGTGTGCTTGAGAGCCAGTCATTTCTTGAAAAAATGATTGTCCTTAAACACACTATTCCTTTCTTTCTGCCAATACGAGAAGCAGAAAATGATCTTCTTTCTTTCAATGCTATGGTAAAGTTGGTTTCCTGGCTTGTCTCCTCCTTTTCTATCTTTTTCTTTTTTGACGTTGCTGTAATTTTTAAGCCATCTCAATGCTGGTCAATTTTTTACTTTCAGAGATTTATAGATTACATTGGACAACTTTTGCAGGCTTATGTTGACAGAAGAGAGCATGTATAGTTTTAGTTTACATTTTAAAAGTCCAAGCCTTGCATTATTAGTATTAGGATATTGTCATTTGAAATCCTTATGTCCATACGTTCTTGAAAATTTTCAATTTTTGTATCTTGGCCCAAATGAATTTAGCCATTGTCCCCCCCTTGAAACTATCATCAATTCACTCTATTCTTATGTGAACCTTTAGGAGGAGTTTTCAGCTTGCTAGATCTAAAGTAATAGGTGACCCATTGTGTTCCTCCTAGGGAGGTATTTTTGAAAACCCTTGTTTGTTTCCTTACCTGAATAAACTATAGAATTACATTATACCCAATTCATTGGCTCTCTTAAAGGAACCTAGAAATGATGTGACAGGAAATAACAGAGGAATGTAAAAATCTGCTTAAGATGGTCTGAGACCTGTTTTTTTCCCCTCAAATCAAGATCTATTGTATAGGATCCTCGAAGTTTATAAAATGGTGCATGAAAATTTGGCAAATCAGTTATTAGCGTCTTATGTGGCCCTTATTTACATTTAAAAGTATAGTGTTGCAGTCGTTTTTTTCAAAGGCTATATTTTTAGCAGCATGCATGTATTTGTGTAAAACGAATAAAATTGTACCTCATAATGCACTCTCCTAAGTCTCCTTTTGAGATGCCTTTTTTTCCCCTATTTGTTCAATTGCCAAAACAATGTCTTGCTTCTTCCCTTTTAACTCTTTTCCTGATGAAGTGGGATTTGATAATTTGTTCTCGGTATAAGATCGGAACTTTTGTTTATGCTGATATAAAATAGCTGAAGTAGTAATATGTTTATCTCAATTCTTAGTCTGTTATTATACATTTACTAATACCGCTAAATGTAACACTTCTCACCCCACCTTATAATAGCGGAGCAAGACGGTCCTAAATGATTAATCTTGACATTTTTATTTAGCCAAGCTTATTTACTAGTTATACATCATAATTTTTACGAGATTTGTTTAGTTTTATTAGTTTTTGACGATGACCTATAATTGTCCTAATGACCTGTAAGACTGTAACTGTCAATTTTGATTTTAAACGGGCATAGTGACGTCTAATTTTCGGACTTTCTATTGGTACTTGTTGCAAAATTTGATAACAATAATTTCAAAAATCTCAAACATATAACTAGGTTCTTTATCCAACAACATATCCATGCCATTTTGGCATATAATATGAACTTAATACAAAACATCACCCTTTTTGTTAATCTAATACCGTGCTATTTTATCTAAATAAACAACATTTTTTTTCTCTTTTAACTTAACAAGCATACTTGTTCATTTAATCCTTTTTTCCAAATTCTTGTTTCCATTCTCGAGTTTGAATAAGTCACAAAATTGGATAACTTAACATCTATTCTAAATATCTACCAAATTTAGGCTTATGCCTAATATTACAAAACTAGATAAATTTTTATATAAATTAATTCTAGTCTTACCTTTTATTATTTAAATGCCCAAATTTAATTACAAGCAAAATGAGAATAAAATAAAGAAAATTACACCAAAAATAAAAACAACCCAAAATTGGGTCTTCAGTTGCCATTTGATGGCGGGACACACATCCTTTTGATAGCTTCAAACCCTGCCTATCTACAGCTCCTATACTTGCGCCATCATGCTAAGCAAAAGTCTTGCAGTGCATGCTTTTGACTAACACACAAGCATGCTCATAGCATGCATCATTATATGAATCATTACACCTTGCCTAATCTATTAATATCATTAAAAGAGGGTTGAGAAAATATTGTAGTAAATACATTGAACGGATAAGTTTGCCCCTGAGCGAAACGACATCGTTCCCAAGCTCTTTTTTCCTGCCCACCCCGAGGTTAAAACGACATTGTTTATTTAGTCTAACTGCTTTGACCATTTAACCCCACCACAAAGCTTTTGCAGGCAGCCACTCCCTCTTCAATTAAAAAGCCTATTTTTGTCTTTTCACCATAAACTCTACTCTTATAGCTTTACCAACCAAAATGATTGCTACCCAAAAAAAAAAGATTCCTTCTCTTTCCACTGCACCCCCTTGCCCCCTCTCCCAACTGCACCCTTTCCTCCCACGATGATTCCCAGCTCCACATTTTCTTTGCAACGCATTGCCTCTACCTTCCACCGCCCACACCGCCTGGCTTCCCACCAAAGATTGACGCCGACGTAAGCAGATTTCCCGCTGTTGAGCGGATGCCCAACTGGCTTTGACTTCTCCCCACCTGCATTCCATAGATCCGGTCTCTCTCCCCTTTGTCCAACCCCTACATTTTCCAAAACCACATTCTCTTCTCATTTTTCCACCTTTATTTTGGTCCTCCTTTACCAACTGGCTTCCCACCAGAGTTCGACGCTAACGTAGGTAGGTTCTTTGAGCTGCCGTTATCATTTCACAGGCGTGTCCATGCTATTCATGCCGGCGGAGTGCAGATACCGCCACAGCCGCACTCCTTTGCCTATATTCCAGGGATCGTGTGCGTCCTCTTCTCAGTGGTAGTAAGAATCCCGATATTTCTCTCTTTATTTGAATGTGTTTGCACCATTGATCTGTGTTTTGTATTAAGTGTTGTGCTTTGTTGCTTTATTTATAATTTATGTTCCTTTGTTTTTTTTAATATCCATTTCCCTTTTACTATTTTTTATGCGTGTGATTAGTTGCTGACGGTGATGATTTTTATCAAAAATTTCATGCCTCTAATTGTAACCTCTTTCAAATTTGTTTATTTTTTTAAATTTTGTTTTATTTTTTTATGATCTTAAATTTTTCATAATTAATTATGATTCCTTATCTTATGTTTCTACTCAGAATCTGGTGATACAGGTTTTTTAATTTTGTTTTAGGTAATTTGGTTGCGATAAGAGACCCTTTTTTGAGTGGGCCGAATTACAAAAATGATGGGCTACAAATTGTCACCGGCTCATGATTCTCATACCTCATTTCTGGACGGTTCAAAAATGTTGGTATGGGCCCTTTTAACCTGTTATGCATTTTTTTTAATTTTTTAATGCTTCCAGTAGATGAATCTAGAACATCTTGATATTACACGAATGAAATTAAACTATGTTGGTTAGCTATGTTGGTTAGCTATGTTTTGGACTTGAGCTTTGCATAATATTCGTATATATTGTGATTGTGACGGTTGTTGTTGATCAAATGGTTTAAATTGGATGCATATCTCTTAATAGATTAGCTGTCAGAATGTGTATCTGTTTTATTTTTAAAATGTATTAATTTGGATATATTTTTTTATCATTTTCTAGACGGAATCTTTTTAGACAATCATTGTTTTTTCTAACCAGAATAGGAATTTTGGTTCATTTAGTTAGTCTAGTTTAGTTTAGTTTGGTTCCTTATTGTTACCTTTCAGTGAACCTGAACCTAATATAAATAGCAGCCCTCTACTCCCGCTTTCCTCAAGCTGTTTTTTATGTCTCTATTTCTTCCTCATAAAAAAAGGGTATGCACTTTTTAGTTCAAGTCTTATTTATACAAGTAAATCAATAAGCAGTGGCACTAATATAGAATTTGTTGTTTCATTATTATTTCGATTGAATTTTCTTTTTCCTATACTTTTTACTTATCTCATACTGAGATTATTCGAATTTTGATTTTGTACTGTTGTTTTAGAAATTTTTAAATTTTGTTTCTCTTTCGTTATTTATTTTTTTAAATGTTGTAGCATAGTATTTTAGTTTATTTAAATTTACTTTGCAGGTGTTTTCTATACTCTCTACATATTATGGACAAGTTGAAAGTGAAAGTACTCTCTGTAAATTTAATTGTTTTTTCTCCCTTTTTTACATTTTAACATCAACTTTTCTCTTTCTCTTAATTTCTGAATAAGATAAGTGTTTATGTTATTGTATATTTTAATTTAGGACCTTCTTATTTCAAAATATTATCAATGTATTAACTGTTTGCATCCGGTTTTATATGCATCTTTTATGTTGAAACATTATTTTCGATTTGTATTAAAAATGTTTCTGGTGGTATTAATTCTGGTAATGATATCCCAATTTTAGAAAATTAAAAAAGTATTATTATATAAAAAGGTTAATTTCTAGGTAAAAAGCTCAATTAATTGATGATGCACTCCAATCAAAACAGAGATCTTTCAATTTGATCGGTTACAAGAGTCACACAACACTAGAATCATACATTCAATATTATACCTTAAACACATAAGACCAAACTTACCTCATCAACTTCTATATTGAAGCGTTTAATACTGCTAAGTGCACCCACTGGATCTGATTTTACAGTCAGCCCACATGATTCAAGGATATCATTACGACAAACTCTAACGATAACACAAATTGGGTTCTAAAACTCTGACAAACAATTTCATGTTGCATCAGCATCTAAGCTAATTATACTGAAAAACCATGAAGAATTGAAAACCACATGCAATTTTTGAATACGGACTTAAAGATTTAAGCATGCTAATTGGATTTAATCAAAACCAATTAATTATTTTTGCTATCTAAAATACATAAAAGAAAAGCTATGGAGATAATTAATTACTAATTTTGTAACTTTAAGTTGCTCGAAAAGGATGGTTTATGCTATAGACAACTTCAAAAAGATAATAAAAAGTTGGAAACAAATTACTTGTTCACATGCTTTAAGAGTGATATATATTATCAACCCAAAACCTTTTAAAAAAAATTGTTGTAGAAATAATAAGTTATAATATAACGGATTTTTTTTTATCATATTCATTTATATTTAGTGTAGACATTTATAAATGGATAGTAACCATATTCATGTATTATTATAAATCTTTTAGTACAATGCTTTATGAGAAAAAAAATATTAACTTTCAAAATTAAAGAAATATTAACTGCCTTTGGACAGCCCCTTCAACATTTCCATGCAACACTAATGGGGATTTCATTAGCTACACATTCTCTATAAAAAAAACTTAGTAGTGACATTATGTCATATATTTTTATGTTATGTTTATGTTTACATCAAATAATATTTTAATTTATTGATACATGTGTGAATTGATTTACTAACTAAATGTGTTCTTTTTCCAATACAACGCGAGAGTAACATACTAGTATAAATGAATTGTAGTATGCTTAATCCCTAAAATTATAACATAATTCAACCGTACATAATTTTATTACAACAGAAAATCATGTCATCAATTCAATAATCCAAACTTTCTTGAGTCTCAAAATCACTAATTACAATAATAGATAAAATACATTCCCAAAATAAGTCTCAATTAAATAATAACATGTATTATATTATTATTATTATTATTATTATTATTATTATTATTATTATTATTATTATTATTATTAATCTATTCAATCCTAATTTTGTTAATGGCCCCAATGTTGTAGTCCTTAACTAGTTGGTGATATACTAGGGTTCTGCATTGAAGAATTGTTTTTTTTTCCCTTCAATGATTTAGCTTATTACTGCTCTCCAATAAAGGAACTCATGTTTGAGAGATTGCTGTAATTTGCTATGTCTCAAACTCGTTGTCAATTCTTTTGCAGGTTCGGCTTATCAAGGAGTTGTATGGAAATCAAATTGGAGAGCTGTATCATAGCCATCCCTACCATATGGTTGAATTCATACTGAATGATTATGATTGGTTGGTGCATTTAGGTGCTATTTCGTAGAGTTTATTATTTTCAAAACATCACTATATTTTTTGAGTTCTTTGTTTTCTAACTCTGCCAACAATCAATGCCTTGATGATTTTGCTGACTTTTGTTGGTTCTCATCTCATCTTTAGCTTTACCTACAATTGATCTAAATTTTACTTTTTATTTTGTTAGTGTAACAAAAGTAAATATGAAGTTAGGAATAGGCCTTACTGTTGGGTCTTAAATTTTGATATGGTGAGATTGTGTCAGATTGTGAAGATCAAATACCTCACTTAATATATCAGATACATCTTCATATTTACTTATGAATTGTTTTATGTCATTTATGCTTTACTATTTGATGTGGCAGCAAGGTTATAGTCAGTCTTAGATATGCAGAACTCATCTCTGTACTTCCAACTTGAGTAGTCTTTGCATGGCCAGTTAATCAATTCAATAAAAATGGAGCATTGGGACGTCATCCAAGTCCAAGTCGCCTATCTTATGCTGAGGATGCCTTAAGAACCATGAGTTTACCAGAAGGTGTTTTAAGTTTTTTCTCCAATACAGCTTATATATTTGACAGTTGAGGCCTACCATTACATGATGCTTCCTCAAGGCCTTTTACACTCATTTACTTGTTTTTTCCCCTGCTTTTTTTCTTTGGATAAATCTACACACACACACACACACACACACAGAGAACTAAATCTGCAGTTTTTGCACGGGGCTTGAAGTTGAGTTTTTTCTCTTTTTATAAAAGACATTGCAATTTTTGAAGGCATGTTGAAAGGCCGGGCTTGCCCTGCGTAATTTTTAAAATCAAAATTGTTCTGATGTTATTTCTGCGTAGTCAAACTACTTTAACCAATCGTGATCCATTCTCTCTTCCAAATTGGCTTAATGTCCATATAATTTGACCCTGATTTTGGTGTTCTATATCCGAATTTTTTTTTAATATGAAAAAAGTTTGGTGAAATTGAAAGCAATCTGGACTCACTTTCAGTGAAAGTAACTAAACCTTCAGTATTTTTATTTGTCACTAGCTTTCACTTGACCCTGCTCTTTTGTCTATTTAGTTGATTATGAAACTAAGTTTGTAGATCTATTTTAGCAAGTTAATAACACATTGTCATGGACTTAGCTTGTTTTGCCATAACTCATTTCCTGAGAGTGCTTGCAATTTTGTTACTTTTTTCTTCTCCTGATCAGTTACATGTTTCTCTATCTCAGCCTTTGCAGAGATAGTATTGAGTCTGCCTCAAGCCATTCTGCAAATAGTCGAGGATATGAACCCCAGATGATGCTTCTCTATCTTTGCAGCAAAATGGCAATGTACAAAGCTAAAGCAGAATAGCATGTAGTAACATAAATCCGTTGGTTAGCTGGAAGATCCTTTATGTCGCTGCTGAATTGTGAAAGTGTTTGTATCTTGATGCAAATTGGAGTAAACTTTGGTGTCACCAGTTTGTATAGCAAGACGACTAATTTTTTGCAAGCATTTAACTTGCATGCAGCCTGATGGATTGAACATTTTACTATTAGACATGCAATCAGAAAAACTAATTTGATTGTTGTGGTGGTGTGTGTGTGTGTGACATGGTGTATTTTATACAAGGAAATAGCTGATAACTTCGTTGATGGCATGCATGTCCTGCAAGTTATGGCTTATCCAGCATTTCCAGTCAAAATAATTTTAATGCCCTCTTTTGTGGGAAGATGGATCTTAAAGGTGATTGTCAAGTTTGCAAGTACAGAATGTTGGTTGCTGGATGACCATTTGACAGTTTCCATGTTTTATGATGCGTCTCTTCTTTTTCGATACCAGATTCAATGGAAACAAGTCAGCAGAGCATACGTGCGCATTCTCCTAGTTTCGATGTTATTTTTTGATCTAGGAATGAGGGGAGGGAGTTATATTGCATACTTAGACAATAGGTGGCATCTTGGGTTTGTAAGTGTGGTTTAGTTTCACATATTATTAATTTTCTGTAAGCTGATGACTCTGTTGTACGCCTTGTTTGAATCTTTGGGGTCAGTTGTTACCGGATTTTTCACTTGCGCCAAAAGAAAAGGAAAGGAAAATTAACTACACCATGAGGCAAATCAACTTTGATTCAATGAGGAAAATTTTCATCCCTGCTACATTTGGCTCTTCAACTACATGAGGCAAATCAACTTTGATTCAATGGTTTGTGTTTTTGTTAAAGCTGTTAAATAATAGATTCCTACTATACTAAAAGTTGAGAGGTAGGACTATTCTATTATTTAAGAATGCCTTGAGATAACACGGCAGCTACAATTTCATTTTCAAAGATTTAACTTGCATATTTAGCAGGGGGCAGAGGACACGGCGCTAAGCATGTAAAAGTAAACATAATAGAAAAATTGTAGACTGAAAATGTATAAAGATTCTGCCAAACTTTCAAAGGAGAATTCCTCTCCGCAGACAAATTATGGCAAGAGATTTATCATTCTAAACTATAGAAATTTCAATTAGGCCTTCTTCGTCATCATATGATTTTTTTTCCCTTTTTTCTTTTGTTGGTGGGTGGAGTTTCCTCAGAAAAGTTTGGTCACTTCCGAGAATTCTAACTCTTTAAACTGTGTAGTGCTGTTGAATTGTGTCAATATCTAATCCCTTGAGCTTCACTACGGACTCAACATGCCCCTTGAGGGTATTTAGCTCCCTCAGCCTGCACAAAAAAAAAAAAAAACCGTCACTTCCTCTTGAGTTTCTTCATAAATTATCCGGATGACAAAAGTTGGGATTGCTTTGTATGCATTGAAAGAAAAGTGGGATTCCTTTTTTTTTTGGGGCCCAGGCATGTATCAGTAAGCTAGACCTATGCTTCAATGAAGAAGCAATAGCACCTTGTACTACGGCAAAAGAGGTTACCTTGCCACCTCAGCGCGCCGCTTCGCTTGCTCTGCAATTTCTGAAAGCTCCCTGTAGCTACTCTTTTCACCAAAGAAGGTAGTTGCTTCAGGTGGTTGAAGGCCATGAAGAGTTCTCTGTGCTGTGGCCCATTGTGCCTCTCTCTCTTCTTTTCCGTAGTCTTTCTTGGTAGTAAAGGCAGTCTGTTTCAAGAAGGAAGCAAATGAACACATTGCAATAAAAATTGAATCAGATTCAGGATTCTATTCGCAAAATAAATAAATAAAATACCTTGTTCTCCAAAAGATTATCCCAAGCCTTGCCGCTGAGAATGTACCGAATTGCAAATTTAAGAAGATCAAGTGGCACATAGGTAACCACACTGTAAATCCAGATCACGCCAGCCCAGCCCCAACCACACCCCTCAATATGAGCAAAACCCCAGTTTGCATAAACTGCTATCAATGTTGCTACCTTTAATGTATAGAAAGGTTCACACAGATTAAAATCTTCAGAACCGGAATCCCACTAAAAATTTCAAAGGCATAACGCTTTTGACCCTTTCGTTCTAATTTTATAGTGCAATTCTGGAATATGATCTACAATTTTTTATATGAAAATGAATCAGCTTTCAGAGACTGCAACTCATGGGTCTCGTGATACGCACAGAATTGTCTCTAATTAAATAGGAAAGGGTTGCGCTTCCGTTTTCATCAGCATGAGAGAGCCAAAAAAAATTAAGCCAAATAGAGATTAGAAGATATAAAAGAAAGCATTACCAGCTGAGCGATTATGAATGCGCTAAATAGAAGAAGTCCAGGACGTTCAACGTAGGACCAGCTGCGAGACCTTGTAACAAAAATAAGTGCCTGGCTCACAATACTCACTTGTAGGTATAAAGCTGCCATCATTTCAGGTTCGCTATTATGCAATGATTTTACACCAAACTTATCCTGCGAAGTTAAAATAAATAATACATAAGTTCTCAAGGTGTTAAAGCTAAAATAATGGTAACTTGATTCACTAATTAGATGTAGAAAATTCTCTCCCCAAAACTGATAATGAACTTACTTACCGAAAAGAAGTTGGTCTCTTTCATAGCCCAGAAAAATATCACTGTCATGAGAGCCAAGTAACCACCAAGAACAACACCAGTACTAAAAATTTCTTTAAGTTTCCAGCTATCTGGCTGTGGCGATGGTTTCACTCTATCCTTTGATATTGTCATGATTGTTCCTAGATGTATCATGATTCACAGAATTCTGTTAATATTTATGCTAAATCCAATGCAAATAGGCAGAAAAGAAACGCTGGCACAATTTGAAATATTATTCAAGAGCTCACCGTCGTTTAGAATAGCAATGATAAGAACCATGAATGGAGCAAAGTCAAACTTCCATATCAAGGCAATAAACATGAAACCAAACTGGCATATTAAAAGCAAACAAAAAATCACGTGTTAAAATCAATGTCTAGAACACAAAGGTGTGATAATTTCACATATTTTCGGTACTTACCACAATACGGATTGTAATTGAGACCGCATAAATCTGTGCAACAGAGAATAGACAAAATAAACTAAGTCTGCTTGATTACTAAGTTTTTTGAATTACCGACAACGAAGCAGAAAAATACGAAGCAGAAAAATGTAACTTACGGTATAATTCTTCATCCTTTGGAATATAGCCCTGCTGGTAAGCACTGCACTAATAATGACACTAAGCCCAGGTTCAGTAAGGACGATGTCAGAAGCACCTCTGGCAGCATCAGTAGCATCAGCAACAGCAATTCCAATATCTGCCTTCTTCAAAGCAGGGGCATCATTAACACCATCTCCTGTCATTCCACAGATGTGTTTCTTCTCCTGCAGCCTCTTAACAATTTCGTATTTGTGTTCTGGTAATATATATAATAGGAAAAAGTGTGTCAGCAACTGGAAGACTCATTGTCATTTTAAAATTGAATTTCATCTGAAAATAGTTAGTGATTATTTTGTTTCAATAGTGCGGAAAGTTGAGTAGTGTTGGGACCCATATTGGTTGAAAAAGAAAAAAATGGGTAGTTTATAATTGTAAATGAGATCAAACCAAAATGTTTTGGTGAAAAAAGTTTTCTCAACAATTTTCAAGATAATTTAACTACAATATGTGAGATTCAAATGGTACAAGTTCAAGCAATGATGAATACAAGCATAGAGATGATGGATACAAACTCATGATGTACCTTTGAGATTCAAAGATTACAAGTTCAAGCAAATCAATATGGAAATGAATGATACAAGTCCAAACCAATCAAAATAGAGATGATGGATACAAGCTCAGAACGTAAAAATAATGACAAATTAATTGGACTTGAGGGGAGTGTTAGAACCTACATCGGTGGAAAAAGAAAAAAATGGATAGTTTATAATTGTAAATGAGACCAAACCTAAAGCATTTTGTTAAAAAAATGTTCACAACAATTTTCAGTCCATAAAATTAAAACTTTCTATTTGTAATGGACCAAACCCGTCAATTTTAACACCTAGAAAGTCAAAACGATGTGGACAAAGATAAAAGAAGGAAGATAGCACCGCTAGTATTGGATTTACTCTATTGAACTTAAGAATTATGCAGAAATTTGGCATCCTAATCACAATGTCTTGTGAAAGATTATTGCTAAGAAATATGGATGTGGGTGCATGCAGAATAGTTCAGCATTCTTGTACATATGGAAGATTTATTGGAGTATGACCCTAAGAGAAATTTAGTTTGAGTAAAATAACAAGTATTCATTGTATTAATAATAAAAATAAGATCAGCACTGCATTTAAAACAAGAATAAGCCAGCGAAAAATTCACCAGGAAACACTCCAGCAAATCCATCAGCCTTTTCAATCAACTCGTCAACAGGGAGGGCTGCAATGGAAGCATCCTTATCTTGGCCAAGCAATGAAGAAGACGGATACATGTTTGTTCCCATTCCAAGCCTCCGACCAGTTTCCTTAGCAATGGCAAGCTGATCCCCTGGATATTGAGTGAACATCACACGCTGTCTAAGCAATGGCCTTTTATTTTCTTTCTTTTTTTTTTTTTCAATAAAAGATTTTAGTTAGTGAGAGCTTCAAAAGTTATTACCAGTAATCATTTTAACATTCACCCCAAGGTTGAGAGCTCTTCTGATGGTTTCAGCACTATCATGCCTAGGAGGATCAAACAACGGCAACAGACCAACAAGTTGCCATGGGCCACCTGCACCATCCTTCGACTTCTCAGGTACTTCCTGTCCACATATCATCAAGGGAACAATAGATTATAGAGGTTTTTTTTTCTAACTAAAAATAGAATATAGATAAAAGAATTAAATTGAGCACCTGTCTTGCAACACCTAAAGATCGGAGCCCTCGTTCAGCAAATTTATCGATCACTGCATGAACCTTCTTTTTAACATCCTCCTTGCTATTGCACAGGGTTAATATCTGCATCAAAGCAAAAAAAAAAAAAAAACATGAGTTGGAAATATTATATACCTAAAAGTTTCACGCTTCATGTGCTAGTACAGGTAAAAGATATGGTTACCTGCTCAGGGGCACCTTTGCTAGCTCGGTGCCAGTTTCCGTCAGAATCAATGTAGGTCAGGGCAGTTCTTTTGTCCACAGGATTGAATGGGAGGAAATGAACCTCTCTAACACCAGCCCGAGCCTGCTCAATTATCAATACTATCATGATTAAAAACGCCAATACTTATAAATCTTAGAGTCTTACAGCATAGGACAAAACGACATTATAAGTATATACCTCCTTTGGGTCTGCAAGCATCCCTACTATTGCAGCATCAATAGCATCCTGATTTTCGGTTCTTGAAGCTCTAGCTGCAAGAAGGATTACATATTCTTTATCCACACCCTTCACAAATACTTCAATTAGGCTCCTATCAACAGTCAGCTTGTTCAGGGTCAGGGTTCCAGTCTTGTCACTGCAGAGGACGTCCATTCCAGCCATTTCCTCAATGGCGGTCATTCTCTTTGTGATTGCACCTTGCTGAGAGAGCCTGTGTGAACCAATAGCCATGGTGACAGATAAAACAGTTGGCATAGCAATTGGAATTCCTCCGATCAAAAGAACCAACAAATTGTCTATTCCATCTCTGTACTTGCGATGCTGTATTGGGTACATGACTATAATTTCAATGAGTATTCCAACAGCAATTGAGCAAATACAGAAGTTACCGATGGCGGTAAGAACTTTTTGGAAATGCCCAACTTGATTGGTGCTGTCAACTAGATGGGCAGCTTTACCAAAAAAGGTATGCACTCCAGTAGCAATCACGACAGCTTCGATTTCACCCTGTTTACATGTTGAGCCTGAAAACACTTCATCGGAAGGGTTCTTGGTAACAGGAAGTGACTCCCCAGTAAGGGCAGATTGATCGACCTTCAAAGGATCACCCTCAAGAAGACGGGCATCAGCAGGGATTATATCTCCCAATTTAATGCTGATAATATCCCCTGGAACCAAAATTGAAGCTTCCTGCTCAGTCCATCTACCGTCTCTGAGAACCTACATTTTTTGCCCCCAGAAAAATAATAAATAATAAAGATTAGTTTCAAAAACTGATGCAACCAGTTAAATGTTTGTCAAATATCTCTCGTCACCTTAGTCTTAGGAGCAAGACCAGCCATGAGGGCTGCTGCAGCATTTCCAGCATTGTTTTCTTCAATGAAACTGATTGTGGAGTTTATAAACAACAAAGCAACTATCCCAACAAAGTCCTGCCAATCTGGAGGTCTTCCACCACCATTTGCCAAAGCTATTGCCATCACTGCAGCAGCTTCCATGACCCATGACAGTGGATTCCACATAAAGCCCAAAAATTTGAGAATTTTGCTTTCCTGTTTTGCAAAGCATAGAATTGAATAAAACTGAGAAACAGAAATTCACAAAAACGAATAGCTAAATTACCAGTAAGTTCTATTTAGGCCTTCTTTTGGACTAATATGCTAGATTGCCGACTGACCTTTTTCTCTTCAAGTTTGTTTGGTCCAAAAACTTGAAGCCGGTTGGCTCCTTCCTCTGAAGTAAGACCTTCCCTGCTACATTTCAGCTGCTCAAACACTTCTTCAATAGGGATCCGTTCCTGCAAACAAAAAATGTCTTAGTATAAAGAAACTGGAGAGTCAATAAAACGAATTCATTATTATCTCATTATTTCTGTATTATCACGATATCTCAATATAGCAATTATAGAAATTTTTAGATGCTAAACAGAATATATTTGAATATACAAGATTGTATTATGCAACGGGTGCCATATAGCTTACCCATTTTTTGTCTCTGAAATATTTTACTAAGGTCTCCCGCCGACCGCATAATTTGGGAAATTATCTTATATTCAAAGTTTGGTATCTGGCCATATTAAGTGAAAATATGCAACTACAGCATGTTTATGTAGTCACTTAAGTATGCAACTATAACCTGAAAAGAACCCAGTAGCCAAATAGCAGGCTGCTAGATAGAATTGGTTGTCTTCCTCCTCCATCAGTCTTACTATCATCAGAATATTAAAATTTGTTTAACGGACAGAGTCTTTGAATTATTAAATATATTACCGTTGATGCACCCAATTCCAATTGGCCCCCAACCAAAACAATTTAAACATTCAAGTAATTACGAATTAGGTGTAAACTATGCTGTCTTCCAGTCAAATGTGAAATCGAGCTAAGGTGAAACTCAAATTTCTCACGCAATAAAAAATATTAATAATTCAAACTTAGTGTTTAATTAATTTAATATTTTGTGTTCTAGTTAGGAAGCCCATAGGCTGAGAACCACGAAAGTAGTCCCGCGGGCAGGGTCATTATAACATAATTATTGCTTAAATGGAATTATACTTGGATCAGTAAAATTCGAAATGACATCAGATCGAAGTAAGATAATCGAATAAGGAAAACACAACATAAGTAAATTTAGGAAATATTTGAATTTTTAATGATTTTTTAAAAATATTTAATTTTTCCAATTGAAAAAAGAACTCAATAAGGAAAGGATAAATTATCTGCCAACCGAAATAGTAGTAGATAATCTTATAGAAACAGAATGTTAAAAGGGCACGCTCCACAGAAGCGAGTGGATAAAAAGGATATAGAAAGCAAAAACCCGCGGAGGAAATGAATATGATTATCAAAGATCGTACGTACCAAAAAAGAAAAAAGAAAAATTATGGAAGATCTTAATCAAATTCTTTTATTGGACACGTAACTACTTTGAAGATGCGTGCGCTGTAAATTCACTGATTTCATGTGATTTGGGCCGTGAAAAACAGAATCACGTATTTCCTTTTTCAAACCTCAAATAAAACATCCAACGCCTCCCCTGCTCACTGTCCCGAAAATATATGCCTTCTCAACGAGAAGTTACGTCGGCGATATCCTAAAAACATACATCCACGGATAGACACGATTTTTCCTATTGCCGAAATATATACAAAAAAAAGGCACAAAACGAGATTGTAAGATGAATGCAGAGCCTAAATTTAGTGAGATTCGTCCACAAAGTCATTGTAATTTTAGAAAAATAAAAATTGAAACCAAAAGCAAAAGCGAATTTTTTTTAGCAGAACAGAAGCAAAAGCAAATCCACTCTGTGGTTTCAGCGAGACACAATTGAGACAGAAAGTAAGACCATGCATAACATGAGAAGATCTCAAAGTTCACAGATAATTATTCATCATCATAAAGTTACGTTGCAGTGAAAGGAATTAATATAAATTAAAAAAATTAAAAACAGCAAGCAAATTAAGAGAGAAATAAAAGGAAAACAAAAAAAAACTCATGCTGTTTATGCTCCACTGTATATTTTCGACAGAATTGAGTTAAGAAACTGAAATTAAAAGCAAGAAAAAGGAAAAGCAATCAATGGAGGATACTGTACCAGATCAACGGACTCGTTTTTGATCTCTTCCAGACTGATGGCGCCCTTGGAGGACATGTTTGATTAAGTTAAAGATTGAATAATAAAACTAATGATTGTGGAAGAATAAGCGAGAGAGGGAGATGTGTTACAGAGAGTAGTAGTGGAGAAGGAATTCACTAATGAAGGAGAAAGGGAAAAGAGAGAAAAAAGAGAAAAAAAAAATTAATTTTCTGTTTTCCTTTCTATTTCGTCCTTTGAATGAGGGGATGGAGTCGTAATATATACTGGACTTGGAGATATGAAAGGCCGAGGTGGGGTCTAGTTTATGCCCTTTGTCAACTTTGATTTGCCACGCGCACCCCAGTGGACACAGATTCTCCACCTCTTAGGAGAGTTTGAAATTACTGTTAAAAAGCAAGTTTAGATACCTGTTCCCCTCATTTTCTTGCCTATAATTATCCCCTTTTTTCAATTTTTTATTTTTGCAGTGATAAATGCACTCTCTAAATTTTAATTTATGATTATTTTTACTTTTTCTGAATTTTTATTTTTGCAAATTCTTCATAAAAAAACATTTTATTGCAATATTTGTGTGAGGAGATTAAAGTGGGAAAAAGTAGTATCTAAGATTAAATAGATTAAAATGATGGTATTAATTTAGTTCTTTTTGGGAAAATTAATTATTTCAAAGCAAATTTGAGAAACAAATTACACTACACCTTTAACCATTTAGAAAAATATACACCTTACACCTTGAATGAATTTCCTGAATATTTTCTTGGTTAAAAAAAAGAATTTTTTTTAGAGGCATATCCTTTGCTTTGAATTATGTTTTTCGTCATAAACAGTTTGTGCAAAACACTTATCATCTTACTAGTTTTTAACTTGGATTTGGGTACCTTCAACATCCAAAAGAATAATACTAATAATAATAAAAAAAAAATTTCAACATCATAACTAAGCAATTTTTAGAATCTTTAATAGAATTTATTTTCTAAGAATATATGCAATGATACGAATACGATGTATGTAAAACTTAAAAATTTAGATTTAATAATTAATAAGTATTGATTTAATGGTATTGATCTACTGATTATAATTGGAATATCTCAAATTTGAAGTATACTTGAATCATTATATTAAAAAAATTAAATTAAATATAATTTGATTATATGCAAAGGGGAATAATTTTAAAATTTTAAAATTAGTAAAGAAAATGCTGAAATGAACATACATAGGACATATAATATTAAAAGTGGTGAGCTATTATTATTATTATTATTATTATTACACTTTTTTGGTAAGTTTTGCTATTATACTCTTTTTTTTTTCAACAGTTGCCGCATAAGAATAACCGCTTGTCCCTTTAATTTTAAATTACATTGTTAGCTTCTTCTGGTGAGAGTTCTACTTTAATTGGATGGCCATTTAAAAATTAAAAATATTATTCATTCCGGATTTGTTTCCCTTATTTCAATTGTTTTTAGTTTATATTCAAAAAAAAATTTGATAGAAAAATTCACAAATTATGACTTGCCTATCCATTTTTATGTATTTTTTTGTTCTATTTTTTTATTAAATTTTTTCTTAAATTTTCCTATAAATTCAAAATAATAACTAAATAAAAAAATAATTAATCTAACAAGAAAATATTCGAGAATCTTTTTTTTTAAAAAAAAGAAAATATTAGAGAAATTATATATTATTGGTGTAAAATTGATTTTGTTAATTCGTATAAATATTAAAAATTGGAATTCTATTTTTACTTAAATAATAAACCTAGCAATTAATTGAGCATGACACGCGTATTTACTATATATGTATATATATACAAAAAAAATATTGAATTTTTATTCATGACCAAATCAAATATCTTACTCTTGAATTTTTATTCATGACCAAATCAAATATCTTACTCTTACTCTCAATTACATTTTAAAAATTTTGAAATTTGGATTTACATAATATAAAAATTTTGAAATTTGGATTGACCTTGGATTTTTGCTCATGTATTTGGGATTTGGGGAATTAAAAAGTATGCATAGGTAAAGTAATATTGCCGAGGCTGTAGCTGACTGAATAAATAAATAAATGGAGCTTGGATAAAAAAAATAAATATAAATAAATTAAGGGAGCAATTATGCAAATATGAAGAGAGGGTTGTGTTGAGGGAAATTAATCCGCAGGAGCAATCGTCTAAAATCTCTCCCTTAATTTGGGGCTTAATCAAAGATCAGAGCTATGGAACCTCAGTTTCCTTCCCTTAGTAAATTGTGGATATTGTCTTCTTTTGTCCCCATAGCTACAGTACGCACGGAACTGGTGGATCTCTTACAATTTTCATTTTCTTTTTTTTTTGCTTTTCTCCCACCATTTATTTTAATTTTCAGATTAAATTAATACTCAAGTTTCAACTTATATATATTTATGGAGGGATCTCTTGCAATTTTCAAGTTTCAATTTTATATAAATCATCATTTCTAGTTAGCTATCTAAAATTACTTGTTTAACTTTAATTAAAATTTTAAAAGTAAAAAAAAATGGTTGAACTTCTGATGTAAATATAATTTAAATCCAATATGAAAAAAA
This sequence comes from Triadica sebifera, assembly GCA_023653625.1. Lineage (NCBI taxonomy): Eukaryota > Viridiplantae > Streptophyta > Magnoliopsida > Malpighiales > Euphorbiaceae > Triadica > Triadica sebifera. The sequence goes on from CM042909.1 coordinate 28,378,886, forward strand.
GGGGGTTCAATTAAAGCTGTTGCTTTCGCTGGGACTCCCAATTTCTCTGTGGTTGTGAAGAATTCAAAATAAAAACACTCTCTTAAAATCAGAATTCGTGGGTAAATATATATATATACGGGTTGGGAATGGAACCCTAAATCAACAAAAATTAAAAAAAAAAAAAGGACAAAGTCAACAGACTCAATACTCAAGCCAATCCAAGTGGAGAAAGGCAGGTTTATCATGACAAATCTCTGACTGTTGACTCCTTTGGTTTAATGATAGCCGTTGGATCTCCTTTCATTACCTAAAAGACGTTCGTCTTTTTTACCATGACCATATTGATATCCATTTATTAAATTATCAATGGCAATTTCCTTCTCTTTTTCATGTTTTTCATGTCACGAATTTTTTCATATTCATATATTAATAAATGAAATTAATAATAAAATAAAATTTCTCACAAAAAATCAAATTCATGATTATAATTTTCATAATTTTTTAATAATATATTTTTTTTATTAAATTGATTTATTATGAATTGAGTTTAGACAACGGTACAATTAGGGTAAAAGTTTAAAATGATTAGAGGATTGATGGTGATTACGTTTATAAAATTAGATGGGTCAATGAATTGGACCATAACAAAATTTAATTAGAGTTCAAGTTGGAGATGAATTGGGACCTCTAACCCACAAGACGGTGGGTGGGCGGCAGAAATTTTCCAATGAATACACATTGCACATTTGCAATATACATCACCCTAAAAGCTACATTCAACAGCTTCATCATCCCTTTCTTACTTGCCACTAATTGCTGTTTTTGAAATATAATCCGGCATTTATATGGGAAAAATTCAAAAATAGAGATGTATAACAATTTGCAAGGAGAAGAAATATATCTTTAATCTATTCTTTCTTTCTTTCTTTTTTTTTTTGAGAGAGAGAGATTTAATTAATATTCATTTTCATTACTATAAATGCTAACATCCACTTCAATATAACCCTCATCCTCGGCCGTATTGGCTAAGTCATTATTCATTAAATGGGCATCCAATTAATTTGATCGACAAGCCAACTTCATTTTTCCAAATGAGAAAGCAGAAAAGTCTTCTAACGGAGATAGTGTAAAAACTATTCACATTCCACTCATACCTAACATCACCTTCAATGGCTAAACGTTTTTCAATTTTATTTTATTTTTTATCATCCGTCAAATAGCATCATATCCATTTTTTTTTTATTTTTCTCATGTTGAACTTCTACTTCCCTTTTAATTTTAATTTTGAAGACCTTTCAAAGTTTCAATTTGTATAGGAGAGAATAAGAGAACATCTTGTTGCTTTCTAATTAGAAATCACCCGGCCCGCCAGCAGTCGCGAAAATTCTTTAGGCAATTAGGTTTCTCTTCTTCTTTTGTTTTTGCGGTCTTTGTAAGGCATTATTAGCCTTTATAATTTGTCGCAATCACATGCTCTGCTTATTTTATTTGACAAATAGAGTCCGTACCAAATGTACATTTCTTGTTTAATTAATTATTTCTTGTCCACATCTTTGCTTCGCTCCTGCCAAATATAACCCGCTCACATCACGAATCAATCATAAAAATTATTAAACAATTTCAATTTTATAAACCAACAATTAATTAATTAATTAATTAATTAAAAGAATTTCCTTCTCACAGTAAAAAAAAATCCTTTAATTAAGGCATGTTGAAATTGAGTAGGATGCATTAGCAAAAGAACAAAGAACCCCTTAAATTAATCCTATTTTAAAGGCGACTTTGACTAGCTTTTGAGAAATTAAGATTAAGATATGAGTGTATAATTAGAATAAAAGATGAAGAATATAGATTGATCTCCTATAGGAGAAATGGATCAATAAGATTATTGGCAAGATATTGCCCTTTTTCAATTAGATAACCTTTTGGAGTCAGTTTATGTAAGAAATTGAAAATTTGAGCTTCTTCTAAAAGTTAGCATGGAGAAAGTTTTCTAAAAAAAAAAAATCAAGAAAAATTTATTTCATAAAAAGAAAAAAAGAAAGAAAATCTAAGTATATTTGGGGACAAGCTAGGGAAGGAGTAGTGGTGACAGTGGAAAGAAAATAACATATCATGTTACTATGCTGTTAAGCTTAAGAAAGAAAGGCATATAATGGGGATCATATTCCCACTCAAACATTAGCCTTTTAAATTGGTATGGACTATTTTCATTGTACCAACAAATGGTTTTTTTTTTTTTTTTTCAGATGTTCACTAAATTACTTCTCTTATATTCTTCAAACCACATTTTTGACCCACTTGGAAAGGATAAGAGATGTACACTAATTTATTCGGAAAAATGCATCTCTGAATCCCCAGGGAATTATATAATTTTTAACAATGAATTTTATTAGATTTCTAAATATTATTTTTAATTTATATTGAATATAAAATCGAACTCAATAAATAAAACATATGTGATGATTCAGGAATCTAATATGTGTTGTATTAACAATTTTATTTCATTTAATTTGTCATTTTTTGAACTAAATATATAATAAAATAATTATCTAGGGACTCAATGGAAAAACGTTTTATTTATCATGGACTCAAATATGTAATATCCTAATTTATCGAGAAATATATAGAGATAGAAAGGTAGGTTTAGTGGAAAAGATGGCGTGGAGAATAATGATATTGATGATAAAAATTGGAGGGCATAAAGGTTCCAGTTTCTTTGGCACCATTGCTTTTCTTGCTGTCCTATCAGTCTGTAACTTACAAAATAAGATTCTAAGGTAACAGTAGGCATTTGTTGTTTGAAAACAATCGCAGAAAGTGAGAGGTGGGGACTTTGTGGAAAAGAAGGGAATTTAATATTTTCCCATAAGATGAAAAGGTTATGAAATATTTTAAGTAATTATTTGATGAAATATCTTTTAATTAGGCTTAGATTAGTACGATCAATTGAATACATGAATGATCAAAGAAAATTTCATAGGATTAGGTAAAAAAATTTCTAATTAATGACGTGCTTTGTTTTCTCTAGTACACCCCCCTATGTAACCTTGAAACAGGGAAACCTATCTAGCTAATTGTATGAATCACTTGGAGTTGATGTGGAGGAGATAGCCACTAACTAAAATGACCAGAATATATACCCATGATTTCCTACCCTCTATATATCCCTTCAGTAAAGAAGCTAAATTCTCATTAATCAACAAATTATAAAGTATGTCTTCAAGAAACAAATTATAAAGGATAAATATATTCTTCTTTATCATAAAAAGAAATACATGAAGATCATTAGTTTTAATGGAAGCCATACAGTTGGAGCCATTTACTTGAATGACCCTCAATTAGGGTATAAAATGTGTGAGGACTCACAATCCATGTAGGGTTCTCTATGTCCTGAAAATTTGACCTTTTAATTGGATCCAAAATCAAGTCAATCTTGGATGCAGACATTGGATGTTTACATATATACGAATTCTTTTTTTTTTTTTCTTATTCACAAAAAAAAGGACAATTCCAGGAAACTATATATGCAAAACTGTCTTAAGATTTAGAAGCAAAACTGAAAATACACCTCACCGTTGGATTTGGGTAAGAAGAAATGCTTCATGTCATGCTTTAATTGCAAAATTTTATAATATTAATCGGACTTTTTTTTGGCCTAAATTCAATATATTCATTTATTTTATGGACTGATTAATTAATAATATATTATTATATAAAAAAATATTCTTGCTTCAAAAATATACAATTGTATTCTGGCATGATCATAAATTATTGATCTTAAATAAACATATAAACCAAATTAATATAAGTAGAATTTTCTATCTATTAATTGATGCAAAGAAACATTATTTAAATTTCTCTAAGGTTCTGTAAGTGTGTGTGTGTGTATATATATATATATATATATATATATATATATATATATATATATATATATATTGTGGATTCTGAAGGACTAACGGAACCGTGATAAGATCAGAATAAGGCATGAAAAAGATAGATGTTTCACGGAAATAGCTAAAGGATGACAATTGAACAAAGGATGCTTTTTGCTCAAAGAAATTTGATCATAGGAAGGGGAAACATGAAAAAACATTAGAAGAAAATAAAATAAAAATAACTATAGACCAATAGAAGCATGCCAAATGGTAATTAAAGTGGAGGAAGCAGTACTGAATAATAAGTAAATATGGAAAAAGGCCAAAGGCTCTAGAGAAATGCACTCACATGTATGCATGCTTTGATCAAATATATAAAAATAGGTAAAGAAAATGGAAGGACAATAAGTAAGAGAAGGGAAGAGCAAAATGACTTGCCAAAGGAAGCTTAGGCGCTATAGTTATTGACTATTAATGTAGCGGTGGTTGAGACTTACGTAGCTTACATGTGATATTGTCAAAAGTATAACTTCAAAGATGTATATCACATGCATATGCAGCCCCAACCCCATGAAGAGGACCATTCCTTGTGAAGAAAATATCCCTTTAATTTTTGTTGTTATAATTATTAAAATCTATTCTTGAAAGTAATATATATATATATATATATATAAAGAGGAACAGATAAAGAAAGGGTCAGGAACGGCATGATTTGCAAGAGTTTGAGCACAAACAAAGACCCACTAAGAGATAAAAAGTGGAAGATTTGGTAGGGGCTTTCCATATATCTTTGGCCATTTTTCTTCTATAGTGGATTGTGATGGTCATGGTCATGGTCATGGTGACGAGAAGACTCTCTCTGCTCTCTTAAAGGCATTTGCACTTTTACCATCCAAATCATTGCAACCTGAAAATACTTATGATAGACAGTGAAGCTCACAAGGAGCTTGCTTGCTTTCTTGCATGCGAACCACACTTTTTTTATTTTTTTTATACGTAGTTATTTCTTCATAATTGGTTGGATTGAAGATGCTTTTCAATTTCCTCCCTATAATTCATCTGTGTTTTTCGGTCTTTTTTCATCTTTCATTATTTGCCTTCCATTTCTTCAACTTCTTCTGATTGCCTAGTACGACTGCACCGCCCCATCACTCATGGTTCACATTAACAGCGGAATAAAAATTTTGTTAATTTTTGGAAATATTGTAATGTTGAAAAGACCCATATCAACTTATAAAATTATTTTGATCGTTTCCGTGTTCAGTAATTCCTCATATCTCAAGTAGTTTGTTTTCTAAACTATTTATAGTGTTATATAACTCAGTTTATTAAATTAAAACATCTCATAAAAAAACTGTCTAGGGGAACAACATATAATTCAACTGTTAATCATTACTTGTAATTTTAAAAATATGGTACTGATATAATATTGTGAGCCTTGGTCACATGCGTAACTGCCACATGACATGAAAAATACTTAATATTATACTCAACTTGTTGGTGCATACTAAAAGAAATGCCAAAAGAGAGAATATATGGACTCTCCGTACAATAATAATACACATTACACAAAACACAACAGCCTCAGAGTGGAGGAGCACTAAAAATATGGAGCACAGTTTCAACATCCTTCTCAAGATTCAATCCCCCCTTAACACTTACCCTCCACCACAATCCCTTGAAAGAGATGTAGGAAAACAAAATAGCATGCTTAGAGACATAAATTTTGGCCAAACCCATTAACCCTTTTTCCTTTCCCCTTTTTTTGGAGAGAGAAAAAAAAATTAACTGCTCAGTGTATAGCAAACATCATTCAAGCATATCAAACGGATTGAATGCCAAAGTGTCAAGTGAATAGTCTTTGTAAGAATTATGATAAACTTGGCTTGATGTACATGTATAAAATTACCACGCGGGCAAGATGAAATTCCGAAAAAATTAATCATGGATGTGAAAAGAATTTACATTAGCCCCATAATCAAACAAAATCTCTGCAGCTTGGGTTTTAATGTCATTTTTCTTTAAATAAAAAAATTTAACCCTCTCTGCAGGAGAAGAAAACATCCATCAGTTGTTGCATCAGTGGGAAGGAGAAAGCTCCAATCAAGTTTCCACCATTGGCTCGGGCCCAGAACCCTCTGTGCGAGACCTACTACATTGACGTACTGAGTTGAAAAGAATGTCCTTGATAACCTACAAGCACATAATGGAAAAGACTATTATTCTATAGCACAAAAGAAAACATTCTTCAAAAGGATGTCTTGAGCATAAAAAAAATCTTCAAGAAGACATCTGAAAAACAGATTGGCCAATTACCTGTGACATTAGGCCATGGACCTGCTCCACAGTTATTTTAGCACTATCGCGAGTAATTTTAGTAAGTTGAGATTCTTCCTGCAATTAATTGTGGTAGTTATCCAAAATATTAGTACTGGTAAAATGTGAAAACACACAAAGAAACAAATCATATGCATAGTAGCAAGGAAGTGCGTACATTATAATAGCAAACAAATACATCACATAACCCCCTAAATACTCACATGCAGGGTACATCACGAGGACATTTTACAAGATCATACAATGGCCGGGAATGATGCATTAGCTCACCATGATCTTAATATTAGTGACAAAAAATATCCTATGAAGAAGAGGAATAAAAGCAACAAATTCCATTGCTGAAGATTACATGATATCTTGAAAATCAGATCACGTCCTCAAATGAGCCAACATATAAAGTGAACCCTGTAGCTGTTATAGAGACATCCCAACTTGCGTGCACATTTGTTTTTGCTGTTTGACATATATTGCTTGACATCCTAAAGAAAGAAAGATTTGCATAAACTTTTGCGGGATTGCTAATCCAAATTTATTAACATGGACATTAAAGTGCTGTGGTAATGTAATCACTGTTTGACATGTGCAATTCACTCATATTTGCATTCTTATATGCATTCCCAATATGTAAATTCATTTATAAGCAAATTATAAAACTCACAATTGCCCAAACAAAGCGAACAGGCCAATAAGAAAATATATCATATGCATTGTTTTCTTCTATTGCTCAATGAAAAGAAGCTTTAAAAGCCCCACAAGAAGGCTAAACATGATCAACATGCCATTCAAAATCAGAATAAGTCAGTCAGGGCATAATATTATCAACAAAATGCTTACAAAAAAATGAAAATTGAAACCAATGCCAAAGGAAGTGACAGATTCTGTAATAAACGAGATAAAATTTTCTAAAGTAACAAAACCAAACTCACCTCTTTCTTTCTTTGAGGAGGTGCTATTAAGGGCCCAAATCGGGAGTGAGCTAATTGATTCTCTGCTTGCTCCAGCTTTTCAGCTGCATAATTGCACAGACAATTATCATGCAATAGAAGAAACTAGGCTGTTTCATAAGCAAAGATCAAAATTTCGGATGGCATCAGGTCAGGTATGGTGGGAGCTTTCATCATATGCACACACACCTTGTCTTGTTTTGGGGCAGAGCAGGGCTGTAAGGGTATGACCTTACTTACATTTTCAACTAAGATAAATGCAGGGACGTACATATATACCATATTTTCATCAAAGATATATGATATGGAATTCCTATGCGCTTGGACAACCTAATCACCCAAACCCCCAATACATTGGCAGTTATACTTCATTGGTGATCATGACACCCCAAAAAAAGAGGCTGTGGCAGTTATACTTCGTTGGTGATCATCACACCAAAATGGAAAAAAGAAGGGAGCAGCCAACCTAAAGGTTGAGAGTGAAAAAAAAACTATAATGCAAAATATAACCAATGAATTACCTAAGTCGGAAATTTGTCCAGCAACATAGTCTCCGTTACCCAAGAGAGGTGAAGATGATAGTGTGTTCACCCAATATTTGTTCCATAAAAGATCCAACAGGTGATAATCAAGGGAGGACTTGAAATAAGTGATATCCAAAGCATAATACTGTCAAAGAAAGTAGCATAAAAAAACTTTAAAAATACAAAACAAACCAGAAAGAGTGCAGTAATGATCAATATAATAACCTGCTTGCAATGCACACCAAAGTCTTCAATCTTGTTAAGAGGAATGGTCTGATATTCAGAGATAGGATCATCCGGAGGCTTATATCCTTCTGGGTATGTCCTGAATGCTCCAATCTCAACTTTACCAGCCGACACTGTCCTTGTTGGATCTATGACAACTGCCAGAAAGGGCTCTTGAAATTGCTGGTTGAGCATTTGAGTTGAAACATCAATACCCGAAAGCCAGCATCCATACCCAGGATGAGAATGATACCACCCAACAACATTTTCCAACCGCCCAGCCTACACAACATCATTCTAAGTTTAAAAAAAAAAAAAATTTCCCTAATCAATAGGGAGCCGCTGAAATGCACAAGATGTCATTTTGAATTCAAAACACATGTAACCTATGCTTAGGAACTACCTAATATGTTATTTGTTAGTAAATAAAGAAAAAAGTGCACCAGCATGTCAAAGTTCAAGACTAGGTTCTAGTTTCACTTGGTTTATTAGGAGGTCAAATGGGCAACATAAGTGGTCACCTCTCCTTAATAAGTCTCACCATATTGGGCAAGAGGACTTGAAAACAAGAACCCGAATCCCCAAACCCCACTATAATTTATGTCAGACAACCAATATCACCATACAAGAGTTTCTTATCGCTATTTATGATTAGTAACAGCCCCCGAAAGTACCTGCCTTACCCTCAAATATAAATCATCAACCAAAAGCTGGTAAAAGTTTTCTCCAAAAAAACAAGAGAACTGGAAAAAAGTTCCAGATATAAAACCTTCGATTGTACATGTGCTGTGTAGTATGACGCGAATGAGCATTATAAAACTACCACTTCTAAGGAAATGGAAGACACAATGATTACAAATTTTGAGGTTTTTAGATACTTCACTTGGGCAAGATGAATTAGGGACTTCAGACTGTATAGAGATGAGATGGAATTTGTTCATTAAAGCTACCACTTCATCCATGGTTTCCCTTCCCTGAGTTATCCATACTAAGTCCTAAACCCTAGTCAGCTAAAAAAGAAATCGTGAAAAAAGAAAAAAACACAAAAAAGCTCATTTTGGAAGCAAACCTGCTTGTTAGTCTGAGAGTAATCGACCATATACTCATAAGCATCAGCCTGTGCATTAACCCTAGTTTCAGTCCCCTCAACAGGCAGTGCAAACGCGTCCATTACAATGATGGCATCGCCATCAGTCTTTCCCTGCATGAGGCCCATAACCTCGATGGTTCCGCCGGATCGAGCGTGTACCACCATCTTAAGAAGCGCTAGCGCGGAGATCTTAACGCGCCTGAAGTAGTGGGGATCATTGGCCCAAGGCCTGTCCTGCTGGAACTTGGCCTGCGCAGCCTCGTCGTAATAAAAAATAGCGTCCGACGAGGCGTCCGCCGTCGAATTGGCGGTGGTTGGTGGCGTGTCCACCGTGATTATATTGTTCTCGAGTTCCCAGGTTTTCTGGGCTATCACAGCAGAGGAGGAAGGGTAGGGATCCATTACTTTGCTTCCTAATTCACTGATTAGTCCACTGTGGAGAGAATATCCGCTGATAGAGGAGTACAATCAACCGAACCGGTTCTCATCGGTTAGAGGGAATTTTTAGGGTTTTATACAGGGCGATAAAAATTTAAGGCTTTTGATTGGGCTTAATTGATATATCTTGTCGGAGAGGAAGTACTGAAGGTGCATATATGGCCTTTCAGCTCTTTTTTTTACTGGTCAATCAGCCATAAAACTATGAATCAAAAAAAGATTTACCATAAAATGAATTTTTGAAATAAATTAGCATGCAAATTTTAAATTTCAATTATTTTACTCTATTTTAATTTTAAAAAAATCATTTTTATTATTATTTTTTTGGCACTACTTGAAATAAAAATTTAGTGAAAAAAAAAAGAACGTTTTTTGAGATAAAACGAGACAAAGTATAGTAAATTGAAAGTTGCCGTATTAATTTGATCAAAAAATTAAGTTTCATCCTTTTGTTTTTCACATAATGGATTCCCAAATATTACGGTTGCTTCATTTAAAATGATAAAGTCATTTTAATCATATAACAAGTCCTTTCACATAGACAATGACAAATCATTCAACTTTGAGAGGAACTCCATTGAAACAAAGTCATTTATATCTCCGGGTAGCCCCCTCTTTTTCCTCTGATATTCTTCGACTTCTGTAATCTCGAAATATGGGACAGATAATGTCGACGGAACAGTGAGATCGATTGAAGATGCCAATATAGAACGTAAGCTTCAATATCACAAATAAATAAATTAATTAACTGTTGGCTTCCAATATTAGAAGGAAAACTTATCAAATGGGAAACCAAAAGGCCAAAAATAAAATCCAAATAGCTTACACAAGTGTCGGATATAATATAGTACAAGTAGCTCGATTTATCAATTTCTTGACTGAGACATCAACACCTACATGTCCATAAAACTAAACACAGTACAAATTGAAGGGCAAAAAAGCCTGTTTGGTTAACACTGAACAAAAAAATAACCACCCATCTTGCTAGTTCACCAATGGCTGTCGTGGTACTATGGTTTCTTTTTTCTCTAAACTAGTTCACAGTCAATTTACAGTCTGCTTCAAAGGCGCGATCAGATATTATTTACCTCTTTCCCTTCCTTTCCTTACATATCTCCGTTTCGCTCCTTGTTGCTTCTTAGTCAAGGAGACTACATTTCTCTTGCCCGCCTTACGTTTCAAATTTGGTGGAAATGGATCCTGCGATAATCCTTCATGTCGCATACTAGAACTAGAACTGTCTTGGGAACCTGTGGCTACACTGTCAAACTCATTTACAAAAGCCACATCCATGTTAGGTTCACTTTCACATGTCTCATCAATAGCAATATTTGTTTTAGAATTATCATGCGCTGAATCAACGAGTTTCTCCTGCTCATCAAATGGCTTATACTTTCGTTCTCCTTCCCGTCCTGCATACAAACTGAGCAGGAATGGGCCTCAACAAACATAATTATAAATGATATAGCAATGCCGAACTAAAAATAAGAAAGAGAAGATACAGCTTCTTTTTAACCTTGATCCTGAAGATGGGAAACCATTAGCAGCAACCATTGTTGTTAGAATCGTCCGATTCTCGATTCGAATCTTCCGAATCGATACGATTCCTATATATAACGATTCGAATCTATAGTATGAATCGAAATTAACATGAATCTATAGCGAATCGCAAGAATCAATAGCGAATTGCAAGAATCGATCGAATCGACCGATTCTATCAATTCATATAAACAAATAAATATTAAGCAGAGTGAGGAAACTTATAGATAGAGAAGGAGAAGACAAAGAATTTACTAACTCTTCAAGCTCGGTCGCGATATCTGCTGAGTCAAGCGAGTTAATGGGCTGAGTGAGGATCACAAGCGAGGAATCAGCGATAGCCTCCACGAGCTTGAGATTGATAGTAATCAATATAAGAAATCAAGAAAAAATTTTATGAGAAGAAGGGTTCGTAAGAGGAATAATAGTGGGGTGTGCAGGTTTAACTAAAGGCCACAAAGGGGAATGATGGGGTGTTGGGGTGTATAGGTTTAACTAAAGGTTATAAAGGGGAATGATGGGATGCATAAATAGAGGATACTCGCTAATATGCACAGGGGGTGGGATCAGGTATGGGATAGAGAAAGAGAAGAATGAAACTTATTGTATAGTTTGAGAGAAAGATTAAGATAGTTAAATCCAATAGTAGAAAATGATAGACACGCAGCCCATAATATTTCTCTCTAATTGCCATTAAATTTTCAAATTAATTTTTTTTATTAGGCGTTTGATTCGATATGTTCTTAATATAAAATATGTTCTTAAAAATGAATATATATTATTTATAATTAATTATCAATTTAAACTGAATCTTACGATTCGATTCGATTCTTGATTCACGATTTACAAAATGACAAATTCGATTCTCAATACGAATCTCGATTTAACAACTATGGCAGCAACTGCACCATCCTTCATGGCAACTTCCACCAATGTAGAACAATTCATTTCATGAGATCTAGAACCTGTGAGTGCATGTACAGATAAAAGATGAGGTTTGATCATAAGTAGAACTTCAAAAGAATGCAACCCCAAAGTTATGTTGCAGAACAAAAATTTGAAGCCAGTACTTTTGTATTTCAATAGATTAACTGCATTCTTAGATTTATCAGTTTTAATTTGCTCCTGATTCATGGATTTACTCACAAAAAAAAGTTATGGATATCTCACATCATCAATGAAATGGTTTCTTAATTAGGCAATCAAGGTGAAAGGTCCAACCTTGAGTATCTCCTTCCAGAGTAGAGTTCAATGGTCCGCCAGCCCCATCAGCATCCTTAGGGCCATCAGCAGCAGCAGCAGCATTACCACTATGACATAGGAAGGTGACATCATGATTAAAGAAACGGCACTAGAACTTCCATTAGCACACAAAATAGGAAAAAGAATAGAGAACTTTTAGCTGGAGTGAGAATTTTACCTTTGTGATTCAGCCTTCATATCTTCTGCAGGCTGAAGTCTCTGTCCGTGGCTTAGTCTCCCCACTGATCTATCCAGCAAACCTAAATTGGACAGTAATAATTCATGAGAAATTTTTTTTACCTGGATATATAATATGAGAAACTCCTATTGAATTGGAAAAAGCACCTTCAGCTCCCTCACTGTATTGTGTAGCTACCAGATCCTTCATGAAAATATAATATAATATTTAGACATTTGAAATTTTTATTTAATCACAAAATACTGGTAAACTGAATACAAGTTGAAAAAGAGTGTTTCAACCATGAAAGGAGATTTTTGTTTCAATTATTTTTTTGGATTCCTACAAGCTAATTTCAACAAAAGAGCAGGATTAGAACAAATATATTAATTAAATTTTAGAATTATTTTATAATCCCACCACTCAGCTACCTGACTTTGTTGTGGAATTGAAGCAGCTGGATCTGGTGGAGAAGCTTCATCAAGCAATCCACCCTGTGGTATCTGTGACACTGGAAAGGCAGAAAAAGATAAGCATGTAAGTGGTATTGATCAATTTAGTCTTAAACAAATAAAGCACATAAGTTAGCTACAAGTAAAATTCTTCTGCCCTCAAAGTTGTGCATTTTATATCTCAAAATTCATACCAGATTCAGCTTTATCAGCAATGAATGATCCAGGGCTCCTTTTATCATCTGAAGCTAATGTAGACCAATCAATTATTGACGATGGTCGCGTCCTTAACATATCTTCAGTTGCCTTGGATCTCACTTTTCGTATTTCCTCCAGGATATTCCATGAACCAATGGAAGAAGTATCCTTCATCACCTGCATTTAGTTTTAGCATAAGAAACACAATAAATTAAGTCAGCATAATGTAAGAAATGGCAAGCTAACCCTTTGAAAAATGAATAGAAGATGAGCTCCCACAATTTTCCTTATATATATTTTTCCTTTTTCTGTCTTGTTTTCTCTTTGATACATCACAAATTAAATTCCAACCAGCGCATCATCTAGTTGCATGCTCAATTTCTTTCTAACAATCTCAAAAAAATTGCTCATTATATGTGCTCTGAAACTAAGATGTCAAGGTAGCACTCACACGTACTCAGGAAACTAAATAATTCTGACAGAACAGTTTTTTGTTTGAATTTTGATACAACTAACAGTGGACTTGCATTTTATCACCTTTTAATAATACAATCCACTAAAAACTAGACCTTATATTTATCCAAACAACTTTCATCAACTTTGTTCACCATGATCAAGTATCCAAATAAATGTTGATAAACTCCCTTCAGACTAGACCAATTTTTAAATTAAAATCCAAGCTCTATACAAACATAACAAATGTAAAACAAAAAAACTAATATGTCTATATGAAACATACGAAGGACACATTGGATGTGCGTGTGTGTGTCAAGAGTGAGTTTTGGGGCAGGGGGTGTTGTTCCCCTAAATGGCACCTTGAATGTGGATACAGAGTTGCCACCATATAAATAAGGCGTATCTTCCTTAAAAAGCTGCATCCTCATTGGTGATGGGGATTTTAACTGAATGTTGCTCATAGATGGTGATACCCATGGTGGCCGCTCTCTCATGTAAGATTTGGCCAAATCCACGGGCGAACCAATTTCACCTTCTATAACCTGTGATGGAAATAACAGTTATGAGATACAGAAACTGCCTAAGTATTTCCAAAGGAAAATTGTCTAAACAAGTTGATATGCAACAAGCCGCTTATAGTAATGGTAGAATAATGTCAAGGGTTTAAATACTTGTGTTCTTTACAATTTCAGTAAAATAGAAGCACAATCTACATCAAGACATAAAATTAAGCATGCTCTATATCAAGAATACATCTGGTTCATCATATTATGGACGACAGTGAACCGGGATGCAAAGATACATCATAACATGATCATATGTAGATATAGCAAAGGAGTTGACATCTTTGCTACAGGCAATCCTTAAAAAAGAAAATTATGTTTAAAATACATAGCATTAGGACCCACAAGAAAATCCTAGATACAACACAACTATATAATCTACAGCCAAAGCAAACATTATAAAGTGATAACTTGTACTGTTCAAACTTAGATATCAGGGAAAGAACAACTCACATGCGGGGACACAGTAGTGTTCAAAGTGCAGGTTCCATATTCCAACTGTGTTTTGGAATTTAGGCCAAGTTTCTTTTCTTCTAACCATTTTTTAGCCTCTGTGACGGCTGCACTGCAGAGATCAGGCATATCAACGTCTGAAAAAGAGTAAAGCCATCAGATAAAGATGGTATTTGCCAGTGTCTTTTCTTATGTTTGAAAAATGTCCAAAGAACAGTACCATTGCCAACTGTCCTGTTGCGTATCTCATTTAGTCTCCCATCTATGCCTCCAATGAGAGGAGGATCAACAACTCTCGATTTAATAATATGAGTCAGTCTATCACATTCCTCCCTGATCATAGGTGAACTCTAATTCAGAATTAGAAGTTAAACCATGGTTCAGAAGTGAAATAAATGAAGAATAATTTTAAGAAACCTCAGAAGTTGAAGAATTTAGACATGATCAAGAGTGTCTGACAAAACCATGAATAGCAATAGATGTTTCAAACTTGATCTCAAACTGAAGAGTTTCATGGTATTTGCATAATTTAAGAACAGCCACATTTTATGCAAATGCAATTACACTAATGAATATACATCACCATTGGATCAAGGATGTGGCTTTTTATTAAGAATGTATTTATAGAAAAAAATAAAAATAAAGGTCTTCAGCATATATATCTATGACAATTAGTAATGACTGTCGCAAGAAAGTAAGAAACAACCATGTAAGCATCCATTTAACATACAGAATTGCTAATTACCTTGAGAAGGTTTCCTGAAAAAGAAGCCGTTCAATTGCACGCTTTGTTTCACTCTTCCACTCTATAGCTTGGGGATCTTTCCCCAAGGAATCAATCTAATCAAAGCATGAAATCAAATTAAGAAGTTAATAGAAGAGAAAGAAATCAATATATGTCATATTCAATTAAATTAACTAAGGGCCACAAATGATTATTGATAGCAATAAACTATCAATAAAGTAACAAAAGAGTTATTTTTGCAGTTACAAAGAGTGTTCTAACAAATGCATGAATATAATTACTGCAATACATTGACATGTTGCTCATCACAAATATGATCATGTTGAAAACAATAATACACAAAAAATACAATGTCAAGCAGAGAACTCCGTGTTCATTCTACTGGTTATTAATTTCCATTTCTCAAGGAACAAGGAACTAAATAAAATTGGTTCCAATATTGCGCACAAAGCTTTCATTTGCACTTTTACTATCAAGATCCTAACTACATATGATGCTAGGCAACCATGCCAAAAACTCATCGTTCACTGATGTACATCAAATCATCAAAATTCAAAACATAGCCATGCCCAAAACAACACAAATGCAAAAATAATGTAAAAGTTACCTTTTCCAACTCTTTAGCATCTTGAGAAGAGACACCAGTATCATGATTGGCATTATCTGAATCACCCTCTACAAAAATTAAAACAAAGAAATGCAATCCAGTAAAACCACAAACCAAAAGTCCACTTGCCTTCAACTTTTTAAAGGCGGCACAGCTGTAGCAAAGCAAACAAGACGCAAATACATTGACTTATTATACAAACATCAATCCAGTGGCTCTGCAATACAGCTCCTAACATACAACTATAGCTCGAACTACAAAGAATAGAAAAGATAGATCTCCGAACTTATTCAATAAACAAATCAAGTAGTAAAATGGACTAGCGTCCAACATATATATAAGCCTCTATCAAACACACTTTCTCGGTTCTCAAAAGTTAAATTAGCCGGACTAAATGTTCAAATGCCAATACAAACAATCAGAAAATTCCAGTTTTGCATTCAATTAAACATTTCATAAAGAAAAAAAAAATTAGGCTGCCCAAAGTTCAAAATATTCATTTCCAAGTCAAATTCATGATATGAAAATGGTCATGAAATTTAAGTTACCATACCTGAAGTGAAATTGCCATCTGAAGACGAAGAACAGGAGGAAGAGTCGGACCGGAAAACAGAGAGAACCTTCCCAGCGCCAGTAGCAATCATACGAGTAGGAGATAAAATGAGTCTGGAGAGCCAATTAGGGTTTTGAGGACCCGAAATGGGAAGCAAGTGAGGAGGCCGCTCGTAGGGAGTGGAGGGAGCAGCAGTCCGCCTGGGTCGGACAATTTTTCCTCCGGATCGGAGCTCCGAAGCTCCGCGAGGTCGGGAAATAGAGGCCATGCTCGTCAGTTGAAGAAGAAAAATTTAGAATTTTTATTCGGCGTTAGATTTGATCCGTTGGAGGATTGTAGCGGTTATTATGTTACCATGAAATAGGAGGTTCGATTTGATCCATTGTTTTCTTAAAAAAAAAAAACACAGTTTATGACGTGTGTACGATTAATTGGTCAAAATTTCTGCAAAATCATCAGTATTAACAACCTTTTTCTGTATATTAAAAATTTTCCAAAATATAAAAAAAATAAAAATTTATTATGTCTTTTTTATAATAATTAGAAAGATTATAAATAATTGTTTAGTTGTCAATAAATAGAAATTCTAAATTTTTATGAAAATTTATTAAATTATATATAAAATTTTATAAAAATTATATAAAAATATTTCAAATATAAAAAAATTATGTAATATATTGCATTATAATATTTGAAATTTATACAGTATCAAATAAAAATTATTTCATACGACAATAGGTACTATTTTTTAAAAATTTATTTCTGACTTTAATTTATTAAAATTTGATAAAAAATTTTACAATTTGTTATTTTCTGCTTGAATTTCTTTTTAAATACAAAAGTTGTTAATTATGATTTATGAATCATTCACCTTCTTTTTTCATCTTTTTCCCCTTTTATAATACTAATTTAAGATGGTCATCTATATTAAAATTATTATCTTTATGAATAATTTTTTGATACATTACACATAGTATTATTTTGTCCAATGTGATTACCATTACATTACAAATTCAAAACTGAATTCAGAAGATGGACCATAAACGTACGCCGCTCATATAAAAATCAGCTTGGCAGAAGAAAAGAAAAAAAAGTTGAATAACTTTAATTTGGGATTTTTTTTTATTTACCATTCACTACCATACATAATTTATTTTTAACTAATGGGTGAAAGGATAGGGAAAATTGATTATGTCCCAACTTATTCCTATCGCAAAGACAAATATCTTCATTACCATAATATAATTTTGTGTGCATAGATAATGGACAACATCTAATTAATTTACAAATTGCAATTTTTTTTTTAAATTTTAGAACTCCAATTCTGAAATGAAGGGTTTGAAATTAGATTGTTTTTATAGATTTCAATTTGATTCATACCATATTAAAGGAAATAATTTGCGCATAAATTAGATGAATAAAATTGAGGATTTGACTACTAGAGTGATTAATAATTGAAACCAAATTAATATTTTCAAAATAATTCATTGAAATGGTAAAAAAAAAATTGCTAATACACCACACGTATGGTAAGTGAATATCATGGTTTAACAGAACTTAACATCAATTGTTTATATGAATACTCTTTAAACATTGTGATGATATCTTATGGGATATTGAATGCAATGTTATTGGCGTTTGAATTAATCACGATGAATAATATTTATCTACATTAGTGCATATATAACATATCAAATAATGACAAATTAACATATAAATAAACTTAACATCACAAATTTTGTATGATTTTTTAAGGTTGAGATGAGAAAGGAGAACTTAAAAGAATAAAGAGAAAAATGATAGCATGTGTGATTAATACTCCGATTATTAGTGGGAACGGTGAAAAAAGTGAAACCATGAAAAAACCAATTTTAGATGTCAAAATGGCAAACTTGAAAGTTCAAATGGGACAAAAAATTATAATCTAAAATTTCTTATATAATAATTTGATCCGCTGTGAATTCGATTAGAAGAGATTTTCAATCATATCAAAGTTCAGTTCCCAAACTTTTGCAGACTTCCGCATTACATCCAACTGCAATGTTACAAAGTGAAATTGATTGAACTCCTCTTTTTCCTCATGGCTTTTAGTGGAATGTAAGACTTCAAGTCCTGTTTAGAGGAGAGTTCCTCTACCAAATAGGGCAACATTCTTGAGTATAGTAGGCTGAAGCATGAGTGTTTGTAGTTTGTTGGTGGCACAAATCCATCCCAATAGAAAACAAATAGCGAAATAGTTTTGGGGGTGGCACAATCTCAAGTTCACCCTCCAACATCTTTATGATAACTCATTGGAGGTCTATCCTCTGGTGAGTCTCGTTGACACCATAGAGCCACCATTGCCATTCTTTCTGTAATTTCTTTTTAGCCTTTTCTTCAATCCTACAACCCAAAATCATTGCTGCCAATTTCCCTTTTCATGCTCATTCCAAACATGCAAGGGAAACCAGTCAAGGCTGTCACCATCACAGGTGTCAGGATTGTTCCTCCTCTTACCAATTATCTCAAGTAGCAATATTCCAAAGCTATACACATCACATTTGTCTGTTATTGGATAGTGCTTCAACAAAAATTAAGGTGCCGAATACCCCGGAATGCCCTTATACACAGTTTCTGAATCACTCTTGCTATAGTTCTCCTGATTAGGACATAACTTGGCAAGTCCAAAATCAGCAACCTTAGCTGAAAAACATGCGTCAAGAAGAATGTTTGCAGGTTTTATGTCATAATGAATGATTCTTTCTTGGCACTCTTCATCCAAATAACTTAACTCTCTGGCAGTTCTAATTGCACTTTCCAGTAGCTTTTCCCATTCCACAGTTGGTTTTTAGGCGAACAAATACCTGTCAAGCGATCCATTTTCCATGTACTCGTATACAAGTGCAGTTACTGAATATGGTCAAAGCAGAAACCATATAGCGTGACAAGATTTGTATGATGAGTCCTGCCCATAGTACCTACTTCTGCCATAACTAAGAATTTGTTAAGGACCTTGACTGCAATTTCTACCCCATTTGAGAACTTCCCTTTGTAAACAACGCCGCAGCCTCTACAGCCTAAGCTCACTGAATAATTACTTCTAAAATTAAGCAGCTTCTGGCTTGTGAACTTGACAGGTTTTTCTCCTTCTATGTCTTGCAGGAATTTTCTCAAACTTGTTGCATCAATTTTCCAAGATTGGAATCTGTTAAAGGTTGCAGAAGCCAGTGCTGCTCCTACTTCTGCTGCAATTTCTTCTCTGATTTCAAACGCCAAATAATAGCACCAATTACTGCAACAATTGCGCAAAGCGCCACCATAACTGCAAAGTTATGAGAAATTGCGATTGTCAAATCTAATCAATAAATCATTTTTGTGAAGTTCAAACATTAAATTTTCAGGCCTTACAATTGAAAGTTGTGCCATGGCACTCGACTAGATCATATGCAGACATCTCTCTGAATGAAACAGAACAATGCAATTACATTAATTAGAATGTGAGACCAAAACCCTTCACTAAAATGGAATTACGTTAAGGTGTTCATGATCTGTTGATCAAAACTCCTAAAAACTTTAGGGGACCAGAGCTTGAGAAACCAAGCCTGAGCATGGAAAGAGAATTAGTTATTTATTTGAAAGCTCTAATAGTACGGGGGAGTATAGTTTAGTGTTGTTTATTTTGAGTTAAGCCTGTTCTTAGAGGCATATCAAGGGAATTAGTTAGGCTTGGTTTTCGCGTGTTAGGCTTATATATAATTAAGGAGTCGTGATGTACAGTTTCTTTGATGGGCATCATAATCCAAATTTATTCCCTTTCAAGATTTTCCTCTCTTTTTTTCACTCTCTGTCTCTGTTTTGTTAACTTAAACGATTTAAAGTTTCATACCAAGAAGAGGAAGAAAGTTCTTCATTTCAAACCTTAAAAAGAGATTATGGAGGATATCTAGCTAGCTAGTTGACGCTGCAATCCACAGAGCAGAGTTGATGTTTCCTATATTATATATGTCATAAAATTTTGAACTAAGAACAAGGATTTTCACACTAATAATTGATATATGTGAAAGACCACTCACTGCTTTACAACAGATCAAACTTCTTGATTTGTTTACTAGATTTTCTTCGAACCAGAATCATGGCATCCGACTTCCACTGAGAGAAACTTAATTAATAATAGCAGCCAAATAAATAGAAGAATGAAACATAGAAAACAATATGTGGATGAAAATTGATCATAATTGCAGCTAAGTAAAAAACCATGAAGAACAGATGACGTAATTAAGCATATAGTTTTAAATATATAATATATTGACACCTCCGCTTCCTCTTCGAGTTGAACAAATCGGGGACTCGGAGCAAGAAAACAATGCTAGCTGAGGCTCCCGCTACTTGATTGTATCGGCGAGATACTTTCCTGTCCTTTATGAACATATATATAAACAAAGAAACAAAAGCTACCTTTGGTGCTTATCCACTTCTCCATCACAGCAATAAAAAGTTAGGGATTTGTCTTGCTTAGTTCATGCCTTCTTCTTGACTAATTTAATCATACTTTCCCATGTAAGCAATACAATTATAAATATTTTACAATATAGCAAAGCCTAAACAAGTGTGGTTTATGCAATTTGCATTCACAGTTTTCTCCAGTGAAGATCTACGACTTGTACAAGATATTGCTAAATGTATTTACATATGATGACATGAATAAAAAAAATAAAAGCAGTAAGCTAAACATTTGTGATAACTTGATTACTCTTTCACTTGAATTTGAAGCTGATCAGTTTAGTGAACTTACTCTTATTAGATAAATCCAGTTGAATTTGGATCCCGGTTCCTAAAGATAAGGAAATTCTCTTCAAGAAATTCTTGCTTCTCTTATTGTATCCAATGAACGTCTAGGATATAATAATGCTTAATTGTAACGAGAAAGGCCAAGGAATTCCTCAAATCCAAATTAATGAGAAAATGACTTCTTGACTTGAACCAATTATAATGCAAAATTTTTGCTCATTTTGAATAATTATGTATACTTTCTTTTGACAAATATTTGATTAAATCAAAACATAATTGAGTTCAACTCAATTCATATGAATATTTCAACAAATATTTCATATTTCATAATATCTATCTTTTATTTTTGTTAAACCTTTAAAAATGAAAGAAAATTACTCTCTCTATCCTGGAAAGATAGACTTACTTTGTAATATGACATGGATTAGGAAATTTTAGTTATTATGGTTGAAATTATACATTTTGTTTAATGCACTCTTATATTAATTAGGAAATAATTTGAAAATTAAGAAATAATAATTTATATTTGTTAATAGCAAAGAAGATTAAATAAGAACATAATAGAAAATTAACAAATAACTATAATATTAAAAAAAATAGACTATTTTTCTAGGAAAAATAAAAAAGATAAATAAACATTATTTAGTTCCATTTCATGATTTCTTTTTATGAACTAAATCAAAAATAAAATAATGTAATTTTTATAATGCTTTTATTATATTATATCAATCATTTGATCTATAAAGAAAATTATAAACCCAATCTATTTCCAAAAAAATATATATATATGACCCAATGTTGGTATTTTTGAAAAGTGATTGGATGCTTGGAGCGTAGTGACATGCTGGGTTGGGCCAGGGCCATCTTGAATGTTCAACTATCATTTACAATGAAATCCCTCTATAGTTCGATGGCAACATGATTTGGGCCGTGATTTGGGCCTATGGTTTTTTTTAAAAATTGAATTGTATTTGAAGTAGAATAGGTCGGGTACCGAACAAAAAACTGATCGGGTGAAAATAGCGATGAGGCGGCGATATCGTTGCATTCATATGCCCTTGTGCAATACCTCCTCTTCACCGACTGGGAGCCGTCATATATTTTGGTTTCCTTTTTGGTCTTTTTAATTGAATCGAGGAAGAGGAAGAACAGATGCCTGGGTTAACTTGCAACGCTTGTAATAAAGAATTCAAGGACGATGCTGAGCAAAAACTCCATTACAAGTCCGATTGGCATCGCTACAATCTGAAACGCAAGGTTTTATTTCTTCTTTTTCTCTCCTTTTGTACTTCAAATTCACATCTTTGCACATATTTCGATGCTTTGGATTCAGGTTTCATCATTTCCTTTTCTACTATATTTGAACTCGATTCTTGATTCTAGGCGGGTACGTTAAATCTGTGTCAGATGAAGATTTTTGAGATGAGTCCTATTATTTTTGGATTTGTCTAGAACCTTTTTTTCTTGTGCAATTTATTTAAAAAATTTGATGGAAAGTTGCCTGTCGAACTTTGGGATAAATTTTGAGATGAATGGATGGATATGTGGTTTTCATGTTCCTATTTTGGAATTAGAGAAGCATTATGTTGAGCATATGGGTGCTATTTAGGATTTTACTTCTGTAATTCAATTTTGATCCTTAACTTTGATTTTGAAACTTGCTGGCTATTGAGTTTTTTGCTGAATAATGTGTTTAAATAATTTTTGCTGTGTTCTTATTTCTTGAAAAACAAAAAACAATTGTCAGGTGGCTGGCGTGCCAGGAGTGACTGAAGCTCTATTCCTGGCTAGACAGTCCGCACTTGCTCAAGAGAAAGATAAGTCAAGTGAGACTGCGATGCTATACAGTTGTGTTCTCTGTGGTAAGGGATATCGGAGTTCTAAAGCTCATGCTCAGCATCTTCAATCACGAAGCCACATCATGCGAGCTGCTCAAGGAACAAACCAAGATGAGGACAAAGCAGTGATTAAACCACTTCCTCGTCGTATCATGAATAAGAATACTGCACAAAGGGAAGTAGACAATGAAGAAAGCGAAGACAGTGATGATGAATGGGAAGAGGTTGATCCAGAAGAAGAGTTAGTAGGTGAGGCCACGAAATCATTGACCAATTTGAATGTAAATGAGGCCTGCAACGAAGATATGGATGAGGATGAAAATGATGACTTGTTGGATCCATCTTGTTGCTTTATGTGTGATCAAGAGCATAATAGCATAGAAAGTTGCATGGTTCACATGCACAAGCAGCATGGATTCTTTATTCCTGATGTTGAGTATTTGAAGGATCCAAAAGGCCTTCTTACCTATCTCGGCCTTAGGGTAGGAGATTATGCTGTGTTCTATCTTTCTGCAATATATTTATTTTATTCCTTTTTACCCAATGTTCACTTTTATCATCTGTTTCTCTTTTCAGGTAAAAAAAGATTTCATGTGTCTGTACTGTAATGATAGATGTCATCCTTTTAGCAGCTTAGAAGCAGTCAGGAAGCATATGGAAGCAAAAAGTCATTGCAAAGTACATTATGGTGATGGCCAGGATGATGAGGAAGCTGAGTTGGAAGAATTCTATGATTATAGCAGCAGGTTTGTCATTCATATATCCTCAAAGTTTTGGCATTGTTAATTAAGTTATAGTTGCATTTTTGTTAGAATTATCTTCTTTTAATTTGCACTAGTTATAATTGGAAGTAGAGTTCATTTTGTTCATTAACTTGGCTTCCTGTCATTCAGGGGCCATCTTTAATTGTATTTGCAATAAATATTTTCAATATGTCACTAGATAATCTGTTTTCATGGTTACAGTTATGTGGATGAGGATGGAAAACAGATGATTACCTCAAGTTATACGGCCAACAACGTAGAACTTGGGAGTGGTGGTTCAGAGCTCATTATAACTACAAGATCTGATAATAAAATATCATCCAAAACCCTTGGTTCTAGGGAATTTTTATGCTATTATCGCCAGAAACCACGTCCATCGCCTGCACTTGATGTGGCAATTACTGCTTCATTGGCCTCTCGGTTTGCTTCTAATCTTACCTGTTATATTATTTTCCTGAATGATCAACAGTTTAATTTAGTTAAACTTATTTCACACGTTTTTCTCCCCACCTCTTTGCCTTGTGTATTTGACCAGGGGAAAAAAGGGGAAAAAAAATTAAAGATGCATCATGTGGTTTCTGAACTGAATTCTATTTTCCAGGTACAGGAGCATGGGGCTGGCAACCGTGCAGTCAAGAGAGCAGATGGTGAGGATGAAAGTGCTGAAGGAAATGAATCGCTCGGGTGTAGGGGCCATGCGCAGCAAAATTGGCATGAAAAATAATGTTATTAGGAACCTTCCAAAGAATGTTCCATATTAGTTTTGAGACAAACTTCCAAGTTTTTATTTTCGTTATATTATAGACCATTGTAATTAATAAACGTTTTGGAATTTTCTACAAAAACATGTTGAAATTGAATGGGATTGTTGCTGAAGATGTTGTATGGATTACCGCATTTGCCAGTTGCCACTGTGCGGGCTACATACGATCAGCTTTTTACCATCTTATTTTTATGGTCTTCGAACTGATGGATGTAATCATGCCACCAATATTTTTTCTGCCTTAGCACTTGTTTAAACCCATCACATTAGCACGCTGCTTCAGTTCTTTCTAAAGATCTTTTGCTGCTGTTCAAAATTGAGTTTGAATTTCTGCCTGATTTTAAATGATGGTTGGAACAAAAGCTGCTAATAGCAGAATCATAGGAGTCATTTTGAGGCATGTAAGGCAGAGTGGTGCCATTCCATCAGTAGCAACAACACTTGCGGAAGGATATTTTAAGAAGTTCCCAGCTTGCAGTATGAATAAATTACTAGCCCATCACACAGACATACCGCCAAAACACTAGTATTTAAACCAACATATATAATGAATTCTTCAGTTGAATTATCAGCATCACTTGCTACCGAGTTAAATCTATCAAAAGAAATAATTGCACAGGGGGGCAGGAAGGAAACAATCATCGGATCTGGGATGCAAAAGATTCTACGTGGATAACACTGTATAAAGCAAGTACAGTTATCTTTTGGGGTCCAGTTAGGCAAATTAATAGTCAATTTAATATTCAAAATGAAAGTCCAAATAACAAATGCAGTAATCATGTAACCAGTCAAATACAAAATCCATGTCTAACCAGCAGACCTAATTACATATGTTACAAGATCTGATCCAGTATCTTTATCACATTCTTTTCAATCCTTCGCTCACTTTCCAGTAGAGAACTGCCAACATACCAAGTGAACTGTTAAGGTACATCACAAAAAATTAATAAAGATACACAGTTGAGATTTGAAAGATAAAGAGGTAGACAGTTATATTTGCAAGTATTAAGGATCGATACCAAATTGGAGAAATTATCTCACTCCATAAACAACATAGGGATTTTTGTGCAACCCGTACCTAATTATCATAAAAGCGAGATCGACGCCTTCGGGAACTGTGGAATACAGGAAGATAGGTATAAATTACAGGAAAAAAGAAATATGATACAATCAGTAAATGCAGTGGTATCACTTAAATAAAAATAATATAAAATGGTCAGTACAGAAAAATTAGCAATATAGGCATAACTAATACAAATCCAAATTATACAAAAAAGCAAATATATATCTGGTTTCATATTCACAAATCTTTCAATGCAACAACTCAATTCTTAAGTCTCAAATCATTCTCATGCAATAACACCATGTGAATGAAGGAAGCAAGAGAGCAGGGAAAGTATTCTGATCAGGTAAAAATAAGTACTTTTATCATCTTCTATCACAAACTAAAGTACAACATGTATAAGCAACATGTAAGTGAAAGAGATGCAGAGAGAGAGAAAAGGAGAAGGGATGGGGAGGGGGGGGGGGATCAAACAAAGCATAATGCATAACCATAGAATACAAAGGAAAATCACAGAAACTTCAATAAAGACTTATTGACCTGCGATGAGTAGAGTTACCCCTGGAGCGGCCACTTGCACTCGAAAACTCATCATCAGTCTCATCTAATCTATACTCTGCAAATTCAGCAGATGTCACAGAACCATCATCAGAATTTGAATTATCATAGCTCAAGTGGCGACTTCCCCTCCTTGCATCAGCTACTCTTGATCTTCTTCGATTCCTTGAATTTCTGAAATTATCAAAAACCTGATACAAGATGCAAGAAGTCCACCAATTGCCATCATCTCCAGGGAAGTCCTCAAATTCATCTCCAGTCTCATCATCCCCATACTCAATCACATAGTCTCCCAAAACTACACCACGTGGAACTTCTGAATGTATAGTGCTCAAAACATCTATTATCTCAGAGGACTGTTGGAAATTCTCCCAATCAAGTTGTCGAGCAGGGTCAATTTTTGAAGGACGGGCATGAGGGTGCTCCTGCAAAGCATGTTTACACAGTTCCAAATAATTGCCCGTGAAAGGACATTGTTCTTCCTCGCAACTACGCTTTTTCTCATCCAAATATACCCGTGCCTTATCAACAACCACCCATCCAGTTACTTCACCTCTGCATAGGGGACAAGCTAGTCTACAATTGCCCTCAACTACCATATGCTGGGTGTTTGTTATTGAAGTTGCATCAGATGTTGAAGGGGATAACATGCCACTTGCACTTTTGAAACGGTCCAAACAGTTTGAGTGCAAGTGGCCTGTATCACAAACAAAAGGCCGGCACCCTTTGTCATAGGATGAGCATTGAAGAAGTACACTATTGTGCGGAAAATCCAAGCATATAGGACAAACCATATTTTCCCAATTGGTACTTAAATGAATATCTTCCATATTGAAACCACAGGTCTGATTACTTCTTTGATAATAAGATTCAAATGCCATTATCAGCCCTTTAAAATCTACAAGTCCATGGCAAGTATCATCTTTTCCTTGATATGAATGCGTAAATATCAGACCAATAGGGTAATAAGGAATTTACCAAACAAAAATAAAAAGAGCTCTTAGTTCAAAGCCAAGTGAAACAAGCGCTTATCTCACATACATTGCAAATACAGAGCTGCACAACCAAAACAACAGTGGATAGAAGTTAGGAGTGGTCTAGACAACAAGCCAGAAAGAAGAACGGCGTGCTTTTTTTGTTGAATAAAATCCCACCCGCAACTTCTTTTGTCTTTCCCAAGAAAAGCATGAAGTAGAATTCAATCCAAATGACTTTATAGTTAACGTGGGATATCGATAAAGAAATTGCAGTTTTGTGTCAAGCACAATGATAAGTAGAATCAGCTGTACCATGATCTTATCAAAGCATAAAATTTCACTGGTCTTTAATTTCTAATTCTCACTTATTTTGGAAGACAGAAGACAGATTGTGGTCGACTTTTGATATTGTTTACACGAATGAAAGTAGTAATTCTTGTTTAAGAAAAAACAAATCAACATACAGGTATTAAACTTTCTTACTTTCTTGGATTACTATTTATAATAAACTTTATATGAGAAGCATCAGAACTCTAGTGATAGCAGAAATGATCAGTATAAGGTATTGCTAGAATTAAACTGACCAACATCACTGACATAAAACATCAAAATTGATCCAAGATTGAATAGATGGAAAAGTCGAAAATGATGGTTGTGTAGATGATTGCTAATCACATATTCACAATTACATGAAAGAGAATAAACTACAATCTACATAAATTGCAAGGACTAAAGATTAATTCTTGATACTAGCTAATAATTAAAGAACCAATAAACCAACCAGATTCAATATTTATTAAGCAATTCACTGATTGATCAAAAGAAAGACAATGGTCAACGACTATAATACAGAAATCATCAGTAATAAACCGATATTAGACTGAATTACATCAAATTAGAGGTATATAAAAAATAAAAACATTCAGAACCCACAATCATCGGTTTGCAGTAAAATATAAACGAAACAAGAAAATCAACCAGATTCCGGAAGGCCATAATCAACAAGAACCAAGAAGGCCACAACCGGATTCATAAAATTAGCATCGAAACGATCGAATGCAAGATAAAAGTTAGAACTTTCTCACCTCAGATAGATAAACTTGAATTGAAAATGGAAAACCCAGAAAGAGATACGACCTACGAGAAGAGAGACTCCGCTCCGCGTGTGAAGTTTGTGTGTAATTGGGGAAGTCACAGTTTCGAAGTAGTAGGTAAATAGGGTCCTCTTTTTTCTTATGCGAATGCGAAAAAGGAACTTTATTATATAATAAACTGGTGAATTTAGAGTAATTTATGCTCTTCAACTTTTCCGTTTTCCAAAATTTCAATAATAAATTGGTCAATCACCAATATATATATATATATATATTTCATGATTTTTTTATTCCAACAGAAAAATGAATTTATACCAAATTTTGCTTTTAAACTTAAATCATTATTTTTTAGAAATTTTTTTAGCTTATTGTCAGGACATCATAGATGTACATCTATAAGAATTATTTTAAAGTTCAAATTGATATTGAGTCATTTACAATTAGATTATAGCTACTACTTACTGTTGTAGGCATAAAAAAAATCTGTTGCAAATGAAAACATATACTCAATTTTTTTTATAGGGAAAAAATATACACAACTTTACAGATGAAGACATACCCATAAGTGTTTTTTATTTCAATAAATAATGATAAGGTAAGGAAAATGACAAGTATGTTTTTATTTATTTATTTTTCTATTTAACCTAAATGACACATTCTTATTATTCGGAATATTCATTCTTTCTTCCTCATATTTCGTGTTGTATAGGCGTTCTTAACCGACTTATTATTTTTCTTTGGGTATGATCACATTTTTTTCATCATAAAAAGTAGCTTAACATTCTGTATTGAAGAAAAATAGATATTAACACTGACTATATATGGTAATTATTCTCTGAAATTTTCCAAAATAAATTTCACTCAAGCACTAGCATAGCTCCTTTTGTTTTTCAAAGCATTTCAATTAATCCTGTTAATCTGCTTAATAAAATGCATTGAGAATAACTTACCAACAAAAACAAAACACCCAATCTATATCAAAATATAAGTTAAAGGGACTTTAATATAAACGAAAAATAGACTCAATAAACGAAACACATACCAACCAGAAAAGCTCTTATCTAAAATCTCCCCCATCTCAAAACATCATTCTTTTGTCAACAATTTGCTTCAAAACTTTAAGAAAATGTTGTTACGAGGTCATTACTCTCTCCCCAAAAGATCGATCTGGTGAGGTGTGCAGCGCCACCCGCTTATAGTCAGGACTCATCCCCTTCACCTATCCGATGTGAGATTAAAGTCTGTGACATTCTCTCCCACCCAATCCTGTGACGCCCTCGTCACAGTGGATCCCCCTGTCTACCCCAAACCC
The DNA here is from genome assembly GCA_023653625.1 of Triadica sebifera. Lineage (NCBI taxonomy): Eukaryota > Viridiplantae > Streptophyta > Magnoliopsida > Malpighiales > Euphorbiaceae > Triadica > Triadica sebifera. Next base: position 28,408,429 of record CM042909.1, read on the forward strand.
GTGGTGTTTGGCGAGACATCAGAGTCGGATCTGGATCGGCTCTGATACCATTTGTCACGGGATCATTACTCTCTCCCCAAAAGATCGATCTATTGGGGAGAGAGTAATGGTCACGTGACAAGTCACATGCCAGAAAGCCTCTAATAATCATCTAAACTGATAGATCACAATTGCATAATTAAAAAAGCTAAGGAGGTTGTATATTTAAGAGCAAGGAACTGTATCTTACAAATATAAGCAGCCAAAATCAAAACAATCGTCACTCGAGCCAAAGCAAATATGAATAGGATGTTGAAGATAATAACAAACAAAGGTCATAAAAATGACCAGATGGGAATAGCAGGTTATGACATTAGCTGAAGAGCGTATTGCACAAAAAATCAATAAATTTTACTAAGTCTATGGCCATAGCCGATTCCTTAATACAGGTATATACTAATTTACAAGAGTTATAAAATATTCCAATAAATATTTCAAAAATGGCATGCACCCCGTATGTTGCAGGAAATTTTAGTTGCATTTTTTGCAAGTCAACTACTCCTGCTCCTCAATTATCCTGGTTACCACTCCTAAAGCAATAGTTCTCCCCAATACTCTCAGAGAAATCCTTCCAAGAGCTTTGCAACTTGAGAACTCTTCTACACAAACCGGTCCATGCAAAACAACCTGAGATTAGAGAACAGAAATATGAGATCAATTCCGCCACTATTATTGGACAAGTGCTGAAAGAAGCAACTAATTTGCATCTTTACTTCACCTCAATTACTGCATGTTGTTTTCGAGTAAGACAGCGAGGTGCCTTCTTTGTCACCTTCCCAGTCTTCGGATCAAGTAATGATACTATCCTTACAACTCTTGCAGCCTCTTTTGCATGATATAAATGAAATTCCAACTGCACGTTTCATTCAGAAGAAGATTATGCTCTTACCTCAAAAGCCAAAACAGCCAGAACTCATGAAGAAATAAGGTAATGTCTAGAACATATGAGCTTACTTGAGAGCCAATCAATATTGGGATTGCAAAATCTAAGACAAGCACCTTCAACTCCAAATGTTTTGCAACAGCAACTGGGAAGTCATGGTGACAAAGAACACCTCCAGCTATCACATGGCTTGCATCAATGCCCGCCAGACTGACAGCCACATTGTCTCCTGCTCTTGCCACAGAACAGGCCTGAGAGTCACGCTCCAGGATGCGTACTGTCCCTTCATCTCCTGACGGCATTACCAAAACCTGAATCACCAGTACCAACCAAACATTAAATATATACCCATAGTAACAGCATCATAGTAATGCATAAAAAAAAAAGTTTTAATTTGTATACTACCAGCATGAATTTAACTAATATGACCAACATACTCTTTACTAACATGAAAAAGCATCTGCATTCCATATACAAATTACAACAAGTGAAAAAGCCTACATAAAATCATGAAAACATTTGTCTCAACAGTGCAAACTGCAAACATAAGAAAATAACTTTTCCAGTAATTGCAGTCTAAATATCATTTTAGATTCAGAAAATATCTTCACCCTTGATGAGTCCCTTTCCAGGACACGTACACACACAAGCAAAAAAATACTTACATACTGATGCAAATCTAATGTATATCCATGTTTGTTCGTGCTCACATGCACACAAGCAAAGAAAAATTAAACCTTATACTAAGCATACACTGATTTGGTGGAATTTTACTGGAGAAATCACCAATGACAAGCACTATATCTGTTCTCCAGATATTTTTTTAGAAAAATACAGTTAATAAAGCAATTATAGATAAATAGCAATATTACATACTTTTGAGCCTGTTCGAAGAGCGCCAGCCTCTATTTTGCCACAGGCTGACACCTGTCCCACTGAAGATTTAATAACATCACAAATGGGCATGAGAAGAGGTTTTGAGTAATCTCTCGCAGGCAGTTGAAAACAATCAATTGCATCCAACAGACAAGGTCCATGATACCTGCAATTCAATTACCCAGGTCAATTATCAAAACTCTGCCAGCAGTTTATAACAAGATGAATAACAAAAAGCCCCAGACATTTGATGAAATTCAGACTTGAATCCTCACTTTCTGAAAAGCAATTAACTAATCCTCAGCCCTTCAAAATCATGACATTGTACTCATTCAATAAAATATCCTATATTGTAGTCTCTTACTTTTTACTAAAAATTCGACCAAAATGTAACTCTATTTAATATGTGAGAGACTAAAAGATCATTTTACCTATAAAGTAGACATATTTCCAAATGTCAAGGAGTACCTAATTCACTTATGAAAAAGTATAGATTCATGGGTGAATTCTGTAAAGTGTCGTGTTTTAGTCAATTTTCCCTATAAGAAAAGCAAATTGATTCTAATAACTCTATTAATTAATTTCCATGCTTCACCTTCCCGCAAGATTTTCATGTCCAATAAAAAGGTGAAGCTCCTATTTCAGTTAAAGATGTGATAACATGAACTAGTTGTGAGCAGAAGAACTCACCAGAACAACAAACGGGCATCAGAAGGAGCTGAAACTAAATTTTGATTTTCTATGGCACTCAATGGAATCCATGACACTGAGGAATCCTTAAAGCCACAGGAACGGAGAAATGCTGCAAGTTGTGTTTTAATCAAATTAAACCTATCAATGGAGTACTCCACAGCATCCATTTTGTTAATTGCAACTATAATTTGATCGACACCGAAACTTCTAATAAGTTGGACATGCTCTCTTGTTTGGCCCTTCTTACTGTCCATGCCAGCTTCAAAAGCACCAGTGGAGGCATCTATGACAAGAATTGCAGCATCAGCTTGTGTTGCCCCAGATATCATGTTTGGCACAAAATCTTTATGGCCTGGAGAATCAAGTACAACAACATGATACTTTTTTGAATCAAAATAAGCAACAGCCACTGTCATAGTTATTCCCCTTTCTCTTTCTTCAGGACTTTCATCCAATGCCCAAGCATATGCGAAGGAACCCTTGCCCTGCTTGAATTATAAATTATGTAATCCAGCAAAATCAAATTTCTTTTGATGCGTAAACACAAAATTTTATTGACGTTACCTGTAACTTGGCCTCTTTTTCATATTTGTGCATTTCTTTTTGGGTTATTCGTCCTAAAAGATGTAAGAGTCTACCAGAGAGTGTTGATTTCCCAGAATCAACATGGCCAACCTGATGACATGATAGCTAAGGTTTAACAATTGAATAGTTATACATATTGAGAGGATTAATAAGTAAGAACCAAATTCTATGGATTATAAAACTAAAAAAACTAGATCCAACTTACAATTGCAAGATTCAGTTGAGATATTGTCTCGTCTGCTTCATCAGGCACCATCCATTTATCAGGTTGATACTGTGCATTTCTCTTGGCTTTTCTTGCATTGACACCAATTAAGTTTCTAGATTTATCAGATACGGACATCAAGTTGAAATTACTGGTAACCCTATGAGGAGCTCCCCCAATTAAAGATGAGCTACTATCATCCACATTTTTATGTTTGCCTTTTGGTATCAATGAGGATGAGCTCTCCAACATTTCATCACTTGATTGCAGGTTGAGTACATAATACTTTGAATGATTGCGCTCATCCATGTCATTAGATCCAGATTTTGGCAGCAATGCAAATGAGCTATCTGAACTTTCAGAACTTGACTGCACAACAGCCACCCCATTCCTTGCATCTCCATTTCCTTGTTTGCCTTTTGGCATCAAGGGAGAAGAATTATCCAACCTTTTGAAAGTGGATTGTGCACTAGTAGCACCAGTGTTCTCAGTTATGCCTGCAGAAGCTGTAGGAGATTTGAAGTTCAGAGAATTTACTACAAGCAAAAAAGCAGAAAATCAAGATATATCAGAAATTCGTCAAAATAAGCAAAAAAAAAAGGAAAAAAAGGGATTGAAATTCATGGAACATTGAGAAAAAATAAGCATTCATAGAAAAACACAGGAAGATAGTAAGAAACAAATTTATGAATACACACAAACAAGAATGCGTGAGGTGTACACTTAACTTCAACTACGTAAGAAAGTCTCTAGGTTGAATAATATAGAGAATCTGCCAGATAAGTGGTTTGCCACCAATTGCTATATGCACAGAGAAAAACAAATGAATCTTTTAAATCTAGGTATCACAAAAAGGCCAATTCAGTGATACTGTAGAAAAGGCAGCAAGCTTTACATTATATTTTGCATTAAAAACCCTACTAAAAATCAAAATTTTTAACGTATATAAAGAGCAGAAATCTTCTAATATATTAAATCCGGAAAAACTAAGCATACCCAAATTCTTAATCTCTACATAGCTGAGACTGCATGTCCTATCAGATGATACTTCTATATATCTTAATCTTATCACCACTTGTTTTATAAACCTATCATCACCTAATCAGCTGTATTTTCCAATATAAAAAGCTTGCTTTAACTTTTTTTTAATTCTACAACTTACAACTTTCATAAAAAGAGTCAATGAGAAAAAACTAAATGTCACTTGCTTTAGACAAATTATACCCTTGACTTTACAAGTTGCTACACAACAATAGCTCACTCAGCCTCTACAACCAACTAAATTAAATGTCTGTTTGTACATTAAAAAATAGAACTGATTGTAATATCATCAGCTTAAACTAGAGAAATGCCTTAACTTCCTGGCGTGGCAGGCAAAGAAAGAAAAGTACAGAAAAAGAGCACCAAGGAGGAGGGGCGCAACACTGGTTTCCTCATTCTTTCAATTTAGCAGTAATCAACATAAGGACACTAGTAGACCCCTTGTTTTGACCCATTCTCCACGATATACTTAAGCTCTTCATTGAGAAATCTAGTTTCCTAGTTTCTTCATATGGCCAAATATAAAGATTGCTCAAATGAATTTTCAACACTGGATATAAAGTGACCTATCAAATTAGCATCCATAGAAAAATACCTGTTGGGCCCTTTTTGGAGGAATGCAATCCATTTGATACCAAAACATCTGGAGATGGAACATCGAACTTGAATGGAGCTGTATAATTAATGATACAAGGTTAAAATATATCTACTGACATTTTCGAAAATAAAATGGCAAATCAACTCCAATTCACGCACTAGCCAAAGAACCAAAAAAATGGATTCTCAAGTCAAGGAACCATAACATTTAATATCTACAGTTCTATGTTCGGACCAATATTAATGTGGGAAAGGCTATGAGAACTAAAAGCCTTATGTAATTTATAAAAATTTCCCTGGAAATTCTCACACTTGAGAAAGTCAGTGCCCCCCTTGTGCCACTCTCGTCACAAAGTCATCTTTCTGTAGTTGAGGAACTACAGGCTTCTGGGGTGTATGATGTGGCAATGATGCAAAAAGAGACTTAGCCATTACGGATACTCCAGAATCCTTGCACACACCGTCAGCTGCATGAAAGAGATCTATTCTATGGAGAACTACTTGAAACGAAACCTAAATAACATGAACAGTAAAAATGCCAGCTTCCTACACAGTGGTACAACAACAAAAAAGACATCATGGATGAGCATTACAGCCAAAAACATGCCTGACAGTTTTACATCTTAAATTTTGTCCAGGAAACTATCAAAAAAAAAAAAAAAGAGTTTCAATATAATTTTAGGATTAGATTGGATGAAGGTCAAATCAAAGAGTTGTTCAATTCTTCAGGTTCAACATGAAACAAGAAGAAAATGTAGCCAAATAAAAGAACATAAGCATACCAGCTATCTTATCGTTATTCTTGTAATTGCCTGCAGTAGGATTACGAATTACCCCACAAATGTCACATGCAGGCATGCTCTCATCATTGTCATAAGTGCAAATGGAGCAACTCCATTGGCCAGGCCTATCAATTGCTTGTTTAGGCTCAGGTGCATCATCTGTAATAGAAACTAAAGTCAAATACTTCCTATGCGGTTTGTTTTATATATCACCATGAATGATAATGTAAAAAGCATGACATAGATTATACAAGACGGAGGCCACTGATTTGCAAATCAATCATCTTATATATCCACAAGAGAGTAAGAAGCAGCGGCATAAAATGGACAACAACTTTCCCTTTGGTTCTGACAAGGCCAGATATGATAGATATCATACAATCTACTAAGTTGAGAAAGGCAAAGATCAAGTCGATCCATTCTCAAAATCCCCCAAGGCAATGATCAAAGTTCCTTTAAAAATTTATATCCATATCACATGATAGCTAAACTTAATTTTCAAAAAACAAATGTATGCATACATACAGACATCCATATATCGGGCTTGTTACTTACCATTGTCCTCCACATAATCCTCATATTCTTCATAATCATCATAATCTCCGTCATAATCAACCCCATAGTTTACTTTACGGGGCATTGTTCTGATGAAATAAAATAAATAAGAACTTGGAGATGCAGAAGGATTTAACCAAATTTGATTTTTCAATATAGCATTAAGTGAAAATAAGGGTTGTTGAGTAAAAGAAAAAAAAATAAAATAAAAAGACACATACTTCCCTACCCAAAAGTGTTGGTGAGTAAGAATTAATAAGTTAACGGCTCCACACGCTAAAAGTCTTAATTAGGACTAGGTTCAAAGACTCGGCCATTTTACAGAGCCAATTTACAGAATCTTGATCTATAAAACTCAACGGCAACTGTATAAGGTACAATATTTTTCGGAAATTAAATTGCAGATATTCTCTCCAGAGTAATATTTTCTCTCTCCACTCTTCATGAATGAAGCTGCACATAAAAAAAAAAAAAAGGATATTAAATTCTAGCCATTGCAATTACGTAAAAATAGTACCCAATAGTGTTCGAAACAAGTAAAGATTTTGCCAAGGTAAGAGAGGAGAATGCAAATAATAAAAAAAAATGATTTTAACAAAAAATAAAGACAATTGACTCTAAATATTCCTGTTCTGCTATACTAGTAAATTTTCCCAGCATCCAACCAACTGCGAACAAATCGAAATTCGAGACAGACTCAGAAATTAGGAGTTAAGAAATTCAGAATATTATGCAATAATTAAGGTGAATAATTTCTAGAAAAGTTAACATGTGTCTGGCTTGTTATTTAATTGTAATAATTGTTTAGATTGAGTGAAAATAAGGGTTTCAGACGAAAAAAAGGGAGGAAAGTAGATAGGGTTCACCTGTGAAAACCTCAGTTACGAAATCCACCAAGATGGTTCGTTCCCTTCTTCCACTCTCGAGATGTGAACAAAAAGTAGATAGGGTTCACCTGTTAAAAATGAAAACCTCAGTTATGAAATAGCATCGGCTCGGTTCGGAAACGAACCGATATTTATTTATAAAAATCGAACCGAACTGAATAGCATTTAGAGTCAAATATAACTGTAGTTCGATTTAATCGGTTTTATAAATTAATTTATTAATTATCATAAATTATAACTATTACCATATTAACAATTATAAAAATTAAAATCAATCATAATAATTTTATCAATTAACATAAATTAAAATCAATTATCATAATTTTATAAATTACTATAATTAAAATCAAAACTTTATAAATTTGTATAAAAATTATCATAAATTTATTAATTATTATAAATTAAATTTAGTTAATAAAAATTAAAATAAATTGTCATAATTTATGATTTTATCAAGTATTATATATCAAAATCAATTATCATAAACAACAATTTTTTATCTAAAAATTATAATTAATGACTATAAAATTAATAAAAATATATATAATAATAATAAATTCAGTTTAATCAGTTTTTTAATATTTTCAATTGAACCAAATAAACAGAAATTTCTATAAATAACTGAACCACAAATGGTTAAACCAAAATCAGTTTGGTTATGTTCTATTTTCTATTTGGTTTTGCACACTCTAATGAAATCCACTGAGATGGTTCGTTCCCTTCTTCCACGTGAGCAAAGTCACTAAGCTTCCTGAAATTCGCTTCCTTTTATATTTCTGGGTGTTTGGGAAAGTAAATTTAGAATTTTTTTTTTTTTTAATTAAATTATTTTTTTTAATTTTTTATAAATTTTTAGAAAAAAATACCTTAAAAATACCTATTTACTTATTATATAAAAAAATATTTATAGATTATATGAACCTCTCTTTCCCTTTTATTTACTTATTTACGGGATCAAATTAAGATTTCAATTTGGATTGAAATCAAGACCAATCATTTTTCGGATCAGATTATTCTAACTGCTCGAATGAATTCAGATCAAATCAAAAATTGTGATGTCCAGTTAAAATGCATGGATACTTATAAATTAAACATATGTAACTAATGTGTTTATGTGACTATAATATTTACTATAATTTTTACAAATATAAATTCAGACGTAATATTATATGTTAAAAAAATAAAATAGATAAATTTAGATATTTATATAATTTTAAATTTTCAAATATTTAAAAAATTTACTAAACAGAAGTATACAAATATATTAAAGCTTTCAGTTTTTTTACAACTAAATAATTTGCATTCTGGAACAACCTTCAATGAGTTTTAATTATTCGTTTTCAGAATCTCCAGAAAATGTTTATCTCACTAAAAAAAACATCAAAAAACTTTTAAAATATATGGAGAAAATTTGTCATTTCTTTTTGCAATATAAGCATTAATTACAAGAGAAAATATTTTTTATACAAATATATTAATTCTTGTTTGTCGTTTAATGATAACTAAAAAATTGAGTTAAGTATCTCTAAGGGTGTAAATGAGATGGTGTGGATCTATTCTAATTTAATAAAAAATATTAAGTTCGAGCTCTGGATATTTAGTTATTTTAAAACTCATAATAGAGTAGTTTGTCGTTCTTGAAATGCTGTTCAGTACAAATATGATTAATTTTAACTTTTGGTCCTAAAAATCTTATTTGCCATAAATATAATTAGTTTTAGTGTATATTTCTAGTTGAATTGTTGAAAATACGTATAGTTTGACAGTTAATATTCATATTTCGGATACCACTGCCACAATACAATCTAAAAATTAAAATGCAGTTTTTTTGCGTCAAACTATATGTATATATATGCAATATTTAATATATATAGCTGCAAAAAATTTCTCCATAAATTTTGGCAAGTGTTTGATTTCCTTTAATTTAGCATTTTAAGTTTTAATAGTGGTAATGTTTTGCCAATTATATACATTATGCATCATATGAGAATGTGATGCAGGGAAAATTTTTAGTTTAGTGTAAATTAGAAAATATTTTACAATTTTATGATAAAAATTCATAAAATTTTAAATTTTAGATATTTCATTAAACAATTTCTCATTTTAAGATGATTTTACTAAGTTAGATTGACATATTGAGCCCTAATTTTTTTAAATTATTTTATTCTCTATGCTATAGAATTCAAAAAATTTTTAACTTATTTTATTAATTGTGCACTACTACGGAGCACAAATATTTTTTTAAAATTATTTTATATATGGCGAGAGATGGGAGGGCATGGATGATAAAGGGCCAACTGGTGCACAAATACTCTATGCGTCAGTTCAATCAACGCACAACGAACATCAACTGATATACTAATTTTTTATTAGTGTATTTAAATAGTAAACTACTTTAAAATTGAAATTTTATAAAAAAAATATAATTTGTTTGTAACATTTTTATAACACTTATTTTATATATACGTTACTTAGATAAATATGATTATAGGCGATGTATGCCAAATTTTTTTTAATCTTAATTTAATGACTATAATATTATCAACACTTAATTAATCCTTTTTAATTTTTCAAAAATTTCAGCAGCATAATTACTATAAACTAATTCACTCACCTGCAAAGCAAACAATCCATAACTCATTTTTGGGCACAACAATTTACATATAATACAAAATTATTTTACATTCATCCATAAATCATCATTTCATTATTCACACACATAATAATTTACAAATACCATTTTATCATAATATGTACAAAAGTTCATTATTACAACTTCATATTTATGCATATATATACATGTCATTATTAGTAATATCCTATTACTATTTTGTTCTTCCGTCTGCTCCCAAAATTTGCATATTTGCTCTTGTTTTTTCTGTTACTACCTGCAAACAGTCAAATAATTACGTGCTGAACATTAATATACTCAGTGGTGATTACTAATCTAAAAATTTATATGAATTATATTTTCATGCAATTATATTTTTAATATACTATTCAATTTTTCTCATTAATATATAATTCATTTTATTATTTTTAAGTACTCTTAATTCCCTATTTAATACCTTAATTAATTTTATCAAATTTTTTGTTTTCTCAATAATTTTTTGTTTTCTCAAATAATAATGTCTCTATAGCTAGCTAATTATATCATGAGTTAGATTTAAACATCCGAAAAATAATTAAGGGTATTATTTATTTTTTCAATTCAATTTCTATTAAAATCATAAATTTCATTATTTTTACATTATTAATCACTTAATAATTTATTCTTTCATAACAATTTTTTTCTCTACCAAAATTTTTCACATTTTTCATTCTAATATATCAATTAAGTTGTAAACTCACTAAATACATTTTATTCATTATTTTTCATTTCATACACAATATCATCAATAAATAGAAAAATATTCAATATTTAATTTAAAAATTTTCAATCAATTTCTACACACTTAAAATCATATTTTCTTATATTTCATGACTAAATTTTCATTTAATTAGCAAAAAAAATATTAATTTCTCTTTTTTTTTCCTATATTTTATTTTCATCATTAAAATTTTTATTTCACTTTCTATTTATTCATTTCACTAATTAATACATTCATTATTCCATATATATCATAATATTACACTAAAATATATTTATTCCTTAATATTCATTTTTCACATAATAAGGTCACATTTTACAATTTCCACTAATTAATTTTTAATATAAATTAATAATTCTGATTCACTTTTCATAATCCATTAATTATGTTTAAGCATTAATTTAACAATTACATTCAAAATACACAATTTTCTCAATTTTTATAACTCTAAATTATACTTAATTAATGAAAATAATTAGATTATGTAATCACTAATCTTAATTATTTATTTAGACATTCCTAATATTCCTTTTCCTTTTCATTTCCTTTGGAAGCACATTTACCTTGCTTTGAACCTACGATTGACAAAAATTTTCATTCATTAATTCACCATTAATTTACTTATTTAGCTCAAATAAAATTCATAATTATTTACATATCTTAAACTACCTATTTGAAACATTAAATTAATTTAAAACCATAAATTTTGCTTACCTCAAATTAATATCATAAACTTTCTTCTTTAATTTTCTTCCACTTTAACCTCCCAAATGAAGATTAAAAACTTCTATTAGCTACTAAAAAAGCTGAAATTATTTTTGAATGGTTGATTTTGGTGTAAAAAGTGAAGAAAATTGAAAAAAAATTGGAAAATGTGAGTTTCGTCCATGCAAGGGATTTTGGGAAGAATAACTTCCAGATTTATCTATAGATAATTCTGATGTTGAGCCTATTTATAGTGATCTTAAATGGGTGGGCTTGAGCAAAAAAAAACTCAACCCATTTAGGCTCAATTATGCATTATAAATTATTTTTCTTACTTTCCAAACTCAATTTTACTCAATTTTGATTCAATAATTCATAAAATATTTTTATATGTCTACAAAAAAAATTTCAACTCAATAGGAGTTCGTTTCCTGTTCAGCTTACTTAAATCGAACTGATAATTAAATTTTCGGTATTACCGTAAAATTCAGTTTTTACTGTCAAATAATCCTAAATATTATTTAGAGTCTATCCATGTCTTAAAATAAATTTTTTAATGTCATTTGCTATTTTCATAGTTTGGTCAAAATACGGTCAACCAACTATTTAATTAAACCGGGTCATATTTTTTCTTAGTTTTGACTTTTGAGAACTTATTTGACTTTATTTTCACTCCAAATTTTACCCTCAGACTGATCATAACCTATATTTTCCGATAATCAAATAAAATATTTTTCACGCACGGATATATTTTTGACTCTTGGGTATATTGATCAATCTCAGAAACTATAGTGTACGACTAACCCGGTATTTGGGCCATTATATTGTTTTTCCATTTACATTAAACTAATAAATATCCCCTTAAAATATTTGTATATTGGCTATTCTCTTGCATCATATAAGGAATTCAGTGGCCTTTATGCTACAGTTTTTCCCCTTTGATATGTTTCTATAATAGTTTTAAAAAAATATTACACTTGCCATTTACAATCTGAAACCCAAAAGGAAAAAAAAAATGTTGGAAGTCTATTGTTAGCGTATGTAGTCTAATTTGAAGTTGTATATGTTATGATTCTATAACATGCCTTAATCATCTGTCGTATAAGATCTTGTCACTCCAAGAAAGCAGGAGATCATGGACAACAGTTGGAAAATCTGAAATTCAAAAGCCTAAAATTTTGTGAGCCTAAACTCCGAATATGCATTACTAGATTGGGCTTGATTATGCCACTAAACAACTAATTCAACAAATGACCTTAATGCCGCAAATGCTTAACAACACTGTACCTCGAACAACTTCCATAACAAATGAAAGTATGTCTATTTCATATTCAACCAACCTAATTTGTCTACAAGCTAAACAAAGCAAATGCCATTTTAGCTTTTCCCATAATAAGGGATCGTAAGCATAATAATGAAGTTCGCATTTAGACATATAAACTTCTTCAACATGAAGTTCTGAATCTTCAGTCAAGGCCAAAAGCAGTTGTCTATGAATTACTTCGTCAGTAAAAAAAAGACGAGATCCATCTTTAATAGTGTCAGTCAGATCTAGTTTGTTTTCTAGTTGTAAGTTCCTCTTGAATTTCTACTGATATGAAAAATATATTTCCGTGTAAATATAGCTAGGTTCATCAAACATTGGAGCATAATTAGTTTAATGGGCCATTAGAAGATACAGACATGTTATTGACTTGCAATGTGGGGTTGCTGCTCATCTTGGCTACATTTTGCTTCACAAGTATAAGAAGGTTTTCAATCCATTTCCACTGAAAAAAAAACCATCTTTAAACAAAACCTATCATAGGAAGCAAATTGTTAAGGTTGAGACGTATTTGTCTTGACGGTTGTAAAGGCATTTAAAATTCACAACCTAGTCAACATTCTTCTTTTAGCCCCACTCATAGTAAGGCAGGGTTTGTCTCCATTCATCTGCCTCGTTGCCATTCCAAGTCAACTGTATTTTCTGTTAATTCTAACATCCTTGTTTGGATTATATGGCACAATAGAATGATTTATCAAGTATACCACTCTTAATGGTAATCCATCTTGAGGAATCACTGTATTTTTTGTATTACAGTTGATGATGGATCTATATCTCATCCAAACATTGCATGTAAAGCTACCATTCTAATGCTAAATTACGTCCAATAAAATTTAAGACATACAATGAATTATTCATTAATAGAAAATTAAATTTTGCAGCAGTCACGAATCAACAATTTAACATGTACTCTTAACAATATTGTGTCACAGTCCAATGAAACCTTTACAATCCTATGAGAGTGTTGTTTACAAGCACATCAAGCTAGTGTGCCCACAGGTGGCAAGTTAGAAACATAGCAACTTAATGAGTATACAGAGGACAGACACTACCCCCTGCATTCACCAAAAATTGGATAATGAAATTGTGTAGCACTCTACCAATTTCACAGCAACAAAAACTTCCAATAGAAAGTAACATTTTAAACTGCTTAAAAACATTATATATACAGAAAATTATATGGAGGAGATATTTTGTAGCTAAGAGAAGATTTGAACTTGACCCATATGGGGCACTCGCGAAGAGCAGGATTTGGGTTTATCAAAAGCCGCTTTGCCACATACGGGTAGGCAACCTATTCAAAGGTTAGAAAACTTAACTACAACAGGAAATAAAGTGATCTATTTATTACATTGCCCCTTAGCTGTAACAATGGAATGAAGAAGAAAAGAAATATAGGCCTTCACCTAAAGAAATTTGAAATCCGGCTTCAAGGTGAAACTGATTCCCTCTTGAGTCAATAAAGAACGGATAACAAGAGAAAACCACACATTATACTGATGGGTCAGTTGTAAACCAACTGTTAAATTTGCCCTGCGCCATGTATGCAGAATTGTAATTCGTGATTATTGTGATTAAAAGACAAAAAATGAATGGTTTGATTACTTAGAACCACATTTGAACTCTTTCAGGATAGACTGGTACCTAACACAAATATGGAAAAGCATGGAATGAGATCTAAAATAGGGGACCCAGCATCCCCACCTAATTTCAAGACCACCATAAAGTTGGAGAACACAAATAGGAGATGGAGACCCAAAAACTTACAGTAAGTGAAAAATCAGGTCCACAACACAAGATTCATCAACAATAATGAGCAAGCAATAGATTTAAGAGTCATCGAGAAAAAAAGAAAACAATATTCTGTAAACTTTTTTCAGAAAAAAAAAGGGTCAAATGGAATTGGAAGCAGCAACTGCTAATCTATCCAAGTAACAGCACTGAAATGGAAAATAGTGAATCGAGTTAAATAATTTTGCTTTCAAGATCCGAGTGATTTTTCATTGGAATATTCGAAGGAAAAAAAAGGAAAAACAACCTAAGAAGAATAAGAACCATATTGATAGTATTAGTTGTAGAAAGAGTTGGAACATACATGTTATATTCTCTCAGCAAATTAAATAGTTGTAGGCCATAAATTACCTGTAACGCTTCTGAAATTAAAATCAGAAAGTCATTTCCCAGTTAGAATCTGCCAAATTGCTTTTCAAAGCAGGGATGATAGAAGAAACATCAGTCCCACTAGCCAAAAGCCCAAGTCTGGTGAAATCATTTTCCATCTCAATGTAGTCTTCATTCACAGCATGCACCACAACATCAAGAAGTATCTGCTTTTTTGCTGACATAAAGAAAGCAGATCAATATGCAGGGCAAAAAAAGCATGCTCTGATTTAATTATACATTCCAAAATAACTTTCCTCCTATGCTAACATTACATTATGCAACATTTAAGAGGCATATTTTCCCTGCCAACAGTCTAGTATATTATCAACCTTCAGAAAAGGATACATCAACTCTCTTTTATGTTCAATCTTAAGCAGGAAATGAGTTCTGTTTTATAAGGGCAACGTATTACAACCCGTTTGGATGGAAGATAGGGAGGGATAAGTAGTGAAAGTGTGGATAAAGGCAGTCATTTACCGACATAAAAAAAAATTAAAGGTGTAAATAAAGAAAATGAAAGGTAAGTCTTACCCTTCTCTCCCTTTTTTTTTGGTTTATTTTTGCTACACCCTAATTTGGGGTGTAGGGAGAGATAAGTGAGTCTTACCCTTCCATCCCTTTCACTTTGCTTATTTTTGTTGTACTCCAATTTGGGGTGTAAGGAGAGGTAAATGGGAATAGTTAAATTAAGAAAATTATTATTTTTCCAATTTTTTTTAAGTCATGAGGTTATTTTTGTCATTTTAAATATTGTGATGTAGAGAGATAAGTGATTTTTACCCTTTCTTTCCCCTCATTTTACTTATTTTTTCATTTTACTTATTTTTGCCATACTCTATTTGGGGTGTAGGGAAAGGTAAGTGGGAAGAGTTAATTAATTAAGCAAATATTATTTTCCACTTTTATCTTTCTCTTCATTTTTTTTTTAAATCATGAGGTTATTTTTGTCATTTTAAAAATTGTGACATAGAGAGATAAGTAAATTTTACCCTTTCCTTCCCTTCATTTTGCTTATTTTTACTATACTCTGATTTGGGGTGTAGGCAGAGGTAAGTGGGAAGAGTTAATTAATTAAGCAAATATTATTTTCCAATTTTTTCTTTCTCTCCATTTCTTTTTGTTTTTTTTTTTAAATCATGAAGTTATTTTTGTCATTTTAAATACTTACCATTCATTTAATTATCATTCTCTATTTATTCTCTCTCAAACAATAGAAAGGTAGTCATATACCCTTCCATTTCCTTTCCCTTCCATTCTTATCTCTACTCATCCTTATTGTTCCATTAATTACCCTTCCATACTCCCATCCAAACAGAGCCTTAATCTATATGTTTTGGAAACAAAATTTCTACCAGACTTACTACAACATTCCCATAGTCCACATAAGCAATACGTCCATCTCGCATAGCAAAAAACCTTCCAGGATGTGGATCTCCATAAAATTAATAAGCCGAATTCTAGCAATTGTCGTAGCGCAGCACTGACCCCAACTGTTAAAAATCCAT
Source organism: Triadica sebifera (assembly GCA_023653625.1). Lineage (NCBI taxonomy): Eukaryota > Viridiplantae > Streptophyta > Magnoliopsida > Malpighiales > Euphorbiaceae > Triadica > Triadica sebifera. Next base: position 28,424,640 of record CM042909.1, read on the forward strand.
TAACATCAATGTCAGCATCCTTTATAACCTAAGTTTTATTGGTACTACCATTAATTATTGCAGAGAAAAAAGAACTAATGAAAGTACATAATGATATGGATATTCAAACCTGCGGGTTTATGCACCTAATACCATCAATCCATTCCATTACTAGAACACGGGGAATTTTAACAGTAGGGATCATCTTTGAAAATATCCAGAAAATTTCAATGTTTTGGGCTTCCTAATTAAGACAGGCAACAAAGTTATCATTAATGGAGAAAGGGAAAATTTTTAAATTTGGCTGCCTTGCAAGTAGATATCGAGTGTCCCAAATAGTGGGATATGTTATAGTACAAGATTACTCCTTATCTAGGTTTAACAGGACACAACAAATATTATATTGTTAAGGATAGTTTTGAAAGGTACCAATGTGTAATCAAGCTCCTCCCAAAGTTTCTCACCAATTTCATCAACTATCAGCTCACTATTAGCTCGGCATTGCATCTGTAAAATAATGTTTAAGCGTAACGTCACGTACCTATAATACACTTAATACCTACATGCAATATACAATTTTTTTAAGAAAAATATGTTTAAATTTTTTTTCTTATAAAATTGTGATTAGGTGATATATATATATTTTTTTAATTTTCATTGTACTGTATGTAAATATTATAATATCACTCTATAAAAATGAATTAAGCATAAAAAATTTCATTTGAGAACAATTTTTTTAAATAATTTTAGAGTCTAGATAGGTGATATCCGATAATCAAATGTATTTTATATAAATAATCATTAAAGTAACTAGTAAACCTTTAAAAGCTGATAAAATTGTTATTGTTGTTATGTAAATTAAAATAGGAGATAATGTTATTATACATTAAAAATTAAAGATATTTGTATATATAGTGTTAAGTTGAGACAAATTATAATAAATATTAGATAGTAGTTGTGGTCTGTAAAAGAGAAAAGTTAAGAGGAATTTTTTTTTTTTGGGTGAACAGAAATCCATTAAAACTCAAGATAAAAGTACATCCTGGAGGACCACACGCCTTAAAAACGTGAAAAGACACCTACTCTCTCCTCCCACTTCATTTTTTCCGTATTTGTTTTAGTTTTTATTTTATATAGGGACAATGTCCCTTTCTTATTCTCTTTTCTTTTTTGTTGAATAATATTATTAAATTTTTTTATTGTTTCATTTAGTAAATTTTAAGATTTATATTTTCTTATATTTAAATTTATTATTTATTCAATTCTATTAAAATAAAATTACATACAATTCAAATATTTGTTATAAAATATTGTTTTCCTTATATTGGAAAAAAAATTTTGTTATTACTTTTTAAAGGTAGTCCAATATTTTTTTGTAGACTTGAATTCAAGACTTTAATTATTTATAATGATAATAAAATAAAGCCTTATCATTTCATTTCATATATTGAGAAATTTTTTTACTCAACTTTAATATATTTAATGCTATAACTGTTATTAAAATGAATAATGGCAATTCAAAATATTTATAAATCAATATACCATTTGGAAAATAAATTCATTTGAATTTAATTTTTAAACGTGATACCTTTAGAGCTTGTTTGTTATTTATGTATTTTATTAATTTTTATTTAAAAAAATAAAATTTAATTTATGACGTCTAATTTGTATTTGCAAAAAAAATATTATTATTTTCATCAAAGTTTTATATGCTAAATCGAGTTGTTATAATTTACAATTTGTTTTTCAATAAAAAGCCACACCTGATTATTGTTTAACATGTTATGATGGTTGACATAATGATTAAAATGGAAATGCTTACACCATAGAAAATAAATTAAATAATAGCGATGATAATGAATTGTTAAATGAAAATAAATATAATTTAATTGGTTTGCACGGTTTTTTAAGTCTTATTATATTATAAAAAGTGGGATGAGCAAAACATTATTTTTTTATCAGAAAGAGGAAAAGATAATTAAATAAGTAGAAAATTTTTAGATTGATACTGAAAAAAAGTTCTAAGTTTTTTTTTTCTTTTTCATTTTTGGAAAAAAGGGATTCATTGCTTTGGACAAACAAGCCCTTAGTATGAATTAATTTTCAAATACAATACTTTTCAGGGGAAAAAAAAAAGTAACAGGGGCGTGCGAAGAGAAAGCGGGAAGAGTAAAAACGAAATGGCGGGAAATGAAAGCCGAGACGGGGCTCTATGTTCATTACGGTTTTCCGACTTTTTCTTTTATCCTGCATTTTTCCCATCTTATTACTGCTTCTAGGGTTTCGGAGATGCTTTCCAGCAGCCAATTTGAAGGCGCATCCGCCTTCTCCGGCGGAGGATTCATGTCTTCCCAGTCAACTCAGCTCACCGATTCCGCTCCATCCCCTATAAAAGTAAGTCGTCTCTTTTCATTATCATCTATTGATTCTATTCCCATCTGCTCCATTTAGGCGGATGCCGAGAAAATACAAAAAATCATGCAAAAGAAAAACGAGATATATAGGTCGGAACAAGTGTCGTTAGTACTGGTATCGTCATAAATGAATGTAAAAGAGGATCTACTCGTCCGTTTTAGTCTTTTCAGTTCTCAAGGCTTGCTTTGTCTAGATATTTTATCCTATTGACTTGTTGTATGGTTCCAGACTCGTGATTCTACGGGTGTGGTTCCGGTGACTGTGAAACAGATAAGTCAAGCTTCTCATTCTGGTGATGAAAAGTCAAATTTTGCAATCGATGGCGTGGACGTTGCCAATGTAACCATTTCCAGTTCCTCTCAAATTTTCTTTTATGTTATGTTTGTTTCAATCTAAAACAATTGTAAACTTGTTTATTTTGGAAAAAAGAAAAATTACATCTCAGTTTAGCATATTTTCTCCTTCTAAGCAGGATTGTTTAGATTTTTGTTGGTCTAGGTTACGGTGGTTGGCATGGTGTTTGATAAAGCTGAAAAGGCTACTGATGTTGGTTTCATTGTGGATGACGGAACAGGGCGAATTGGTTGCAGAAGATGGTATTGTGTGTTATTTGATTCGATCTGGCTATTCTTAGTGAATTGTTATCAAAGATATTCTAGTACCCTTTTTATCTCTCTTTCTATGTGTTTTGCCAAATGTTACGCAGAAAGATTGCATATCCCTGAAACTGCAGATAGTATTTTGACATATCTTGTAATACAAAAAGAAGTTTTGATCTTTCTATTCCGTGAAAATTATATTTTGACATGTCTTATGCTTCCGGATTTTTTTTACCTGTCTTTGATGATTTTGACACTTGTTTGATACTTTGAACAGGGTGAATGAGAATTTTGATACAACGGAAATGGGGATAATACAGTGAGTCTCTGGTCATATTCATTTCTCCTAGTGAACTGACTGTTATAACGTGTTATGCCTTGTTTTTTGAGATATTGTCATTGTTGGTAATCAATCCACTTCGCAACAGTGATGGAATGTACGTTCGTGTAAATGGGCACTTGAAAAGTTTTCAAGGCATAACACAGCTAGTTGCTTTCTCTGTGAGGTAAAAGCATGATAACTTTTCCATATAAATATGATTGATGCAGCAGGATCTGTCTTTTTAAGCTATGTGCATTTCATTTAAAAGTTGATGATAATGTAGAATTTCATTGTTACCTTTCATTTCTTGATGCCACCTGATTTGTTTCTCTAATTGATGGACTATGTTCAAGCAAACCAACTGTGTGCATTTTGTATGCGTCTACTATTTTTTTTATGGGCAAGGCTGTATCTACTGTTAGAATATAATTAGTTTTTATCATCTACGAATCTTGCTTTACCTCAGCATTTATGTATCAAGTCCTTGTTAGGAGCAACTTGATGGCGACTTATGATACTTTTGATTTACTACACTTACAGGCCTGTTAGTAACTTTGACGAGGTTACTTTCCACTTCATTGATTGCATACATACCCATTTGCAGAATGTTAAATTGCAGGTACGGACTTTTAGAGCTGATGGAATATAAACAATAACATATTTAAAATACATGGATTACAAGCATAATTTGTGTTTTGATGTTAATTGGTTTGCGTTTTGTATTAATTGAAGCAGCAAGTTGGTGCTGCAATTCTGCCTCAGATGGTAGAATCATCTTTGAACACTCCAGTGCGAAGTGGATCAAATGGATCATCCACATCTATCCAGGTACAAATCTACTTTAGTAAATTTTTCTTAGCAGTTCTGTTCCTGTATACGCTTGACAAAATATTCTGATTTTCTTTCCCCCAGTTTTCCAAGCAATATAGCGTTGACGGACTGAAGGAACATGATCAGTTGGTGCTTGACTATCTGCAACAATCTTCAAACATGTAAGTTTTGCCTGAAATTTTTTATAACCCTTATCTTTCTCTTCATAATAGTTTGTTCTGCTCTGTTTATGTCCGATGTGACTCGAGCAAATTTGTGTGAAACTTGCTTTTTTAATTTAAAATCGTGAAGGGTGAGTAACCATTTATTGTAAAATTGAATTGTGAAATGGTAAGACTTTACAATTAGGGTACTGTGGAGCCATAGCAATACTCTATTCAGTAATATGATTCGATAATTATGCAAGATATTTTGCACATATATGAAGTCATGTATAGTTGGTATCTACCCTGGGATTTTTTTTGATTTAACACTTCCTCTGACCCATGATTTTATTTGTGGAAGGAATTGATGGTTTTATTGTGTTTGGGCAGATTACTGTTATCGCTACTGCTACTGTTAATTTTCTGACAATGTCATTTATGTACTGAATTTTGTGAATGCCCTTTTTGTCTCCAGGGGACAGGAAAAGGGAATCCACTTGGATGAAATTTGCCAGCAGCTTAAACTTTCAATGGAGAAGATCAAGTAATATCTCACTCTCTTTTCTGCTTCTCCTCCCTACCTACTGGCGTTAAGTAATCTCATCATTCATCTGCTGTGTTATCTTTGGCAGCGCATGTATCAGGTCTCTTGAAGATGAAGGCCTGATATACTCTACAATTGATGAATTTCACTATAAAGCAACCTGATGATATCATGAATGCCATTAGCCATTGCCATATTCATATTCATGTTCGTAAAACGATTAATGTAGATATTTATTTTAGATCCTTGTGATTGAGGGTAGGTATTTTCAAGATGTTGACTTACATTAAGATTTTAACGAACTTGAAGCTCTCAAGTTAGTGTCCACTTAAGAAAATGTATTATTCTTTTATTAAAAATTTTCTTCTAGTCAAATAATATTAATATTACTTACAACCGCACAATCTAACACGCTCCAACTCTAAATACTAAATAGTTCACAAAAGGAAAAAGGTCAAGGACTGTAAATTGATTTAAATATTTACTTATTTAACTTCAATTTCCCAAATTTATGCCATAAATAGCTTGCACGTACTTTGGTTTTCAATTTTTTTTTTATTTTTTGTTTTTGATACTGGTGCTTCGGGCATTGGTGACAGCTTCGAATTTATTGTTGACTATTTTATCGGAATTTGCAGTTATTGACAATTAGGCATCACTAAATTCAATGTGTATTTTTTCGTTTTGCCGAAAATATGCTGATTTAAGGGATAGAATAAATAATATGTTAATTTCATTTTATTAAGTCTAAATTAAAAATAAACCATCTGTTAGAAGAAAAGTTATAAAGTTTCGTAGGTTGTATATATGATGGTGTTGACAGTTGGATGATGGCGAGTGAGGAAAGGAAACGTTAACATCATTTCTAGGACACCAAGTTGATGCTCAAGTTGCTGTTCCTTTTTTGTTCTTACTCGAGGAGGGAATAATTCATAAAAAGAAAGAAAAAGAACAATGTGGGCGTGGCAATTAGAAATGGATGCATGTATATAGTATAATATTGGAATCTTGCATATTGGCCAGTCTTCACATTTTCATTTATTTGGAGGCGTAGACTTAGACTGACAGCCGAGCCAGCCAATAATTTAAATTTCTTACAGAATAGTTTTTAATGTATTGTGTGGTCACTTTTATACTTTTGTTGGGCAAGTTGGAAATTTATTGAGTCCGACTTAATCATCATCATAAGTTTCTTATATAGTTCATCTTTTATTCTTAACTAAATTAAGTGCAACTATTATTTAATAAAAATGACTTGGTATTAAGAAAAGCTTTTTACGATATTCAAATCAAAACGTGACAAATGTTTCTATGTTGATAAAACGTGATTATTTTATTGATTGATATAATAGTTTTAGTATTCAGTTTATAATGAAATAAGAAAGAAAAGTTTTCCTTCTCAGTTAGTGGTTTGAAATATCTTGGGTTTCTTAAAGAAAGAAAGTGAAATGTGATTATCATTAATTATAAAATATTGAAATTTCTGTGCCATATATCTGTAAGTAACAAACTTTCAAGCATTTGGCCAAAGTAGGTTGATTAGGGAGAATAAAGCTTCTAAGAAGAAAGAAGGCAGATGAATGTCTAGTCCTGCAAATTTTATGTTTTAGATTTTCTGCATGTTTTCGATTTTAGGTGTGAAGAGAATGTATTAAGATATGATTTGGATATCGGCTAATTAAAAGATCTAGGTGTTCTTCGTAATTGTTCAAACATTCATCATCCTTTAAATTAGTTTTTTTTGGAAGAATTAGAACCAAAACTTATTTATTGAATATGGTATCAAATCAGATTTTCTTACGCATGTTGGGCCTTAAACATATATATAATTTAAAATAATAGCATCAGGTTGGATGTGGTTAGTAGGTAGTGGTCATTCACCCTGCTCAAAATCAAATGGCGACCAGGCCACGTATGTCATATGTAAATGTAAGGTCGAGGATCTCCAAAGATAGCTGCAGCAATAAAACCATCTTGCTTCTTATATAATTTTTGCTTGACAAAACAGGAACAAGAAAATGACAGGTTATTTCTGTTTAATTGCCTGCGCCTCAATCAAATAATTTCTTCTTCTTGTTCTTCTTTTTTTTTTTTTTAAAGATGAAAATAATTGAGTGCATTCATGGATGAGAAAGAAAAGTGGATTTAAGTAAGAAACTTCAGAATTAGCATGAGAAAGAAAGAATATACGCATCTTGAATTGGAACCTGCATACGGAAGATGAAATACCTGAATTAGAAATTACAGTCTACAGGATTTAATTCAGCAAGCATATTATTAATAAATTTTGCAGATCCCAGCCCAAGGTGGAAAATAAGCCACAACTAACTGTCAAAATCGAATTTAGTTGCTCTGTTGCGATCCTGCCTCGCGAAGAAAAGTAGAAAACAATATCTAACCACCTGTACTATTTCTACATTATCGCCAATAAAATCTTTGGATGAAATTATATGAGAAAAAATTCCAATATTTAAGCAACCTTAATTACACCCAAAGTAATAATTACTAGAATTCTTCTAAATTAATTAATAAAAGAAAAGTTCCCAAATACTCATTCTAGTAAGCACACATTTTAATTTGAACCATATCTTAAATTCGAGTAATTTTCTTCTCCTTACAAAAAGAGTTTTATAGAGCCTCATCTGTCTCAAAAAAAAAAGGATTATTTTTCTTTTAAAATATAATTATCTATTAATTATCTATTGTTTTCTCTATCTAATGCACCTTATTATCAACAAATAATAAATTATCATTCCTTAATTTTTCAGTAATGCTCCCAACTGGTGTAGTAGTATATTGGTGAAATTTAATTATAACTTTAACCATATTAACTATATATATATATATATATATATATATATATAGGGTTTAGAAGGGATGAAGTTTTTTTTTCTTTTTATAAGAAAAAAAAGGATTTTGCATATTTAAATGTGGAAAAACAACTCATTACATATATATGCACATATTGTTGTTGAACAAATCATTACGTAGTGGTACTAGGGTATACTACGTGTTGAAATAGCCATCGTAATATTAATGGACCCAATAATTAATTAATGTTTAATACTGTTGAGGAGATGCCAATGCCATCAATATTTTTAACAATTAATTATTATTTCCGATTTTTGATGATGTACCAATTATAAGCTGGTGATAGAGCGATATCTACCAATTATGCATCTTATTAACTTTTTATGATTGTGCAATATATTAACATTATGACTTTTTGTTAGTTTGATTGAATTTGATGGATTTCTACTATTTCTAGAGATTAAATGGATGGATTTGAATTCCGTCGCTAGTTTTGCAAGACTAGCGATGGGATAGTGTAAAATCATCGGTTCAAATAATATATAGGATGATTTCTAAGATCAAACTTGTGGATGGAAGAGCTGATTCTGTTGCTAAACTAAGGGACAACCGGCTCTCTGTCAATAAATACTGGCAAGGGGAATCTGCATTTGTCGCTAGTTTTAGAATTAGGAAACTCCGGCACTACTTTTAACGACCTTCGTTGTGCCTTGTCTTTCGTCGCAAATGCTTCCAATGGAATTTTTACAATATAGTAACTAATTTCTGTCGCCTTATCTGTCCATCGCTAAATAGGGCCTCTGCGACAGATTCTGTTTCACTACTTTGATTTAGCGACGAAATAGACGTCCATTTTTGCAGCGCTAACGGTGGGTTTGAATTCGAGACAATATATTGGTTTCAGAATATATATCACATTTTTCTGTTGACTAATTTGGTTGGTTGATAATTAATTTTCAACACATTTGTTTAGTCTAGTCTTTATCTATTAACTATTATAAATTGAAGCACCTATTCTTTCTTTTATCTACTGTTGGAGTTTGATTAAGAGATCAAAGGATTGCTCATGCAATTCTCCTATTGTGATTGCACATTTGGAAAAGTTGGGCTGTTAAATGCCAAGGTAAAAAATCAAATCAAAACTCTTAAGGACAGTGTACATTCACATTTCAGCTACATATCTATGTACATGTTATAATTTTACCTCATAAAAGGTCAATATATAACATACTTTCTGCCTTGACAATTTAAAATTTCAAAAGTTAATGAATATGCATGGGTGCATATTATGATAGAATTTTTCTTGTTCAGATGAAATTTATGAATAAATTCATGATTAATCCAATTACAAAATATGAATATAATGGAATGTTAATTTATAAATTTATTTATGAACTTTGTATGGCTAAGTAGATTAAAATAAATCCAAAATTTCCATTTAATTAATTTTTTTTTATACGGGGGGGTCAACTCGATGTATATGTCGTCTTCTTCATACGTACGCTCTATAGGTATCCAAGTTTGCCTTGATTTGATTTTATCAGATTAATAATAACAATAACAATAATAATCTTGGCATATTCTCGAAGAATATATATTTATTGATCAAAAAAGGAAAAAAAACAGTGGTCCAGTGAACGGGGCTATAAAGAAGCACGGCAGCTTAGAATAATTAACATGATATGGCAAAATTTATCTAAGCGTGTTTATTGAGAAAGAGAGAGAGAGAGATGAGAAAAACATCAACAAGTGGTTCAAAGGATGGCCTTAATAGAGGAGCATGGACCGCCACTGAAGACAAAATGCTCACTGATTACATTACTATCCATGGTGCAGGCAAATGGAGTCATATTCCCAAAAAAACTGGTCACTCCCTCGCCAATTAATCCAACCACTTGCTTGTTATTATATGTATTAATTTTTGACATATATATATATATATATATATATATATATATATATATATATATATATATAAATCTATATATCTATAAGATGCTGCAGATCTAAAAAGATGTGGCAAAAGCTGCAGGCTTCGTTGGTTGAATTACCTTCGACCTAATATCAAGAGAGGCAACATCTCAGTTGACGAAGAAGAACTCATTATCAGGCTTCATAACCTCCTAGGCAACAGGTTTTAATTTCTCTTAATTATTTATTAACTTAATTAAATTTTATAAATTAATGTGAATCTGTGCTGCATGCTCATGTGGTTGCAGATGGTCTTTGATAGCAGGGAGGCTACCTGGGCGAACAGATAATGAAATAAAGAATTATTGGAATACCCATTTAGTTAAAAAGGCACAAAAACAGCAACTGCAGAAGACACTTCTAAACAAAATTAGCAGTGATTGCCAACCAGGTCCCGGCCGAGTCAATGAATCAGCTTGCACTAAGAAAGATAAAGATGTAATTGCTAGAAGCTATGAAAATGATTCATCAACAGATATTCTATCATTAGTATCAGGGGATCATGAAAATTCATATGATTTTTTCGTGGATTTCAATGTAGAAGACTTTTGCCGCACGCTTGATTCAGACCTGATGATGAGAAGGGCTAGTGCTGCCAACCAAAATGCTCAACCTTCGGATTTCATTTCACTTGTTTCCTTTCTCGATTCCGATGTTCAATGGCCTGCAATTAATTCCGTTAATACTAATTAATTGATTCCCTAACTAAATTACATAACTCTTACCTTGTTAATTATTTTTCTGGCTTGGCTTGGCTGAGCCTATGATAATATTAATGCATGTCTTACCCACACTCCACGTATCTCTCCTTCTTTCCTTCCTTGTTCATTAATTATCATTATATACATGTCTTTAAATTACTTCCTGCTTTACATTTTTGTTTTTTTTTCTTAATTTTAATAATCATCTTAATATATAAAAAAGAAAAAACGGAGAAATTCTCATAATTAACTAGGGTATAGTCCAGTCTTAAGTATTCCTATTTCCCATTGCGTGTCTATATCTATGTGCATTTAATCATCATTCATTTGGGATAAAGTAGTTTTGTTGCTAAATTTACTTGTCAATATAATATTTTACTTTATTCATGGATTGAGTTAATAATAGAATGTAATAATTAGTACAATGGTATCTGTAACATCTCTATCAGTGTCTGGGTCAATAATTACTGGACCGAGTCTAGATATACACGTTTACATTGATCATTATACGTAGTACATGCGTGTATATATATATATATATATATATATATATGTTGTGGAAATCGGGTTAGTTTCCACCAAAATGAATAATTGTGCCAAAAATTAAGACAAAGAAAAATTCCCAGGTAGTTGGTGGAGTCACAAATGGTCTCCCTTAAAAACCAACTTCCTTAGACTCTTGAGTCTTGGTGACAGAATTTTTCTAAGATAATTTAAAGCACAATATATCACAAAGTAAAAAGACCCGACAATAGCTATTAAATAGAAATAAAAGGAACACCAGAATTTAACGAGGTTCGGCCAATTATGCCTACGTCCTCGGACACTACTAAAATAATATTTCACTATTTCAAAGAAATATTACAAAGTGAAATATTACAAGAGAGAGAGGAAAAATACAACCAATCTTAGAAGTAGAGAGATTGGTGGTTTTTGGGATGAATTGTTAAGAGGGGGATTAAGCCCTTTTATAGGCTAATGCTATGGTGGAAAATTGAAATCTTTTCGATGTGGGATTGTCATATTTCAACAAATCTCCACCTTGACAATCTCACAATTCCAAACAAACATCCTCTAAACTCTTATATTACAAATTTCAGTAATGTCTCCAAATGCACTTCAAAGCGCCCAATTTCAAATTCTAATAACATTTATCAAGTCCAAACAATGTTGGAACTTGACACCTGTCACAACTTTTGTTGTCATATCTGCGGGATTTTCAGCAGTCAAAATCTTCTGAAGAAGTATCCCACCATCTTCAAGAATTTCCCGTACAAAATGATATCGAACATCGATATGCTTCGTCCTTGTATGATAAACTTGATTCTTTGCTAAACAAATAGCACTTTGACTGTCACAATGCACTTTGACATGCTTCTGACCAATTCCCAAGTCATTCAACAACCCCTGAAGCCAAATTGCCTCCTTAACAGCTTCTGAAACTGCCATGTACTCTGCCTCTGTTGTAGACAAAGCAACTGTTGACTGTAAGGTGGACTTCCAACTAACCGGTACCTTTGCAAGTGTGAACACATAACCGGTAGTAGATCGACGTTTGTCTAAATCACCTGCATAGTCGGAATCACAATATCCAACTATATATTGACCACTTTTCTCATCCCGCTCAAACATTATACCAACATCTACAGTATTCTGAATATACCGTAGAATCCATTTCACAGCTTGCCAATGTCCTTTGCCAGGATCATGCATGTACCTGCTCACAACTCCAACTGCTTGTGAAATGTCAGGCCTCGTACACACCATTGCATACATCAAGCTACCAACAGCATTTGCATATGGAACCTTTGACATATATTCTCGTTCTTCATCACTTTTCGGAGATAAAGATGCACTGAGCTTAAAATGAGGAGCAAGTGGAGTACTAACTGGTTTTGTATTCTCATTTATCCCAAAACGCTTTAGTACTTTTCTCAGATATTGTTTCTGAGTCAAACAAAGTCTCCCCAATTTTCTGTCTCTGCATATCTCCATACCGAGAATCTTCTTAGCTTCCCCTAAATCCTTCATTTCAAATTCCTGATTTAGTTGAGCTTTTAACTTCTGAATCTCTCCTTCATCTTTTGAAGCTATCAGCATATCATCAACATAAAGGAGGAGATAGATAAAGGAACCATCCCGTAGCTTGCGTAAATATACACAATGATCATATTTGCTTCTTGTGTATTTCTGCCTTATCATAAACTTGTCAAATCGTTTGTACCACTGTCTTGGAGATTGCTTCAATCCATACAACGATTTGCTCAACTTGCACGCCAAATTTTCTTTTCCAGCAACTTTAAATCCTTCTGGCTGAGTCATGTAGATTTCTTCTTCTAAGTCTCCATGTAAAAATGCAGTTTTTACATCGAGCTGAACTAGTTCCAGATCAAATTGTGCTACCAAAGCCAGCAGTATTCTTATGGAGGAATGTTTTACAACTGGAGAAAATACTTCATTATAATCAATTCCCTCCTTCTGAGCGTAACCTTTAGCTACCAATCTTGCCTTGTAGCGGATATCATTCTTATCAGGAAATCCGTCTTTCTTTGCATAAACCCATTTACAGCCAATCGCTTTCTTTCCCTTTGGCAGACTTGCTAGCTTCCATGTCTGATTCTTTTCAAGGGACTGCATCTTTTCTTCCATAGCCTTTCTCCACTTTTCTTCTTCTGAGCTTTGAATAGCTTCACAATAAGTGGAAGGAATCTCATCATCTACTGAAGATGTATAATTAGTCATATCTTCAAGTCGAGCAGGTTTCTTAATCTTCCTTTTCGGCTTTCGTAGTGCAATTGGCTCAAGTTGCTGAGGAGGTTCTTGTGCTGAAACCTCTGCTTCCTCATCTGATCCATTTTCTACCATTATCTCCTCTTCTTCCATAGGAGTAATTTTATCAGACTCTACAATTGCTGGATCAACAATTCTTCTTCTATCAAACTCCACCTGTTTGGGAGTTTCCTCCACCTGCTGTGGAGAACCATCCGTCTGCTCCTTTGTTACCTTTAACATGGTAGACTCATCAAAGGTAACATCTCTACTAAAGATTATTTTCTTCGTCTCTGGGCACCATAGTCGATATCCTTTGATACCAGAGGATATCCCCATAAAGATAGCTTTCTTTGCCCTTGGATCTAACTTTGATTCCTTAACATGATAGTATGCAGTGGAACCAAACACATGTAAGGAATTATAATCTGTAGCAGGTTTTCCATACCACACCTCCAAAGGTGTTTTGCCATTGATAGCAGTTGATGGCAAACGATTAATGAGATGACATGCGTATGTTACAGCCTCAGCCCAAAACTGTCTGCCTAATCCAGCATTAGACAACATACACCGAACTTTCTCCAGTAGAGTTCGGTTCATGCGTTCAGCCACCCCATTCTGTTGTGGTGTATTTCTGACAGTGAAATGTCGAACAATTCCTTCATTTCTGCAAACTTTCATGAAGGGATCACTTGTGTACTCTCCGCCATTGTCTGTTCGAAGACACTTGATCTTTCTGCCCGTCTGAGTTTCTACCATCTTCTTCCAGATGAGAAAAACTTCCAACACTTCATCCTTTGTCTTCATTGTATACACCCATACTCTTCTTGAACAATCATCAACAAAGGTAACATAGTAGTGTTTACCTCCCATTGAAGCAGTTTTGGAAGGACCTCATACATCTGAGTGAACATAATCCGGAATACCCTTGGTATCATGGATTGCAGTGCCAAACTTCACTCTCGTCTGCTTCCCTTTGATGCAATGCTCACAGAAGTCTAATTTGCAGGTTCGCACTCCTTGCAATAATCCTTGATTCGCCAGAAGTTTCAAGGATTTTTCGCCTGCATGCCCCAAGCGCATATGCCACAATCTGGTTATTTCTAGCTCATGGTCATCACTAGAAACTGCTGCTGTTGTTCCAACAACTGTATTGCCTTCATAGTAATACAAGTTGTTGCTCCTTTGAACTCCTTTCATCACCACAAGTGCTCCAGATATAACCTTCATTACTTCATTTTTAATGATTATAGTGAAACCCTTTCTCCCAAGGATTCCCATAGAAATGAGGTTTTTCGTCAGACTGGGCACATATCTTACGTCTGTCAGAGTTCTGATTGATCCATCACGATTCCTCAATTGGATTGAACCAATTCCAGTTGTTTTGCAAGGGCTGTCATTTGCTGTATAGACAACTCCACCTTCAATTTCTTTAAAATCGAAAAATCATTCCCGATTGGGACACATATGGTGGCTACAGCCTGAATCCAGGATCCAAGCAGTCGAACTGCTTATTGATGGCATCAATGCTAATGAAAAATCTGAATCATCACATTCAGCTACATTTGAATCTGCAACAGCCTTGCCTTTGCCAGATTTGCTTCTCAACTTAGGACAATCTTTCTTCCAGTGCCCTTTTTCTCGACAAAAGGCAAATTCATCTTTGCCCACTCTGGACTTTGATCTGTCTTTCTTTCCCCTGTTCTTATTTTTCGAACGGCCTCTTACTATCAAAGCTTCAGCTGCTCCACTGGTGCTATCCTTCTTGTCTTTTCTCCTCAATTCATAACTGTATAGTGCAGCACATACTTCACTAAGAGACACCTCAGCTTTCCCATGGAGTAGAGTAGTTTCTAGAAACTCAAACTCCTCAGGAAGGGATCCCAACAGCATTAGGGCCAAATCTTCATCTTCAAATGTCACATCCAAGTTCATCAGATCTGCTACAAGTTGATTGAAATTGGTGATGTGATCATTCATCGTGGTACCAGGAACATATGTGAATCTGAACAGTCTTTTCTTCATATGAAGCTTATTTTGACTGCTCTTTTTCAAGAATTTTTCCTCCAGTGCCTTCCACAATTTACTTGCAGAAGTTTCTTTACAAAAGGCATACTTCTGCTCTCTGGACAGGCACGATCGAATTGTACCACATGCCAAACGATTGATTGTCTTCCATTCCTTCTCATCTGCACCTTCTGGTTTTTCTCCCTCAATGGTAATGTCTAAGCCTTGCTGAAATAAGGCGTCTAGAACTTCACCTTGCCACATGCCGAAATGACCTGTACCATCAAAAATCTCCACTGCAATTCTCGTATTTGCCACAGCAGTTCTCGCCAAAATTGATGAAGTAGAAGCTGTTGTGTCCATTGTGGATTTTTGTCCGTCTCTTGTCATTTCCTTTTTAAGACTATTTAATAGCTTTCAAATGCGGAATACCCAAGAATCCAAGGAAACCTTTCTGATGTGGAAGATCAGCTTACGCCGCAACCACAGAGCATATAACTCAGTAACCTTGGCTCTGATACCAATTGTTGTGGAAATCGGGTTAGTTTCCACCAAAATGAATAATTGTGCCAAAAATTAAGACAAAGAAAAATTCCCAGGTAGTTGGTGGAGTCACAAATGGTCTCCCTTAAAAACCAACTTCCTTAGACTCTTGAGTCTTGGTGACAGAATTTTTCTAAGATAATTTAAAGCACAATATATCACAAAGTAAAAAGACCCGACAATAGCTATTAAATAGAAATAAAAGGAACACCAGAATTTAACGAGGTTCGGCCAATTATGCCTACGTCCTCGGACACTACTAAAATAATATTTCACTATTTCAAAGAAATATTACAAAGTGAAATATTACAAGAGAGAGAGGAAAAATACAACCAATCTTAGAAGTAGAGAGATTGGTGGTTTTTGGGATGAATTGTTAAGAGGGGGATTAAGCCCTTTTATAGGCTAATGCTATGGTGGAAAATTGAAATCTTTTCGATGTGGGATTGTCATATTTCAACAATATATATATATATATATATATATATATATATATATCTTGATGAGTTTTCATAAAATAATCTAATTAAATTAGACCATGTATTCAAAACAATAATTATTCTGAATATATGAATATGATTAAATTGATTTATAATGAATATGATATAGATAAATATTTTTTGATATGCATGATAGGAAATACAACAACCGGTGAGTGTAACTTCCAGATTCGGAAGCTCGAAAGCACTTTTCAAAATTTTATAAACGGGTGCTTTGGTAAAAAGAAAAAAAAAAAAAGAAAACTATGAATTGGCGAAGTGCCTCAAAAAGTAGAGGTTTTTTTTTAATCATTTTATGGCTATATATGTCAAGCAGGGAGACTAAATGAGCTAATTATAGACAAACACTAATATTATTAAGTAGGACAGCTTTTTTGGGCTACATGTATATATGTGGAAATAATTCCAAAGAAAAGTTAAATGGGCACATGCTGATTAAGATCACAGATACATGGTACGAACTTACTAAAAGATTGGCTGTCAGCTAGACGGTCTTGTCTGCCTAAATAAAATGGTAGCTAAGGAGTTGAAAGTTCGGTTCACCATATTTTTGCACTATCATTTTGACTATTTGGTAGGAAAGAAGTCAGTTCGTTATTAATTAGAAAGTGTAAATTTCTATAGTAATTTGGTATACCTCTTTTGGCTTAATTAAGGCAAATGATGATTCATTTGTTAGAATTTTACTTAAGCTAGTATTATGGACTGTGTCACTTTTGATATATATTTATAAAAGTACTCGAGTACAAATCGCAATTATAATCCAGAATGTTTATTGATCACATTGTTCTAGCGTAATCATTAAAGTTTAATGGGATTATCAAAATTATAATTATAATGTGTTTTGAACTTAAGTGTGAGTCTAATTGTATTTGGATCAGAGAGGGGGGGGGTGTTCTTTGGTATCAGAGAAGCCTTTTGGAATGGAGATGGCTATAATAGCACATACAATTAGTGACGCATAATAGTACGTTGCTAAATAATAGAGTCTATGATGCGTCACTATATGTAAATAAAAACGTCGCTATGACACTGATTTTTTTTTATTATAATAAAAGTATTGTCTAGATTATTGAGATTAAGAGGAGGTCATTAAAATCTTATACTATTATACATATTCAACAAAAAATAAAATGAAATATTTTCAGATTATATATGCATACTTTTGACGAATCAAATATTGGATTTCAAAAAATATATGGCCTTTTTTTTTCATGCAAAATGTGCCCTTCGTTTGGCATGAGACAACCCTATACGTATAGTTTTGAATATTCATCACATCTTTGGAGATATCAAGGTAGTCTTATTTTCCGCACATTGTTGCTAATCCTCTTAAAAAATTATAATAAATTAGGTTTTTAATTAATAGAACTAGTGCAAGATGCGGGTATGTATATACATGTTGAAGATAATCTCACATTGAAAGTCTGAAGGATAGAATTAAGAAGAAATTATATATAATTGTGGTGCAAATTTAAGATATTTTAAAATAATGATGAATTTATAATTATAAAGTCTAACTATTAAGGTATATATAATTATATATCAAAGTTATAAGAGAACTAACCGTCGCATGATCTTGAATTCTATGGGTTCAAGTGACAACTAGATCAAAACCAGTCGCACTTAAAAAAAATATTGAAGAGGATCCTATATTAACTGTGGACTCTTCAGGTAAAATGATGAATTAAAAAAGCAATAACTTGTTTAACACCAATGACATTTGAGGGGCGAATGATGGACAAAATCTTATATTTATTTTAAAATAATGATAAATTCAAAATTATTAAATTATCTAATTCTAATAATACATAAGGAAACCAATTTGGCAGCGAACTTAATTTAGATGGGGAAAGTAATGCTTCCCTCCAAAAAAAAAATTCATTATAAAAACAATAGACTTCTCTATTTAATATTAATAAATAAATGACCTTTAATTAAAAATATATTAATTTGGTGATTTTAATTTTTAACGGAATTTTATCCCACCAAAATTTTTATTACTTTAATTTGACTTTGTTTTTATCACGATGGACTTCCTTTTAATCATTCAAATCTAATATATGTGAGTGGGGGAAAATTATTATAGTTTCATTAATAAACTGTTTTATAACATATTTTTGAACCGTGTAAATGGCTAATCAAACCTCCCAATAAGAAAAGGATCCGAAGATAGATTATAATTTGAAAAATATAATTTTGTCATTGACTTAGATCATGCATATATTCCAACCGTGTAAATGGGCTCATCAAACCTCCCGGTAAGAAAAGAATCCGATGATTCCCCTCACATAATTAATCCCTTTTTTTTTAGGAAAAAAGAAAAGAAAAAGAAAATTATAAACCTATACATGACTTTTTAATTGTTTTTAAGCGACAGCTCAATTATTAAAAAAAAAAAAGAGACACTTGAATAAGGTGAAGTGAAATAATTTATGGGGCAAAATTAAAAGAATTAAAAGTCATGTCCACAATTATTTGGTATCTGGAAGTTTGCAATATTAATTTCCTGTTCTAACTGCATGCGTTGCTCAAATAGATATTTATTTGGATGTAAAATTTTTTCCCAAATTCAAACCTCATTAATAAATTAATGAAAAATATAAATTAAACAATAACCAGAGCTAGAGTAATGGAGTTAATTAAACCGACAACAAAAACATTCAAGTAATAGGAAGCAAGAGATGAGCTCAGCTTAATTAATTAAGATCAACCAATCATACTCCAACAGTTGGAATAGCCGACAAAGTACATTAATTAAGCGTAAATACAATAAGACAATACCCAAGCTTAGACATAAAAAGAACTTCTCAGTTTCCGCACACAAAATTAATTTTTGAGGCATCCACTGTGAACCTAGTTTATTAATAAATCTGTATTTTATCTACTACTTTTAATCTTAACCATTAGATTAGATTAAGTAATTTGAAACTTGCTAAATTTATTTTAGCACTTTAACTTGTAACCTGTATATCAAGTTATACTTATATGTTTTTATATATATTTTTATCAAAATCTCCCTCATTTTACATTTTCTCTAAAAACAAAAATTATATACTTAATATTTTTTAATTAAAAGAAATTATCTCACTATTTATCTCTCTCTCCATCTCCCTAATCTCTCAAACTGCAAACCAAATCTAAAGAAGATTCTCTCGACATCACTCTTGGTTTTCTCTTTGATCAATCTGTCGAGTCGTCTGAAGAACCCACTTTGGCTGGCCAAATATTTGAACTGAGAGGTTTTCTTCATATTAAATCCAGTTAGAGGAAAGTCGAGGACTAGCTGCAGTGTAGAGGAGTTGAAGGCTTGGATACGTGTTGGAGGAGCCATTTTCTTCTCCGCTCGACACAACACAACCCATTCACCGTTTGAGTTCTCCTTCCACTTTCGAATAGATTACATTTTCAACATGTGGTTTCATCATAAAAATGGGTTGGATCTTGATATCAATCCATGATGTAGTTTCATCATAAAAATGGGTTGGATCTTGATATCAATCCATGATGTAGTTTCATCATAAAAATGAGTTGAGCCATGTTCTGATGACCTGTATTTAATTAAATTAAAGATTACTACATATGAGAAAGATAAATAAAATGTAAAAAAGAGAATGTATCTTACTTTACTCAGATATTTTAACGGAGCTTTGTTACATTTTAATATAAATAATAACATAAAATATTTCTAATATATATATATATAATTAAAAAAAGTACAAAATTGAATTGTTTATTATATTTTACAGAAAATGCTGTAATATTTTGAGATGGAATTAATATTTATTTAATGTAAATATGTGGCAGTTGAATTTATCAAATATGTCTAATGAAAACAATTGAACTTTAATCAAGCCTAACAAGCTTAATAAATATTAATTAGAAATTAATATATTCATCAATTGATTAAAAATAAATTATATATTTACACTAAAATCTATAATTTCAATCTAATAAATAAGTTTAATTAGATTTTTCTATATTTACACTAAAATCAAATTATTAGTTTTATAATTTTCGAGTTAGCTCAATTGGTTAATGAGCTAACAAATCGAATATTTTAAGACTTGAATTTAGTTCATTTATTTTAATTAACTTTAATAAATGAGTTCAAACGAACTTTTATCAAGTTGAATTCCAAATAGTTTATGAGACATTTTATTCGTTTATAACCTTAATTTGTTATGAAATCATTATATGTTATATTTAATGACTTTGTTATAATTTTAATAAAATTAATAATATATCATTACATATATTTTAAAATTATATTGCTTTATTTTATTTATAAAATAAAATTTAAATTTTAATAATTGTGAAAAATAATTAGTTAATTAAAAAATAATTATCAAAGATTACCCTTTTAGTCCGTTTAGTTGGAACAAGGACATGCATTTTATATACCAGCAAGCCAACAATAATTTTATTTAATTCATGTTTGGCAAAAAAAAAATTGCCTTTTATATAATCATCATAATTAGTGAGTAGGAACCTGCAAAAACTGTCTTGTCATTTTTCGACCCCGATTATATATACGTCTATCCAAACTCATTTACAATTATAATATTAATATTTATATCCGTCTCAAATCCAATTAAAACTACCCGATTAATATCCGAACTCGTATAATTATCCATTTATTATTAAAAATTTAAATTAAATTAAAATAAACTAAATATTAAAATTAAAAAAAATACACAATTCATCATAAAATTTACTACAAAATCAAATTTCATCAAACAAAATAAAATATAAAATCCAATTTAACACATCAAATTAAAATAATTCATTTAATTGTTCAAAGTCATTAAAATAAATAAATAAATCTTCATCCTTCAATCACTTATAATTCATCAACCTATAAAAATACAAAAAAATAATATAAGTAATTATATCATTATAATCAACAAATTACAATAAAATAAATCGCACAACAAAAAATAATTAAACCATAAAAACTCATATTCATTATCAAATTATGAAACCAATCAATCATCTTCTTCTTCAATTATGTTTATGCAAGTTGAACTTGCACTTGAGTTTTGAAAGAAAAAAATAAAAATATTGTATCAATTAACTTAAATTTCTAATTGAATTCCAAACGTATGAAATTCAAATTTGTAATTACCTTCATATGACATCAACCAATTTAGGGAACACATTAATGCTTTCAAAGTATTTTCACGAGCCTTGCTTCTTAGGTCATTAACAACTCTTTCATTAGTACTAAATGCAAACTCATATGAGATTGTAGAAATAGGAGAGAATGGGTAGAATTAAGAGAAACGATTAGTGTTTCTAATGTTTGATTTTCAAATTGTGTGAGAATGAGATCATTATTTTTGTATGTTTCTAGTTGTATTGTGCTTTCAAAAATAGACATTGTATATAATTTAAACACCAAAAGTAACAAAAAAATGAAAATTTTAGTTCATAATCTACACACCAAATACATATTTGTATCTTTATTTTTTTATTTAATTATAACACATAATTATAATTATAGTTCATTTTTTAATTAAAACAATATATATATCTTACACTTTAATATCCAATAAAACTAAATATTAACTATAAATTTCACCTTTCACATCTTTTAAATAAAAATTTGAAATATGTCTAAAAATAAAATGCTAGATATTGGTGGGGGAAAATTTTACCCAAAATGAGCAAAACTAAAGTTGGGGTCGATGGAAATGGAAACTTGAAGCTTCCTAGAAGAGACTAGATTAATTAATTAAATTTGTTGTTAGCATTAAAAGAGAGTATAAAATTTTTGGAAGAGAAACATATGAATCATACTTCAAAATTTCATTTGCAAAAAGCATCATCATTAGCTAAGGTCAAAGACATCATTATTACCTAAACATCACCATTGAGTATAGTTCATTTTTTTTTGAATTATTTGACAAAAGCAAAACAAACAGCATAATATATATCTTTGCGGTACTATTTATATTTATTTATATTTATTTATAATTTTATATAAATATAATTGCATATATGTATCAAATATTAAGTGGTGTCTTGGTGGTAAGCATTCAACATATTAAACCTAAAACCTAAGGTCATAGTTGTTGAGTTGTGAAAAATGAATTACATTCATAAATGCAGCGGAAAAATAAAATTTTCAAAATCTGAAATAAAAGATCATATTTTTGCTATTAAAACTAATTTAAATAAATACAGAGGTTATAAATTATACCTTACAATTTTTTATTTGTTATTCAAATATTTAGTTTGTTGGGTTGTATCAAACCACAACAATCCACATTATAATGTCTCTAATGATAATTCACGCGAAGAATGAAGAATAAACTATCAAAAGAAAACGGTTTGAATAAATTCAAAGTATTAGCTTTGAAAGTGTTTTTGAGAAAATTTTATTGTATCTTAAAAATATTTTTTCACAAAAAAATATTTTCATGTTTATTTTTTGTCATTTGATATATTTTCTATTTGAATCAAATTCAAAGAAAAGATCAAAAGTCAAAAATGGAGAAAAGAGAATTGAATGAATAGTAAATGTGTTTAATGGCCATAATTAGCCTAATTAAGACTAAATTCACCAGTTGGCCAATGGGAGATACTAGCACGCGCATTGGGCTTGCCGCGGGGTGCCACTGGCCAGCAGCCTGCCTAGCCCACGCAAGCCTGTAACCCTCCCGAATGATTTTTTTCTTGCGATCTCATCGCCATCCATTCCGAAATAATTCTCTCATATTTTGGATCTCATCCAAAACCATTTTATTCATTCTCCATATCTTCAATGTGTGTGACCCATTAGATTCTCGGTTATGTTGGCCACTTAAATTAACAATTAATTTAAGCAAGTCATGAGCGGTATCTAGCAACACATCATGACCCCCGGTTGATCGGAAATTCAGTGGTTTGACTACAAACCTTTCCATAGACAATTTTTATGCAATTATTTCATTCACCATTCTATACCCCACTTGGTTCAGAGTATGAACATGTGTCAATTTCCACTAGATTAACTACTTCACGTCTAGTCCAAGTAATGTTAGTTTTTGTCACTGAGGCTTATTATTCTATTATATATGTTATTGAATACTATTTTTATGACATTTCCACTTTGGCTAGAGATTTTTGAATAATGACCACGACAAGAAGCCATGGGTATACACCCCTTCTATCTGGAGTGGTGAATACTTTGTTGGTTACCCAATTACCTTTGAATACCTCAAGTTGTATCAAATCACTACTCTATGAGTAACCTCTCTGAGACAACAAAGAATAGTGTCAAAATACAGAATCAGTATCCAATATATCTTTGAGTACCTCAAGTCTAAGGATATTTGCACCATTGCTATGATAAGATTATCATCGACATTTGAATAGATTATCCATATGATTGTCTCATAGCTGGTCATCCAATGTACTTAACTACACTTAGCAAACATCCACATGTTAACTCTAAACATCTCATATTTACAGATTATGAGATCTATTACTTGATCCAATCAAGGAGTATAACATGTGTTAGTCTATCCGGATTAACAATGTCTCGTCTCATTAATCATATAACTAAAGATAATTTTGATACTAACATAATTACACATGATAAAAATCTCAATATCATGATCTCATCATGATTTCTTTCTTGCTATGTTATGTATCAAGGACTTCATTAATTGATTTAAGATCACTATCAATTCATATATCAAATGAATATCAAATTAATGAAAAAACTTTTTATTAATCAAATAAATTTGTACAATAAGTGTTAAAAGTGATTGCGTTTAGAGCGCTCCTCTAACAATAGCTTCAAATCCTATTGCTGTTATTTTACACATTGAATATATATATTATAAATTGGGTTTGGATAACGGGTACCCGTGACACTATACCAATATCCTACCTAAATCTGTGACAAGTTTAATTTTTAATACCAAAATTCATCCCAAAATCCTAATAGAGTTACCTATTAAGATTTAAACAGATCCGGATATATACGAGTACCGACAAAACTCATATTTGTTGCTGCCTCTAATTAGTGACCCTCTATTTATAGCCAAGGTTAATATTTTGATAAGAGAATTAGAATGCTTAATTTTTAATACCAAAATACATCCCAAAATCCTAATAGGATTATCTATTAAGATTTAAATAGATTCGCATAAATACAAGTACCGGCAAAACTTGTATTCGTTGCTATCTCTAATTATCGACCCTCTATTTATAGTCAAAGTTAATACTTTGATAAGAGAATGAGAATGCTTAACCACTCAAGATATTGAAATTTGTAATTACTAGTTAAACACGTTTAATCTTTTTAATTTTACAAGTTGAAACTTTGAAATTGCTTTCACAAAATTGTATATGTTTGAGCTAAAATCAATTATACAAAATTGTTAAAAAATAAATTATAGATACCGGACTGAATAAATAAATGCATTTTATATAATAAATTACATAATCTGAACCTTTCAAAATTTTATCAATTGTTGTAAGCAACTAAATCAAATACTAAATAAATAATAAAATAATAACATAAGATATATAAATATAATCATATGATCCTTTTACAATAGTTATATTATAAAGTAACAATTTCAAAATGTAAAATGTAATGAGATTAACTAAAATAATAGGCAAAATTAAGAATTTTATTTCTATATTTATCAATTTTATAGAATTAATAGTAAAAATATAAAAAAATTCATTATTTATGTGATATAATTTGCTATTTTTAAGTTTCTAATTATATTTGGATTGTTTTGCTTAAAATTACCTCTGTATTTATCAATTTTAAGCGATTGAGCTTCTATATTTTTATTTGGGAGTTTTTGTGCTATTATTTTATCATTTTTTGAATTTTTAAAAGTTAGACTAACTTGTGTCCAAGTATCAGGATATGATTGCTTAAATGTAAACTAAAGTTACCCTTTATTATAGATTTATTAGACTTAAAAATAAAATTATATAATAAATTAATTTATAAGTTCAAAATAATAAGTCACTTATTTAAATGAAAACTATACACAATTTAAGAATTATGCCCTAAATATAAGGCTTAAGTTTATTTGATATAAGTTTGCTTCAATTAGTTAATAGTCATATTTTTTAAATGAATAATCTAGATAACAAGTTAATTTATATATATATATTTTTTATCTATGATAGCAAGAGTAGATTTATAGATAAACTATATGCACTCTAAAATTAACCTTATTTTTTCTTAAAAGTATCAATGTGAACATTTTTTAATAAAGTACATATGGAAAGGAAAAGTGAGATGCGAATTTGAATTGTTTGTTAATGTGATGTGTGAACGTTTTATGTACAAAAAGTACATTATTAATTATCTGTAAGCTTAGCAGTCGAATTGTCTGGAATCAGAGGATTGGAAAAAGAATAAAATTTTGAGAAAATAATTGAGCCAACAAAGGTGCTGGTTCAGTCATTATGGTGTTTTTCATGCTAAGTTCAGAAGTAAAGAAAACGATAATTGCTAAATATATATATATATATATATATATATAAGAGTTAGTGGAGTCGAAGGACCCTTTAATTATTATTTAAAAAAAAATAGTGGACATGCATGAACCCAAATAATGAAACAGAAAGAGTATACATTCTGTGATTTTCTTTAATATTAATTAATTAATTAATTAATAATTGATTGTTCAAAAGAAAAAGTAGGGATGAAAGACAATTTACTTAGCATGAATCGATCAGTAGAGAATATACAAGCATTAAAATGCAACTCTATATTAGAATTGAAACGAGTAATCATTAAAGAACAAATATTTTCCATATGCTCACAACCTATCCGCTTATTTTGCATAATCAAATCTAGTTATTTTGAATCTAGAAATGTTGCTAGTTAGACTTATATACTTAATTAATTATATTTAAGGTGCTAATTTTTTTCTTAGCTAATTTCCTTGTTCTTACCCTTCGACATTAATAATTTAAATTTGATATGTTTAATAATATTATTTTATATTTTTTTTCTCACCCTATTTCTAAAATTGAAAGATACTTTTTTTGGCACTCTAAAATGTGAATGATGAAGCATATACAATTAAATTGATGGTAAAGATACTACTAATCAATTTTATTTTATTTTTTTATTTATAAAACTTCACCTTTTTACCATTGTCACTTCTAAGGATATGTTTGACATTGCGTTCGGAAAAAAATACTTTTTGAAAAAAAAATTTATATTTTATTTTTTGAGTTTTAAAAACTGTTTTTGTAGAGAATTAAGTAAATAAATATTTTTCTCAGAAACAAATTTGAAAAAATCAATTTATAAAAAATTAAAAAAATCAGTCAATTAAATTAAAAAATTATAAACCTACTTTTTAGATACCTAACAACAATTTCAAACACTTCCTAAAATGTGTTGTTTGCCTCGATTACGATTCTTTGACAGTTTGGTATATACTCCCTACTCTTGCCAATTACTTACAGAATTAAAATTTGATGGCTATAATAAAGTATCGAAAATATTTATCTAGAATTTTTTAAAATCATTATGCTAAGTCTATCTTATTGTTGGCTGTTATCATTCAAAAATTTTAACAAATTATATCTATAAATAAATTTTTAAAAATTAATATTTTATCTTTTTGTCATTTGATAAAAATGTTGTTTGAGATAACAATTAGGAAAACTGAAATTTGAATATATTAGTTACTCTGTGGTTTACAGTCATTGGTAACGAGTACAAAGTTTAAATTTTTATAAAATATCATTATAATATATATAAAATTTTAAATAATTTTTACAAAAATATTTCAAATATAAAAAAATTATTATCTTAAAAGATAAATGCAGATTAATTTTTTAAAAATTTATTTATCGATATAATTTTTAAAAAATTAGAAAAATTTTCTATAATAAATATATATATATATATATGCAATTATTGACATTAATTTTTTTCCGCCATCAACTGTGATTAGTCAATTCTTGTTATCTTATCATAATTTTGTACCGTTTAACTCTGATTGATTAGACAAGTTTCCATTAACTGTGATTAATCAAGTTTCTTTAACACCTTAATTTTATATTAGCAAAATTGCTTGTCGTTTAAGATTTGAAATTTTTAATGTTTAAATTTGGTTTTCATGGACCATCCAATTATATCTCTCAATCTGTGCCATGTATGTAGCGAAGATATATGATTAGATGAGTTTATAGCAAACCCAATTTAGAATGCTATGCTATCGATCACATGTTTTTCCTAATTCTAACACTTCTTGCAGTTGTAATTAATATGGTTGAGAAATGTACTCATCTAGTACAATCAACCTCCCGCTTTAGAAGCTATATTATGCGCATAAAAAAAAATTAAAAAAACAAAACAAAACAAAAGGCACAGTGATACAGAACCAAACTCACAAATTGACCAAAATAAAAGGTGGCAGGCTGTCCACGCGCACACACATATATGTAATTAATTAATTAATTAGGTATCCTGAGATAATTCTTTCTTCATGTCAGTATAAATAATTATTTTATATTATAACTAATTGATGCATGATAATCAATATTCCCTTTCTCTAACAAATTAATTTTTTTGTTTTTTTGTTTTTTTATTTTTTATCCGGTTATTTTCTCATCTACCATATAACTGTTTAAAAAAGTTTAAGAGAGACAAAAAAAATTCTTTTAAAAAAACAAAACTTTCTTAAAAAGTTAAAAAAATTAATGAATAAAAATTTAGATAAACTATTAAGACATAGCACTAAATTTTGAAGAAAGTTAGTGCCAGATTAAGAAAATAAAAAATCTAAATCTATTTTTTTTAATTATTATTGTTATTTTAAAGTAGGGGGGTAGGGCCTCCTAGATGCTCCTTTACATCCGCCAGCAGCTAACAAACTTTCAAGTTTCAAGTTTGTCCGGAAATATGTGTTCAGTTATGAAGAAGAAATACCACTAAGAAGAAGAGTAGCTAAGATTTGAATTAGATTCCCCTTATAAATTATTAACGACAAGCACGTGACTAGCGTGTACAAATATAAATTAACTTACATTATGTGGCTAGGGTTTCAGTACTTCCAATTTTCTATATTTCAATTTGCAATTTCAGCTAAATTTTGCACTTTTAATCTTTTCTAACCATTAACTTTTTTTCATTAATAATTTTTTTTTTGTCAATTTTATATGAGATTGCAGTAATATTCATATAAAGTCTGAATAACTAGCTAGACTGAATACTACATGTTTATTTATTTTTTTGGTGGTAAAAAACCTTTTTTTATTTTTTATTTTTTAATATTATATAAGTACACAATATAAGCTTCAGTTCGATAAATTTATTATAACATTTTTTTTTATTTTTTTCATATAAAATCTGAATAACTAGCTCGACTGAATAGTAGATTTTTTTTTTTTTGTGGTAAAAAGCTATTTCTTATTTTTTAAATATATTTAGTATACAAGTTGCAGTTTGATAAATATTTTTTTCTTATTTCTTTTTTGCAGTTTTAATATTTTCCTCCGAAATTTTACAGCCAAAGGTTAAAAAAGGTTACTGAATAGTATTAAGACAAAAAAGGAAAAAAAAATAAAAGAAGAAGCATATGTATAGTTCCTCGTCGTAATAATTTTGTTTTTTTTTTGGGTAAGGTCCTCGTAATAATTTTATTCAAAAGAAAAAGGAGTATCTGAATCGATCATTTACTTTTGGAATATTAATTTGGCCCTCATAATCTAATTTTTTTTTCATAATATATATATATATATATATGAAATTAATTCAGAAAAATTAAATATGAAAAAGATGATGGTTTATTGGTTTTGTATTGTGGTGGAAATGAAAGAGAGACAGAGCTAAGATGTGGGAGAGGGAATAATCCAATATTATAAAACTAAACTGTGTCGTGATAAAAAGGGTCACGTGCTTCAAAAACTTTTAATGTTGGTATTTTCATTTAAATCTTTCAATTGATTGAACATTGAAATAGTGGTCCATCTTTCCATCCCCCCTGTATAAGAATCATACATTTTGAATATCACTAATGGCAGCCGAGTGATCTATCATCTGCTCCCTCTCCATCTCTCTTCTCATCTTCTTTAGCTAACTTAACTCTCTTCCTTCACACTTTCACACACAGAGAGTGAGAGAGATAGATAGATAGATATGGGAAGAACACCTCACTGCTCAAAGGATGGTCTTAATAGAGGAGCATGGACTGCTCAGGAAGACAAAATGCTCACCAATTATATCTCCACTCACGGCGAAGGAAAATGGAGCAATGTTGCTAGAATCACAGGTTAGTTATTGAATTATATCTCAAACTGCAGTTAATTAAACTATTAACTCATGATACATATATTGGTCATAATAAGTTTAATTTACCCACGACGTTGTTTTCCATATATAATATATGGATTCCGTTTCAGGCCTGAAGAGATGTGGAAAGAGTTGCAGGCTTCGTTGGTTGAATTACCTGAGACCTGATATCAAGAGAGGCAACATCTCCCATGATGAAGAAGAACTCATTGTCAGACTACACAAACTCTTAGGCAACAGGTTCTTTTTCTACTTTTCAACATATATATATATATATATAATTAAATTAATTAATGATGCTTAAAAATCGTTCTAAATTAGTTAATTGTTCCTAGCAGATGGTCACTGATAGCTGGAAGGCTTCCAGGACGGACAGATAATGAAATAAAGAATTACTGGAACTCAAATTTGGCGAAGAAGGAGCAAGACTTCCAACTAGTGCTGCCCAAACTTAACAGGACATACTTACCTATAAGATGTTATGACCACTCCCCACCACTACCAGGTACTGAGCCACCACCGCTGCCACCACCTAATATTAATAATAATAATAACGTTAGGACCTTTAAAACCGAATCAGGGACTGAGCCACCACCAGCTCTGCCGTCTGCGGAGGAGAATTTGGAGCCGGACTTTCTCATAGATATTAACATGGAAGAATTCTGTCAGATTCTTGATCCAGCAGCCTCCACAAAGACTAGCACTGATAATAATGTAACAGAAGGAGATGGTGTTGTTACTACAAAGGAGAGCAAGAGCGAAGAAGTCGCGGAGTTTCCAGCTGTGATATTTGATGAGAAATATTGGGATGGCAATAATGAATGTGTTCAATCTGATCAGTTGGGTGGTTCAGAATTCATGTCACTCGTTTCTTTTCTTGATTCAGGAGTGAACTGGTGAGGAATGGCTTAATCGATTTAGTTCATTCTCAATAATTAAGTTTATGTATATAGAGAAAAGGAGAAAGACAGAGATTCCCATCAATTAAAAAAATGAAATCGTTATTTTGTCTGATTTAATAATAATCTGATAGATTTCAATCAATCAACTCTATTGCATGTATGTGAACTCGGCTTTTGAGATTGGATTCGTCAGGTTTGTCTCTGTTTAAAAGGGTCCTGCTAAAACTTGAATTTGAGTTGCATTGTGTAATTGTCTGGCCGGCTTAAGGCATAAGAAACTAAAGCCTATACCTAGGGCCCAATTTTTGAGTATCCCTAATTTTTTTCCATATTTTTACTCTCAAATTTGTTATTAATTATATATATATATATATATATATATATATATATATATATATATATATATAAGTATACTGTTTTTTGGATTTTGATGGTGTGATATTAAATTTAAATGACTAATATTATTTGTAATCAATTAGTTTAAAAGATTACATTGAAAATTAATTTAATTTTACAAATAAATTTAGCTTTTATTAGTTAAAAACTAATTAATAAATTAACTTAAATACAACTAATTTTTTGACTTTATATAATAAATTAAACTCTAAATGTTTTTATGTTTGTTTTTATTTTTTTATCTTTGAATAATTTTTATCTCTCTCGATTTGTATAAAGCAAAAAATTTCTTTTTTTATTTTATTTTTTACAGTTTTTATTTTTTTTCTAAAAGAATTGTTTTCTAAATTTGAATATAAATTTTTGATCAGTGATATTTTTATATCTTAAAAAGTAAAAAAAAAGAAAAAAGAAAATTTTGAACAATTTTAAAAATTTTGTTGATAATATTAAAAAATCCCTAATTAACTATTGTATAACTATTGTATAATAGCACATAAACTTTTGAGCCGGATTGACAATTGTGAAGATACATTAATTACCAAATTGAACAGTTGAAGAATTAGTTCGCTTCTGCACCCACCACCTCGGACTCAGTACTCATAATAAGCTGAAATGATATGTTTCAACTATCAAACTAGTGTTTTCCCCCATAAAAGCGTTCAACCTTAGCATTTTCAGAATTAGCCAGCCACGATTTTTTATCATAAAATAATTAATGTGGATACATGTACATACTAATTAATATTCTTAATTAGTAGGAATTTGAAAAACAAATACCCACCCGAATCTTAAGTTTGTTTGTGAGCATATTTACAACCTTTTTGTAGTGGATCTGAATTAAGCATCATTATATATATATATATATATATATATATATATATATATATATATGTTCTCTTGGGATTCATCACTAATGAATAATGAAGATTGATTGATTTTCGCCGTGCTATCTCGTTGGTTTAATTATAGATTGTTTTTGTGCTTTTGCTAAATTGAAGTATTATGTTTATTCAATTTTGGTTAGGAATGATGTCAAATAGCTACAAATTCAGACTGAACCTTAACCAAAAGAAAAGGACATCTTGAATTGGAGGAATTTAAAACCTCAAATAATAGGTCAGCTATTAATTTCCTTTGAAAAAATTAAAAAAAAAAAACGTGTGTCACTTTTCCAATGACCTTTTCCTGCCGTACGTATTCACCAGCTTACCTCTCTCTCTATGGATCCACGAAATGATTGAGACCTTTATATATATATATATATATATGGTACATTTTGGTTGGAAGACTGAGTACCTTCGAATATGATTTTCTTCCAATTAAGCAAAATTAATCTGTTTCTCCTTCATTATCCATTATAATAATTTCATTTTTTTCATCTGTATTAAAAAGATAATATTTATCCAGACTTCTTTCATGATTGACTAAAATTAGGACAAAATACCCTATAAGTAAAGTTAACTTTTGAAATTCTTATGCAACATTTTATTATTGTTTTTACTTATCTAAGTTACAGATTTTCAACTCAAAATCATGGTCTATTTTATTTTGAGACTATAGTACGTAGCTCTCTTAATTTTTTAATATATGCATATATATTTTTTGTTATCAATAAATATGGATTGTTATTATTTTTTGCAATTTTTAACATGCCCCTAATAAATGTAAAGAGTATGTTAGGAACAACTGCACAAATAAAAATTACAATTTTTCAACTATATTTATTACTTTCTCCTATAAGGATAGACTTATCTCTATTTTCACAAAAATTAATAATACAAAAAAAGTATACACTTTTCTAATACAATATCTCAACATTGATTAAGGGCATATTAATAAAAGATAAAAATGTTAATTTCTATTTGTCAAAGAATAAGACATAATAGATAACGAAATAATTAAGAAAATAACTATTTTTAATAAAGGAAAGGTCTATAATTTAGAAGAATAAAAAAGAAAAATAAATATATTTTAATTGGTTAAAGGAAGTAATTGAAATAAAAGTAAGATTATTTTTGCAGATGGAATTGGAGAGAGCGTTTATTTAATTAATTATATTCGTGAAGGGATGTTAATATTATCAATGTTTTGATCATAATCACATTTGTCAGCTTTTTTATTATTATTTATATGAAAGCATAACATTTGTCGGACTAGTGGCTTATTATCATTATGATTGGTATTTTTCATGAATGTGCCTACTTCCACTTATATTGTTGATGGCTGCACACGTCTGAGTCATTGGAAAAGCGAATTTTAGTTAGTGTACAGTTAAAAGTAAGTTATAATAATCTCTTTTCAAAAAAAAAAAAACTAAGTTATAATCTTGGGCTCTGACTGGTTACATTGCCTCTGTGTGCACAGGCCCAACTAAAAGTATGTGATGGATCTAGGGCCCATTTGACTAAGCAGTTTTATTTCTTTTTTTTTTTTAATTTCTTTTTGGGTTGGGCTATGTAACTTATTTCATTCTTCATTGGGCCAACCTGGCCAGAAAATCTGCCAATTTATTGAAGTTTTGAACAGATTCATTCTTATTTTCATTTATTAAGCAGTGGAGTACATAACAAGGTAATAATCCTTTACACTTACCATAAAAGTGATAAACTTCCGTCAATATTAATAAATGGTATTGAGAAGACGTGAACTCGAGACTTCTACAATTCTTACAAGCCATTGATTGACATTTTATTTTATTTAGCTTTCATAAATAAATTCAATTATATATATATATATATATATATATATATATATATATATATATATGTATGTGTGTGTGTGATAAATAGTTTTGCCAGATGTAATGTATGTACACCACAATTGCATGAAATCACATCAAATTAGATAAATAGAATCCGAAGGTGGTGAGCAAAAATGACATTATTATTAATTATGATTTGCAGGGTCAATTCTTGTTTTTTGGTGGTAGACTAGTAGGGGGTGAAGCTAGGAAACTCAAGTGGTCACAGGCTACAAAATGATAGGACATATATAGTGATCATGTTACGTTATGCTATTGCTATTGTTATTGTTATAAATATAATCGTGTTATCTTTATAAAAATGATAAGCCACGTGCAAGACCAACATTGATTTTGACACGTGGCGCCCCAGACTTGACTGCCTAAATTCAATTCACGTGAAGCCCCATCACTCCTCACTTGGGGGACCTTATATTCATTCCCCAATCAAAACCACTGTGGTCATATTATTATATATATGATTGGATCGCAGATTCTTTCTTCGCTAAAAAGTTTTGTTGATTTTTTGGTCTTGACCCATCCTACAACTGTGTTTATAGATGAATTCAAATGTACAAACTAATTATATTGATTACTAAATTCATTTATAAATTCGATTCAGATTAAAAATTTTATTTTATGTAATTACTGAATAATTTTTTATATTATATTCATAAATAAATTTTATGAGCTAATTCAATTACCACCTGCCATATATATAAAATGTATATCTAGAGGTGATTTTAAGCCCAAAATGTAGGTAAAATTGTAAAAAAAAAAAAAAACACTGCAGAGGTAAATTAACTTTGGGGTTCAGTTTTTTTAATTTAGATTTAGACATTTTGTTTTTGTCTTATGGGTTGGTGAAATGATGTCCATATATAAGCTGTCGAAAAGGATAATGATAGATGATATCTGTGGGGAAAATATGCATCATTTCATTTGTAATTAAGTTAGAGAGAGTTTTGGGTGGTGAATTAATTAATTTGGTTAGGATAAATGGGGGCCAGAGGGCCAAAAGGTGTGAATTAACCCCTTCTTCCCGTGTCATGAGAAGCATATATATGGGAAGTTACCAATCAAATGATACCACAACATCATACTCAGATTGCCACTGTCTCTTTGCTAGAAGCAGGCACAGCTACTAGATTAATTGAAGGCGACATATATATGTATATGCCCCCGGTTCATCTTATACAAACAGCTTCCATTATTCCTTTCTTTTTTTTTTCTTTTTTTTCAAATTTTAATTACTTTCAAGAAAAGAAGGAAACAGAAACAGAAACAGTAAGGTGCTGTGAGTACTGAAACTCCACATATATATGTATATATGACTAATATTTATTTCAGCTAAAACAACAACCAATCCAACAACCTAGCTAGTAGGTAAACACACATTTATATAAATGATTACAAATAGAAATTAAACCTCAAACAACACACTCAAACTCCCCACTTTATTTTTGAAACAAAGGAAATGGGCCAAGTAATTAAGAAAGCTTAGGTAGGTAGTGGAATCTAATGAAATTAGCAGATGCAAGAGCTTGGAGAACCCGCTGGCTAGGTAGCATGATCATGAGATGAATGAATGAATTAATTAAGCAGGAGTTGATGACATATCTCTAACATGGAAGACATTAGGGTTCTTGATGACAATATCATACATGTAAACAGAGTTGAACTTGGAGAAATCCCTGGGGAGAGAGATTAGGTCAATGGAAGAATGCTTGTGAAATTGGAAAAGCTCAGGATCACCTCCGTAATACCTCTCCCATCCCAATTCTCTCAGGATTTGCTCCAGCGCTGTGTATGAACTCACCACTTGCCCACTCGGCAAGTGCACTAATACCTTTCTTCTTGACGAACTTCCTTGCCTTCCATCTGTTGTTTGATCTCCTGGATTCTCCACTAGTCTTATCACTCCATTTTTGAATACCCAGACTCCTGACATTTTTTTTCTTTCTTTCTTAATTTTCTTCTGATTACTATATTTTCTAGTTCAATCAGCTACTTACTACTGTGAGCAAGAAGAAGAAGAAGAAGAAGAAAGAAGAGTGCTTTAATTAATTTATGGGTTGATGAGTAAAAAAGGGAAGGGAAGAGGGGGTATATATAGTATCGTAAGGCAGAAAAAACAAAGAAGAAAACACTCATATGTAGTATACAGTGTGGGTCCATAAGGTTTTAATTATAAGGGAACAAGGATTCTGAAAGGATGTGATTTAGGGCACATGTACCATCCCTGGGCTTGGCTTCTAAGAATCTTTTCATTTTTTTCTTAGTTCCTTTTCCATACTTATATATAGAATCTTTTCTTATAATTTTTATTACATTTCAAAAAGTCAATCAACAGATACAGAGTTGCACTTGCACCATTCACATCACGAGCTATCCACGTGAAGATAGTGGCTGATTTTTTTTTTTTATAAATATATATAAATTGTTGGTGGGTTTGGCAACTAAAATGGGAATTCGGTGTTTCATTTTTAATTTTGTAGGTTACTCATGATTAGAGAATAGGGAATGGGGATAAAGATCAAACCTTCAATCAAATATTTCTCCGTTTCTTGTCACATCCATGTTTGGCTTCCTCTCTTTATTCACTTGATTCTTTCTCTTACTAAACTTTTTATTTTTTTTGGTCATGACAAAACTTGGAACTTTCTTAAATTCCCCCACCCAAAAAAAAAATACATATTTTTAAACTAAAATTTACCTCAATGATATTAATTTGATTAGCTCGAACTATTTTCATTAAAATTTTTCTAATCGATTTTTTTTTTAGAAAACCATGCCTGAAAAATCTCAGTCAAATTCTTGTCAATAAAACAAAAGAATGTCTAAATTATGATATTTATGTACAATTGCTGTATTATATAAAAGAAAGAGGAAAATGACTTCTTGACATGCGAGTAGCAGTGCAATTAAATAAATACAAACTAATCCAAAAATATTTTATGTTTTAATAATGACATATATGACTCATCATGTGGGTTATCTCATATTTTTAGCCAAAAAATATTTCACCTTATTTATATTTGTATTTCGAAGTTCTTCTTCTTGGATCTTAATATATATTTTTTTTTTCTTTTTTACTCCACTATCTTCTGAAGAGATAAAACTCTTCAATATCATGATCAAAGTAGAATAGTTAGTCTTTCTGTGTATACATGATTTTTGTTAATTCCTTCATCACAAAATAATAAGAAATTCTAATT
Organism: Triadica sebifera; assembly: GCA_023653625.1. Classification (NCBI taxonomy): domain Eukaryota; kingdom Viridiplantae; phylum Streptophyta; class Magnoliopsida; order Malpighiales; family Euphorbiaceae; genus Triadica; species Triadica sebifera. The sequence continues at coordinate 28,461,310 of CM042909.1, forward strand.
ATAGAAAAAAAGGTCAGTTCCTATAAATAATTTTAATTAGTTAAGTATATAGTACTTTTAAGGAGGACCACCCCACTATTTCAATTATCAATATCATATGTTCTATCCTATATTGAATGGAAAAATAAATTATGATGTTAATTTTTTTTTTTCATTGTAGGGAAATGAAATGTATAAAGAATTGAACGTTGTCCACATGAGGTCACATGGGCTTTAATGGTCCATGAAGAGGACCGTTTAGTCTCAGTCTTTTCAAATCTATCATGCCACCTTTGATTTTTGGATATTTGTCGTTTCATTTTATCCTTTTTTTTTTCTTAGAAAACTGAAACGAAAAAAAAAATCACTAAAATTAAATTTGGATAAAGTATCAATTTAATTTTGGAATATTTTTTACTTTTAATTAATTTGTTGCAAAAAATAATTATTGGACAAATTTCGTATGCAATTTTTAGGTTACATTCATTTTAATTTTTTTTAATCATCTCATTTTATCTCTAAAATAATTTCTTTCATTTTTTTAATGAAAATATCTAAGTACGATGAATTTCTGTTGGTATCTTATAATGAATGGAGTAAAAATAAAAATAAAAAATGGGACAGTAAAACAAAAAGAAAGTTACATTCTATTCTAGAGTAGTCTAAAATTTAATTTTAAAATAAAATATAGATCATAAAAAAATCCAACAAATTACACCTTGGCCTAATTATTTCTTGGGCTAGCATCTATTGTTGTCTATGAAAAGAAATTGAATTGATTTTGAAGTAGAAATTTCCAGAAATTGGATCGAGACAATGTGGGTGTGTGGTCCTTTAAGAACTTTTGAAAATAAATAGTGATTCCAACTCCAGATTTTGAAGGAAATTAAATTGGAAAAGAAGTTTGTGTATGCCTTTGCCAATCCAAAACACCAAGAAGAATTATCACTTCTACTTCTGTTGTTCCTCTTTATCCATACCGTAGGATCTAAATGATGTCGACCATCCTTAACAAAACAACCTTATTATAAATCCTAAAAAAAGTAATTCCAATATGATCTTCTTATTCGTTTTTATGACATCAATTTTTTCTCCACAATTATCCAGTTGGGAATGGACATCTGCCGTGCCCTATTTTCGTATATGTTTTTTCAATTTTTTTTAGATATGAATGAGGATATATATGTAAAGCAGGAAGAAATAAAAAGAGGATTGTGATTCCATGTTTCAAAAGCAATGGATAAGCTTTGCCATTTGGAAAAATGTGTTTACCAAAAGATGATTCTTCTAATATATGGTTAATTTAACATGCAAAAATCATCTTCTCTAAATTATACTTCAGAAATTTGATGCTGCAATCAGTCTAGCTAACTAAGGGATTTAATTTAATAAAATTAATTATAATGACACTAGATTACAAACTACGAGCTCAATTACAGTTTTCCCATAAGTTGGGGAGCCAAAAACGATAAATTTTCCCTTAATTACTTGATGCAAATTCCTCAAGTAATTATATGTTTTTGAACCATTGGAATTAGTTTGTGTAATTGAAATTTTGAGAATTCAAACCCAAACTATCTCTTGGTGTAGTTTGCAATTTATATATGTAATTAAAACATTAAAAAAACAAAAACAAAAACAAAAACAAACCTTAAAGGAATTGACAATATATACATCAATCACATGTCTTTTGTACATTGTTTGAATTTTGGAGGACAAAATCAGATGAGCAAGAATTTCCAAATCCTTTCTGTTTTTCTTACACTTGACGTAAATATATTTCTTTATAAGCTGTAAAATGGTTTTTGATGGGGACAATTCTCCTTCTCCATCCTCTACAACAAAACTTTATCAGAATCAAGACAAAGCTGACTTCACTCCTCTTTGCTGCCAATGTAATTTGTGCAAGCTGGAATATTCCCAACTCTTTGCCCAAATCCATGTTTTCAATAATTCGGAGTTTTAACCGATTTCAAATGAATTTTTGATTTAACTGGTGTTTTAACTCCATACTCCATAACCTGAAACCCTCAATATATCACATTCTTAGCCAAAATATGTCTCCACACAGGCCAACTACCAATATCTATTAATAGTCGTTCAACATTAGTGGAAGTAAAACTTAGAGAATTGTCTATTAATTTTCATAGTCCTAATCTTATATCCTTTCAAGACATTGTTGGGTATGAAATAAATAGTTGTTATTGATGAGAATGAGAATTGCATTATATATTTATAAATTAGTGGAGAACTTAAAAAAAGCAGAAAATTCATTGATTCTACGTTCATCAGCATTTCTTTCATGCAATATATACTTTCGAATAAAAAATTTTGAGTTTGGGAATATTGAATAAATGGGCATAATTATTACTTCTTCATCCCATAATAAATATAGCTTGTGTACATTTTATATGAATGTCAACCTTAACGTATAGAATATCAGTAAGCATAGAATATCAAGGAAAAGGGTCATAGAAACCCTATCTCAGGCTGATTGGTTCTTTGCTATATGCACCAATTTACATATTATACACAGTGAAGTTGAGGAAACAAGATCAATATTATGGATCTTTTTCTTTGAGGTATAGTATATATACCCAGTTAAATTAATTAGTTATCCAAAGTAATCTAAAAGGAATTATACAGAAGGGCAGCATTAATCAAAGGCAGACAGCATATGTACTAGTCATTAACATATTAATCACTCATTAAACATATTAATTAGTCTCATAAAGAAAGATTGGAGGAATAACACCAAAGTTCATTAAGGATATTAGAGTAGGTATAACTTCAATTAGCAAGAAGTGTCTGGAAGAAGAAAATCTAGCTTAATGGAATATTGCGAAAGATGTCAGGTAGGAGAAAAATAAAATGACAAGACAAGGGGTAGCTAGGTTTAAGTTTGTTAAATGTTATTTGGCATTTGCCATATTCCCATTCAAGAAGAATATTAAATACAATATTATATTTGCAATGACAACTTATCACATGTTTAGGGGATCTATTCCTTGTATAACTAACGAAGATTTTGTTAAACATCCCTTTCAAGTGATTTTTTAATTTCCTAATCCTTTAATAGTTAAATTTAGGAATAATTACGAACCACACATAAAAAGCTAATCATTAAACAAAATATATCTTTGTTTAACAGCTTTGTACTTTTTTCTTTTGAAGGATATTTTTAACTTTATGCTTAATTATACAATGGAGTTAATTATCATATGATTAATTATTTGACGTTTGTTCTAAAGTTATGAAGCGCGTGATCTATATGATTCTTCCTTCTTGTGTTATTCTGTAAAAAAAAAAAAATACTTCGGGTTATTTTCTTATAAAATATATTGATTACCTTTTGAAATGAATTATATATTAAAATGAAAGAATAAAATACAAAATATACTCCTTCTTTATGTAAAAATTGAAATGACAATACATAATTAAAATAATGGGTTTTATCACAACAAATGATAAAAATTATAATAGCTATATAATCTAATGAACTGTTTGTAAATGTACAATATTTATCTGGATTAGAATCAGTATAAATCAATTCAATCATAATCATGCATTTATGGCAACAATAGACTAGAAATATACAATGTAGGTAAATATCTCAACAACTCTAATATATGGCAAGTGGGTTAAGTTGGTTGTGGCGAGGCCTTACTTCGGAGCTGGAAGAAAACGACCGTAAACAGGGGGCTATCTTCAAGTTATGTAAATTCTAAATATAGAGATTATAGAACAGGATACAGACGTAGGAGAGAAATGGAAGAAAGAAACGAACGTCCTGTTCTACTTGTTGAACAGAAAGAAGATTATAAGTAGGATTTCTGTTTCTTATTGTTGGGTTTACTTTTATATATTGGGAATTAATGAGAGCAATTTATAAATATAGCGTGAATCAATTCAACAATCAATATCCTTACCGTTAATTCAAAACCTACTAGTAGTGACAGAAAATCACTCTCAGCCTTAAATTGAAAACCCATTATTCTTTTCTCTGCTCATAATAATTCGACATAATGGGTCTCTCTCTATATATATATAAGAATGCATCAAGCAGAGAGCAGCACAAAAATAATAATAATTAATAATTAAGTTGGAATTACTTGATATTCTAACAAATTAAATTGATATGAATATGAAATTGTGGTGCGGTATCATTATCCCAGCAGCTTTGCTGTGCCTCTTTTGCTCAACGGCTACGGCATTCAATATCACCAGGATTCTATCAAACTTCCCTGAATTTGGGAGCTTCAATGGACTGCTCTCGAAGTCTGGTGTGGCCCAGGAAATCAATAGCCGACAAACTATCACAGTGCTGGCAGTTAGGGACGACTCCTTGGGTGACCTCCCGGGGAAATCCATGGACATGGTAGAGAAAATATTAAGTGGGCATGTGATTCTTGACTACTATGATATAGCTAAGCTTAATAATCTAAGAAACAGGAGCAGCATACTGACAACGTTGTATCAGACTAGTGGGGATGCAAATGGTGGGCAAGGCTTCTTGAATGTAACCAAGACTGACAAAGGAATAATGTTTGGGTCAGCAGTGAAGGGAGCTTCTCTTCCTGCATCTCTTCAGGGCTCTGTCACCGCCAAGCCTTACAACATTTCTGTGCTCCAAGTCAGCGCTGTTATTGAACCTCCTAGCCTTGAGAATGTTTTATATTCGTCTCCACCGCCACCGCCACCATCGCCATCTGCTTCCGCTCCAAAATCCGCCAACTCTCCAGCCGAGTCTCCGCCTGATGATGATGATGATGTCCCAACCGCTGCACCTGCTCCTGCTGCTGATGTACCCGCCACCTCCCCTCCACAACCCGACTCATCAACACCCAGTCATAATCAGAATGAGACACCGGCTGCCGCTCCTATTCACCATCTTTCCACTTCTTCACGTATGCACGTGGGTGGCGTTGCAGCGGTCACGCTGTTAATGGCCTGCGTGCTCGGAAATTAAGAGGAAAATCGAACCAAATTCCATTAATGTACATTTTTTTCATAAATAATTTATCTGTGTGATCCTCTAGTTCATGTTAAACCACCAACACACCCGGGCATATTTTATTTTTTTCTGATTTCAATTAATTTCTTTCTTTTATCAATTCCTGCCAAACTTTGGGAATATTGAAAACCAACAAAATTTATATGTTATTGAGAAGGTTAATCCTAATATTATTAAATCCATATTGCACATGTATAACGCAACCGCAGACCTAAAGATTTAATTATTGCCCGGACTCTAATGAGCCAGGAAGATTGAATAATTACGCTGCAAATTTCAAGGTCCATTGGACGTTGCATACCCAATTTATAGCCTTAATTGGGTATGCCGAAATATTGTCTAATGCTAAAGCTAGATGGGGGTGATTCCCACCCAACATGTTGCAACTTTTTATCAGATGAGTAAGCATCCAATAGAAATCTCATTTATAGCACTTTATTGACCAACCTGATCATTTTTTTCTTCTCCCAGCGGGCACCGGCATATAATCTTCGTTTATCTGTTTCACTAATAAACTTCTAGAACTCAAGCTTTGGCATCCGCACACATGCACTTCAATTCAAATCATATTCATAGCAGTATCAACAAAATTAAGGTTCAAATCCAGAGGGAGGGCAAGTCATCTCCTTTCCTTTGAGTCCCTTATATGGTGTGCACTAGTTCATCAGCTGCGCATGTCAAAACTACCCAAAACAATTTGTTCACGGGAATCACCTCGATGATATTACAAAAAGCACACAGAAATAGAAGCATGTGTAGCTCATCAACAGAAACATGTTCAGATCCCCTCCAGTCTAAAATCATGTTAACTTGGTTATATTCCAACTCCAACATAAGACTTATATGCAACCAAAATCCAAAAGCCAAAAGCATGCATTGACTTTATGATTTAATCTTGTCAATGATGTCTGAGATGACTTTTTCCATGTCAAGATCCTTCATTGGTTTAAATGGCCGTTTCATGTCCTGCAAAAGTCAAAAAAAAAAAAACAAAAGCAAAATTTAAACTACACCTAGGACCATTATAGAATTTTGCAAATACTTTGGCAGACCATGTATTTGATAATAAAACACAAACTTAGCACACATCACAATAAAGAAAGAGATGAAATTCTCCAATGCTTTACACATGTATACTATTTAGAGGCATGAAAAATCCTAATCTTATCAATAACCTGCTTTAATGATAAAGGAAAAACAATTATACAGCCGAAATCCTAATCACAATACTAAATTGCAGTATGCATCCCATAAAAAACTATTCTGTCGCCTTTTATAACACCATGCTAAAGTCGCAAACTTCAAGTCCTTGATAACCCAAATTTCATTGGCAAATCACATAATTTGAACATTTTTAAAACTCGCAAGAAGATATTCAGAATAATAGAGCATGAAAAACTGGCTACTTAAAGACTGTTGTAAGTTTTACCAGAAGACTGATGAACTTCTCTCCATCTTCCTCCCGAATTTCAAAGCAACCTTTTCTAGGCTGTCAAAAGAATTACATCAAATTAACAAAAATGTCAAAAACAATAGATGTTCTTATTCAGGCCTATTGCACCTATTTTTCACATGCCAGCAAAGCATTTACCAATACACCAGCATAATTGCAAAACACACTTGGCACAAATCAGGAATGATTACACACACAGCCATGTCAACAACAGACAATGAAGTAACATATTTGTATTCATATGCACAGAACATTTCAGGAGTTATATTCGCTGAAGGTATCAGTGGCCAACTCCAAAAGACAACTTATAGAAATTTTCATATAGATAAGACAAAGCTCAGCAAAACAAAGCAAACATAACAAACTTCAAAATAGGCATTCTACAAATAGATGATAAAAAACACGTCAACATACAACACACACTTATAGAAGTCATGAGTATAGAGCCAACACATATAGATCCTTGATTTTGATGGCAAAAAAATCAATAAGATACAATTTGAAAGTCAGTAAATACAATTTAACTTCATGGCAACAACAAACTCCAATTTTTGTTTAGCTTGCAATATCATGCAGCAAAATCAGTAACTAGCCAAAATGATGAAGACAAGTTCTAATAGTTCCTATCATCATTGTACTTTTGAAAAGAAAAAAAACAACAATTTGGCTGAAACACACTTGTCAAAGGGATCACAAAATCTAGAGCTAAAGTCTAATGAGGATGAGGTTACAACACTTTTAAGAAACTTAAGTATGCACAAAAACATTACATCATTGAAAAGTATGAAGCATCTATGGCTACAATTAGAATAATAAAATGCTGAATACCCATAAACATACCTTTTCAGGGTTCAGTAGCACAGTTACACCAGGAACAGAACTCTCTAAACCATTTTTCACCTGTATAGCCCTTGTTTTAAATGATGAGCATTGTTTGCTACAGCAAGCAACAAATTAATTAGATCTAACAAATAAAGGAACAAGTCCCTAACTTAGCAAATGGTATTGGTCAGGCACATGTAACAAAGGCCATGCCAATACTAGGTGCAATAATAACCCTAATTGTAGCATCAATTAAACAGAACTCCATTTCATGAATCCAAACTTAATCCAGCAAGTATAATCTTTTATTTTCATATTCAATTGAAATTAATCGAACGAAAAATCCATATTCACTCCCATAGTGCTCGTCAGAAGAAAAATCTATATGTGCTCCACATAGTGGTTCTTCAATGCTACAAGCTGCTTGCTTCATGCAAACAAGAAATATTTGATATCATCTGGGATCACCCTTACCAGTAAAATCTTTTCAATGAACTTTATCATATCCTCATCAAGTGAACATTCCTTAAAAATGCAGGTCAAAAAATTATAACAGGTCTGAATAAAAATAGCACCATTAGGTTTAATGATATGTGAAGGGAGTGGATCAGTACATGCAGTTTACCCAAAAAATAAAAATAGAGAAGCAACGTCAGCTTCCAATTTCTATATATGCGAGCAAGAAGCAACAAAGCAAGAACTGCAGTCAACTCCATTTTCCATACAAACAAACAGGGAAAAGAAAAAGGACAGTAACTCTATCTCAACCCAACAATAATTCAACCAACTAATTGCTCCACATCATGTGGCTCAGTTGACAGAAAATACAAACAATGCGTGTCAATTTCTTATTGATTCAAAACCCAAAAAAAATCAAAAGCCAGAACAAAATAGCTAAATATTTTCTAATGAGGGACTAAAATGCTCTATTGATACCAAAAGTTATGCATGCATTTTTTTTATATCACTTTAGTATCAGATCTTTCAATTTTTGTTTCAGAATATGGTAGCTAAGCAATTTCCTATTAAAATGTGCTGATGTATACACCAGAATATCAGATCACCTAACGCGTCATCTACCATCATGTACACATGTCATATAATCGCCTCAATTTAACAAAAATACTCCTCAAAATTCTCAAAATTAAGGGATTTAGAATAGTTTTGTCATTATGGGTGATAAGGTGATCACATTTTTACCCGAAATTGCTTGGTTACTAAACTCTAAAACTAAATTTGAAAAGTAAGATACTAAAGTTATACAAAAACAAGTTTGGTACTAGATTAAAATATGAATAACTTTTGGTACGAATGAATTATTTTACCCCTAATCAGGGCTTCTGGTCTAAAATTGTTTGATGAAAGCCTAGAATTCGGACCCCCCTTAACACTTGTAATCAGAACAACAGCCAATCCAATCCTTAGAACCTCATTCACGTTCTCAATTTTCTTCGTATGTATACAAACCGATCTCCTCCATACCCTAATAAGCGCGCAAGAACAAACACAGATAGAGGAATTCATGAAATTGGTAAGCCGAGGTACTCAATTACAAACTTCCATACCCCAAAAAACAAAAATTCCTAATCTGCAAAACCTAATACCCCACCTCGCTCAGTACAATCAAGTATTTCAAAGGAATGTTAAAAAGATCAAAATAGAATAACCTAGGGCTTGAAACTTCAACTTCCTCTCTACACGCTTCCATTTTCAGCGAACATAGATATGAGAAGAAAACAAGAACAGATAAGAGCCCTGAATCCCTTATCATTTATCTCACCGTGTCAACATTTCCAACAGCAAATGTTTAATGTTCACATTCTTCCTTCTATCTCAACTTTCTCAACAAGAAAAACACAAGAAAAAAGAACCTCACCAGTGTTCAATAACAATGGTCTTTTTGGTGGCATCTTCAACAGTCTCTTCTTCAATTTCTTCTTTGTTTTCCGCGTACTCTGCGTCGACCTTGGTTTCTATCTCCTCTTTCTTTTCAGACTCAGCTTTCTTGTTCTTGCCAGCCGATTTCCCCTTTTTCTTCTTGGGCAGCTCGGGAGGCGAAACGACAGAGTTCGAGTTGACCAGACGAGTCGAGCTCCGAGTCACCCTCGTCGACGGCGCCGTAACGGGCTTCACTGACCCATCTTCTCCTTCGGCCTTTCGCTTCCTCGGCGCCATGATAGGGATATTGAATCTATTGATTCTCTCTCTCTCTCTTCTATTCTCTCTAACTCTATCTGTATCTCAGTATCTCAGTATCTCTGTATTCTCTGTGTCTGTGACGCTACAGCTCTTTTACGTGACAGGCCACCTATTCGTTTTCCCGCGCTTTTTACTTGGTGAGATTTGAACGGACGGGCGGGGTTGAATCGGTGTTGCTCCATCAGTGATGGGATGTGTGTACGGCATTGATGCGAGGTGGAATTATGATTGGAGTTTGAAAGGCTCAGATCGCTCCACGTCACATAAAAAACTTTGGCTTGGTTTAAATTAAATGGAATAAATGTCACTATCAAAAAGAGGACTCACTTTTCTATTTATCGATGTTAATTGGACTCCCTCATGTCGTGCCCATCTCCAAATATGCCAATTTTTTTTATAATTTCTCTTTGTTGTTTCCATTCTGAAATTTTTTGTGGTAGACACAAAATGGATACCGTATATATATGTTCTTATTCTGACTCAATCCTGAAATATATATATATATATATATTATTTATATTTTAATATAATTAATATTTTTAAAAAATAATAAAAAATATAATATTTATTTAAAATTTAAAATTATATAATTAATTAATTAAAATAAAAAAATATATTTAATATTAAAATAAAATACAAAATTAATAAAAACTGAAAAATGAAATTCGAAACTGGGCAGGACATAGTAGGGAATTTTTGTCTTTATATAATTCTGAGACAGAAATCCAAAAAAAATTTCAATTAGCTACGGATAGAATTTTGAGGTTGGAGACGGAAAATTCCACATCGTTACCATTCCTATTTATCCCAACAAAATATGTTTATTTTTCTTTATATATATATATATATATATATATATATTATTAAATAATTTTTTTATTGTATTCTTATTTGATTGGTTTTGCTTTTTATTTTTCAAATTTTTTAATAATATTGCTAGAGCCGTATTAGGCCAATTTTTTAAATGGTTCCAATATATTGCTAACAATAAATTAAAAACAGGATTAGTATTAATATAATTCAATTTTATTAACTAAATATAATACAAAAATTATGAAATGAAAATATTTTAGAAAACTAGATTGATATTGTATAGACTTAAAACATTAATAATTAATTATCAAAATTAAAAAAAATAACATGAAACAATAAAATTTAGATTGTCGATAAAAAAAACCCTAATCCTCGGGATGCCATAAAATTTTGCTTGGAAGGATATATATATATATATTCTCTTCAACACATACATGGAATAGAATTGTAGTCATTTTACATTACATGTCTACAAAATATAAAAGAAAAGTTTAGAAAACTACAAAATGATACATATAAGTAACCAAAACCAAAAGAAAAAAGAGTGTATATATATATATATTCACATTAACTATTTTTTGATCAGAAATGAGTTGATTGGATTATGCTTTGTGTTTCTTATATCAAATATTGTATAGCTTTAAATGGTTTGGAGATAGGTCATATTTTGTCTTCTTGGGGTCTTAGACAAGATGATCCTTTGTCACCTTATCTTTATATCCTTTGTGTTGAGTGTTTGTCCAATCTTATTAAAAAACAATGAGGGATGGTCTCATTCTTAAGTATAAAGTACGTCGAAGGGCATGGAGGATTTCTCATCTTTTTTTTGTCGATGATAGTCTGTTTTTCTTTAGAGCTACTACAGATGAATGTTCCTTCATGCTTGATGTTTTGTAGAGATTTTCGCATGATTATAAACAAACTATAAATGATCACAAATCAAACATTTTCTTCAATTAAAATGAGAGGGAACTTGTTCTTAGTGGCATTAAAAGAGATCTCAGTGCGTTTTCTTCTCTTGATAAAAACATGTATCTTGTCTTGCCCTCATTTATAGGTAGAAGCAAGAAATTTGTGTTTGCTTATCTCAATTATATATTATGGAATAGGTTGTTTGAGTTGTATGGTAAATTGCTTTCATATACGGGTAAAGAGATTTTGATTAAATCAGAGACTCAAGTTGTTTATGTGTTTTGTATGAGTACTTTTCTTCTCCTTATTTTTTATGTGACGAATTGCAAAAAATGATGAATTCTTTCTAGTGGGGTTATACTTAGAATGGTTCATCTAAAATTCATTGACAGTCTTAGGAGAGACTTTATGCTTGGAAATAGTATGGAGATATGAGTTTTAGACATCTTCGCTTATTCAATTTAGTAACGATTGGTAAGCAAGCTTAGAAACTCATTTTTAATCCTGATACCTTTTCATATTAGATTCACAAAGCTATTATCCTTGTGAAGATTTATTTTCGGCTCAGTTAAGAATTGACCTGAGCTTTGTTTGGAAAAGTATTTGGAATGCTAAATTTGTCTTGCAGAATGGTTGTTGGTGATATGTTGGTAATGATTTACAAATTAGAGTATGAGATGATCCATGATTGAATAAGGATTTTAATTTTAGAATTACTTCCCTAACTGTGTCTAGTTTAGAGAATATAATTGTTAATTATTTAAGGATTCCTGGTACATTATAGTGGGATGAGGAGTTTGTTCTATGAGCATTTTGATAGGCATGAGATTGATAAAATTTTGAAACTACAACATGGATCTTTAAGTTGCGAGGATGATATTATCTAATATTATGATAAACAAGACTTGTATTATGTTTGGTCTTGGTACAAAGTGGTTTTGCAGTGAATTGATTGATATAAGTACTTTATCTGATAGATTGTATTGGAATAGTGTTTAGAAGATTCAAGTATCGCCTAGAGTAAAATGCTTTATGTGGAGGTTGTGTAAGAACTTGTTGCCAACTAAAGAGAGACTTTTCATAAAAGGGATTCCAGTTGGTAGCTATTGTGTTATACGTGGTCAATATGGAGGATCATGCCTTGCATCTCTTTTTGGATTGTTATCTAGCTAGTGATTCTTGTTGGTCAAACTACATATGCATCAGAAATACATGACAATAAAGATGGACGGTGCATCTTTTGTTAACAAAATATTTGGTAGGTAAGATGGTAGGTGAAGATTAATCTTGACCATCCATTTGGTGGGTGGGGATTAATCTTGACCATCTATTTGGTTGGTAATATGGTAGATGAAGATTAATATTGACCATCCATTTGGTGGGTGGGGATTAATCTTGACCATCCATTTGGTAGGTAAGACGATAGGTAAGAAATGATCTCAACCATCCATCAAAGTAGGTGAGAATTAATCTTGGTCGTCTATTGAGGAGGTGTAAACCTATATATAGCCTTAAGAATTCATTTGTAAGGAATTTCATCCAAAAGTAAGAGATAAGATTTAGTGAGAGGTTGTGAGTTGTGAGTGTTTGTAAACACTTTGTAAATTTCTCTCATTCGGTAAAAGATCTGCAGCAGTCCAGAGACGTAGGCATAATTGGTCAAACTCCGTTATCAACTTGTATCTTATTATTCTGCATTTTCTTTGCTTTCTCATAAATCTAATTATAGAAAAATTAGCGTTATTTCCCAACAGTTGGTATTAGAGCGTTGGTTGTATTTTTCTGTCTTTTTTTTGACAGTTACTATTCATATGAATAGTGAAATTTGGTCAGTTGTTCCAAATTATCTACGAAGGTGTTTTAATACACGATGGTTCGTAGGAATTGTGAAAAACTATTCAGAGAAAGTTAGATCCTAGCGGGAGCGATGGTTGCAGATGAAGGAAATGTGAAAATGGAGAAGTTCGATGGAGCGGACTTTGGCTTTTGGAAAATGCAAATTAAAGATTATTTGTATCAAATAAATCTGTATCAACCTCTCTCAGGGAATAAGCCAGAGGCTATGAAGGAAGAAGACTAGAGTCTTCTCGACAGATAAGCTTTCGGAGTTATCTGATTGACGTTATTCCGCAATGTTGTTTTCAACATAGCAAAGGAAAAGACCACGATAGGTCTTATGACGACTCTCTCTAGTATGTATGAAGCGCTTGTTCAATTTGCGAATGACAGAAGGCGCATCGGTAGCTTAACATCTCAATGAACTCAATACATTCACAACCCAATTAAGTTCGGTTGGAATTGAACTTGATAAAAAAGTACGAGCATTAATACTTTTGTCTTCTCTACCAGAAAGCTGGAATGCTACTGTCATGGCTGTGAGTAGCTCATCAAAAAGCACTAAGTTAAAATTTGATGATATTCGTGATTTGGTTCTCAATGAAGAGATCTGACAGAGAGAGTCGGGTGAATCATCAACTTCTTCAGTTTTGCATACAGAGTCAAGAGAAAGAAATTCAACCAGAGGCAATGGACGAGGCAAATTGAACTACCGATGAAGATCAAAGGACAAGAGGTCTAAATCCATAGATCCCAATAATTCCCATATTTTGAAAACTGTCAAATGTTGGAATTGTGGAATGACTGAACACTACAAAAATCAGTGTAAGAGTGCACCGAAGAACCAGGAAGCAAAGGTAGAGACAAATATTGCTTCCACCTCTGGAGGCAATGACGCATTAATATGCTATTTGGAAAGCAAGGAGGAGTCTTGGGTGTTAGACTCTGAAGTATCATTCCATGCTACTTCACAAAAAGAATTATTCGAAAGGTATGTCTCCGAAAACCTTGGAAAGGTATATCTTGGTGATGATCAACCTTGCACTATTATTGGCAAATGTGTAGTGAAGATTAACTTGAACGGGTCTGTTTGGGAGCTGAAGGATGTCAGACATATTCCCGACCTGAGAAAGAACTTAATCTCAGTAGGGCAGTTGGCTAGCAAAGGCTACATTACGATCTTCCATGGTGATGATTGGAAGATTTCAAAGGGCGTAATGACGGTTTCTCGAGGCAAAAAGAATGTCACTCTTTACATGACAGCAGGAGCACGCTGTTTAATCATAATTGCAGCTAGCAATGAAAATTCCAATATATGGCACTAGAGACTAGGCCATATGAGTGAAAAAATGATGAAGATTATGCATTTGAAGGGAAAACTTCCAGGTCTACAGTCAATAGAGATAGACACATGTGAATATTGTATACTTGGAAAGCAGAAAATTGTCAGCTTTCAAACAAGTGGCAGAACTCCAAAGAAAGAAAGGCTAGAGCTTGTTCATTCTGATGTTTGGGGACCAATGACCGTCTCATCCATTGGTAGAAAATATTATTTCGTGACTTTCATCGATGATCACTCTTGGAAAGTATGTGTTTACTTTCTAAAACATAAGTTTAAAGTGTTTGAGGCTTTCAGAAGATGGAAAGCTATGATTGAAAATGAGACAGATCTGAAGATTAAAAAGCTCAGAACCGACAATGGTGGTGAATATGAAGACACTAGATTCAAGAAATTCTGCTATGAGCACGGTATCAGTATAAAGAGAACCGTGTCGGGCACACCTCAACACAATGGTATAGCAGAACGTATGAACCGAATATTGATAGAAAGAGCCAGAAGCATTTGTATACAGTCAGGTTTACCGAAGCAGTTATGGGCAGAAGCAGTCAACACAACAGCTTACTTAATCAATCGAGGACCATCGATTTCATTAGAGCACATAATACCAGAGGAGGTATGGAGCCAAAAAGTGACAAATTTGTTACATCTAAAAGTTTTTTGATGTGTAGCATATGTGCATATCAGTGATCAAAAAAGGAATAAGCTTGATCTCAAATCCAAGAAATGCACTCTCATCAGCTATGGTGAGAATGAGTTTGGCTACCGTATTTGGGATGACGAAAACAAAAAGATCATCCACAGCGAGATGTGATTTTTGACGAAAGGGTGATGTACAAGGACATGCATAAAACAATCGTCAGCAACTCAGAACAGAATGAGTCAGTATTTGCAGATGCAGATGATGTCCCAGTTAGTTACGTGACGAAACCCATTATAACAAGTTCTCAGCCAAAGGAACTTGTTGGAACAAGTAGTGCACATCAATCCGACACACTACAACCTCTTACTTCATCTCCTATATTCAGAAGGCCTTATCGGCCTCATATGCCTAATAAGAGATATATGAACTATCTCTTGTTGACTGATGGAGAGGTGTCTGAATGTTATGATGAAGTTTGTCAGACTGGAGATGCTAGTAAGTGGGAGTTTGCTATGAAAGATGAGATGAAGTCTCTGATCTCCAACCAGACATGGGCACTAGCTGAGTTACCTATGGGGAAGAATACACTTCATAACAAATGGGTGTATCGGATAAAAGATGAAGATGATGTGTTAGTATTGGAGAAGATCAAATGAAGCAGGATTCCAGCTGATATGTTGACAAAGGTGGTGACTATCGACAAACTTCAGTTTGGTCTGCTAGAGTAATAAGACCAGAAAAGTTGCTGCATTGATCGAGGTGTGAAGACATATTGAAACCAGTCTTCAAGTGGGATATTGTTGGTCAAACTACACATGTATCAGAAATAAATGACAATAAAGATGAACGGTGCGTCTTTTGTTGACAAAATATTTGGTAGGTAAGATAGTAGGTGAAGATTAATCTTGATCATTCATTTGGTGGGTGGGGATTAATCTTGACCATCTATTTGGTTGGTAAGATGGTAGATGAAGATTAATCTTGACCGTCCATTTGGTGGGTGAGAATTAATCTTGATCATTCATTTTGTAGGTAAGACGGTATGTAAGAAATAATCTCAATCATCCATCAAAGTAGGTGAGAATTAATCTTGGTCATCTATTGAGGAGATGTAAGCCTATATATAGCCTTAGGAATTCATTTGTAAGACATTACATCCAAAAGTAAAAGAGAAGCTTTAGCGAAAGGTTATGAGTTGTGAGTTTTTATAAACACTTTGTAAAATTTTCTTCTTTCAGTAAAAGATCTGCAGCAGTCCGAATACGTAGGCATAATTGGCCGAACTCCGTTATTAAGTTGTGTCTTATTATTCCGCATTTTCTTCGCTTTCTCATAAATCTGATTATAGGGAAATTGATGTTATTTCCCAACAATTCTTGGGTTGAGTTGGGTCTAAATGTTCATAGTGTTAGTGTTTTGACTTTCAGAAGCGGTTCATATATGATTCAGAGATCTTTGATTCTTCACATATTTTTTTACAGGTTTGCATGGTCTTTTAGGCTATCTGGCGATAAAGAAATAATTGGTTAAGGCGTAAAAAAGTAGTTTAAGGAACCAATAATCCTTCCTTTTAAAATGGACTAATTAGGTAAACTTGGTATCAATAGTGGCTCCATTTCCTCGTCATTCTTTTAGATAGGAGAGACCTCATTTTTTTTGTTTAAAATATAATTTTGATGCAACTTTGTTCTTTGATAGCAGTTTAATTAGAATGGAGGCTATTATTTGGAATGACCAAAGGTAGTTTGTAGCAAGGTATTTAAGAAATACAATTGATCGTGTTCATCCTTCTGTGCCTAAAGCTTTATGTCCAAAAGAGGTACTTAATTGGCTAAAGAGAGATATATTTTCCTATGATGTTAGAGTCTGATGTTAATTTGATTGTTGATGTTATTTTTCATCCTAAAAATATATTTACTTGAATTTTGCTCTATTATTTTGGATTGTCTTAATTTGTTGTCTAATATTGTGGGTTCTACTATAAAGTTTGTGAAAAATGAAGTAAATAAGGTAGTTCATTGTATTACTATAGCTACTTTTTCCTATGCTTATCTTTTTATTTGATTGTGATATTCTTCTTTGCTGGAAGATTTTTTTATTTTTTATGTAATATTTATTGATTAATGATATTTCTATTTTTCTTTAAAAAAAACAATATTGTATGTACAAATGTCTTTCTCAATTAAATAACACACTCATATGAACAGATATTTCTCTAGATGCATGAACATACGCACTGAATTTACCTTCATTTCCCTGCCATCAAATTTAATTATTTATTTATAATAACTATACACCTAAAAGCTTTGTTAATTAAATATTATCATGAATTTTTTTGTTTTATGTTATATTTTTATCATTAATTAATAGCAAAAAAATAAAGTATAATCAGAATAATGGATCATGAGATGTCACATCCGCGAGTTAGACTCTGACCATATACGTGTATTGCGGTCGTTTATACTACAATATAGAGGTGTACAATTAGATTCTAACTAAGAATAAATACAGAAAATATTAATATGATAAAATGAATATGAATTTTATCAAATGAAATAATACAATTTCGTATTATGCACGCAAATCGAGACGACAATTAGGGTCAAAATTTGAGTTTTTCGCTCAGTAGTGAAATTATAATTTAAGCATACCAAAATATAAAAAATATTATTTTAAGATTATAGGTGGAGTTATAGGGTAAAATTTTAAAGTTAAGGGTTTGAATTGTGAAAATATGATCCTCAGTACAATGTTACAGTTTGATATTTCAGATCAGGAGTTAGAGAAATGCAATCACGATCACAATGGAGTCGATATGATCGAAATTTAATTTTAAGATTTTTAAAGCTGATAAATTAGAAATCAGACGATGAATGAATTTTTACGGGTCAAATTAAGAAAAGATGATTAACCCGTAAAAACTCAATTTTTTGCACCAGTGGTCATTTTGTAAAATCGAAGAAACCGTTTCGAAGAAAAAATATTTTATAATTTTTGGAATATTTAATTTGATGAAATTGAGTTGTTTGGAGGTTGAATTTTGGAGAATTAAAATTAATTATGAAGAAAAGTGAAGAAAGTTTTTGATTTGTTGGAAATTAGTTAAGTCAAAATTAATTGAATCTTGATTGGGTCATGTGTCAATATTAAGAGACAATTAATTGTGCTATTGGCCAATGGGGAAGTTGATTAAGAAATTAATTGAGATTAATTAAGTTAATTGGGGTATATATATGGAATTAATTAGAAATTCAATAAAAAAATCCCAAATCTCATCTTCTTCCTTCTCTCCTCCATGGCCGAGAATCTCTAAGCCCTAAATTCCTTAAGTTCTTCAATTTTTCTTCTTCCAGTCATATTAATCACCAATTAAAAGGATAAAAATAAGATTGGTGTGGAGAAAAAAAGATAAAGGGTTGAATTTTGGCAAAAAAAATAAAAAAAAATTCTTGATACCCATTTGAAAAAAGTGAGATTTTTTTTCATGTCTCCATGTGATTTTGTTGGTTAAATTATTTCTATAATTATTTATTAAATTGTGATTTTGTTAATATTTGGTTGATAGAAAAATTAGGGTTTATGACAAAAATCTTGAATAATTAGAGAAAAATAGGAAATGAAGAGAGAGGCTTGAGGATGGTGGATTGAGTGAAGAATTGATGAAAATAATTTTTAGGAATTTTTGTGAAATTTTTAGAGAATTTTCATAATTATGGTTAAATTTTACAAAAATTATTTTGGAGAAATTTTGCCTTAAATTAAAGATAATGAAGTTAATTGGAGTGTATAGAAGTAGAAAATAAATTTTGGGATGGAAGAAAAATTTAATAGGAATTTTGGGAAATTTTTAGATTTTTAGCTTAATTATGGAAAAATTTATTGGGAGTTGTGGAATATTATTTTGGTGAAATTGATGATGGAAAATGAATTAAAGTGATGATAGAAATTTAATTGGAATTTTTAGAGTATTTACTAAATTAATGAGAATTTTTGAATTGGAAATGGACATTAGAAGAATAAAAGAAATAAATGTAGAAAAATAGTTTTGGAGGTGAAAAAATAAATAAAAAATATTATAATAAAAAATTAATATTTGAATTTTTGGTCTCACCGGAAAACGTGATGACGACTAAAACCGGAATTTATGCGTTAAAAATGCATAATTCGAAAATTTTAAATTATAAGATCTTGATATGTGAGAGGAAGAAATAGACAAAAAATTTAGATCTTGTTATATATATATATATATATATATATATATATATATATATCGTGTAAGGTTTGGTAATTAATGAAAATTTTCTATCTCTAGACGCGACGTCGGACCAGACGTCAGCCCAAGATAAAGGGAAAGAGCCGGTTGATATTGGCAGAGCGTAAAGAGGTTAGTACAACTACTTTTATAATATTAGTCATATAAATATATTTTATGTGAAAATTGGAATTTTTGCAATTATTGAGTTGAAAATATATTTTTGTATTCCAGAAAATTTAAATGTTAAAAATTTTATTTGATGATAATTATTTTGGTATGGAAACAATATTTATAAATTTTATGAAAAATGAAGTTAATTATGTACATGAGAATTTTTCCCACATGTTAGCTTAAATGTGAACTAGGGTATTGTTGGCATGCCAATATGGTAGAAATTATGGTCCTGTGCATTTCTGTGGACTAATAAAATATTGTGATCCTGTGCATTTCTATGGATCACCTAATACAATTGTTAGTCCTGTGCATTTCTGTGGACTGAGTCATTACATTTGAGTCATGTGCATTTCTGTAGATCCTAAATTGAAATGTAATATGATACCCCTTTGATTCTATAGGAGCAAGTCTAGAATGTTATAATATGTGGGTATATGAAAAATATATTATTAAGAACTCAGCGATATTTTGAATTATAAAAATATTGTATTGTGGTATTTACAGAAAAAAAACGTAAACTTTGAATTGATTTCATTCTAAATGTATGTTTTATTTTAATGATTATTATTATAAGAGTTTTTGCACCACAGAGTTATATACTCAGCGCGAGAGTTTGTTTTTTCTAGCATAGGTTACTAGAGTAGTAGAGAGTGTCATGACTTGTAGATAGAGACGCTGATTAGGAACTCGCATTATGGAGCACAATAGTAGCTACCCAGAGCGGGTTGGTCCCTTTGTTATATTTTAATATGTATATATACAAGTTTTTAAATTTTATTACAGCATGTATATAAATAAAATAAAAAATGTGTGGATATGTTTAAAATTAAAGAAGTATTTTTTGATAGTTTTATTTTCTATAACACCTCTTATCTGTCTGGTATACAGATGAGTGTGCGGAAAGATAAGAGATGCTACATGAGAGATCTTATTTAAGTACACATTCGTTTGTTTCAGACAAAGAAAATTCCAAATTAAAATAGTAACAATTTTTCAAAGTTCCAGCAGTCAAAGAATAAGAAAGATATTTCGGAAGGATTGAAAGAATTGAGAGTAATGTTAATTAAGGATTTTGTGAATGGAAACTCCAGGAGCATACTCATCATCTATCAGGTTAATAATATAAATAATATTAATTCTTAACACTATATTACAAATTGATACCAAATATTTTAATTATTATAATTTGGTACTAAACATTTTAATGTGGTATCCAAATCCAATTTTTGGTAAAAAAAATAATGTCACAGTTAATTAATATACACGTTATTAGAAATTGTATTTTTCAATTGAAATGTTATATTTTTATACCAAAAATTGGATTTTGGTTACATTAATAAGAATTGATACAATTTATATTGTTAACTCTCGTCTCAATTCTCTGGTATAAGGAACATAAACTTCATGAGGTAATTAGTAAAAATTGCAACTTTTTATGAACTAAACTAATAGCCAGTAGTTAATGAGCCTCTTCTTTGATTAACAACTGACCCAAATATCAAGATTACCATAACCACCATTCCCACTACTAATACCCCCATTGCCTTATTCTTCATATGTTGCCTTTGTCTATTACTCCCTCACATCGATACTATCACTCCCATCATTTTCTCCCATGCAACCCCCTTCTTCATTTATCTCATAAATTTCACCACCAGTGATTCGATAATATTTTCATTGCCTCTTGGATTTTCAATACAAAGCACTAATGGTTGCTGCTACTGCAAATTCTTCTTCTTCTTCTTCTTTTGCTTTGTTATCCTCATTTAAAGGCATTGAATTACAAAACCCCAAAAACCCTAATCTAATGATCGAGACCCTTAAACGTGCCCATTACCGTTTCATTACCTTGTCAATATAGACAGAAAATAATTTCGCAAATTGTTTATTCGGTTTCAATCTCCAGTCTAAAAGTGTGAACCGAGAGATTGGATGATCTTGTTGTTGAAATGTGATGTGACAATCCCACATCGGAAAGTTAACAAATTTTCACAATAACATTAGCCTATAAAAGGGTTTCATCCTCTTCTTAACAATTCATCCCAAAAACATCAATCCCTCTACTTCTAAGATTGGTTGTATTTTCTCTCTCTCTTGTAATATTTTACTTTGTAATATTTCTTTGAAATAATGGAATATTATTTTAGTAGTGTCCGAGGATGTAGGCATAATTGACCAAACCTCGTTAAATTCTGGTGTTCTTTTTATTTCTATTTAATAGTTATTGTCGGGTCTTTTACTTGTGATATATTGTGCTTTAAATTATCTGAGAAAAATTATGTCACCAAGACTTAAGAGTTTAAGGAAGTTGGTTTTTAAGGGAGACCATTTGTGACTCCACCAACTACCTGAGAATTTTTCTTTGTCTTAATTTTTGGCACAATTATTCACTTTGGTGGAAACTAACCCGATTTTCACAACAATTGGTATCAGAGCCAAGGTTACTGAGTTATATGCTCTGTGGTTGCGGCGTAAGCTGATCTTCCACATCATAAAGGTTTCCTTAGATTATTGGGTATTCCGCATTTGAAAGCTATTAAATAGTCTTAAAGAAGAAATGGCAAGAGACGGGCAAAAATCCACGATGGATACAACAACTTCTACTTCATCAATTTTGGCGAAAGCTGCTGTGACAAATACGAGAATTGCAGTAGAGATTTTTGATGGTACAAGCCATTTCAGCATGTGGCAAGATGAAGTTCTAGACGCCTTATTTCAACAAGGCTTAGACATTGTCATTCAGGGAGAAAAGCCAGAAGGTGCAGACGAGAAGGAATGGAAGACAATCAATCGTTTAACATGTGGTACAATTCGATCATGCCTATCCAGAAAGCAGAAGTATGCCTTTTGTAAAGAAACTTATGCAAGTAAATTGTGGAAGACACTGGAGGAAAAATTCTTGAAAAAGAGTAGTCAAAATAAGCTTCATATGAAGAAAAGACTGTTCAAATTCACATATGTTCTTGGTACCACGATGAATGATCACATCACCAATTTCAATCAACTTGTAGCAGATCTGATGAACTTGGATGTGACATTTGAAGATGAAGATTTGGCCCTAATGCTGTTGGGATCCCTTCCTGAGGAGTTTGAGTTTCTAGAAACTACTTTACTCCATGGGAAAACTGAGGTGTCTCTTAGTGAAGTATGTGTTGCACTATACAACTATTAATTGAGGAGAAAAGAAAAGAAAAGAAAGATAGCACTAGTGGAGCAGCAAAAGCTTTGATAGTAAGAGACCGTTCAAAAAATAAGAACAGGGGAAAGAAAGACAGATCAAAGTCCAGAGTGGGCAAAGACGAATGTGCCTTTTATCGAGAAAAGGGGCACTGAAAGAAAGATTGTCCTAAGTTGAGAAGCAAATCAGGCAAAGGCAAGGCTGTTGCAGATTCAAATGTAGCTGAATGTGATGATTCAGATTTTTCATTAGCATTGATGCCATCAATAAGCAGTTCGACTGCTTGGATCCTGGATTCAGGCTGTAGCCACCATATGTGTCCCAATCGGGAATAGTTTTTCAATTTTAAAGAAATTGAAGGTGGAGTTGTCTATACAACAAATGACAGCCCTTATAAAACAACTGGAATTGGTTCAATCCAATTGAGGAATTGTGATGGATCAATTAGAACTCTGATAGATGTAAGATATGTGCCCAGTCTGACGAAAAACCTCATTTCTATGGGAATCCTTGGGAGAAAGGGTTTCACTATAATCATTAAAAATGAAGTAATGAAGGTTATATCTGGAGCACTTGTGGTGATGAAAGGAGTTCAAAGGAGCAATAACTTGTATTACTATGAAGGCAACACAGTTGTTGGAACAACAACAGCAGTTTCTAGTGATGACCAGGAGCTAGAAACAACCAAATTGTGGCATATGCGCTTGGGGCATGCAGGCAAAAAATCCTTGAAACTTCTGGCGAATCAAGGATTATTGCAAGGAGTGCGAACCTGCAAATTAGACTTCTGTGAGCATTGCATCAAAGGGAAGCAAACGAGAGTGAAGTTTGACACTGCAATCCATGATACCAAGGGTATTATGGATTATGTTCACTCAGATGTATGGGGTCCTTCCAAAATTGGTTCAATGGGAGGTAAACACTACTATGTTATCTTTGTTGATGATTGTTCAAGTAGAGTATGGGTGTATACAATGAAGATAAAGTATGAAGTGTTGGGAGTTTTTCTCATCTGGAAGAAAATGGTAGAAACTCAGATGGGTAGAAAGATCAAGTGTCTTCGAACAGACAATGGCGGAGAGTACACAAGTGATCCCTTCATGAAAGTTTGCAGAAATGAATGAATTGTTCGACATTTCATTATCAGAAATACACCACAACAGAATGGGATGACTGAACCCATGAACCGAACTCTACTGGAGAAAGTTCGGTGTATGTTGTCTAATGTTGGATTAGGCAGACAGTTTTGGGCTGAGGTTGTAACATACGCATGTCATCTCATTAATCGTTTGCCATCAACTGCTATCAATGGAAAAACACCTTTGGAGGTGTGGTATGGAAAACCTGCTACAGATTATACTTTTTTACATGTGTTTGGTTTCACTGCATATTATCATGTTAAGGAATCGAAGTTAGATCCAAGGGCAAAGAAAGCTATCTTTATGAGGATATCCTCTGGTATCAAAGGATATCGACTATGGTGCCCAGATACAAAAAAAATAATTTTTAATAAAGATGTTACCTTTGATGAGTCTACCATGTTAAAGGTAACAAAGGAACAGACAGATGGTTCTCCACAACAGGTGGAGGAAACTCCCAAACAAGTGGAGTTTGATAGAAGAAGAATTTTTGATCCAGAAATTGTAAAGTCTGATAAAATTACTCTTATGGCAGAAAAGGAGATAATGGTAGAAAATGGATCAGATGAGGAAGCGGAGGTTTCAACACAAGAACCTCCTCAGCAACTTGAGCCAATTGCATTACGAAAGCCGAAAAGGAATATTAAGAAACCTGCTCGACTTGAAGATATGACTAATTATATATCTTCAGTAGATGATGATATTCCTTCCACTTATTGTGAAGCTATTCAAAGCTCAGAAGAAGAAAAGTGGAGAAAGGCTATAGAAGAAGAGATGCAGTCTCTTAAAAAGAATCAGACATTGAAGTTATCAAGTCTGCCAAAGGGAAAGAAAGCGATTGACTGTAAATGGGTTTATGCAAAGAAAGACAAATTTCCTGATAAGAATGATATCCGCTACAAGGCAAGATTGGTAGCTAAAGGCTACGCTCAGAATGAGGGAATTGATTATAATGAAGTGTTTTCTCCAGTTGTAAAATATTCCTCCATTAGAATACTGTTGGCCTTGGTAGCACAATTTGATATGGAACTAGTTCAGCTGGATGTAAAAACTGCATTTTTACGTGGAGACTTAGAAGAAGAAATCTATATGACTCAGCCAGAAGGATTTAAAGTTGCTGGAAAAGAAAATTTGGTGTGCAAATTGAGCAAATCATTGTATGGATTGAAGCAATCTCCAAGACAGTGGTACAAACGATTTGACAAGTTTATGATAAGACAGAAATACACAATAAGCAAATATGATCATTGTGTATATTTGCGCAAGCTACGGGATGGTTCATTTATCTATCTTCTCTTTTATGTTGATGATATGATGATAGCTTTGAAAGATGAAGGAGATATTCAGAAGTTAAAAGCTCAACTAAATCAGGAATTTGAAATGAAAGATTAGGGGAAGCTAAGAAGATTCTAGGTATGGAGATATGCATAGACAAAAAATTGGGGAGAATTTGTTTGACTCAGAAACAATATCTGAGAAAAGTATTAAAGCGTTTTGGGATAAATGAGAAGATAAAACCAATTAGTACTCCACTTGCTCCTCATTTTAAGCTCAGTGCATCTTTATCTCCGAAAAGTGATGAAGAACGAGAATATATGTCAAAGGTTCCATATGAAAATGTTGTTGGTAGCTTGATGTATGCAATGGTGTGTACGAGGCCTGACATTTCACAAGCAGTTGGAGTTGTGAGCAGGTACATGCATGATCCTAGAAAATGATATTGGCAAGCTGTGAAATGAATTCTACGGTATATTCAGAATACTGTAGATGTTGGTATAATGTTTGAGCGGATGAGAAAAGTGGTCAGTATATAGTTGGATATTGTGATTCCGACTATGCAAGTGATTTAAACAAACGTCGATCTACTACCGGTTATGTGTTCACACTTGCAAAGGTACCGGTTAGTTGGAAGTCCACCTTACAGTCAACAATTGCTTTGTCTACAACAGAGGCAAAGTATATGGCAGTTTCAGAAGCTGTTAAGGAGGCAATTTGGCTTCAAGGGTTGTTGAATGACGTGGGAATTGGTCAGAAGCATGTCAAAGTGCATTGTGACAGTTAAAGTGCTATTTGTTTAGTAAAGAATCAAGTTTATCATACAAGGATGAAGCATATCGATGTTCAATATCATTTTGTACGGGAAATTCTTGAAGATGGTGGGATACTACTTCAGAAGATTTTGACTGCTGAAAATCCCGCAGATATAGCAACAAAAGTTGTGACAGGTCAAGTTCCAACATTGTTTGGACTTGATAAATGTTATTAGAATTTGAAATTGGGCGTTTCGAAACGCATTTGGAGACATTACTGAAATTTGTAAAGAGAATGTTTGTTTGGAATTGTGAGATCGCCAAGGTGGAGATTTGTTGAAATGTGATGTGGCAATCTCACATCAGAAAGTTAACAAATTTTCACAATAACATTAACCTATAAAAGGGCTTCATCTCATTCTTAACAATTCATCCCAAAAACACCAATCCCTCTACTTCTAAGATTAGTTGTATTTTCTCTCTCTCTTGTAATATTTCACTTTGTAATATTTCATTGAAATAGTGGAATATTATTTTAGTAGTGTCCGAGGACGTAGGCATAATTGGTCGAACCTCGTTAAATTCTTGTGTTATTTTTATTTCTATTTAATAGCTATTGTCGGGTCTTTTACTTGTGATATATTGTATTTTAAATTATCTGAGAAAAATTCTGTCACTAAGACTTAAGAGTCTAAGGAAGTTGGTTTTTAAGAGAGACCATTTGTGACTCCACCAACTACCTAGAAATTTTTCTTTGTCTTAATTTTTGGCACAATTATTCACTTTGGTGGAAACTAACCCGATTTCCACAACACTTGTTGCTTCTATTCTTTCAAAAGTACGATCTAACATCGGATGACATTCATTGTACAGTTTAGCGAATAATTAAATTCTCTGGTTGTTATTCTCATTGACTAATGAATAAGTGGAAATCAAGTTTCGCAAATAGATGGAAGAGTTTCATTAACTAAAAAAGGGTACAAATAAGTATTTGAAATTGCTCAGCAATTGCAGTGATTTTGTCTCTAAACCTGTGAAATCTTTTGTTTTTGGAGGTAAAATTCCAAATTTTATTAATTTTGGTGATTGTAAATTGATGAAGGTGGGTTAATAATATAATAACAAATTACAGTTTATATATTGAGATTTTAATAAATTATAATAAAAAATAAAATTTAAAAAAATTATAAGTTTATCTCCATAAAAATATTGTTTGATATAATAATTAGAAAATTTTAAATTTAAATATACTAGTTGCTTTCTAATTACAGTTGTAAGTAATAAGTAAAATCTCTAAACTATTATAAAAAGTCATTAGATTACATATAAAATTCTAAACAATTCACACAAAAATATTTCAAATATAGAAAATTTATGCGGTATATTGTATTATAATGTTGAAAATTCATACAATATCAAATAAATGAATATTTTATCAAATGAAGGAGGTAAATTGTTAATTTTTTAAAAGTTTGTATTTTGTTGTAATTTATTAAAATTTCACGAGGTAAATTGTAATTTATTTATAGTATAAATGGTACCAAAACTTGTCATTTTATTACAAATTGCCACCAAATCTTTTAATTGTAGTAGATTGATATTAAAAGTTTTGGAAATATTGTAATGTAGTATCTAAAACCAATTTATAGTTGACATGTTATCGTGTCATCTTCTTTTTACTGAAAACTGATTCTAAAACTTTTGATACCAATTTGCAACAATTAAAAAGTTTAGTATTAATTTGTAATAAAGTGTCAAATTTGGTACCATTAATGTTATTAACCGGATGAAGGTCCAACTATTGATATATTTTTAAGCATGTCCGACTATTTTTTGATTTAGCTATGGGTGTTTGATGGAAAAATTTGGAGTTTATGAGCATTACCTGGTGATAGTTTTTGAAGATGATGAAGCTATTTATGATGTGTCTTTAGCCCTATTTGTTAACTATAGAATTGGGCGAATATTTCGATTTGGTTTGGAAAACTTATTTATATTTGATTTATTTCCAAATATATTTATGCCTAATTAAATAGGCAAACTGATCATAGATGAAGTAATTTTTTTTTTCTTTTTCTTGATTGATTATTTGTTTAATTTAGTTTTTAGAGCGGGCCTTGGTGTACTGTTCCAGACCAAACTCGCCTGGGGGTGGGTATAGAAGTGCATTTGGCCGTCTTTTCTTTAAAACCAAAGAAATGATTCAGGTTGTTGAAGCTCCGACACTGTAAGCAACAAATTGTCCTTTTCTCTTTTGGGCTTCCTTGATGGTGAAAGGTACACCACGTACCTGAAATGGCAAAATTTGCGAATCACCTATTCAGCTATCTGATCATATGCCATGTGCTATTGCCTGCAATAGCTAATATTAAGAACCCCAAATTAGGTGCCCGAAGGGTTTTCAATGGTGAAACTCATTACTAACACCATTGGTTCACCTTGAAATCTCTGATAATTAAGAATGAATATTGATATGATACTGATGGCAGTTAAATTTGTTTTTGGTCAATATTCTGGATCATACTTCTACGTTCATCACTGCACATGCCTACTGCCTATGGTTGATTTAAAATGTGCAGAGCGGTTAATTGACTGTTGTCCCTATTACCCACTACTCACTTCAGAAACCCAGTTTTCACTCTCACCATCCCTCTCCACTTTTAAGTTATAGAATACAGTGTTCTAATAGTTTGCACTGGGATTTTTCAACACAACTTTCAGATCTACATGTCATCAAAATTTATAGCGTGAAGCACTAAAACGAATTGCATTATCTGTTAGGAATTTATTCAATGGCTTGGTTCCTCTGGAGTTTCTTCAGTAATCAATATGGAAAACAGTGTTTTCTATAAACAGTTTGTTTCTTTCGATGTACATCATCCTCATTTTATACCAGTAGTCAAGCTTACCTTCACTGAAAAGTAATTTAAAATCTGCTGCTGCTCTTGGCTTAAAATTCGACTTCATCTTTCAAGTTTGATTTTGATTTCTGCCCTGCCAAACTGTGCATTTGCAGTTCAACGCTTGACTGATTATGGTTATTTCCTTTTTTAAAAGCACTAAAAATGAGCGAAATTGGTTCAACTACAATGTTTTGGATGAAAGCTGGATTCAAGTAAATATTTGAGGCACCGCAACTGAAGGTTCCAGTATTGTGATCAAAGTAAGGTTAAGCTGCAGATTACGTACATTGATGAGAAGATAAGGTTAGGAAAGGGCTCTAGAGGTTCTTTATTTGTTTTTCAAAGACCAAAATATTCCTTCTTTGTAGTGGGAATTTCGAACCTGTTTGCACAATGAGCTCATAATTTCCTGCTTGCGCTACAAACCGGATTGGACTTTTTGTTAGTCTTCTTGATGTGCTATTGTAAATCACAACACTAATTTTCCTCTCCTGGAATTCACATCCTAGTAATTTTGATCATGCTTGGCTTGCACGCTTAAAAAAGTTTCCTTTGATTTTTTTTAAATGTTTTTCTTAAGAAATTAGTGGAATACTAATAATTTTTTTTTAACTTTGCCTTTTTTTTTTTAAAATTGTGCCCAGCTACATCAATATGAGCTCTACTATATCAATAATATAATTCATTAACACTTGCCCTTTTTTTATACTATTTCTTCATTTTTGGCAAAGATCAAATATAAACGAAACCTAAATATGAAAAATAAAATAGATTTAAGTAAACTACTAAATACATAATTTTAGCATTGAAGAAGATAAAATTAATAGAGTAAAAAGAAAATACTGTGAAATACTTAGATAATTGATAAAAGAATTGTTTCGTAAATTAAAAATGTTTTTGTGTAAAATAAAGTTTGCTGAATTATTTTCTTTAGTTCTTGCGAAAAACAAAAAGGCCTAATTGAAGTCATGTATTAAAGCGTCTTATCTACACCGAAAATCTTGAAAATTCAATGTTACTTACCTTAAATACGCAAAACCCAACATATTTAACCCCCTTGTTTTGCGGTAAGGAAGTTTGATTTCCAATTCCAAGTCATCTTCTTAGCTAACATGCAAAAGCATTGGAATCTTATTTACATTTGTCAAAAGCAAATTATTCTGCACAAGAAAAATATTTTTCATCCTCCTCTTTCTTTACCCTCTTTTTATAAAAATAAATAATTTCCAATTTAAAATCCCTCCTTTTAGAAAGCAAAATTAAATTCCAAATTTCCTAACTAGAAAAGACCAAATCGCTTATGTTCCAAGAAAAGTTTATAAATCATACAGACCCTTCGAATTCATACCAACATGGGTTCAAAGAAGACCGTTCCGTTTCACCATGTATCAAAATCAGATATCCTCTCACTAATGCTTCAAGTAGTTTACTATGGAGCGTCAGATCAAATTTCTTATATTTTTCTTTTCTAATTTTAGTCTTAAGATGGAAAAATAAATAGCTACATTTATCCAATTGAAAAACATGTATCCTACAAGGGAATTCCATTCCAAACTGGCATTCAATATCTGTAACTGCTATAACCTCCTAAACCCGGGGACCCGTACCCTCCTATGCTTGAAGATCCATAGCCACCCAGACGCGAGGCAAAAGAAGTTGACGAGTAGCTGGTTTCCGGTACTTGGGAATATGAACTAAATCCCGTGTCAATCTTGCCGTACACACTTGACGTTGGTTCTTTCCGATTGCTAATGAATTCCTGCTAAGAAAAAAGCCAATTTTGGACAATTAATTACTAGCACTTGTACACACAATTCTCTACGTCGCGAAAGAAGATTCATGGAAAAAGAGAAAATCAAGCGGGTAACTTATAGAAAGTTGACTGAAAATGCAAATCATAATACCCAAGCGGGTAACTCATAGAAAGTTGACTGAAAATGCAAATCATAATACCCAATTGATTAAGGTGACAAATCCAAAAGGTATAACAAGCATTTTTTTTCTAATCTTCTTTTTTTATCTTTCTTTGAGGAAAGCAGAAGCTAGCTTCAAATTAATGTCAGTCGACAAACAGGACAAGCGACATCAGTCATGAGCAAGCATATCCAGATACCCACAAATTAGCACAGAGTAACAAATAAAAAAAAAGTAACAATATGGCAAATAGACAAAAAAGGAAAAAAAAAGCACCATTTCATTTTAGAGTCACATGCTTGAATGAGCTGTTGAGCCATCTCAACCTGAGAAGTGGTGCCCTTAATCTCCACAGTGATCTCATCAGGTAAACCTCTACTCTCCTGTATTGTAAGGATGGCTCTGCTACTTCGACGAATGTGAGCAATATTTGACCCACCAACCCCGATAATGTCCTCAGCATATGAGAGAGGTACTTGCATTGTTTGTGTCATCTGAAGGAATCAATTAATAAGATGCTCCATATCAATCACTGTATAGCAAAAAATATATGACATAAAAGTGAAATGAAATCATGCCTCAGAAAGCACGATAAGAACTGCAGCATTCAAAGGAATGAGTGAAAGTTTCTGTATGAACTTGTTATGCTAACATCTAATCCAATCAACAAAAGAGTGAGCCAGATCCCATTCCCAGAGTCAGTTCCCAGCATCTAGTGAAGTTTAAACTTCCAGTTTAAGTCTTGATAAGGAGAGGGAGAAAAAGGAAGAAGAAAAACAATCGAAAAATAAGGAAACATCACATTCTAAGGCATGATGCAACAAAGGCATGGAATGTGGAGTCGTAGCCCCAGCTGCAATTCCTAAAGAAGAAAATCCTGAGAATCTTTTAAGATATAACTTGGAATTTCCAACAACAGCATATACATGGAAAGAGGCAATACAGAAAATCAGCCACCTTAGGGCCTTGACATAAACAGAGAATTCAAGTCATGCTTAATAATAAATAACTGATCCATTAAACAAACCTGGGTAACTATAGGAGCAGTTGCACGACCAAGTCCTGTTGAGCGTAATCCACCAAGTGCAGAATCTTGTCTATAAAGTGACAGTCCTGATTGAGTGATTTTTGTGTCAAGATGTGTTTCACGATCATATATTGAAGGATCTCACTTCAAGGACAGGGAATAATCAGAACCAAACCCAATCTGAGGAGCAAGAGCCGAATGGAGTGAGGGCAGAGTTTTATCAGCCTTGGAATTAGCAGAGTGATCTTGAGATATTTTAGCATCATACTGCAATAAAATATTAATTAATTTGTGATTCTTATAGTCACAAGCCAAGGAGTTTCTAACATCACTTACAGATTTCTCAAATACAGGAATGACATTGTGATCAACCAAGAACTTTCTCAGATGTCCTATAACTGCTTCTAATGCTTTTAAAACATTTAGAGCTTCACCATGAATCTCTACAATTCTCTCATCACAAGTAGCATATGAAGGCAACTCCTCTGCAAGGAAAATGTAGGTATTGTACTTGATACCATTCTCAGAAGGCATAAGATGGATAATAAAATTCTGTAGATAGTCAAACCCAATTGCTGAACCAAAAATACGACAATTGCTCAAACCTCACCTTCAACTAAAACCCGTACAGTGGCACCAGTGTTTTCCTGTATTGATTTTATTGTAGACCCCTGCTTTCCAATTAAGTTAATTGCTTGTGAAGATGCGACCAATAATCTTATTGAACAAAATGCAGCACCAGCAGTAGCTGAGCCTGTACTATCACCCTCACTAGCTGATAGACCACTAACACGTTTGTAAACTCTAAGCACAGCATCCATTGCAGGAGATAGTGCTGCTTCTGGTTCTTCTTTTCCAGATATCAAAACCTAAAAGCAAATATGTAAAAATCATCTCAAGAAACCATCAAGGAGTACATTTCCAATTGAATGGAAAGAAAATTATAACAGAAACAAATTGATCTTCCTAGTTAATATCACAAATCAAGAGGCATAACCTTATTGCAATATAGTCATAGAAGAAAAACAGTAACACAAGTATTAAAAGTCAAGATACAATGCAAGACTTCAATCAGTGCCCACATCATAACACGATTGCATCAATATTTTCAAGCCTGACATAATCATTGAAGTAGAAAAGGAAGATGGCAAACAGTTATGTGTTCCACTAGGGGGATGAACAAAGAAAGAATCAAATAGCTTAATAATGATACAACTAACCATCCATGGCTCCCTGAGCAATTGATTAATATTACATTAAACATGCATAAGCCAAATACCATGATAAATTAATGATGATAACCAGACAGATGTATTTGAACTCAGGTAGTGACTTTATGAGAGTAAAAGCCATCAAGTAGAACCCACCCCAAACACACACCTAACACCAAGAAGGATAGAGGAAAAGCAAGACAACATTTTCACAAATTTCAAACTACTTTTGACATAGCACCCTTCTATAATGTGCTCTTACAGAGGCAAGAATCAGCAAACAGATGACCTGATTTTACAACTAAGCCATCCTTCTATAATGATACTATAGAAATGACACATGTTATTACATCACAATGAGAAAAATAATACAGTCTACATTGTAGTTTCAATTTTCCTCATTAAGCCAATTATCGAATAAGATTCTGAAAATTAGGAAAAAAATGTAAAGAAGAGTGCTGTAGAAACAAAGAGCTCTTGGTATAGAAGAAAGATGAATGACGCTCAGCAAGATTACTAGCTACTTCTATTAGCATCTTTCTTGATAAATTACAAGGGATGGCCAAAATTAAGTCTATTTAGCAAAAAAGAGGTCATGAGAGACAGAACATTCCTGCATCAGAAGATTTCCATTCCCCAAACTATAGGAGATTTCTGCATCAAAACATTCTATTCCCCAAGCTATGCAACACAGCCAGACACAAACTATGACCCAGTTTCATTTATACAATTATTTTAAACAAGTTAGATAGATGGCTGTGGATCTGCTACAAACTGCCCACAACTATAAATTGTGCCAAAAATAACAGAGTCAATTGAAGATACAAGTCATTGAGATAAAAAAATTTTAGCATATGAGGGAAGAGACAAGGCAATATCTTGCTTTACACAACATAAGGGGTAAGCAAAGAATCATATTCACTATGTTTGCAAGTTCAAAACTAATAATGGATTCTATTCAACCTGGCAAAGTTAATTGATCATGGAATAGTGGTTTGGTCTAGGTGGAAGGATCTAATTCAAACATAATTTAACAGGACATACACAAAACATAAAAAGCCACAGAAAAATCATTATTTGTTTTTGAAGAAGTCATAAGAAAACTTCCTATAATGCAACTTGACTGATACTGATAGTAAGACTTAGATATTAAGAAATCAAATGAATAATCCTCAACTCCAATCAAGTTTGGAACAACTGTTACTGAAATGGCAACTTAACTGCAAAAAAAAGAGTGAAGAATATATGAATATACCATAACATCTCCTTTAGGCTATGCTTAGAAGCAAGATTTGTGAAAAATATTGGATTTAGAATCAGTTAAGTTTTCTACTAGAGTCACTCTAGGCTCATGAAAGGAGCCAACACCTTGGCTCATATTGGGATTAAATAACATCAAGCTTCCTTTCTCCAAGAGGAATCCTAACTATCCAAGTCTCAGCATTAATGAATGAGTTATGATCAAATTCAAAGCCCTATAAGTGGTTTGAGCTCGAAATTGAGGAAAGGTAAATTAAACGAGCCGCTAAACTTGAACAGCCTACAATTTCAAATTACGTGCAGCCACAAACCCTAAAGTGAAAAGAAAATTCATTAGAGCTCTCAATTTTGAAACTCAGCAAGAGACCAGAACTTAGGGTTTCGCCTTTAGGAGTTTTAACCCAAAAGACGAAGCATGAATACGATATAGACAATAGTCATAGCTTAAGAAGACACAGAGTAAGATGTAAGAAGTAAAAAGGAAAAAAGATGCTCGAGTTCCATATTCCATTTCCACTAAGAAAACATTCAATATTTGTTTTGAGAAAAAGGAAAAAAAAAAACCTGAAGAACAGAGAGAAAAAAGCAAAAGCGAGAGTAGGAGAGGAAGAGGGAAAGAAAAGAGAAACTAACGATGCGATCGGGGATGCCAAGGGGGCCTTCGAGGATGCGTATACGGCAGCGAGTTTCGTCACACATCTTCTTGATGAGCTCTCCTTTTCGTCCAATGATGCTCCCAACTTTCCCCACCGGCACTATCAATCTGAACACATTATCTCCAGGCCATCCTGACCACTTTGGCTGTGTTTGTGCTTGAATTTGCTGATGCCGCGGTGCTCC
The DNA here is from genome assembly GCA_023653625.1 of Triadica sebifera. Classification (NCBI taxonomy): domain Eukaryota; kingdom Viridiplantae; phylum Streptophyta; class Magnoliopsida; order Malpighiales; family Euphorbiaceae; genus Triadica; species Triadica sebifera. The sequence continues at coordinate 28,496,251 of CM042909.1, forward strand.
TGCTACTCCATCTGATTGTGGTGCCTCCGCTCCCGCTTCTTTACTCTCCGCCTCGTCGTGTTCGGGGGGCACTGAGTCGGCGGCCGTCGTAGGCGCAGCCGCAGAGGACATTTGCAAATGCAGGGCAGGGCAGGGCAGGGCAGGGCAGGGCAGGCTGACGATACGATAAATTAGAGAGAGAGAGAAAGAGAGTAACAATGCGGTGAGGTTAGAGGAGACTGAAACTTTGGTCTGGAGTTTACACCTTGTCACAGTTTCTCTGGTGAGCCTTTGTGTCGCTAATCAGTTAACAGTCAAGACAGCGCAACAATGCTTTCCTCACTTTATTATTATTTTTTTCTTTTTTGTTAGGTCATCTAAAATCTACGGTCAGATTTCAACGCATTCTTCTGCCTTACGTGAAATTCATAAATAAATTTATTTATCGATATAACTCTTTCAAAAATAAATTTTCAAATGATAGGAGATGAATTTTTCTTTTTAATTATTTATTTTTTAATTTATTGAATTTTAAAAAATATTTTTAGAAATAAACAGTTAAATAGATATTTTTCTTAAAAACAGTTTAAAAAAATAATTTATAAAAAATCAAAAAAATCAGACAATTAACTTAAAATACTTTTAAATCGGTTTTTTTGACTAGGGATAAAAATTCTCAAGACTATGGTAAGAGGAGTTCTCGTCTTATCTTACAACAAACCGCAAATACAAACAAAATAAAACATCCTCAAAATTTGAGCTTAATCGCTCAATTAATTTCAATTAAAAATGTAGTCTTATTTCTATTTGTTAATTGAGAGCATTAAGTTACTTATCACTATATCATGACTTCATCAGCCGTTTCACAGAATTATTCCTTTTTCTTTTGAAAATAAAAAAATAAACAATCATGTCATAGAATTATTCTTATACTAACGTTACAACTTACTATTCTAATTTTGTCCTGCGAAATAATATTTTAGTAAGTTATCATGCCGTTTATCTGCCTGCAATATTTGCTTGGCTAGGCACTCATAGTTCACCAAAATAGGTGACAACAAGGTACTAGTGTCTCCTATTCCTCTCCCAAGCCACCCAACACACACACAACCTCTCAAGGTTCACTTTCTCCTCCCTGTGAGATGGAAGTTGCTTCCATCATTCAAGGGCAATAACTTGCAAAGTAAGCTCCACGTTGTTAAAGAAAAACACAAAGTAACTGTAAAAGGACGCAAAATCTCACAGCAATTCTGATCTTCTCTAGCTATAAATTTACAGTTGAAGAAAGAAAACTAATTTTCTAATAAACCAGATTATCAGCTTCATTACAGGCAAGTTTGTTTTAGGTTCTTTTGGGTGCACAAAGTGGCTGATAAACTCAGCAATTGCAGGTTCATTATAAATACTTAACCTTAATGGTCCTTATATAGTAACTCATTTTGCATAATAATCAATATTAAAACTGCAGAAATAATGCATAATTCGTGCTTAAGGCGCTCACCATTACTCATTAAAATGTCCATACAAAGTCCTCAACTCCACGAAGTTGTCACTTTCTCCTCCATTACTACACCCATAGAGGATCCATTCAGCTGTGCAGATATTTGTTATGAGTAAGGACATCGTTGCTTTAAGCTCAAGTTGCTGGAATGCCATGCTAATGAATCCCAATGTGTATAACTTCGTTGTTTCAACACCTTCCAGTTCAAGTCTGCAAAAGAATAAAGTGTTCCAAATAAATCCAGTTATTAGTGAAGTTACCTATATAACTTATTATTTAAGTAAAAATGCAATAGATTGCTTGAATTCTCACCTATTTCTCAAGCCTCTTTAACAGCAACAAAAGACAGTTTCAAGATGCTATTTGAATAAAATCCTTTCTTGATATTGTGATTTAAAACCAATAGCAACTAGTGCCTTGATTTTGGTGAATGCAAATCAGTATACAGGAAGGCTTGATGGTATAACTCAGTTTAATTCCTCATGCTCCTCTTAAGCAGTGGATGACTTGAAATAGGTGCACAACAGCTTCGTAGAGCACATAAATGAAGCTGCTTGTATTATACAGTCTTCATCCTTGTTGCTGCTATCAACCAAGCCACTGAGCTCCAATGGATACGGTGATCTCAAGGCTTCATATTTTGGTGATCCTACCACAGTGAGCTGAACCCAGAGTTTAAAATGAGCCTGAGTCAAAATATGAATTAAAACCCTCTTATTAACTCCCACCCCACCAAACATAAAATAATAAGAGAGAGGAGAAAAAAATCTCTTTGTTGCTTAATGCTCTCTAGGATGAATAGCACACCTCCTCAAGGCCCAGTCTCTCATTTAAGACCATTATGTCTAGTGACCTAAAATGGAGAAAATTGAACTTTCATGAGTCCAGATAACATATTGAACTATGATGATAAAAATGGTAACAAATATAATGTCAGATATTCATCCAAGTAGGATAGGCTATAGCATGTGTACATATACAGATGGAAGTTAATATATATATATATATATATATATATATATATAGAGAGAGAGAGAGAGAGAATTGCAAGCAGGCAAAGTAAATCCGCTGCCCAATTTCTAGAGAATGAATCACAAGATTCATCACATGAAATCATAAATATGCTGATAACTGAAGAAAGGCTAACAGTCTACAATCAACTCAGCTAGAATTCACAGCGTAGCACACCTAGTTGTTAAGTAACGGCCCATTCAGCAGTCAGTATGTCAAAGCACATGTTAAACTCATTGCCTGTGCTGTTGAATATAATGAAATGAAAATCTTCCTGGAAAATAACATAGAGTTGTCAGGAGTATTGCATTATACAAAACGGTTACAAAATTTTAGGAAATTGACACCATAGAAAACCCTATGATGAAACATCAAAGATACATACCTCCAGAAAGACAGTGTGCAAGATTCAGAATTCCCACAAATAGAAAGCAGTCATTGTCAATAAATTTAGTTTAGGACTGCAAGATCAAGCTACTGTCTGTTCACGCATTCCAAAACCAAATAATTCTACTTTGCTCCAGTATGACTGTGGCTTAATGTGGAACTCTTTTTTCCCTTGTCAACCACTTTTGATAGAGTTCAAATGCCTTATCGGTTTCCCCTATAGTGCAGTACTTCTTGATAAGTATCTGAAATGGAATATGATCAATTGTAAGACCGGATTTTTGCAACTTGGCAAAAAATTCCTCTGCCCCTTCCATGTTACCAATCATACAATGACCTCTGATGAGCTCAGTGTAAGTTATCACATCTGGTTGGTATCCCCTACTCAGCATTTCATTATACAAGTGAAGTGCAAAACAAATTCGCCTAGCATTACAAGCTGCACCAATCAAAAGATTATAACTAACCAAATCAAGAAAAACACCATGACAAAGCATATCCTTTTTGAGAGAGTATGCGTCGACAATGTTTCCTTCTTTTACTAGAGCATGAATCAGTGCATTGTAGGTAAACACATTTGGTAAAACACCAATAGACAACATCTTATCTCTAATGGAAAATGCATTACGAGAATCCCCACATCTCCCATAACCATCAATTATGAGGTTCCATAAATGAGGCTCTGGTACCATTGACTTCTCTAACATAATATGAAGATACTCGCTAGCCTTAAAAACATTCCCCTGAATGCATAGTCCTTGAATCACCATCTTGTATGAAACTTGATCAGGATAAACCCCCATTCTCAACATTACATCATGGATATAACAAGCCTCATGCAATTTTCCCAATTTGCAAAAACCAGTTATGAGAGTGTTATATGTAAAGACATCCGGAAGGAATCCTCTCTTGAGCATTTCACTAGAGTAATTATAAGCAAGTATCATATCTTGAGCCAAACAGAATCCATGGATAAGGACATTATATGTGATAGCATCCATCTGGGTGTTCTTTTGCAACATGGCATCCCAAATTCTAAGGGCCTCTGCCATATCTCCATTTTTGATACAACCATCCATAAGTATAGTTGAAGTAATCAACTTTGATCTTTCTTTTTCATTATCATCCAATATATCTCGAAGAAGCTTGTTGGCATCTTGCAAAAGGCCTCTCTTGCAGAGTGCATGAACAAGGATGTTTAAGGTAACCCTATTTGGCCTGATACCACTATTCATCATAGCGGAGAAAAGAAAAAGAGCTTTATCAACATCATTTACAAGACAGTAGCCCTTAATGAATGTGTTATAAGTGGCACAGTTGGGAGAGGGACCTATTTCTAACATCTCCCTGATAAGCCAATCAGCCTTGTCCAGATGGCCTGTTTTGCACAGTCCATTCACCATATAATTGTGCGTGAGAACATCAGGAATGAAACCTTTCTCAGCCATCTTTCTCCTCAGCCATATAGCTGCTCCCAACTTGCCTCCCAAACATAAATTCCTAATTATAGCTACATGTCCTGCATAATTGACGTCCATAACATATCCTGCAAGGCCTTCCTTCATGGATGATATGCCTTCCCTGCAAAACTTAAAGCCCCCCAAACAACAGAATGTCATAGTTCTTTCATTTGTGTCAATGAGGACTCTTTTAAAGCAATTTAATGACGTTATTCCTAATGTGCGATTTTTTATGATTTAAATAGTAACTAAAATAAAAAGGCTGACCTCATTGATTTCAAGCGCTCCAAACTATCCTTCATGATCGCATCCAAAATATTAAAAACCACCTGAGCATCACCTTTGTCATTGCATTCCTTGTTATGTGAAAACCAATCTTGACCACTTGACTGGCAACCATGACTAATAGCCTCTATGAGATTATAACTGCAAACAAGGCCGTCATCTCTATCAAACCTTTTGAGACAAACATAGGTTTGCCATATTGGAGAAATGCAAGAAAGAATCCGAACCCATTAACGAGTTGAGCTATTCTAAACGGAAACTGAGGTACCTTGCAGTTCGATCTACAATAGGTTCGCGAGAATAGATGTTAGCAAATAACTGAACAGCATTGTGCTTAATGGCGTCGATAACACGGTCCAAAAATCGAAGAGCAAAACTATGAGATGATGATTCCCCGCATGATAATAACAACTGATATCAGAATAACGCATAATCAATCAGATGAAAGAAAAAAGGAACTGAAAAGAAAACTTCTTAAATAGAATGGGTTAACTCACAGCAGCCATTGTATGCCTCTGGCCCTATCTGTGTCTCGCAGTCTGGGATGCGACGGCCAAAGCTAAAATCAAATAAACCATCGAGGAAGCAAAACGCAGAGTAGGGAGATGGCTTGCGACTCTGCGCTCCTTCTTTCTTTGTACGATTGTATCCCCTTCCCTTCGATGCAAACGGGTTGTTATATTATAGATCCCATCCATTTTTTGTTATGAATTTCATTATTTTATAAAATTGTAAAGATTTTTAGAAATAAATTTTAGTAAACTTAATGTAAAATATATTTATTAGTTATAATTTAAAGATTTATTATTTTTAAATTTATAAATTTATTATTTATAGATTTATCGTGTTGAATTTATAAATTTATCATTTATAAATTATTTTTATCAATTTAAATTTACATATTCATTGTTTATAAGTTATAGATTTATTGTTTATAATTTATATATTCATCATTTATAACTTGTTATCTCATCTCTTATAAATTTATCATTTACAACTATCAGATTCATCCTTTTAAAACTACAGATTCATCCTTTTAAAACTATAGATTCATCATTTAGATTTTACAAGTTTAATATTTATAAGTTCTTTAGTTATTTCTTACAGGTTAATCGTTTTTGAACTTATAGATTTGAAACTACCTGTTACAAATATCACTTGAAGGTTTATTCTTTTTAAAGCTATATATTCATCAGTTAAATTTTGCAAGTTCAACATTTATAGGTTTATTATTTACAACTTGCATGATTATCATTTTAAACTTGTAGGTTTATCGTTTTTAAATTTACAAGTATCATTTGCAAGTTATGTCTTTTTTTAAACTACAAGTTTATCGTTTAAATTTTACAGATTCATCATTTACAATTTGAAATTTCATCATTTTGAACTTTTATATTCATTATTTTGAAACTACAAGTTCATCATTTTTAAACTTATATGTATCACTTACAAATTTATCGTTTGCAACTTATAGGTTCACCACTTATATATTCATTATTATTACAAATCTATTGTCTTCAATTTCTAATAACTCAATTTTTTTTTATATTACTCATTTTTAGTTCAAATATATTTACTTTGAACTATTTTTTTCACAAAAAAAAAATCAAAATTGAATATTTTTATCTCAAACAATAATAACAATATTAAAAAAATACTAAAAATAAAATCAAATATGCAAATAAAAAAATTATCTTTCTTTAAAAACAAAATTAAAATATACAATTTTTTTAATATCTGTGAATAAGAATAAGAACCAGAAGAAAAAGAAAAATAATAATAATAATAATAAGAAGAATATGAAGAATACGGTAAAAAATAATTAAAAAACGATATCGTACTAATTAGTGACATACAAAATATCATGCATCCGAATCCATAATATAATTTGTGAATGCAAATTGAGCCTAGTCTTAGCCTACCTTTTTGGATATGTCTTGCTGGGTCTCCACAAACTTTAACCCTTCTTAATTTCTATGACAAACTTTGGAATTTGTTTTAGGAGATTTTTTTAAAGAAAAACAACTAATATTTTCATTTATTGTAATATTCTTGACTTTTTCCATATGCATTTCTACAACATCTCATTTAGACATATGCATTTTGCATATATATCACTTGAACACATGCATAATATTCATTTTTATTTAAATAAATTCATGATATATACTTAGTTTATTTTCAAGTATTTTACAATTGTATAGAAGTGCATATATCTGTTTTATAATATAGATGAAAATGATATGAAATTAATATTTAAGTGAATAAAGAGACTATATTGAATTAATAAAAATTTGATATAATTAATTTAATTTAATTAAAATTAGTGATTAAATTATATTTTTTTATTATTGGTTAGTAAAATGAGGTAAATGTATATATGTATACATGGATGTATGATGATGATGATGATGACGACGACGATAATAATAATAATAATAATAATAATAATAATAATAATAATAATAATAATATTTTTTAAAAAAGGAGAGAAACGTACAGTAAAAGAAAAGGAAAAAAAATAGAAAGGAAGAAAGAAAATTAGCTTAGTCAAAGTTCAAGTTTCTTATTTTTCTACCAATACTTCTTCTTCTTCTTTACTTCATTCATTCAGCCCATTTTTTTGAAGTTTCAGCCACATTTTCTTCTCTTTTTCACTCCAAAATTTACAGCAACAAAGTTAGTCAAGGGTGATTATAGGTGAGTAAATATTTATTTTGTATTAATCTTGATTATAGTGTTTAGGGCTTATAAATAGGTAATGTATTGTACCACAATTTCGATGATCTTAGATATCGAATTTAGAAAAGTTTAAAACACAAAATTTGTAGATCTATATCTCATATACATGTGTCTTAAACATTTTTATAAAGATTTGATGTATTTTAAGAGAAATAGTTCTTTGAGTAAAATTGGTTTTGTTTCGATTTTCAGCAGGTTACCTCACTGTTTTTATCTATTTTGACTATCTTAAATATATAATTTAATGAAATATAAAACATAAAATTTTTAGATATATGTGTCATATATCTGTATACCAAATTTTATCTTCATATATCGTGTGGATTTTGAGTTATGATGAAGATAACTATGACTGTTGCATAGTTGATTAGTGCCTTGTACAGATCCATAATTTTGTTTAATTATTTTGAGCTCCTTACAGATAGATTATGTAAATTATCAAAATATAAAAACTATAGTTATATGTCTTATCTAAATTTGGATACTAATTTTAGCTTAATATGTTATGAAAAAAGTAAGTTATGACCTTAAAAATTCATACTGACCTAAAAACCAACTATGTTCGAAAGCAATAAAATGTTGCTTATAATTTGAGGGCCTTAGAGATATAATTGATAAAAGTTGTAAAAATAAAAAATATTCCATTTGAATCCATATAAGTTTTTGTAAATTTTTATTGCAATATAAATTATATATCGTAAGTTATGATGAATCTAATTTGGTAGCCTAAAACTGCCTAAAGGCAGAAAACAAAACAAAATTGGAAATTCTACCAAAAATTGTACAATACTCCAATTGGTCTGAAATTTTAATATGTTATATAATTATATATTAATTTTAATTAGGAATAAGGATCAGATTAATTGGTCAAGTATAGAGAAATTCATAGGCTAAACAGCCTTATAAGGTCACACTGCTTTATAGAAAAAATCTGAACTATTGATATGAACAATGAATATTAATTTGTTTAAGCCACATTAAGTCTCTCTAATCATGAGTTAATAGATTATATTTTCACATAGGCTCATAACATATTGGAGATCCATAAGAAAGGAATAGACAATAAGTTAAGAGTTGGAATCAAAGGAAAAATGTGAGTCTAATTATCAATTGAATTCTTTAGTGCATATGAATGTTACTTGCTATGTGATTCATATGATTGTTATGATTTGTCCATGATAATATGATGATGGATAATTTGTGACATTTGTGGTACATATAAGTGGTATATTTGAGGTATATATATATATATATATATATATATATATATATATATATATATATAGTATATGCAAGGTATATGCGTGACATATGAGATATATATGTGGTATATATATGGTATATGTGGTAAGATACAATGGTTGATGCATGGTTAAGTACAAGTGCATATGCATAATGACTTAAAAAACGTTATGACTAGTTATGACTAGTTAATCAACATTGCAAAGCAAAAGGAGAGGTCTATGCGCCAACAAATGTGCAAATGAAACAAATGATTAAGCTAGCTAGCAAATGCAAATGTTCACATGAAAATCCGGAGTAATGTCTGTTTAACCTGATCACAACAATATAAAATGAATAAGCATAAGCATAAATAAAAAACAATTATTGAACACTTAATTTTATCTATATTTATATGTTATTAACTGATGAAATGAAATATAAAGCGTGTATTAAGTATATTTGTTATTTGCTATTATGAAATGTTTGATACTTTAGACCTTATTTGATGGTTATTCTCACTGAGTCACAACTCATCAAATTACATAATTTTTCAGGTAGAAAAGAGTAATAATTCATATTGAGTGACATATAATTTATATTTAGAGGTTGAATACTTGCATGTGTATAATTTCAATGAATATGTACTATAATATATATATATATATATATATATATATATATATATATATATATATATATATATATATATATATATATATATATATATATATGGATTCAACTTGTAAATTTACTAACTTTTAAACGTAATATTTACGTTATTAATATATGTGATGTTATAGGCTATGATTAAAACATCCATATTGATTATGAAATTATTGTTGATAATATGAGATAAGTATAAAAAAAAAAATTATTCTCACTATAAACATTAATTTTATTTTATTCGTGTTCTATATGCGATAACTTAATATATATACAACATATGTGGTATATAAAAGTATAAGGTGTTAGGTGTTACATTTATTGTTTTATTCAATAATTTAAAAAAATTTATACAGATTTTTCCTAAGAAAATTAGTTGGTTAGAATTTTAAAAAAATTAATAAATTTTATAATATTTTATGTTTAACAATGAGGAAATTTGTTTTAAATAATATTAAATCTTTATTAATATTTTTAGAATAAATTACAAAAAATTCCTGAAATTTTAACAAATTCTAGGCAGAAAAATAATTTTTTTTTTAAAAATTAACAGTTTACTTCGTTGTTTAAGATAATATTCATTCATTTGATACTGTATGGATTTCAAATATTGCAGTGCAATATATCACATAATTTTTTTGTGTTTGAAATATTTTTGTGTGAATTTTTTAGAATTTCATAGACAATCAAATGATATTTTATAGGAGTTTAGTATTTATGTTTGCTACTAAAGACTGTAATTGCAGAACAACTAAAACTTTTAAGTAACAATCTTCATAATTGTTATTTTAAATAATATTTTTATCAAATAACAAGAAAATAAACCGTTAATTTTTTAAGTTTGTTTATGGTTATAATTTATTAAATTTCCGAAAGATTTTCTGTAATTTATTTATATTTTTAATATACTAACAAATTTAAGTAGTGTTAATAACTATTCAAAAAAATATTGATAATAAATATTTTATTCAATTGCTGCTCGAATGAGGGAGATAGCTATGTTGATCAAAATCAGAAATAAATAATAAGTATTATGTTAAAACAATTATTTAACATTCAAAAAGGTTTTTAATTTCTATTAGGATGTCCAGTGTAAGTTTAGGAATTACAAACAGAACACATGAAGGGTGAAGGTTCCTCTAATAAACAATGATTATAATCCGGACATGCAACAATTTTCATACTTATACAGAAGCAAAAATTCTGGGTTTTTTTTGAATGGGTAAGTTCGGATGCTTTATCATAAGTTTGCAAGGTGAGCTAACTGGTAAGTGTTAATTCTCTTAATGTATTATTGAAAGTTGGACAATTTCTTTTTCTCTGCATTTTGTATTCTTGCTCACTGGTGCAAAGGAACCATGGTCAAATTGAATCATATTTAATTAATTTTTAGGATTATAAATAAACTAAACTACTCGTAAACTATTCAGATTTTAGTTCGGAAATTTTTTTTAAAATTATTTTTACTGTTAGCAAATCGAGCTCAACTCAAATGTTAGCACAAAAACATTTCCAAACCTTAACTTAATACTATTTAATTTGTTAACTAGTGAATATATTTGTTTATGAGTTCACTTATATGTTGGCAAAATATTTGTTTAAATATTTATAAACATACTCGTTTAAAAACTTATGAACATGTTCATTTAAAAATTTAAAAATTTATTTATTTAAAAACTCACAAATATATTCGTTTACAGTTTATTTATATAATATTTTATGATTGAATTTGAACTCGAACTTTTATTATTATTAATTAATGTTTTGAACTTGAATTTTTGTTAGCTAACGAATCGAATTCAAGCTAAACTCGTCAAATATAATAAACGAGTTTTTAAAGAATCAAACTCAAACCACTAGCGAACTTAATAATTTTCAAATGAACTGAGCTTGAACATAAGTATAAAATCTTGAACCAAATTTGAGCCAATGATAAACTTAAACAAATCGAATTCGAGCTCAATAATATTCAATTCACTCCGTTCGTTTACAGCTGTATCCATTTTATCAACCCCGTGCCACTTGCTAGCTACGAAATTGTGGCATCTACATCCACTATGACAATGAGTTAGCACATGTCAGATCGTAAAGAATATGTTATTATGCCAATACACATTATAGACTAGAAATGACAATCAATGACCACATCTTATATGAATCTTTGATTTCTGGACCGGAAAACTAAAAAGTTCAATATTAATTATATTTTTTGTGAAACTAATTAATTGTATTGTATGAGGAATAAAAATCTGTATTTCCTATTACTTGAATCCTCTTTTAGTATGTCTTGTTGTATTATTGGTTGCCCATCTTTGAGGTTGGTGCTTCTTAGGGTTCCCAGACTTGAGAGGTACAATATACGGAATGTATGATATTCCGGGAAAGTGTCTCTTATCTTTTTGAAGCTTTTGCAGTTCTGGCAACCAGTAGGCCACATACTCGCCTTCTGGATCATAGGTTTGTGCCTACACATTACGAAAGGACCAAACAAACATTGGCTTTATCAGTATAATGTTCCTTTAACAAAAGGAACATACGGGGAAACTTGATCTTACTTGTTTTGGGATGCTGAAATAACGATCTTCCCTAGGGTCATTTCCAACGCCTTCAAGACAAAAAGTTAGAAGAGAACTGAGAAATTTTAAGGAGACAATGCCACCCTTTTCAAAATAAATAATCAATAAAAGTGAACTCTCAAGCAATCAAGCATAACTCATGTTGGGAAGAAACGATTAATAATAGATGAAATATCTTACCTGCTCCATAGGTCCAATTCCCATAATTGGAACAAGGGTCATAATCCAACAAGCATGTCTCAAACCATTCAGCTCCCATACGCCAGTCAATGCCCATGTCTCGAACAAGAAAGGAACATACAATCTATTACACAGGAAAAAACCATTTCATGTTGCATATACAATTAAAAAAATCTATAGTTCTAGGTTAAGTTGACCAACAAGTACGGGCAACACTATATGATGAGGCGAGGTGCCTTCGCCCTTGAAACTAAAAGGGTTAATATGTGCATATGTATATACAAGTGTTTTTATAGATAAAGTCAATCTGTGAAAGTTAATTTGAATGCACTTGGCCCCAAGTTAGAAGTTTTAGTTCTGTCCTGATTAACGAAAACACATTTGAAGAAGCAAGGTTATGGTGGCAATAGAATTCTCATAAAGTTCAATGTCAAAATTTTTCTTAAGCTTACCTGTCTTCCTCGATTAGACATGAATCCAGTGGCTGACAATTCCTTCATGTTCGCATCTATTAGAGGATACCTTAGAATTTGCAATTGTAGGGGCATAAGATTGAAAAACTAATAAAAATGGTGATACTTCACAAAGATTATGAATCTCAAAAAACATACCCTGTACGCCCATCTCTCCAAGATTCAAACAATTTCTGGTCTTGACTCCATCTACGCTCCACTTTCCTTGGTCCACCTGCCAACAAAAATTGACATGACAACACATTGAAAAGCCATTACCATGATGGATTCATCATTCTATCATCCATTTAGTACTAAACCTAGTCATTCAATCACTTTCCATATAGGGCAAAGTATGATTGAATTGGTCCATAAAGACCCAACCACGGTAAGAATAATCTTAATCCCTTTAAGCCAAAAACCTGTCAAAGACCGGGTCTTGGAATTTTCTTTCTTAGACCGGGTTTCATGGACATATTCAATCATACTCTGCATATGCACAAAAATGAATTCGTGTAGATAAGTATCTTGAGCATTCAGTTGTTTTTGATGTGCTAAGAACAGCAAAGGAAAACTTTTTACCCAAATGGAAAAGAGAATTTCCATACTTGACTGAGAGAAACCTGAAGTAATCCCTCCAAATCAATTCAAACAAAACCCTGACATGGCAAACTTAAGTTCAGGCAAGCATATCAAAATACCAACATATGGAACAAACTATCGGTCAGTTTATATTATGCTAGAAAATGTATAAATGAAGAGCATGCGAGAGAAATGGAGTAAGGAAAAGACCAGTATGTGGAATCATTGGCTTGTCTTTCCTTTTCATATCGCTTCACCTAGAGCAATTTATATAAATACCTTCAATGAGACAATTTGATCATTCATTTGTTCATTGAAGATCAAAAACTGCCACAGAAAAAGGGATTAGTTATCAACCTCCTCATATATGAGACGGGGAGAAAGGCTTCCTGAAGCCAACCATGGAGAAAATTTTGTTGAGTAATCAGATCCCAACATCCCATTTCTTGTCTCTTTATACATCTTCAGCAAATCCTGTTATGTGCATGAGACCAAAGATTACTAAGATGACCACATTAATTGATTGTTTTTTATTTAAGTCCCTTTTCTATTACACTATCACATACTCTGCACGTAAAATCAAAAAATATATAACTAAAATACTAAATTATAAGAGACAATGATAATTAGGAGTTGATTAATTTAAATATTTACCATAAAAAATAGTTTAGAATGCAACAAGTTAAAGAACTCCGATTTACTTAAGAACATGTTATTCAAGAGTAGACAGTCTCACTGGTTTGCAAATATTCATGAAAATAAAGTTTTTGTCATCAATCTTGAGGTTGTTGGATTGTTTTCTGCAGCATCCACATCAGAACATGATAGACTTTCAGTTTTGTCATCTGTCACTATGCAATTATAACAGAGTGCTAATGGTAAATGTTGTAAAGAATTTCCCACTTGCCTTCTTCCAGAAGTATTCATGGACCCTGCTCAGTGCAGCAGTTTCACCTCCCAGAAACCTCATTCCTTTATCAACCTGCATGAATAAGGGAAAGGAACCAAAACACTTAATTCATAGTAAGACATGTACTATATATCTCCACATTGGATGGCTGTTACACCAATCATGAATAGTTCAAGGTACATAAATCTTGCCTCTTGTGATCCAAGACCAAGCTGATCTATTGAAGGAACACATCCCCAATCCTCCACGCTAGGCGATGGTGCAAGAGAGGTTGGAAATTTAACACAGGACCGAATGGCAGATTTTGCTTCAACAGACTGAGAAAAGGTCGCAAAGAAAACTTCCAATAAACAAGAAAAAAGAGAGGAAAAAAAAGTGATGTAAACCAGAAGAAGTAAACAATACTAATTATACCTTACGAAACTGAGTATATACATCAGGTATATTGTTGATATTAAATGGGAGGTCATCTATGTGGTACATAGTGCTACCCCATACAAGTTGTAGCTTAGGACTGTCTGCGGAGCCTTGGCCATTGGATTTCTCTGGAAAAGGAAATAACTTTACTCGCTGTAGTGCTTTACTGACTAATCTCTCAACATTTAATTCCTCGCTGCAAGTTTCTTTTTGTGCATATACCTGACTAAATTAGAAGATACCCACGTATTACTATTCGCTGAATGCCAAAGAAATCAGGATAATTATATTTTTTTTGATACCTATAATAGCTGCAATATGAAAACTTAACTGTGTGGGCATCAAAAGTTTGGGCAAGAGAAGGGAGGATTTCCTCGGGTAACCCATGTTGAATCAGCAGGTTGAGTCCCCTCTTCATCAAATTCTTCTTTAAATCAGCCAAACATTCTATAATAAATTGGGATCTCAAAGCTGGTCATGTAGAAGAAGAAGAAAAGAGGTCACCTTTATCTTAAATCAAAATCAAGTTCATGGTAAGTTTCCCTTCCCACACAAAGAAGAAAAGAGAAAAACAAAAACAAAATCCTCTTTTGTGTTTCATCAATGGGAGACTTATTGTAGTTTGGATGAAATAGATGTTAAGTTGTCAATCAACGAGCACAGATGGACACCATTTTCTTTGAAGATAAGAAAACAAAAGCAATTACCTCCAGTTTTAGGGAAGCCAAAATGGTGAGTAGTTTGGAAAAGTCGAGGATCAACGCAGTAGACGGGCAAAAGCGAAAGGGAAGAAATCCAAGCGTTGAAGAGAGCCTGATTATCCAAAATACGTAAATCGTTCCTGAACCAAACAATAGCAGTGCCTTTGCCATTCCTCATAACAGTGTTGGAAGAGTGAGTATCAAAGGTTTGGGCTGCAATGCGGTCCATATCATCAGGGTCTACACCATTACCGGGAACTTTGTAGACAAGTCCAGAAGAAGAAGAAGATGTTGAACTGGAATTCATGATCTGGAGGCAGCAGGTAGACAGTTTTCGGTTTGGATAAATGAGAGCTAAAATGGGTTTTAATGGCATTGGCATTGGCATTGGCAGGTGAAGAGAAAGAGAACGGCCATGTAATTTCCCCAAAGTTTCCATCTTTAGATCTGACACGTGGAACTAGAGCAGTAACTTGTAACGTGGCTACTTATTAGCCCAGTGGCGTCATTCTCTCCTCTCTTCTGCCGTGTTTGGAAGGTGAAGAGGAGAAAAATTAATTGTTGAGGTCTGCAATTTTATACATACAACAAAATTCATGTATAGTGTGTTTTCTGGGCCTAGTAATGTGTTGTGTCTGTCATTTATAAAATACAAGGGAAAGTTTTGCCTATCCACGAGAAGAAAGTTTGCCTTGGATTATCTCCAAGGAAAGGAAGTACCAGAAACTCATTTATTGGATATTTAATGCATATGAAACTGATCAAACAAGGCAAACAAATGGAGTTTGAATAAATGTTTCCTTCTCAATGTTTATTTCTAAAACAGTAGACAAATGAATCCTGTTAGGATTAGGAATATTGGATTTGCGTTCCTTACTTGGTTTTTTCGAAATTTCAATCAATGATAATACTGGAGATTTTTCTCTCATGTCGGCGGTTTGTTGCGGGCATCAACTCCAGCCCATATTTGCCGCCCGTTGAAAGGCAAAATGAAGGGGCCCATTTTGGCCCATTTCCACTTGATCCCCAAAAATGGAAATATGTGTATACAATATCAAACTTTTTTTTTTTTTTTTTTTTTTACAATATCAAACTTTGCAAGGAACTACTGGGAAACTTTTTTTTCCCCCTAAAATTCGAAAATATAAATACCGGAAAAAACAAAGTTTTTCCACAAGTCTCTTCAAAAAATAAATAAATAAATTTTCAATTGTATTATTATTATTATTATTATTATTATTATTATTATTATTCTTGGAAAATCATATTGTCCGCTTTCAATTAAGAAAGGTAATTGAACACCTTCAATAGTATATACAAAAAGTGAGTATGGGTAGCTATTTCATGTTTCCCCAGATGAAGCTTGAAAGTACAAAGTATGTGAAGCGAAGTGGTGGATTCTTGAAACCTAACATTTGTCAGCATGTATATTTTATATATAGAATTAAGGGGGTGTTTGATTTATGAGAAATTGTGATGAGAATGTGAATGAATGGTTTTCATTATTAATATTTGGTTAAAAAAAATATAAGGGAAATGAAATTCTTTCATTAATGGAAATCACCAATCCTCCACATTCCTTAGGGAATAAATATTTTATTTTTATGAGAATCAAGTCAAACTAGTTAAACAATATCGATTTTTTTATATAAATTATGAATTATATATATAAATATATTTGTTTTTGAATATGATTGCAATTCAACTTTTATTCACAAAAAAATTACCTTATTTTATATATCTTTATAAATATTTTTTTTACATTTATTTTTGTTTTTGTTTTAAATGTACTATTAAATTGCAATAAAAATCTTGATTAGACAAGATTTTTTCAGAAAAAAAATAAAAAATTGATGTAATTTTTTAATTATTATTTTAATTTTAGTTTTTAATTTTTAATTATTAATACATGTAAAATTGATTAACAATGATAATTTCATATTTGTAATTATTTTTAATAAATTATATTTTTCCAATTATTATAATTTTTAAAAGAATATTTATTAAAAATAAATGTAAAACATGAAATTGATTCTTATTATCATTCTAATATTTAACCGAATATATGCAAGTAAAGTTTCATTTTTATTCTTTAACAAATAAAAATAAACCAAATAATATACTAAAAGCAATCATTCCAATTCATATTCATTTTCATTCATATTCTCATTCCCACCATTGAACCAAAAGGATTATAAGTGAGATAATTTTAACAAGAAATTAATGCGTATAATTAATTGTATAACCTAACTGACAACTAATTAATTTAAGTAGAATTTAGAAATGCAATATGACGTACATATACATCTAACCAATCTTAAATTTTCTTCTATACATTGGCATACTTTAACTACCTTTTTGAATACCCCCCTTCTGGAAACAAAAATTAAATTGCCACCTTTGGTCCGTTACTTGCTATCTTATTCAAATTAAAAACACAAATATATGTATAAAACTTTATTATTTGTCATTGTTCGTTGTTCGTTTTTTTTTTCTTTTTTCCTTTTTGCAAGCTACACAGCTAGTTAAAGACGTAACAAAGTGATTAAATAGCGGTTCTTTATTTTATTTTGAAGTGCTTGACAAGTAGCATACCAACCACGAATCTGCAACTTCATTAGCTAGGGTTCTTACATTCTATTTCAATAGTCTTTCCTGACAAATATCTTTCAACTACTTTATCATTAAACTCAATGATGAAGTCTTCGCTGAATTATTTTCAAATTTGATTCATTGACAAAGTCATTTAGACACGCTTATCTTTTTACTCATTTATATAAAGCAACTGGATATAATTATTTTTTTTTCCGTGTTATCTATATAGACGCACACGGAGATTTAATTTTGCAATAACAAAATGATTTTCAACTTTATATATTGCCTAATGAAATTGATGTTAACTGTTGAATAAATGAGTTTTTACTTAACTCCTTCCAAAAGTTAATTCAAGGGAAAATAGATGTTCATATCATTATAAGGAGTATTGTGGAATATCTAAACAAACACCTTTCACGCTCAGGGCCGAACATAAGCAGGAAACTTGCAACATGTTCAACATCACAAGATTGACTACTCTGATATCACGTTGAATAAATGTGCATTAGATCTAACTCATCTCAAAAACTAGTTCAAAGAAAAAAGGATGTCTAAACCATTATAATAACTACTTATATTTTTTAATTAGTCAACATAAGATATCTCAACACTAACAATAACAAATAAAAACAAAAACATTAATCACAAATTATCGATTTAACTAATTTAATTTCAAATATATATGCTAATTTTTATTCCGAATGCTCAAATTATTACTTTCATTAGTGGTCGATATATAGAAATAGGTCTGGCCACGAATCGGTTGAACCCGTGGAATTAGCCCGAAACGGATTATGTACGTCCAATTCAGACTAGACTAAGCTAATTCAGAATTCAGCCCAGACTGTAGCCCAATAGGAAAATTGTCTGGTCCAGACCCTTCCCCTAGGAACCGGAAATCACCTTTGGTCCGGATAAAAGTAAAATTTTTTTATTATTTTTTTAAAATTTTGGTAATAGTCATGAGACAATTACCTTGTCTTCCTCCTCCCCCATGCTGCTCCACTTTGTAGGTTTTTTTTAATAAGTAAATATATTAAAATATAATGAAAAGATAAAAAATATCATTTATAACAAAAAAAATAGCTATATTTTATGAGTATTACTGAAATTTTAATTTCAATTTTTCTCTCTATAAAAACCAAATTCATTCAATTTTTTCACTTCACACACAATATCAATTTTCAATTTCTCTATAACTTAATCTCAATTCTCTCTACATATATTCTTAAGTTCTCTCTAATTATACTCTCAATTATTTTTTCTCTAATTTTTTCTAATTATACTCTCTACATAATCTCAATTTTTTCTTAAATTTTTAAATTCTCTCTAATTCTCAATTTTTCCTTAATTCTACATTTTTTTCATTATCTTTCTCTATATTTTTTTTAATATTCTCCAATTTTGGTTTCACAAAATTTAATCATAAATAATGACAAGTCATAGTGGAAGGAACAATTTTTTTTTATGAAAATATTTGTTGATTTAGAAAATTTAATTGAAAATTTGGATGAGAAGTTCGAAATTCTAATTGAAAAAATTCAAAGAAATAGAGGTGATGAACAACCGAGTTTGGAGTCCGACAGAGGCATCATCTGAAGTAAATTTTTGAAAATCCGATATTTTTTAAATTCATTTCAAAAAATGATGAGTCATTTAATATTGTATGCAATTATTGTGCAAAAATATTCAAATTTAAAGTTGTAAGTGGTTATAACACATTTCAAAGGAACTTATAAAATAAACATACTACTCAAATTGGAATAGAAAAAAGATAAAGTCAAATTTTTGAATACACAATATATTCTCCTACTTCTCATTTATTTCAATATTCAAATAAAAAAATAAAAAAGAAATAGCAAAAATGATAAATATGGAACATTTATCTTTTAGTTTTGGTAAAAAAAAAATAGATTTTGTTAATTATTGTCAAAATACATCAAATCTATTTACTAAACCTGTATCTAAAAATACCCTTAAATGTATTTTATATAATTTATATAAAGAAACTAAAAAAAAATTGCTCAAAATATTTATTTCTTTGAATGAATATGTTTGCATTTGTAGTAATATTTGGAGTAATCATTGACAATTGCATTTTTACATGAGTCTTATATGTTATTGGATTGATAGTGAATGACAATTAAAAAAATTACGTGCATTTAAAGTTTTTGATGATTTGATATATTGTCAATAATATTTTTAAAATGATAAAAAAATATTTTGGAAGAATATATATGAATTAGTTCATAATTTTTTTTAAATATTTTTTGATAATATGGAGACAAATACCGTTTCAATTTAAAAAATTCAAGTATTATGTTAATCTAACATTGGAGATAGATTTTTTCATGTTAGATGTACATATTATTTGTTAAATTTATGTAGTGTTGAAAATGGTTTGAAATATTTAAGTGATATAATTGCTCTAATTAAAGTAGCAATTTCATTTTTATAGTCACATTTACAAATAATGAAATTATGAATTCAATTGGAGCAATTATATTACTTAATTCACAAATAATGAAATTATAAATTTGATTTTGTCGTGAAAATTGGAGCAATTATATTACTTAATTCACAAATAATGAAATTATAAATTTGATTTTGTCGTGAAAATTGCAAAAACTCTAACAGACTTTCAAATGATTTTCTTACTCATTAGAATTCAACTTATAAATTACTTAACAAGTTATATAGATATAAAAAATTATTGTGCATATTTATTTTCAATAATGTATCATAAATTAATTTATATCCATAATATTGAAATATTTGTTAACAATTTTTAGATATTTTAAATTTTTTTAATGATATAACATATGTTTTAAGTGATGTTTATTATCCAATATGTCATTTATTATTGTATAAATGTATTAATATTGTTGATGCATTTCAGAATTATATTAATTATCTAATTTTGCATGATTATTTTTATATAATGAAAAATAAATTGTTGAATTATTTTAAATTTATTAATTTGATTAATATTATATGTTGTATTTTTTTAATCATACATATAAAATAGACAATTTATATGATTATTTGAGTATTTATTATTTATTGTTAGATTTATGTGATGATATTAGTGTTGATTCTATTATTAATGATGTAAAAAAATTAATTTATGATTTGTTTATAAAATTTAGTTTAATTTATAATATTCCTACTACTACTAATACTAATTACACTACTAGTTAGAGTTTATGTGAATCAATAAAAATTAGAGAAATTGACCGTTTGGTAATGCAAAAATATAAAAAAATCAATATCATCCTCCAATTCATTCGTTATTGACATTTATTTAGCTAATAACTACATTCACAAGGTGATGGAAATGTGAATAAAAAAAATAAATTTAAGTCAACTCAGGAAAAAAAAACAATAAGTTACGCAGTGAGTTCACTTGATTCCAATGCCTCGTTAGCTTCTTGTTGATTCAAGCTGCCATTACATGTACAATCTTTGCCCACTTGAGGATCATTCACTGCTGCTAAGTTATTTGGCTTCATATAGATCAAGTACAGTATCATCTGTGCCATTCCAAATAAAAATCTTAGTACATTTGGTGACTGAAACAACAACAATAATTAATTAGTTAAGATACATTGAAATTAATTATAAGTGTCGAAAATGAGTCAGTGACATTACAACAATATATAATCCTCCATTTCAAAGCCATATCCCAACCAACATGTTGCACAGAGAGTCAAGAAAAACGATAGCGTAAATGGCATGTATGCTACGCTCTTTGTTTTTATAATGTGTCTCTGAAATCAAACATGTCATTCATTAATTAATTTTAAGTTATACTTATGAACATTTAATCAATTTATCAGTAAGAGATCATATTTAATTACTGGAATTAATTAAATGAATACCATGATATTGAGAGGAGTAGCAAAAACTATTCTCCCCCGTCTCTCATTCAAGCAAGTACCGACGGTTCCGATTAAAAAAAAATTAAAGTGATAAACAATTAAAATTTAAAAGGTAAAAAAACTATGTGAGATTTAATTCCTCTAAATTCTAAGAAAATACATAGGCAACTTAATTAATGGTAAAAAAACAAAGTAAATTCAAGTTCAATAATTATTAATATTATAATTTTTAAATATAAATTTAAAATTTTATAATTAAATTATTTTTTAAAATAAAAAAATTAATTTGATTAGGTTTTTATCCAAATTATAATTTTTATAATTTATTAATTTATCAAATAAAAATAAATCTTTCTAAATTCCAACTTATAATTTCTCAAAATCAAATTATTTTTTTTAATAACAATCTAATTTATTACACAAAATCACAAATTAATATTTAATAAGTTAATTTTTTTTTCTCAAAGCTAAATTTTGTTTATAATTTATTAGTTGTAAAAATTTATAATTTACACAAATTAGTATTTTATAAATTAATATTTCTTTATCAAAATTCTCATTCTTTCCAACTAACTTATTTCCAAATTTTTCACTTATTTTCCAATTTTTTCACTTATTTCTAATTGAATATTTTTTCTTCATTAATAAATAAATTGATAAGTTAAGTTAATTTTTTTGTTTCAAATTCACCTAACAATTAAGTTTAATTTCTAAACTTTAATAATTTTAATTGTATTTATTTATTGTGTTAATTATATAATTATATATTTTTAAAATATAAAAAATACTGGAACCGGCCGAACTGTCTGTTCATGAACCGGAACCGGTCGATTCCAAACCAACTCCGAATTGGTGTCTCCCTGGTTTCGATCCGATCCTATATTTCTGGGACCGTGGAATGGGCGGTTCTGATGTGAAATAGTATTATAAATCATTATATATAGCAACCCTACAAAAAATTAGAATTATAATGAGTTATTATTATTTGAAGTGGAAAACTAGTAGCATATCAAATTTCTATGAATACGTTACTGTTCTTATTTTCAATTATATATTGTTGTACAGAGAAACACATATATATAACAACTGTTTCATGATATCATGTGTATCTGATATATTGACATATGAGTACATAATATTGAATCTCTTATGAAGATGATTATGTACTGAACACAGCTCAATGATCATATATGCTATTTTTAGGGGAAGATATCTCACCAAAAGGACTGTTTGAAGCACACCAAATGTTTTACGCACGGTATTGATTCAGAACCATTTGTAGATAATATGTTACAGCTCTAGAGGGTTATTGCACTAGTTTATTCTAATAGGAGTAGTAGTAATTAAATTACATTAGAATTAGTAGTTTATTCTGTTAAAGAGTTATTGATATTTCCTAGTTTTCTATCTTTTTGAGGATTTCTAAATCATAGTTTTCCTATTTTATTGTAACCTTTGTTTAAAGAAGTAGAATTTAATCAATAAAATCAATTAAGAATTTCCAGCAAAAATTCAAGAGACAGGCAGCTCTCTCTAATGAGTTCTAAGGCCTCAACTTCCGTTAACTAGTTCCATAAAATTTGATATCCAGTGACACGATCCAAGGGACATGGCAGAATAGTTCGAACGGAAATGACTACTCTTTCATATATATTGACTTGTTGAAAGTAAAAGCAATTGGGAGTTTATGTTTTCTCCATTTTAAATAAATTAATTCTCACTAAAATAAATTAATCTTGGCATACTTTCATGGAAGCATTTCTCCTTGATAAATTTGCTGACAAAATCAACATGCGTGCCTGCAAGAAAGAAAGAAAGAAAGAGGAAAAAGTGCTTGTATGGGCCAGAAATCGACCATGTCCACTCCAATGCTTAACTCACAATGAATTGATTTAATTAAGGGATATAAATGGAGATTTAATTATATATATGTGGAATATACTCAGATGAGTTAATTGATGATGAGTGAGCTACTAAATCTTATTCCATTTTGGACACTTAATTTTAGTCCAATTAGGTAATGAAATAGTTTCACGTACGGAAGTATCTCTCCTTAGTCCTTATTTGACGCCTTTGTATGTATGGGGATGGCATGCATTTCTGCACATAAATTTGGATTTTGAGTGAGTCATGCACCAAGCATAATTAACATTTAATCAGGTATCTTCCTCATGATTGATCTAATTAATTAACTGAGAAATTTAGGAGTTTGATTGATGAGAATTAGGTGGTCTCAGGCAAGAGGTAGACGTCCTAATTATTAATGAAATTATAAACATGAAGTGTTTGATAAGTAAACAAATTAAAGATGGCGATAGATGTGTACCTCTGTAATTGATTAACTTGTTTCTCGATAATTCAAAGTTAAAACCTATCAATCTTGGCAAAATCATAACTAACCCAACTTTTAGATTATTAGATGAGTGAAATACATACAATTATTTTACTATTAAAACAAATTTCCCCAAATGTCACGTGAAGTTGCTCCTTTGCCTAAAAACAGAATTAGTTATTAAACTTACCTAGTAGTTATATATAATTAGTAGCCCATCAAAAGCTTCTCTTAAATTGTAAAGATGTGATTGTAATAGATAATTAGGTCAGATGCAATTTACTGATATAGTATACATAATCGTGCATAAATATTTAAGAGTAATATATATATATATATATATATATATATATGGCAGGGTATATAAAGGCAGATTCAAGATTATAACTGTGAGACTATTTCTGAAAAGTAAATAATTATTTTTTTAATATTTTACTACTTATTGAATGATATGATAACATAATATTTATATTCCTACATATATATAAAGGTAGGGCGCAGGGGAGTGGGTATTACAATATTCTCGCTGGCTCTATTTGTGATGGGTTAGGATAGAATACAGAGGCTCATCTAATTAATTAATTAATTAATTAATTATATTCAGAGTTTAATATTATATAAATATGCAGTACATAACCAATATAAGAAGTAAGTTAGAAGAACTCATATCTGTAGGATATTAAGGTTGGATTACGAACAACATTCCACAAATTGTGTAAAATTAACATAGAAATAGGAATAGAATACCTAACAGAATGATTTTACGTGAATTTTATAAATAAATTTTGTGCATCCAAATCTCATCTGCTTTGAACATTCCTGCCATTTGATTTGTATAAAGCTAATAATTCATTCCTCAAATAATGCCTCATTCTCATGTATATATATACATATATATGTGAAGCTTACCTTTATCTTTTTCTGAAATATTTAATTAATAACCAGAAGCATTGATCTATAAAAGAAATGACATAAGTTTGCCATTTACGAACAGGAGTCATAAGTTTTACCAGTCCTGTAAGGAGGGGAAGGTAGTCTATAAAAGAAAAATCAAAGGCAGAAACTGGCCGTCTAATATCTCTTAAAGCATTATATTGGTTAAATAAGATTGAATTATTCATAAAAATCAATTTAAGCAAAAATAAAGAAATTAAGCTTATTATGCCAATGAATCCGCAAGATTTAGTGGTTGGCGACCCGTTCTTTTTCCTTTACCTTCTTCTTATTATTATTTGTGTTTGTTGAAGGAGTTAAAGATAGGGTTTTTTTTATAACTATGATGCAATTAATTTTAGATTAACTTATTAAGTTATTTTGAAACAGCTATAAATTTATAATTATCACCAATTTTAACATGGGTTCAGAATTATGCTGATCGAATCAAAAATTAAATAAATATGTGGTAAAAAAATGAGAAAAAAGTATGTTGGATTACCTAAGTGAAATAATAGTAAATCGACTGCCCCCTTTCAATTCTAATATAGTGCTGGCTAATTGATGGAACCTCATAATCTTAATTTCCTTTGGCTTACTGGAAAATGTAATTTTGAGGTTTCTTAGGTGTCAGGAAATAAATGGCCAGTAGATTTGAAATTACTGAAGACAATGGCCCACAATCACGTGCTATGCTGTTGGTCTGAATTATGTAAACAGGAGTTTACGTGACGCAGCCAGCAGTCCAAATTTTGTTCAAAACCTTAGTCTTCATTAGTTTATATATGTCTGATTATATCTTTCATTAATTATACTATTATTACCAATATAGCAATATATTTATACTATTAATTATGTCAATTAAATATCTCTTTTTTTTTTAAGTTTTTACTTCTTTTTTTATTAGACTAGACTACAGATATTTTCAGTCATTCAATAAAAATTATACAAAAAAAACTAATCTATTTATTCATGTTAAGATATCAAAATCGATAAAATATGAGTTTTAGATGGTATAATATTCATATTATCAAAATTTATATACATATACTTATATATTAAAATTTTTGATAATATGAATATCATTTTATTGTCTCATATATATATATATATGTATAGTAAAATGGTTATTTGCATGCATATTTTTATCATTTAATCTAGAAACTCTGACAGATATTATATTATTTCAACTAGCTAGGCTCGGAAAGGAATATGTAGTCAATGCTCATCTAAAATCTGAAACCCTAAATAGATGCAGGAGCCATTTTGCTAATGATGCATGATATATATATATATATATATATATATATATATATATATATATATATATATATTAATTTCAAAATATAAGTGCATAACGAGGAAGCTGCTATAAATATAAAGAAGGATTTCTTGAATGAGCTTCCAAAATATTTAAAAACATAAATTAAGAAGTGGTGTAGTCTCTTAAATGAGAAGGCCCATAGTAGGTAAGAGCTTGAGAGAGAAAGAAAGAGAGACTCATTTCTTCTTCTTCCTAGCTAGCTATCATCAGAAGCTTAAATTCCTCAGATTTCTTGTGCATGGTAAGCAAGAAATAGTTTCATAAACTCTTACGTGTTCACCTATTTCTTTTTTTTTTTTAAGATAATAATTATATGAGAAGCATCAAAACCTAATCGAAGAATTTTAGTCATCTCCATGCAAGTACGCTATAGTTACTTGTGAAATGATCCTAATTAAAGTTTAGATCATAAAAGTTATTGCTTGGGAAATTAGATTTATGATGGATCCACCAAGCTAGCTAGGGTTTGTTTGAAAATTAGTTAATATGGAATAAGCATGCATATGCATGGATATTAATTTGTTTGATGATTGATAGCTAGGGTTTATATATATAATAAATAAAAATTCTTGTGCATGATTGAGGATGGAATTG
This sequence comes from Triadica sebifera, assembly GCA_023653625.1. NCBI lineage: Eukaryota > Viridiplantae > Streptophyta > Magnoliopsida > Malpighiales > Euphorbiaceae > Triadica > Triadica sebifera. The sequence goes on from CM042909.1 coordinate 28,522,980, forward strand.
ATTGATTTTGAATGATGATGATGAAATTAACAGAAGCATAGGGTTGTGAAAGGAAAATAATTGGGGGAGATGGAAACCGGAGGAGAAGGAGATCATGGGAAGGAGGAAAGTTTGCCACCAGGATTTCGGTTTCACCCTACAGATGAGGAACTCATCACTTTTTATCTTGTCAACAAGATCTCTGATGCTAGCTTTACAGCCAGGGCTATTGCTGATGTTGATCTCAACAAGTCCGAACCATGGGATCTTCCAGGTGATTAATTCTTTTTAATTTCTTAAATTTAATCAATATATATGCTATTTTTGCAATTAATTTCTAGCTAGCTACACTTGTTATGATGTTCAGGGAAGGCCAAAATGGGGGAAAAAGAGTGGTACTTCTTCAGCCTGAGAGATCGCAAATACCCAACGGGTGTAAGAACAAATAGAGCAACCAACACAGGCTACTGGAAGACCACAGGCAAAGACAAGGAGATCTTCAACGCTGTAACCTCTGAGTTAGTTGGGATGAAAAAGACTTTGGTTTTCTACAAAGGGAGAGCCCCTCGTGGAGAGAAAACCAATTGGGTCATGCACGAATATCGCCTTCACTCCAAGTCTGGTTTTAGAACTTCCAAGGTATTTCTTTCTTTTACTAAGAATTGATTAATTTGTTGATTGCCCTTATTAATCAATTTATACATACATGTGAATAATATATACCATCAGGACGAATGGGTTGTTTGCCGTGTGTTTCAGAAAAGCGCAGGCGCTAAAAAGTACCCTTCGAACCAATCATCAAGAGCAATGAATCCCTACAACCTTGAAATGGGCACCACTATTAATATGCCCCCACACATGATCTCTGATACTTATCATCATCATCATCAGTCCCCCTTTGGCAGAAACTTCATTCCTCAACCTGACCTTGCGCCTTTTAGACCTCCTGGGGGATCAGCTACTTCTCTTAATTTACCACCTCTTCAATCGCATCATCATCAGTTGAATTACCCAGTTGGAGCAGCAGCAGCTGGATGCTTCACCATTTCAGGATTGAACTTGAATCTTGGTGGGGCAGCTGCTACACTACCTGCCGTGTATAGGCCAATTCAGACTTCTCCCCCACCGCCACTGATGAACCAACCAGCTGCTGATGTCATCGCCACTGCCCCTTTCGCTGTTGACGCTGCTGCCTACGCTCCAGAAATCAGCCATGCAAATGCCCCAACCAACAGATTTGTGGGTGTCGAACATTGCATGGATTTAGATAATTACTGGCCTCCTTACTAAGAAATTGAATCAAGTCACCCAATACTCAAGTGTAATTTGTACGTTAATATAAGACCAATTAGTATAGATATATATGTTTAGTTGCAAGCATTACTTTCAATTATTTCTTGTGAACTTAATTAATTTGTTAGCTAGGATGCAGCCGGGTAAAATTAAATTGCACTATTTTATATTAATACTAAACTTCATATTTCTGTTGTTAGTTAGGGATTTAAGTCCCTGAATTCTAGTTTGCAATAATACTTCATTTCGTTTTTGAGTTTGATATAGATCAGAAAAAGGTATGGCATTGATTTAAGTTCTTTAATGGATTTTAACTTTCTTTTTCGTGTTATTTTATTGGCTTGGTTGAAATAAATATATATTTACTAGTTTCGTTTGGAACAGAGAAGAAACTCTAGTTTGTAAGAAAGATGCTATTCAAATGGCTTTTATAGAATTTCCTTTCCTATAGACTTTAAACAAGTAAACTTTTTTTGTTTTCCCTCAATGAACTGAAAATTATACTCAAAAAAGTGTGAATAATTTATGTCTTCTTTTTTATTTTATATAAACGAAGTTTTCTTTTAAATATTATTATACAATAGTTGTCTTGGATTTGGGTTCGGAAACTCATGAGTTCAATTTTTATTAGAATCCGTAACATTAAAGATTTAAACTTGTTTCTTAAACCATATTTCACATATAATGCTTAACAGCAAAAGGAAAAAAAAATAATCCTAGAGTTTTTTTTTTGTCTTCTTTTTTATCAATTTTCATACATTTTATAATATAATTAATATGAATTTTAATTTTTAACCTACTTGGTGAGTTATAACTAATTGATGTGTAAAACTTACGAAATTAACTTAGAAAGTTGTTTGGTTCAACTGTTCTGGATAACTAATAGTTTTTTTCTTATTCAATAGTTGATACAAAAATGTTTGGTAAAATTTTCTAAATAGCAACCATTAGCTTTTTGAAATTTTAAACAAGAAAAACTTAATATTAGAGTTTTTTCTGAACAGTTGAAGGCTTTTTAAATATAAAAATTAAATTATTTTTATACTAAATTATCCTTATATATAAAAAAATAATAATTTTGATTAATTTTTTGTTGAATTATTCTTATATCATACACTTTTTTTGAATTTTTTATTCATTTATTATTATTATTATTATTATTATTATTATTATTATTATTATTATTATTATTATTACTACTACTACTACTACTTTTAATTTATAACAATAGACAATTATAAGTAATATATTTTACTTTATTTATTTATTATAAAATAATGCATATCTTGAATTAAATAATTAATATTTTTATTAATAATTTTATATACTAACAGCAGTTAATTAAATTATTTTTACCAAATAAATATCAAACTGTCACCCTAGTAGCTACTAACTACTTTCAACTGCTAAACCAAACGAGACTATAATAAGAAATTTAAATTTACTTTTCTATTTAGTTTTGGCAGTAATAACAAATGTCATTATTTATTAATCATATTGATAAATAATTATACAAATTAATATAAATATTTTTTCAAATTAAAAAAAAATAATGAACAAGTTTTAGACTTAGAGTTCCATGACAAATAAACAAGAAAATATATTCTATTGAGAATTGATAACTAAACGAGAGGTACATGTACACATTTAAATTTTACATTATTAATAGCTAAAATTGTATCCCTTTTTAGTTTATATATTAATTTATATATTTAATTATTTATATTCATCTAAAAATCAGATTTGTTTCAATGTGCAATGATAATTTTGAGTGATATATATATTTCACGTTTCACGTTTATCAGTTATTGACTTTTGATTGAATACATCTAAATCTAATCATTTTATTGGGGTTAAAAAAAGTCGCATTCCCATAATTTTGTTGGGTTTAAAACTCTAAAAGCCGACCTTCATAATGAAGGCAGCATTAGCAAAGGATCTCCAATAATCACAAAATACCACCAACTGCTTAGAGCCACAACCCGCGCGCCCCCGGGGCCTCCTCCACGGCGTGCAGAACAACAATGGGCAGCTTCCACCGTCAACACCAGCCTATCTGCAACGCCCTCGAGCTTCACTTACCGCCAACATCAGTTTCAATTTTTCCCACCAAAATCTTAGAAATCTAAATCAGTAAATAATTTACCATATTCCATCCCTCACATCAACGCATTAAACGGTAGAGATGAACCATTCAATCATTAGAGGAATGTCACAGACAGGGCCAAGTAAATGTTCAAAGAAAGAAAACATGACGTAACAGGATGCAAAACAAATCTGATTCTAGGATTCTAAATAAAATAAAATAAAAAAACAATAAATTACAACTCGTAACAACATTGACAGACAACCCATATTACATCTAAAATTTCCAGGATTTCTCCTTCTGTGAATCTGTGGTGTAGTCTAGAACAATTTTTAGACTTAAAAGAGTAAAAAAAATGCAGGAGCTCCAAAAATGTCGTCAGAGTTCTTCATCAGTATTGGATTTTTTGGACCCACGAGCCCATGCAAAAGGGCTTAACTCCCATCTGCAAGAAACAGAAAACAACTGTTGGACTAATAAATGCATATTGTAGCAGACATTAATTTACTACAGACCATCATATTCTACCATTCAACCTAAGTCAAAATTTGGAGTATATAGCTACAAGCCTACAAGCACATTCCCAGTACCCTTATCAATTACTCACACAGCAGGACTCTTGAATCCGCGATACAATGAATCATCAACAAAACCTCACTAAAGTAACTTTGCCACACTCGTGTTCTACTCCACAAATGAGTTAGGGGTGGGAATGGGAACCTCAGTATCACATATCATTTATATGTTCTTGATTGCAAATGTACTACACAAAAAACAGTGGGAAAGAGAGAAAAGATGATATTATCATGTTATGATTTGTCGTCTTCATCAAAGAAATGTGGTAGAAGTAGCAACCCAAAATGCCACAAGGCATGGAAGCAAGCAAGCAACCTAGGTCATTGTATAGTTTCACCTACTGGTGAATCTAAACCAACAAACTAGATTTAAGACATCCTAAAAATCCCCCCAATAATCACAATCATCAGTGGCACAGGATTCAAGTTGCTTGAAATGGTTAATATATGAGAAGAAAAAGATAAACAGTAATTGTATCAAATGCGGCACTCATTAATGTTTATTGTATTATAGTAATGAAGCATCCTGCAGGTACTGGCAAACAACCTTGTCGCAGTCTACTTGTCTTGATGCCCCCTTTTAGCCTTACGACGAGAGTGGCCGTGGTGAGAATGTCGAGTAGGTTTCTTTGTTTTTTTGCTGCAAAGTTCAGGTAAACAAAAATGACATAAACATTAGCTAAGAAATCTAACAATGTAAACATCATCAGCTTGAATAATTAATGAATTAGAGATGGTAAATCAAGAAACTGACCAGAAAATGGTAGAGCAAACTCTAAACAAAATGATAAGAGGCAAGGCCAACAAAACAGAGGCCTACAATATTGAAAGAAACATATGTTGGTTAGTTATTCATGCCAGGCAGCTTATGGTTTCAAGTTGCCTTTGCTTACAACTGTTCAACAAAGGAACACAGATAATACACAACCATTAATCCATACCGCAAACCAGATAAACTCCTTAATTACAAGTGGTCTTGTTAGCCCATGCTTATTCAGCGTTTCTTGCACAGTGCCTTGCAGCTGAAGAAAATATTCATAACAATTCAACTGTGATGAACTGATTCTTTAATTTCAATATATATAGAAAGGTGAAGTCCTGACATTCATATGATTACCTAGAAATAGAAGACAATTAGAAATCCAAAACTTCACTAAACATTATATTTAAAAAAAAAAAACAACCGCTACATAAACACCAGCAAGATACCTGATTGTGGTAAGTGGTTGTGGACTCCAGAAATTTCCCATAAGCATGAACTGCCTGCTTTGTGTAGGGCTTCAAAGCCACCCTAATTTTATCAACATGAGGTTTTGTGACAGTGGCAACCTGATCAATGTATGGCTTACTGAATTTCTTGGCTTCCTGTCATAAAATGACAAACTTTAGATGCAGCTTAATACAGCAGGTATGTAACAATTTTTCATATGTCAAAATATGCATACCTGAAAGTAAGGATCAACAATTTCTTGTACTCTGGTGATGTGTGGGGTTATAGTAGTCTTTGCATTTTCATAAACTTCAATTGTCATTGCAGTAAGGGATTGCACATGTGGTTCAGCACGAGTTGCTATCAACAACCATTGTTCCTTTACAACTGGGACCCATTTCTTCAAGCAATTGGGAAAAGAACAATTAGCACATGCATCTAATTTCTAAGATCCTTAAGCAATTGAATAGCGTTCCATCGTAGGTCATCACTTGAGCAAAAAAAGTGCTAAGGTTAAAATCTCAGAACCACTGATTTGTCTTTCTTTTTAAGCAAGATTTCAGTAACCTTATAGCAAGAAACAAGATCATGATTGAAAACATCTAGTTCGTGTGAAAGGAATAACAAGTGATCTCATCAAGGATTGCAGTCCAATTTTCTACATCAACTGATTTAGATGACAGAGTAGAGAAAGAGAGCTTACAGTTTTAATTGTTTCCACATGGGGTTCAGCCCATTTTTCAGCATAGGCTTTCTTCTCCAAGGCCTAACACAAATTTCAATACATTTCTTTAGTGAAAACATTTAATTAAGGATAGTATTTCAGTATGACGCTATATCTGAATAATAGTCTCCACCAAATAACATGAAGGAACATTTTAGACCACCACGTTCAGCCAGAAGCAAATACCTTTTGAATTAACAAGTCCAAGGCAGGCTTTCCATGCTCATTCCAATGTGTCTGCACCAAAGACTGCAAAAGAGATAACATCATAATGCCACATAAGAAGAAAATTTTGTGCAAAATTCTGCATTGCGTCAATTTACCTGACAACGAACAAATTGTACAGAAAGCCAAGGTGGAAGCCATGCACCATGAACCTGAGCACATGTCAATACTACTAATTATCTTGTTGCCAAATTTCTAGTCCAGGTTTCATCATATAATATTCTACTTATAAGATAATGGCAATCTGCATTCTGCAGCAGCAACAACAAGGCATGAGGAATGGCCAAGCAAAGCATATCATACTTGGAGAAAATTTCCAGTGGAAGCATTCCTCTTGCGGGGACTTCACATAGTAGAACGGACTTGATTCAAAAGTTACATATTTGCCAACATTTTTTCAGAAAAAGAAAAAGAAAAACTATAGCAAAATGGTATTTACAGTCTGGATAACCAAAACAGAATCATGTGTATCTGTTTGTAACTGCCAATACAGTCTGAGATAGGGGAAGAATTCCCTTAGTGGTGCTGAAACAAATAATACCTTTTTTTCCCTTTAGATCAACAATAAGATATTAGTCTTTGATTCAATTTTGATGAAAATGATAACATAGGAACTAATAAGTTGGTTAAATTAAAATTTTTGGATAACGTTCACTAAAAGGATGGGACTTTTCCAACCATTTGGTCTATAGAATTATTAGTGGCCTCAGGCAATTTAGGAAAATGCTCCTCCACTGCAAATGCTGGCCTCTTCACCCTTTTTTCAATGCTAAACTAATTTTGAGATCCATAATAATAGGCTAGAGTAAAGCCAGACGAACAATTCAGAACCATATCACTAATTGATCATATCACTGGTCATAATTATTGCCAGATTAAGATACCTAACTTGCCAAGAAGTGTTTCAGCTAGTTTAAGAAGCCATAATCTACAACAGAAAGCATGGACAATATTAAAAAAATCTTTGAACATATGGATTATATTTTCTCAAGTTTTGCAACTAGAAGAAAACAGGTAAGTCCAAGTTCAATCAAAATTGTTTGTATTTTCCTACAAGAAAGGTTGGGCTTATTTTGCAACCAAATGAAGCAACAAAATAACATTTCACCACATGTATTGTTTCCTAACAATCATGACATACTAAAAGTGGAATATTAGCACAGAATGGAGAGCATAAGAAACTAAACCATGTTAACTTATTACCTCTATTAACTCTTTAGCTTTTGAAGTAGCTTCAGACTTTGCCTTCATCAACTCTTCCTAAGAAACAATTGAAGATAAACTTCATATGAGAATTATCATCCATAACTTAATGAATAACAAACTCAATAAGTAACATAATACCTTGGCAACTTTAAGAGCTCGTTCTGTCTTGTGGAATTTGGACTTCTGTTCATCATTAATATTTTGAAGCTATAACGCAGAATCACTTTATATTATTTTATACCACCCAAAAAATGAAATATAAAGCAAATCAAATTAAAATATAAAATTAATCTTTACCAAAATTATAATAATAAGAATGTGAAAATTTTATTTGGATACCAGATTTTTTTTTGTCATTCAATAAGACTAATATTCTTCATAACCCTTTAATTGGGAAAAAAGACAAGAAAAAACAAAACCATCTTTCATCTTCTACGAGCTAATCTTTTGCTCAACAATTAAAAGAAAATGTTTACATGGAAAAGGTAATTAATAAGCAACCATGATAACGCACAAAAGTTTTGATTAAAAGGGTCCATATGGAGGTCTACAAAAAGATGAAATAAGGGTTTTGGAGTGCTTTAGGCTATATAGATAAGTTGCCCCATCAGCGGGTATAAACTATAAGTGAAGCAAGAAATGAACTAACATAATTGTTTCCCCTCTACTTTTTGTACGTTTGGGTGGAAGTGTTCAAATTCACTACATTATTCCCCTCTCATAAGCCTTATAACAAATGGGTTTTCCTGACCTTCAATCCTGCCTGAGATTCAAATAAAATATTTCAGGACAATTTAAGCCATTGAAGAAGAATTTTACCTAATCCAACATAAAAGAGACAGCATAAAATGTTAGAGCATGAAACGCATAAAAATCCGTAAAAAATGATAGGCGGAAGAAGGATATAAGAATTTATTTATTCGGAAAAGGATGATGATTATTTCATTGATGCTCTATACTGATGTCAGGAATTAGTGGATAAATAGGAAAACTAATGTAGCTGACAGTGAAGATAACAGAATTAGGAAACGGCTAAAATCCTAATAAATAAATAACTTACTTTCTCCAGTTTCAAATTCAATTCAGCAATTTTCTTTTCAGCTTCACTAGCTCGTGCTTCTAGAGTCTCTTTCTCCCTTCCTTGGATTTCCAATTCATTTTTAATTTTGTCAACCTGCATTGAGAAGCATCATTTACAAATGCCCAAGTGTTCTTGTAAAATTTGCAGCCTGTTTGTCTAGAATTATTTCAACCTGCTTCTCCAGTTCTCTCGCCCGTGCATGAGCCTTTCCCACCTTCTCTGCAGCATCTAATTTTCCCTTTTTCTATTCAAAAGAAGAATAAAAAGTCCACGTCGTGTAATTCATTTCTATAGTTAAAAGTAATGAAACAAGAAGAAGTATCACCTGAAGCGAAGATATTTCACTCTCCAAGGACTTAATACTGTCCGACTTATCTTGAATGGTTTTCTGCTTCTGCGCTATTATCTCATCCTTCCTCTTCAGTTCTCGGGTTTTCTCGTCAATTTGAGATTCTGCATGTTCCAACGACCAAGGCATATTTGCAAATATAGAATCCACATCATACAGTAAGAAACTTTCTTCATAAAATCAGTCCAGAGCTGGAAAGTAATTTATAACTCAAGCAGGTAAAAGAAAGCATTTTCCCACCAAATTGTTGCAGTTAACTTTCTCCAGATTAATTCTAAATGTCCATCTAATCAAATAATGCATCATTGCAAAAACTCAATGGTAGGTAGGAATTATAACAAGCGAAACGAAAACAAGGTAGGATAACGAAATGAATACATCGTTAGCCTCCCAAATCATAGATAAATCTAATCTAAAAACAGCAGAAATTCCAGGGTAAGACAAAGTGAAACTGCAACTGTTAAACAAAATTAAAATATGAAATTACAAGGCGTTGGCTTTATTACTGTAAAACTAGCACTAGAAGAAGGAAACGGGAAGGAAACGAAGTTAAGCATGTTAACTTGCAAGAGGTATTTAGTTTAATAAGCTAAAAAAAGAATATAGAACCAAACTTTCAAGGTTGCAATTGTTTTCCTATTCAAGAAATAAATAAAAAAATCTTAAAAGGAAAAATGAAAAGAAAGCCATAGTAGAGTTAAGAGAAGCAAACGAACCAAGGGCATGGATCTTAGACTTAAGTTGGTCAAGTTCGATCTTCAAAGCGGAGGAATCAACGCCAGTGACTTGATGACCGGTCTCGATTGAAACATCCGCCCAAGCGGCGGAGAAAATTAAGGAAAGAAACAGAGATAAAAGAAAGAGTTTGGAGGCCGCCATGAAAGCGAAGCAGGCAGGAAGAGTGGGAAGAGCGCAGCGAAGCAGAAGAAAGAAAAGAAAGAAGGAAAGAAAGAAATGTGGTTGAATATAAACGGTAATAAACGGGTTATAGTCGGAGTCGGGGGCGTTGGAGAAAGCGACACGTGTGTGTTTTAGCAAATGAAAGTAACGAGGGCAATTAACAGGTGGCGGTAGCAATTTCATTATTTGTATGGTGCACAAAACAAGGAGAGAGGGGTTGGTAGTAACAGTCTAACAGATGGCCACCAGAAAAAGAAATATATATATATATATTTTTTTTTCTTTTTCGACATGTGCTCTCAGTTTTTATGTTGTGGGGCACCAGAAAAAGAAATATATATATATATATATATACATATTTATTTTTTTCTCTCTTTTTCGAAACGACATGTGCTCTCAGTTTTTATGTTGTGGGGCACCTTCATTTTACTCACTCCCCTTGTTAGTTGTTTCAATCCAAACACATACTGTTATTTCTATTATGGTAGTAGTTAGTAATTAGTGAACATAACAACTGATTTCAATTTTGGGATTAGTTTCCTAATTATAACATCTCATCTCATGTTTTCAAAATACTATTTATTGTTTATGTATGACTTTCCTTGACATGTCATCACTTAATTGTATATATGTAATTAATTTTTACTGATCAATTTAATAATCTTTTATTGTGTACATATAAAAATGATGTTTACAATGAATCAAACTACATAATAAGTTGATGATTGGGTTATATATGTAAATTATCAATATTAAGTTGGATTGCTTTATTTGGGGCAATAATAAATGATAAAGTAGAAAGATGGAAATTATTTGGAGATACTTTTTAGAATTTGTATTATAAGAAAAATTGAAAGGGAGAAGATTAGTTAATAATTAAAGTGGGAGTGGGAGTGGGAGTAGGGCTATTGGTTTGGGTAGTTTCTCTCCACAGTTTCTGCATGGACTGGTCTTCAAATATCTTCTCTTGTTAAATATAAAGAAAAGACGAGAGTTATTGGGCCGACTTTGGATCTGATGGACCTGAAGATTGGATCCTCATTCTATCGTACTTTTTTCATGGCCTCCAAACTTGTTTTAACATATTAATTATCAATTTGATCAAGGTAACTTTTTTTTTTTTATATTTATTTATTATGCTCCATTTATCCTACAATTAAAATTTTCAGTTAAAATAGCATGTAATTTTTAATTCACAGTCATTTTATTATTTTTCCTTAAATTTTTTTATTTATCATAAATTTTGATTACCATCTTGCCATGAATGGTAAAAAACAAAGAAGAAGATAATTTGACCCCGAAATTAATGTTAGATTATAAATTGATCATTCAAAACAATTCGGGAGGTGCATTCCAAATTTCAACCTTAATTTAATACAGCCAATGATGATCAAGTCAAATTTTTTGCTGAAAAATCCTTGATAGAGTTCTCATCAACATACCGCTCATACTCAAGTAAAATGGGAAATTTGTTTACTCACTGTAGGAATTATATATATATGGGCATTGTCAATAAAAAGAATACCTAAGACTTAAAAATTATCTTTTAGAATTCAATACTTGTCTTTATTTTTTGTTTTTTTTGAAGATATATTTTCATTGCTTTTTTTTCCTACACCAAAGAGTAGATTCATTAAACCAAAACACATGTTCGTACAAAGAAAATGTTATTTAAGGGAGAAGAGGGGGCGAAGTTAACCATTAATCTACTAGAGGATGATTGCATATAACTAAATTTAACTTGTCATTGTCAATCAAGTTATATCTATGACTGGTTATATATTTACGTTACTCCAAGCCACAAAAGAGAGACACGAAGCCAAACAAATAATAAAACAGGTTAATGGTTTAAGTTGTCTGCCACACGTAGCTGGTTTGGTTTGCTTCTTTGGACTTTGAACAGCCAACCATATGTCTTACATTGGATGATGAGAATAGGAAAGGCCCAATGTAGCCGAAGACGACTTGCCAGCTACTTCATTTTCCTCCTAATGTACATTTACTCACGTTGAATGGAAAATTTCTTATGTAGGCTTTATTTATTTATTTTTTAATGAATGAAGTTAATGATAGAAAGTTGTATAAAAAATGAAGAATTTTTACTCGCATAATATTTTATAATTAATAATTTAATAGGTTATATATGATCTATATATATATCTAGACAATTATTAGCCCACATATAATAAGTAAAAGAATAACATGCAAAAATAATTAAGGTATAATTAATAATTAACCTTAGTTAGTCTTATACAATCAATGCATGCAAGAAAATTCCCATATGAAGAATTCCTTTTTAATTTGACAAAATTGAAAAAAAAAACCCAACAATTCGAATTAACAAACATTTCAAAATTAATTAAGAACTTCAAATGCTTTACAAAGGGCAAAAGCATGGACCGTTTTCTTTTCAAAAGAAAAGAGAAAGAAGATATATATTCGAGTGGCTACCAGACCTTACTCATTGAGGGCATGGGATTTAAGGGTTCTGGCATCTATATAATGCAAAATATTTATAGAATAGAATTAGGAAGAGGACGAAGAACAAATATTTTATTGGTCTTTGGGGAATAGAATCTTGATCATGACATTTTAAACTCTTGACAAATATTTAAGAATACTGTATATGTTCCAGTTTCCATCGCCTTCTCATTGCTTTTATTTTTGATTGGATAACTTCAAAAATAACCTTTACAATTTATTCTTATTTTCAATTAGATCCCTAACATTATTTTTTTAATATACTCAACATGTTTCGATTTTTTTCAATTACAACTCTTTGTCCAATTTTCCTTTAAATATGGATGAAATGCAAATGTGGTCGTCTAATGGTAGAGAAATATTGTCACTAAATGTTTTAAAATTTTTGCTAAGATTTTTTTATCACTAATAATTTTTAAACTTTTGCTATGGAAATTTTTTTGAAAATTCGTTGGTAATATATTTAAATAATTTAAAAAATAATAAATTTACTCAATTAAAAATATAATAAAATAGCCAATGGACACCATAATTAATACCATAATGAATTTTTCTCAATTAATATCACGCAAAAAAATTAATTAAATAGTTGTAAAAAAATTTATATATTTTTTTAAAATTTTGATAAAAATATAAAATTAATATTATTTATGCCAATATTTTGAAAAAGAAAATCCATCATAAATATTTTAATAATTTAAGAAAATAAATAAAATTTGCTATTTTAACTCTTTAAATGTATTTTTTTTCCTCCAAAGTAATGTTATAAATAAATTTATTTTTTTCTTTTTATTAAAAATTAAAAAAATATATAAAAAATAACATTTTTATAACTATTTAATTGCATTTCTTACAAAACTTATTATGGTATTAATTGAGCAAAATTCATTATGTTGTTAATTATGGTGTCAATTGACTATTTTGACAATAAATCTAATTATGGTGTTAATTGAGTAAAATTTCTTATTTTTTTAAATTATTCAAATAGAATAAATTACAGAAATTTTTCTGATATTTTAACAAATTACAACTATAAACAAAACTTTAAAAAATAACAGTTTACCTTTTTGTCATTTGATAAAAATATTGTTTGAAATAATAATTAGAAAAATTGAAACTTAAATGTATTAATTGTTTTGCAATTACAGTCATTAGTAATAAGTATAAACCCTAAATCCTTATAAAATGTCTCTAAACTATACAAGAAATTCTAAAAAATATACAAAATATCTCAAATATAAAAAAATCATATAGTATATTATTATGTGTAAAATATCTCACATCAGTAAAATAAGTAGGTTGGTACCAAATTATTAAATACATGGGCATCCTTCTTTTTAAAACTGATTTTTGGAAGTGAGTTCTACCCATTTACCACGAAATAATAATATCAGAGTAGTTCATTTTTTAGACGGATCCGTTGCAGAAGAGTTACTATCCGGAGGGTTACTACCCCATTAAAGAAGGGGTATTTCGAAGTCACCGTGGATGGTGACTCTAAGAAGGGTGGATTGTTGTATGTAAAATATTACACATCAGTAAAATAAGTGGATTGATACCAAATTATAAGGCATGTGCATACCATCCTTATTTAAACCAATTTTTGAGAATAAATTTTATCCATTTACCACATAACATATATTTTGTAATATAATATTTGAAAATTATAGTATCAAATAAAATGGATATTATCTTAAACGATATGAGATAAACTATTAATTTTTTAAAAGTTTATTTTTTACTGTAATTTAAAAAATCTCAGTGAAATTTTTTGTAATTTGTTGATTCAAATATTTATCAACAGATTTTCAAGAAAATTTTCAAAGCAAAATCTTACAAATTATTAGCGATAAAGAAATTTGTTGCTAATTTTAAAAACATTTTGTGAGAGTACTTCTCTGCCGTATTGGTTTTGGTGGACTTATTGTAATAACTCAGGTTCAACTATTCTATAAAAAACATGCAAATGGTCAAATATCGCAGACTAAAATTGTTAACCTAAATTATTGCTAGTAGTTAGATTAGATATTTATAAATTTCTCTTCCAAATGGGACTCAGCATCATCGGTAATATTTATCCTACCATCGCCCAATGTTACATGACTCATGTCTAATTGTCCTTCAACAATATGCAAGTGGCTAAATCACATATTTTACAAGTTATTATTAGTAGTTGGATCATAAGCTATAAACTTCTTTTATTTTTTCATTCATTTCCGATATAAAATTAGGAAGCTAGCACCTCTCTAAATTTAAGTTCTTCTATTCAGCTCATAATCTTTCTCATATTTTGCTAAAGTGAAATTTGTCTATAAATATTATATCTACATAGCATTCCATCTGTAATTTAGCAGAATGTTAAATGGAAGGTTGTAATTGAAAAAAATCTAAACATATTAGTTACAATTGAAAAAAATAATGTTAGAAATCTAATTAAAAACGAGGTGAAATCGTTCAACATATTTTTGAAGTTATAATACCTTTATTTTTTTGTACTTATTATAATATAAAACCAGATTTATTCGTTGATTCCTTCTAATGGAAAAGCAAACCCTAATGTATACAAATGTGATGTATTTAATTCTCGAGTTTTTTTTAGTTTGGATAAAATTTTTAATGGTTAATCCAATTTGTGTGCAAGGACTTTATTATCAATTTAAACCTTGATCTCTACTATAATTAACTTTTAATTTAATTAATTTTTGTTTTAGCTTTATTTTTATATGAAAATTTAATGTGAATATATCGTTCAGACTTCTCTATCTCTTTTTATAATAACTCTGGTCTTTTATTCTTTATTCTTTCCTCCTTTTCTATCTCTCTCTTTTTTTTTTGCAGCGCTTTTTCTACTTACAATAAACTATATGAAAATATTAGTCGATCAATAGTATGTTTGAGAAAATGAAAATGTGGGTAAGGAGAAATGGGGACATTGAAAAATGGATTTCAATAAAATTTTCATATTAAATTAAATTGTATCTTTTTGAAAGAAGAAGTATTATTAAGATCAACGATTTACAACATCTTGGAGAACAGGAGGTATAAGAAACAAAGGAGCATTTTCCCAAACAATAATAACATCAAATAAGTTTACAACATTTTTAGCAATAATATGGACTACGGAGTCGGCTTGCCGTTTGATAAAATGAATAGTGACATTGTTGTGGGAATAAGCAATAGAGCAACACACTTTGATTAAACCTCTCAGCTCAGACTTATCCTCATGCATATACACCCTTTGCATCGGTCTCCACTATAACATTTTCTATCTTGCTTTTATCCAACTCAAAGCTTCATTAAGACAATAAGCTTCTACTAAGACTGAAGACCACTGCCCAACAACGAAACCCGATCTGCAACACAGAATATTACCAAGATAATCTAGAATGACCATACCATAGCTAACAGTTTTCGATTAAGCATCAATAACAGCATCTAGATTGAGTTTCAGACAACTTGGAAGAGGCTTCAACCATTTGTTACCAAACTAATTACCATTCTCTACCGAAACATTTCCCAACCCCTCATAAGATCTCTGAAATTAATACAAGAAATTCAAACAACTAGCAATACACCTATCTGGAGCAACTTGTTTTGAAGTCCATAACAAATTATTCCTCTGATTCCAAATACCCCATAGAACCATACATATTTTCTTTTTGTCAGCTTGATCTCTCATGTCAAGCATATAACCAAGTCAATCTGCAAAATCGTATAAGTGAGAAGATACTACTCTAATCCCTGCCATGCTCCATGATTGGGCAACAAAGGGATAGTCTAAAGACACATGCATTCTATGTTCACCCACATCTCCACAGAGCGCACACACGTTATCCACATGGACTCCTCTTAGAAAAAGTCTCTCTGGTAAGTAGAAAGTTGCGACAAGCTTTCCACAAAACATCCTTACTTTAGGTGGAATATTCAATCTCCAAATCTATGCCCAGTTAATAGCGCTCAACCTCTCATTAAAACCCATATACATGTTAAAGCCACACGATAAGTCGACTTCACACTGTAGACACCTTTTTTTTTAAAATGCCATATAATGCTATCTTCTAACTCTGAATTTTCAGCTGGTGGACTCAAGATAGAATTAATATCTCGTTCTTCAAAAATATCTTGCAACACATCTACATCCCACTCATTACCTCTTGGAACCCATAAATCACAAACCCTCAATTCTTCTAGGCCTTCTTTAACAGTAGAATAAGGTTTAAAATTATTTTCATTAGGCAACCACGGGTCATCCCATACATTCATTGCTGTACCTTTCCCTATCCTCCATTTATAATCCACTTGGCTTGAGTTAGACACCAATTTTTCCATCAGAAAATCTCAGTGGTACAATTGGTAGTCTCTTATTGAGGCTAAAGGGAGGTTGGGGTTTCGAATCCCAGCTCCAACAACCTACTGTGGCAAACACTTTGAGTGCGATTCCAGTGATGGATTGGAGGTATTGAGCCATGGACTCCGGCAGTCCGTTGGTCTCAGTGAGACGACAGGTGGACTACTGTGGCAATGGGCTGAGACCCGGATTCCAGTAGATCCAGCCGTTACAAAAAGACTATCATCCATAAAAAGCAAATGCGAGATAGCTGGAGCACTTCTACGTACCTTACACCCATATAACAATCCAGAGCATTCAACTTTTCGAAGTAAAGCAGAGAGACCTTTAAAGCACAATATAAACAAGTAAGGTGACAAAGGATCACCTTAACGTAGACCTCTACTAGGAAAAATATGACCCACTTCTACACCATTAACTGAAACATGATATTTAACTGACGTAATGCAGAGCATGATCTAATCCACCCACCTAGAGCCAAACCCATCCGAAGCATAACCGCTCATAAATACGACCACTTAATACGATCATATTCTTTATTATTATCAATTTTCAAAGCCAATCTCCTAACTTACCAGTAGTCTTCCGTCTCATGCTATGAATGATTTCAAAAGCAGCAATGATATTATCATTAATAGAGCACCCTAGCATAAAAGTTGATTGCTCAGGAGAGAGAATAGCAGGGAGAACTCTTTTTAGGCGATTGGCAAAAACTTTTGCTAAAATCTTATAAATCACATTACACAATGAAATGGGTCTCAGGTCTTTCATAGAAACATGATTTTCCACTTCGGAATCAATACAATATTAGTTTTATTTAAATCATTCGGAAAAATACATAAGATAACCAATAAGAGCAAGCCAAAAAAAAATCCTTACCAACATTACTCTAGAAATGTTGAAAAAACACTGGATTAAGGTCATCAGATCCTGAAGATTTATTTGGGTGTATTTGAAAATAGTTGTACGAAGCTCTTCCAACGTAAAAGGAGACTGTAATATCTCATCATCACTAATTGAAACACCAGACTATATGAAACTAACGTCCAGATTAGTCCCATCATTATCTGCAACAAAAATACTACTAAAATAATCAAGGGCCATATTCTTCAATTCAACCTGATTTGTTACCAACGAACCATCACTTTTCTGAAGAGTTTCAATCTTGTTCATTCGATTTATCGAAAAAGCTCTCAAGTAAAAAAAAATTACTATTTTGATCACTTTCTTTCAGCCATACATCTTTTGATCTCTGTTTCCAGTACAACTCCTTTTGAAAAAACAAATTAATGTCTCCAAAACTCTGTTGCTATCACGTGGATCATGGGAATTCATAAACAAACCAAGTCAAACTTAGCCTTTTTATACTGACTTGGAATTGTTTTTTAAAAAGATCCCCCCACCTTCCTATAATGCTGGAACACAAAGATAATTTCTCGAACACTGACCCATCACGTAAATCATCCCAACTTTTCCTTACCAGGTCACAAAAATATCTTTCATACAACCATGCATTTTCAAACTTAAATCTGTGAGTTTTCTTCTGCACATCCACCATTTTTGTATTCATTATAATCGGGTGGATATGAAACGGAAGTGAATAAACATTTCAGTTTTGCATTTGGGAACATATCTAGCCATTGAGCATTGACTAAACATCGATCAAGCCTTTCCTCAATAAAGTTTTGAGAACCGCGATCTATTTCCCAAGTAAATCTATATCCTTTTAAATCAAGGTCAATTCAACCATAAACTGTCACAACCTCCTTAAAAACCTCTTATAAGCCACTTGGGATGAGGATTTGTACCATTATTCTCATTAGCACAAAGAATATCATTACAATCACCCACAACACACCAAGGCATATATAACCTACTAGACAACTCCCTTAAGAGGTTCCATGAAAGATATTCATTAGATCGATATGGTTGCCCTTAAAAACCTGTCAAACCTCCCAGTCATTAGCTCATCATCCACAATTTTTGCATTAATATGAACCTGCAAGAAGTAAACGATGAACTTGTAAATGTTAAACCTACAAAATCTAAATGATGAACCTGTAGTTTAAAAATGATGAACTTTAAAGTTTTAAACGATGAATTTGTAAGTGACAAGGCAGCAAGTTGAAAACGATGAATTTATAAGTTCTAAATGATGAATTTATAAGTTTTAAATGGTGAATTTATAAATTATAAATGATGAACCTGTATATTTTTAATGATGAACCTGTAATTTCAAAACGATAAACCTGTAGTTTATAAATGATGTATATGATGAATTTGTAAGTTTAAAACGATAAACCCATAAATTAAAAATAATAAATCTATAAGTTATAATTAATAAACTTATAAATTCAAAAAGGATGAACCTGTAAGTTATAACTAATAAACCAGTTTTATATTTATTAGTTTACCAAATTTCATTTATAAAAAAACACGCATTTTTATGGAAGAACGATATTCATAATGTAATATGAATTCAGGTTCATAATATAACTACCCATTAAAGACCACTCATTTTATTTGTTTTCTACAGCTATAATCCATTTGGACATCCATGATGTGATGAAAACAAACATAAGTTGTTAAAAATATTTAACTCACAAAACAAAATAGTTCTACTTCCAAATTAAAAATTTATAAATTTTTTTTTGAAATTTTAATAAATTACAATCATAAAATAAATTTTTAAAAAACTAATAGTTTATTCTCTATTATTTGAGATAATACTTATTTATTTGATATTATATGAATTTCAAATATTGTAATGCAATATAACATATGATTTCTCTATTTGAGATATTTTTATGTGAATTTTTTAGAGTTTCATGTACAATTTAATAACTTTTATAAAAGTTTATGCCTTTTACTTATTACCAACGATTATAGCTATAGAACAATCAATATATTCAAATTACAATCTTACTAATTATTATCTCAAATAATATTTTTATCAAATAATATTATGATAAACTGTTAATTTTTAAAAAAAATTATTTTTAATTGTAATTTGTTAAATTTTAGATTGATTTTATGCTATTTGTTAAATTTAAAATAATAATAATAATAATAATAATAATAATAATAATAATAATAATAATAATAATAATAATAATAATAATAATAATCTGTAAAATATGACAAATTAAGATAATTGTATTTTAGCCGCATTTACATATATATGGTCCAATGTCATTGTCACCCCAATGCCAATCCTTTTCTTTCCTATCTCCCATGAAATGCTTTTGCATTTCTAATCACGCTTTTAAAGTTGGCTTTCCGATTTTTTTCCTTTTATTTTTTTTTCTAATAATCATAATTACTGAAGTTAATAATTAATAAAATATAATGTAAAAATAATAAAAATTATTTTCTTTTACATGACGTTTTATAATTAATTAATTCAATTATAAAAATCAGATGTATGATGTAGATAAGTAGAGGTGCAGGAGGCCTGCAAATTAAAGATCCGGAAGATAAGGTGGCTTTAAATAATTGATAGGCACATGAAAGTGCGTAAAAGTCTTGCACGATAATTGCTAAAATGGCTTCTCACTTTTATATTTCACTTTATTTATTTTTTGTCGCGTATCGTAGCTTGTCGATTCTTCTTGCTCATCATCGGCCACTGCATTATATTTAAGAGAACAGACATATACATACTTGCTTCCATTATTCTTGAAATTAAGGAATTCTTTACATCGCACAGTTTTAATTTTCACTTAATAACGGTTATTATTGCACCCCATTTTCAATGTTACCATAAACTAAAATCTCATAACTATTGATTATGGTCTTAATTTTTCCGTTTATTAGCTCTCATTTGTAAAAAGATACATACATATATATATATACAGCTTCCTTATAGTATATAGTAATATAAATATGGTAACAATATAGGAAACCATCACTTTCTTAGAATTAAATTCTACTTTTCTGTAAACCAATTGAGCTCAAAAAAATAAAATTAAAGAAACATTTAAGATACATGAAAATGACTATATATTGATTTGTAAATATACCAAACATTTGTACTGATATATATATCATCATCCAAATATATATATGTATATAATTGGAAAAAATAACCAAACAGAAATTTCACGGAATTAACGATTAAAACTTAATTAGGTTAAGTTAAAAGTTATGCCGAGGAAGAATATATAGAATTAATCAACAATATATAACCTGTAAGAGTAAAAAAGAAAAAATAAATTGACAAGGCATGCGTATGGGTATAGCTCATGATCATAGAACAATACACGTACACTTACTTAAATGGCCAGAGTTAGAAGTAGCTGGGATCGATTCCTATGAAGAATATAGCGAGTAGGCCTGACATGAGAAGAAAAGAGCAGAATATAGCCAAGAACAACTTGCTGGGCGGAATGCAGAGGGGTGCGGTCGCCGGCAAGTCATCCTTGGCTGAATTACACTCTCTACCTCTTCATGCAAGGCCGGCCAGGTGATGATATATATATCGATCGATATATATCTCCATGGGTATGGTGTGGGTTGTATTTATAGGCAGGAAAGAAGAAGAATAAAAAGAAGACATATATTCTGAATTCCAAAAAAAGTGACCATAGTTGACAACCAAGGGCCAGCCTGACAAAAGCACCGTCATATCATGACAAATTGCCAAATCCGTCCATCTACTCATGAATTGGGTTAGCATATTGCAGCAGGCTGAGGTTAAGGCGGGGTGGATGTGATCCCAGTGATCTGTTCATATTATTTTTGTGGTTATTTTCTTGAAAAGGAGATATTGTCAAAAGATGGTATGCCACTGCTACCAAACGTTTGCTTGCTTTCCGGGAATCTAATCTTTCTTCAGATTTGCTTTCTGTCTATTTCTCTCATATCCATCATTATATATATATATGCTATTCTTTCCCGTCTCAGCCCTCCTCCTAATCATTTCTATTTGGATCGTAATAGCACGCATACTAATATTAATCTTAAATCTAATTATGTATGGCATTTGATGGTGGCCTTATTCGAGATAGAAATGGCGTGTGGAGCGTGGGGTATGTGTCGAATTTAGGAGTTTGTCCTATTCTTCGAGCTGAGCTTAATTTGGGGGCCATGCTTCAGGGCATTCCGCTGGCAAAGAATCGAGGTATTGATAAGCTCTTAGTGGAGTGATAATAGTGTTGTTGTGGGGATGATTATGAGGCAATATAAAATCAAGGTTTGTTGCCACTCAATTGTGTGTAGTATTAGAGGGATCATGGTCCACTTCTCTTCTCTCACGATAAGCCATATCCATAGAGAGACTAATTTTGTAGCAGATTGTTTATCTTATTTGGCTTATGGATTTATACGCTTGGATTCTATGTTCTCATTTTTTAGCCCTTTGAAATTAAAATTTGGCTCTTACATGATTACGTTACCTGCATTAAATAATTTTTGTTGTTGCTTTGTGGGTTTTACCCACTTCCTCCTACCAGAAAAAAATTCTAATTATATATATTGATCTCATGTGATCAGTGCAATTAGTTTTATTATGTGAATGCTGGGGAATAGCTGTCAGTGATAGGGGGGGAAAAAAAAGATAAGGTAATTAAACAGTATAGAATATTGATTCATGTTTTTGGTGTCTTAAAAAGTCTAAATTACATCATGATGCAGTGATTAATGTTCCCTTCAATGTTCTTTCTAATCTTTCTCAAAACATCCCAATCTACTTTGTCATCTTTATGTCTTTATGTCTCATGCACCCCCTAAACAAATTAAGAGTGTTTTACGTTATCAGATACGGGATAATATTGACCTATGACCAAATCAATATAATATTATCCAAGTTAAATATGTTATCATATGACTTTATTTATTATGGACAAAAATCTAGGCAAGAAATTTACTGGTTGGCCCGACCATAACAGTCCCCTCATCAATCCCACTTGCCGATTTCTTTCTTTTCTTTTTCTGAGATGATAGGAAAATTCAAAAAAATTAATAACTCCACCAAAACTGTACTAATACAGAAAATAAAATGAATAAAATATATACTTTATAAAATTGATCTAATTTCTCATGACTTTTGATTTAATGTTGAGGCTAAAAAATTATCTTGCTCAATTGACGGAAGACTAATAGCTGTTAATTATTAGCATTTAAAAAAAAAGAATAGCTGTTAATTTTTGTTAATTATTAGCATTTTCAAAAAAATACTTACCAATTTTCTCTTGCATTACCTTCCACGTAGGCCAACTTTTGCAAAGGATTCCTTTACGGAAGGATCACAATTAAAACCCCATATTTAAAAAAAAAAAAAAACTGAATTTACTTAGTGATCAATATCCATATCTAATTAAATAGTGCTTTAATGGATGAATTATATGTCCATCGAAATTCCCTGATATTTTGCAGATTACAAGGGAGGAAAAAAATCCCATATAAGTAACACAAAAAATTAGCTAAGAACTCATCTTGGCTGAGCATCTAAGGTTTATATCTAACTATTTTGTAATAACCTGTAAATACCAAACCACATAATTTAAAATGATTAATTTAGATTATTCACTGGTAAAAAAAAAGATTATATGTGTCTATCGTTTTGACTTGTATGTATTTGTTAAATGTTAGATACCTATGAATGATTAAATATGAGTTAAATTTTATATGTCTGTTAAAATATAATGATAAACGCATAAAATATATATATATTTTAAAATTAGCTATAAATGTTGGTTGTTATGAAATAAGAGACACCTATAGTTAATTTTTTTTTTAAAAAATTATACTAAAATGATAAATAGATAGCAAATATGCAAAATGACCAACAAATATGCAAAATAACCAACAAATGTCCCTAACTAGTAAATTTTTTTCCTCTTTCCGATCGACTTCAGTTGGGATGCTAGATTTACTAGGTAAGAACATAAAAAAGGGTCAAATTTGAAATTAAATTGATCAATTTGACTCTATGAAACGTATCTAACTATTAAATTGGAAGCAACTGAGAATAAAAAATTGAAAATCATTTGGCACTTGAAGAAAATAGATACGGAAATATCACTATAAAACTTCAAATAAGCATTGCAATACCTTCTAAGTTACTATACAAACTTTTTTCTTGAAGTAAAATTGTTATGAAGCAAATTTAAGGAATATTTTGCTGCAATGAGATCTATTT
The DNA here is from genome assembly GCA_023653625.1 of Triadica sebifera. Lineage (NCBI taxonomy): Eukaryota > Viridiplantae > Streptophyta > Magnoliopsida > Malpighiales > Euphorbiaceae > Triadica > Triadica sebifera. The sequence goes on from CM042909.1 coordinate 28,546,578, forward strand.
TATCCTGTTATATCATATTTCTTGGGCACTGACAAGGAAGATTGAATAAATGCTCTCTATAAGTGATCGATATCCATCTAATTCACATAAGCTAGAAACCAATATCAGGAAGAAAATATATAAAGGTAAGACTCCATGGAGAAGTTGTTAATACCATAAATTTGTTAAGATGGTCCTATCAAATTAAATATTCGTTGCTTAAATTCCACCAACTCGACAAGATTTTGATCATGGCTTAAAAAGGTCCCTTCATCATTCAGAACTATCACTCGTCCAATATGAAAAAATATGATGTTAAGAACACTCGCAATGGATAAACATAGATGGAGTTGCATTGAATTAGAAATATGATAGTGCAATAAGCTATAGAAAATTGATCCCATCCAACATGCTTATTTCACATAGCCAAATTAAGAATCACCCTTCCATTGGTAACGAGTGCATTAACACCAGCCTCAAGCCCTAGCAAAATTACTACAGCAATATCAATTTTACAATTTTACATTAGCTAAAAGTGTTTAAAATAACAAAACTTAAAAATTTTGATGTTCGTACAATTTTTTTAGAAAATTAAATAATTTTTTATAAGTATGGGTGCCTATATATATATATATATATATATGTTAAATCTTATATAAATATAATTATCAACCACATAATTCGCAAACAAACAAACAAATCCAACTATGAAGGGTCATCATTAATTAGGTGATACGTATCAAAACAAATAAATACCTAAAGAAAAGAAGAAAAAAAAATCTTTTTGGCCCCATCCACCAACAACCAATGACAATTAAGTAATCCCACATAATCCCCTTCATATCCTCCTTTTTAAAACAGTCTTTCCACTTTCCATCATCCCAAAAAACCATCTCTTAAACCTCCTCCTCTTTCGTTGTCCAAGGTATCATGTATGACTACATTCGATTTGAAGAACCTCCTTCTCCTTCTGATTCCTAACACAAATTGCTTATTGGGATATGTTGTGAGATATATATAAACCCCATTTATTAACATTGATGTATGTATCGTCATCAGATTTAAATTTGCGGGTGGGTTCTCTTAACTTTTTCCTAATGAGTTTAACCTCTACATATTGGTTAACTCAATTTATACATAATCTAGTTAATTATTAAATTTTATATTTAATTATAATAATTGATTTTGATGAAATTAATATAAAGGATGCATCCATTTCCTAGTCAATAGGAGATTAAACATTATTTTAAGTAATAACTTTCTCTTAAGCATAGCATAATATTTATCACGTGTTTCATGATTAATTCTTTAGGGAGTAAAAACTTACACTTGTTAGTAAACCATTTGAAGGAAAAGGCAGATTACTCGATTGAAGGAAGCCATCCATTTGAGTTGACTTGATGCATTATTAGACATTATAGGGCAAACCTTTTATTATTACAAAATTCTTTATGATGCAAACAAGGCATCCACATCTAAAATGTTTGAACGTATATATACATTCAGCTAAAATGCTCACAGAATAATACAAGTTGTAGTTGTCCCAACGAGCACTGCAACTTTTAACATCATTTTAATGGTTTTACCAACCTTCTTCTCCAAATTCATAAACATTACAAAAATATTTATCAAATTAATTATAGAGTCAAACCATTAATCATATGTAAATGAAAGATTAATTAGCTAATTAGTTAATTAACTTTGGTGGGGCATCTGCAACTATGCTCTTGGTCTTTACAAGCAGTACATATTATGCTGTGTTATTGTATGTCTGTATCAAGAACATGATCCGAGCTTGAGAATTTCTCATTGATTAATCAGAGCATCATATATATGTACAACATAGTTTTATGCACAAAAGTAATTGCTCTGCGGACTCAGCTAGTCAGCTTCATGATTAAAGACTTGTGCTTAACAACCGAACTAATAATTCACTTCTAAATCGGTCTGATTACAAAGTCTGTTTATTTTTCTTTGTTTCCTTAATTCTTCTCTTTCCTAAGAAAATTACTACTTCCCGGTAAAACATGTACACCATGAGATCCAACATTTTGCCATTGCAAATGACACAGACGTGATAATATCACTGACAAAGTTGCTGCACGTGATAATAGTAAAATTAACATATAAATTATTGTTTCATATTCCATGAGATTATACCTTTTTTTAGTATTCACATATTTAAATCCCTAATTTCGTTTCACCAACCTGAAGGGCAAGAGTTATGTTGACGTGGTCTTTTTCATGAGCGGTAGTGGTACCGACTTGTTTACAAGTGACATGGGCTTCTCCATTGATGGTAACAGTAGTGGTATAGGCTTCTTCTTTGCGACAACGACATAGATTTGGGAAAGCATAATTTGCCATGGAAGAGAGTCAAACAAGGAACCAAAAGAAGTACCGAAGGCATTATCTCGCTTCTGCTCCTCGAAAACCTCCAAAACCCTTTTCCGATCTAATAGAAGAACAACTACAGCTGCCGTACGAATTGATTGAAGAAGATTATATACAGGGAAGTGAAGAGGAGATAGGGTTCTAAAGGTAATATGCATCTGCTAAGAAAATAAAAAAACAAACGCATTTTTTACAATGATATGCATCTGGCTTTTTTTATTAACACTCATTTTTTAATGATATGCAGCTGGTTTTTTTAATGACAAATGCCTATGAGTCTTATTCGTTTGTTATGTATTGATAGACATATATTAATCGACATTTTTACTTTTTATTTATAAAAATGTCACAGCATATATTTTAATATTTGTTATTTATACATGAGACACATATATCTTTAACATAAAAATATTTTTGTATTGGTGATTATTTGTAGTTGGTGCATAAACTTATAAATTTTTCTTCATTTCTCATTTATTTCCAACGTGGGATTGAAAGCTAGAATCTAAGTTAGCATCTTTTCAAGTTTGCAATTTCTTACATTCAGCTCTAGAATTTCTAGAGTATGCTTGCCAATGTGAAATTTGTTCAGGGAAGTTATAATTCATTTTCTATATAGGACTCAATATTTTTGTTGAGATTTGTCCCACTCATCGCTCAAGATTGTACATGAAGTGGTTTTGATACCAAACAACAATGACTCCAAAACTTCAAACCTCCATAATTTCAACTCAAACAAGTAGACATGTGATAAAATTGGAACAATATAGAAAAAATTAGCATGAGCCATGTGCAAGGATGACATGCACAAATTGAGAAATAATTAATCACTATTAGTTAGTTTATAAATTTATAAATTTCTTTTTCTATCTCATTTACTTCTAATGTAAGATTGAAAGCTAGTATCTCTCTAAATTTTACTTCTTATATTCAGACTTTCTTTTTTTTCAGAAGATGATCTTAGAATATTTTATATTCAAGTCCAGATTTAATATATTATTTCTAGCAATTAAGATCTAACAGAATTATAATAATGCATTTCTTTAGTTGGCTTTTATAGTTTATTTTTTTGGAAATGAGTAGAATATTGTCTTTGGACAAACCGGGACCCACAACACTCGCATAACAAAGAAAAAATCAGTTTCAAGAGTGAAAATCGCTAGTTATAATAGCGATCAACATACAAAGATTTTTTTTTATTATTTTATAAAATAATATTATTTTTAGCCTTCTTTGGGAAGGTTCAAATCCTTAGTGTCACATTTTTTTTTTCATTTCCTAATTCTATTTATTTAATGAATGAAACTTTTTAAAATTTTCTTTTGTTTCTCAATTAAAAGATAAAATTATTGTTTGTTTTTTTGGATGCTAGTATGACTATAGTTTTTTTTTTTAAAAAAAATAAAACACCAAGGTCGATAGTTTAATGAGCAATGTTGAGATTGTACCAACATCGCCACTATGACTAGCGACTTAGTACAATTGAAATTCATTAACTCTCTATCTGTAAAAAAAAAAAAAGCACAGATGGGAAAATATTTTCCAGACTCACTTATATTCGTAAATTTTTTTATTATTATTTATTTCAGTAAAAAGCCTCCATTTGACCAGATTCACCTTTCGATGATCACCCAGATTACCCTAAAGAAAATTCCAGCAACACTTTTCCACAGCATCACAAATGTCTTTAGGAATAAAAGTTGACTACATCACATAAAAAAGGCATCGTAGACAAAACAAAATGCACCAAGGTAACAAGCCCTGTAAGAGAGAGTTGTTTGACTTTCCAACCTGCATGTTTACTATTCATTTTGTTAATAATATATTGATAAGTAGTAGTAGAGAGTTTACCATGAATAGCAGGTGTCCCAAGATACATTCCCAAATTAGAAGACATAGGTATACCTAACATGAAGGATAAATTATTTGCCAAAATAGGACCCACAGAAGCCGAGACAAAAAGACTACATTTTTTTTAATTCACCAGCTGCCTTGAGGCTTGATATAATTTTTCAAGACACTCCATCACAACCGGCATTTGATTAAGGTTTACTTCAGTAAACATAACTATATCATCCCATACTGCATCAAGCTAAAAAAGTGTTTGCCTCTTCAATTTTCTCAATCTCCTCATCGTGACTCGTCGAAAAACCCCATCCAAACCTGAGTCCATCTCCCTATGCTACACCTCTGAAGTCTGAAGTAGAAATCACCCCCGTTTTGCCCCCAATCAATATAGTGTGTTCACACTCTCTGCCGCAACTTGTTTGCTTTTTGAAGAATTCTGCTCCCTTGATTTGGACTTGGTTTTGGACAGAGGCTCAAATGGTTTTGTACTAAAAGAGGAGCCCACCACTAATTATGATCATTAAAATTTTGACTTTGCACATTGGGCCCCCTACCTTTTAGCCTTTGTGAAATTCTCACCTTGTCTTTATTTGTCAGATCTTTCAGTGGCCCACTCACAGCTTCAAACTTCATGTCCCCAGGATTATCACCACCATCTAAGATATCCTCAATGTTATCCCTAAGGATAACAAATTTCCCCTTATCTTCAGCCATATCATTCCTAACAGAAATACCATTTTCCAGCTGATATGCCTTTCATATACAGGTTTTCCTTACGAGTTGAGCTAAAACCATAAGATTTTTTCTTCACCAGCATCTACGGCCCAAATTGTTGGGATTCACTAAAATCGTTAGGGTTTTCTTTTTCCATCTCATGATGAGTTTTATTCACTTCTTCTGTCGAAGCCGTCTCCTCCGACTGAAACAGAGGGCACAGTTCAGAATGATGGCCATATATATATATATATACCACACGTGAAGCGGACCAAATAAATTCCTTCATACTCCATTAATCTAACCTTTTAGTGAAATTTAAATATTAAAACCAATGACTTATTAAGATTAATTTTAACACAAATGCAAGCAAATTTACCTTTTGAAACATCACTGGTGGCTTTATCCACTTTCACTAGCTTCCCCAAACTGGAACCCAATTGCATGAGGAATGTCTCATCATAATATTCTATAGGTAAGCATGGTATGCGTACCCAAACCAAAACGCACTCAATATTTGCCAACATAGGATCAAAATTAGGCTACCATTGACATGCTGTCAGATAGTTGTCCAAAATCATCCAATGTCCTCTGAATGTAGCAAAATTGTAATCATCCATTGAGTTAAATCGAACTAAGAAAAAGTTGTTATCCATGGCAACCAGTGAGAAGGGTGAGAAAGGCCTCCATATTTGCTTCAATTTGCGTAACATGAAATTGTACCTAATAATAGATTTCCCTAGGAGTTTAACTATTAGGGTTTTTGACCATGACGTAAGCAACCTCCTTTTTTCTTCCTTAGAACCCTAATTACAGGACATCCCTAATCATCTGAATCCTCCTCAGGATCATCGTTAGACAACCACAATTCCTCATCTTCCATTGGCGCCACCATGCTTTCAGGTACCATCGAGCCTACAAGTTTGTCACGAAAATATATATTCTCCTTCTCCATCATTGACGACAATGCATCCCCCACCTTCCACGCCTACTATATCATCATCCACCCAAAGAGCAGAGCTACACCTTTTTTTGATCTTTTTATTACTTCGCTCAATTTGATCTTGCTCCTCCGAAGTGATGGAGTTTTCATGGGAGAGACAGTTTTCATAGCCTTCATCTTTTGTCTAGAACATCGAATTTTCCTTATTTAGAATCCACTATTGGCAACTTGATTGTCACTCTTTTAATGGATACAATCTCACATTTAATGAGATTTTTCTTTCCTTGTATAAAAATTAGATTTTTACACTAAAAACCCCCAAAATCAGTGAAGATTAGGCATAGACAACAAGCAAAATGAAAATCAATATAGTGAAAACCTAGCTAGCTGGTTCCACTTATGCTTGAGCATCAAGTGGAATAATTGCGTATCACCCAGATGTATATACATCATTATTTATATATCATTACTTAATATACGATGGATTTTTATTATCTTCAAAAATAAATAAGTAAATATGATGGATATATCCATCAAGTAATGAACATCATTTTTACGCCAGCAGAACGTTGCTATTATCACTGACAAATTAAATTGTTTTGGATTGATCTATCTCACTGTAAAGAGAAATTCTTGGATATATTTAATTCCATGAATTACATTAATATGATAAATGGACATCATTCATATTTTATGAGTGATTATAATTAGGAAAAGAAAAATACCTCTTGGTCATTTACGGATTTGTGTAATTAAGTCTCTCAATTCAATTGACATCTTTAATTATCAATTTTAAACTAATTTAGTATTTTTTTCAGCTGAAAATTTATTCATTAAGTATCATTGAATATATATTAAGTGTTTCATTAAAAAAAGATTAATTGAAAATTTATTCAACTGATTTCCTAGTACTGATTATATTTATTTGAATAAAACATATAATTAAAAGAGTCAATTAATAAATTTTTAGTTGAAAGACTTATATCTTATAATTAGTTCACAATTTTGCTCATGATTACAATAACATGAGGATCTTAAGAATTTCTCTACTCTAAGGCAGTCAACTTATATAATATGAGAGGAACAATAATTTTTGTTTTTAAAAAAAAGCATTCTCCATTGAACGAGAATCCTTAACTTTTGTTTTATTATCTCTAACACAATATCTGAAGTTTTTTTTTGGGTACGATATCTGAAGTTATTATAATTGAAGCAAATGAAACTTGCAAATTTTACGGATGGATGCAAGAGTTCATTTTGGGTATATGAATTAACCCCCTTTTAAAATTCTTGTCGTATTTTATTAACTACATATTTGGATTATATGTCTTTGGTCGGAATAGTATGATTTCTCTTAGGTATATGAAGTTTTTATTTATTATTATTATTATTGTTGTATATATGAGAACAAAATTAGAGTTTTTTTCCTTACATTTATAGTTAAAATGTTATTACCTCATAACTATATATTTTGTACTTTATATAAATAATATCTAATTTACAAAAATAAATAAATTCTCAATACAACCGAAATATTCAGTCTGTCACTAATTAGCTCTACATAATCACAAATTCCCTTGCTAGTTTTCCAACTATTTTATGTTTAATGACTCATATATTCGTATTACATTTTTTATAGATTAATTTAATAAATCTCTTATTGTACTATGGGGTATTTAGGATTGTTGTTGAGTGTCTAAAAATAAATTTAGAAATTTTTTTATTTAATTTACTGATTTTTTAAATTTTTTTATAAAGTGGTTTTTACAAACTTGTTTCTGAAAAAATATTTATTTATCTATTTTTCTCCAAAAGTAGTTTTCAAAACTCAGAAAAATTAAAAATAAAAAATATTCTCCAAAAACACTTTTCCTAAATGTAATGCCAAATGGACTCTATGTCATATTTTATATATAATTTCATATGATATTTATTATAAAACTCGTAAATATATTTTAGTTTATCGATTAATTTGTCTTCTTTGTTAAATATGGAAAAATAAAAATGAGAGAAATTAGTACGTTGCAAGTTATATTTTCATCAAGAAATTATTCATTTATAAATATAAAATAAAATTTAATTTTGAAGCTATAAGGGAAGACTCCTCAAATCAAGCAAATCAAGATCAAGACCTCAAGACCTGATTTATAGACTGAAAATGTGCAGGAAAATAATCTGTAACAGCTAGAAAAATCTAGAGTAAATGATCTGTAATTATAGGCTTAAGTTTAGCTTTCTTTCTTAATCTGAAAACTTTACATCTATATATATAATTGATGAAATCAATAGAAATAAAATGGTGTGTGTTTTATTCACTCAACATAAATTAAAAACCTTATATCAGAGCAGTCATCCTCCATCGAGAATTCGATCCCACAATCTGAAAATATCCATAGCCCGATCAGTACCCCACCCTCTCCCACAGAAATCCCTCTCATTGTTCTCAACATTACCTCCTAATTCAATGAAAAACTCACACCCTTCACCTTTCCTCAATGGAGTGCCCAATTCGAAGCCCTACTTATTGGATATAACTTTCTTGATTATGTTATTGGTGATAAGCCCTGTCCTCCCCTACATGATTCCTCCATTTCCGCTTATCAAAAAACTCACTCGATAAGACAAGATAAACTTATCCTTAGGGCTATTCTCGCCTCCACTACCACCACTATAACCCCATTCATTTCTTTTGCCAAAACCTCCTAAAAAGCATGGCAAAAACTGCACACACTGTACACAAGTAAGTCTCGGACTAGAGCAATGCAACTTAAAGAAGAACTTACTCTGATTAAGAAGGGAAGCCAGACGGTTCAAGAGTACCTGCACACCGTCAAATCTTTTTCGGATGAAATCTCCCTCATTGATCACCTCATCTCTACAGATGATTTAATGCTTTACATCCTCAATGGCTTGGGTACTGATTTCCATGAGATTGCTGCTTCTATTCGTGCACAGGACCACCCACTCACCTTCGAGGAGTTACATGACCTTCTTGTGGGGAATGATGCCTATTTACGCCATCTTGAAATCTCCTCCCAGCAGCTGATAGCCTTTACCAACTATTCTAATCGGCGATTTGGTTCTGGTTCTTTCTCTGGAAGCTATCCATTTAAAGGCTCTTCAAAACCGCATGGGTCTGATCAAAATAATGGTGTCTCACATCATGCAAATTCCTCGGCCCAGAACCCAAACAATAATGGCCCACGTGACAATCGGAAGCACAAGCCCAATGGTTAGCGGCGTTACACACCAAAGTGTCAACTTTGTGACCAGTTTGGCCATACGGCCAAATATTGTCCTCGTGTTTAACTCACTGGAGCAACGACAAATTGTGTCTCAACTTCACCAGCTCAAGAAACAAAGTGTCTTATAGACTCGGTAACATCTCACAATATCACTAGTGATTTGACTAAATTATCCGTCCATTCTGAATATGATGGCACGGACGAGGTTGTCATTGGTAATGGTTCAGGTTCGCATGTCTCTCACACTGTTCATTGGTTCTCCACACACTTATAAGAACCTTTCATTTAAATGATACCCTTTATGTCCCAAATATACAGAAAAATCTTATCTCTGTCCATAACTTTACTACTCACAATAATGTTTTTGTGGAGTTTCATCCTTTTTTTTTTCTTGTTAAGGATTAGACCACGGGGATGGTTTTACTCAAATGTGCGTGTGAAAATGGTATTTACACCCTTCCGGAGTCAATGGTGAAATCTTCTCAAAAAATGGTTGCCAACTTGCATAAAAGAACCTCCGTCAATGGGTAGCATAAACGTCTTGGACATCCATCTCATAAAATTTTCCAACACCTTGTCAACTCTTTTTCTCTTCCAATAAAAAAAGACCATGTTTCTCATCTTTGTAATTCTTGTTCGGTTAATAAAGCCCACAAACTTCCATTTCGGCAAAATAGTCTTCAAAGTCATGCTCCTCTTGATTTAATTTATACTGATATTTGGGGACCCTCCAATGCCATTGACCTTGATGAATCACGTTATTATCTCATTTTGGTTTATCATTTTACAAAATATATTTGGTTTTATCATATGGAAACAAAATCTGGTGTTAGCACAATATTTCCTCAATTTAAATATCTTGTTGAAACTAGATTTCAATCCAAAATCAAAACCATTTATTCGAATAACGGTGGTGAGTTTATGGCTTTAAAAAAATATTTCTCTATTCATGGAATAAGCCACTTCACAACTGCTTCTTTTATACCACAACAAAACGATGTTTCCGAGCGTCGTCATCGTCACCTAGTGAAAACGGGCCTAACCTTATTACATGATGCCTCCCTACCCTTAAAATACTGGCCTCATACTTTTTCCACTGCGGCATATCATATAAACCATCAACCCACTCCTCTTCTTTAAAATATTTCTCCATTTGAAGCATTATTTAAACAACCACCAAATTACTTGAAACTAAAAAAATTTGGTTGTTTATGTTTTCCATTCACTAAGTCGTATAACACACATAAAATGCAGCCTAAATCTGTCCCTTGTCTCTTCGTGGGCTATTCCTTGGCCCAAAATGCCTATAAGTGCCTTGATCCATCAACTAACCCAGTATATCACTCTCAGTATGTTCTGTTTGATGAAAACCGAAATGGTATCTCTGCAAATCCATCCTCATCATCATCCTCAGCAAGTGTTACACCCATTCATGTTGTGCCTCCATGCATTCCACAGCCTCCACTAGTGATTTCGACAAGGGAGAACATCTTCGCATCACCTTCAAGTAACGCCTCTTCCTCCTCTCCCATTAATTCCGAAAATTTCAACTCTCTATCTTCATGCCCTAATCACCCTACATCATATCCTATTGAGTCACCATCATCAAATTTGCATGAAATTTCTATCACTCACAACACTGATTTGTCTCTTGGCACCGCATATGATCCATCTGTCTCACCTGCACAACAACTTACACGGATTCACTCCATGACCACTCGCTCAATGAATAACATCCATAAACCCAAACAATTCCATTCAATAACAAAACATCCCATTCCTAGCATCATTGAACCAACATGTGTGGGACAGGCTTTGCATGAACCACATTGGCGAACAGCCATGTCTGAAAAGCTCACTGCTCTCATGCGACACTGCATATGGGAATTTGTCCCTCCCCGAATAACTGTACACTCATAGGGTGTAAATGGGTCTTCCGGGTAAAGAGAAAGCCTGATGGGTCTGTTGATCATTTTAAAGTGAGACTTGTAGCAAAAGGATACAATCAACATCTTGGATTGGATTACAAAAAGACATTTAGCCATGTTGTGAAGCCTGCTACTATTCGAACTGTCCTAACTGTTACTGTGATGCAGGGCTAGCCTTTAAGACAACTTGATGTCAACAATGCATTTTTGCATGGGAAGTTGACTAAAACAGTTTATATGTCTCAACCTTCTAGTTTCAAAGATGCCTCAAAACCTCATCATGTTTGTAGGTTACATAAGGCAATTTATGGTTTAAAACAGGCTCCTAGAGCCTGCTACTCAACACTAAAAAAGGCCATACTGAGTCTCAGTTTTCACAATTCCAAGGCAGACTCCTCATTGTTTATATACCAACACAATTATATCTTGTGTTATCTATTGGTCTATGTGGATGACTTGATAATCACTGGTAGTGATCTGAATTTTTTATCAAATATCATTGCTGAACTTGGAGCTCAATTCTCCTTAAAAAGACATGGGGTCACTTCACTTCTTATTGGGTATGAAAGTCATCCCTACAAAATCAGTTTTCTTCCTATCCCAACATAAATATATTTGAGACCTTCTTTCAAAAGCAAATATGATGGGTGCAAATAGAGTATCTACTCCGCTGTCAACAAGTATGGCCCTAAAATTGGTTGATGGAACAACCTCCTTTGACAGCACCAAGTTTCGAAGTGTTCTTGGAGGGCTTCAATACTTGTCACTCATACGCCCAGACATTTCTTTCTCAGTGAATAAATTGCCTCAATTTATGCCTAAACCAACTATTACTCATTGGGCAGCTACTAAGAGACTCCTCCGATACTTGAAACAAACCATCTTCCATGGTATTCACATTAAAAAAAATTCCAGCTTTACTCTTACCACATACTCTGATGCTGATTGGGCGGACAATTTTGATGATCGTACATCCACCTCTGCCTACATCAGTTTCCTTGGCTCCAATCCCATTTCTTGGAGTTCAAAAAAATAAATAGTTGTTGCACGATCTTCAACCGAGGCTGAATATAAATCTCTTGCAAATGCTGCCTCTGAAACAGTATGGCTACTGTCATTATTCAAGGAACTTGGCCTACCTGTCAACAATTCACCAACATTGTTATGTGATAATTTGGGTGCCACACAACTCAGCTTTAATCCTATTCATCACTCTCGGATGAAGCATATTCAAATTGATCTTCATTTCATTCGTGATATGGTTCAAAAGAAAATTCTCCATGTTCAACATGTCAATACTCAAGATCAACTCGCAGACTTATTGACAATGCCACTATCACACCAACGCATGGATTTCCTCAAAATCAAGATTGGCTTAGCCGATGACACATCTATCTTGAGTAGGCGTATAAGGGAAGACTCCTCAAATCAAGCAAATCAAGATCAAGACCACAAAGACCTGATTTATAGACTGAAAATATGCAGAAAAATAATCTATAACAGCTAGAAAAATCTGGAGTAAATGCTCTGTAATTATAGGCTTAAGTTTAGCTTTCTTTCTTAATTTGGAAACTTTACATTTGTATATATGATTGATGAAATCAATAGAAGTAAAATGGTGTGTGCTTTATTCACTCAACAGAAATTAAAAATCTTTTGTGTTCATAGTTTTAATTTTCATTAGAAGCTATACTTAATATGTTCACTCAATAATTACAATTTATACTTAATTTAAATATTAATTATTCATAAAAAATGAATTCAGAAAACATAATAAAGCCAAAAGTGACAAATATATTGTTAGCGACATTTTATTTATATTATGTCACCAATTTTCCGACCATTTTATTTTTAATGAGTAGTATTATATTTATATATTAATTTAATAAATCCTTTATTATAATAATTTATATATATTTAATAAATAATTTATATTTATTTTATATGATATTCATACATCACGTAAATGTTTTTATACATTACTTTAATAAGTATTTAAAAAGAAATAGCGACGAATAATGCACTAAATTTTGTCGTTAAATCATGTAAATGACGGCAGACCTAGTGTTGTCGTCTTGAATTTTGAGAAAATGGAGACGTGATTAACCTAATTTATCTCAATTACCGAGGAGCAGACCATTGCAGTTTAGCAATGAGTTGACTTTTTCCATTGCCAAGTTTGTGACGAGCTCATATATATGCGACAGTTTCACTGTCGTTGCCACAACGTCCCTATTTCTTACTATTTTTGCATGTTACGGTCAGTATTTAGTTTCGTTGCTACTCCTGCAAATTCTTGTTATGAGAACATTTATTTTCTTTTTTAAAAAAAAAATTCAGGAAGAATAATTTATAGAAGAAAATAAAAGGAAATTATCGGTCCTTTCATGGGTTATTACAACTTGAATGGTCTAGATATATAAGTCTTGTCCACAAATGTAATTAAGTTAATTATTTGATCACAGATAAAGAAAAAAAACATAAACAATTTCAGATAATCTTCAACAAAGAAATATTCGTGCATGGAAGATGATGCAACTACGAAGTTGGAGGAGCAGGTCATGAATGCTTGTTAATCTGGAATGCCAACACTTGAAGAGTATTAAGGAATGGAAATATAGATAGAAAAAGGCGTAGCTGAAATCAGAGTTGGTGAGGATTAAGGTGAAGAGGAAGGACTTTGGCAGCCCTTTAAACTGGAAGACCAATGAGTTTCTCGTCAGTTTGTGCAGCTTAAAATTGGTAATCACATGATGCATCAAAACAAGTATTGCAATTCTGGCAGTCTTTTCCGGGACACATATGAACTCCTCCTCCAAATGGGACATATGAGTATGGAACTATCCTGCTGTTCTCTTCAAAACCTTGACGGACCAAAATTTTCTAGTTCTGGGAAGTATTATGCTCTTATGCGTCGCAAATGCATTCCAGTGCACCTGCATGCGTTCCATAATTTACATCCACTCACTATATATATATATATACAGAGATTAATTTTCTTGATTAATTAAACCCATCGAGGTTTTTATTCTTAGACATATGTATATATACCTTCCAGCCCTTTGCAATCACAAATCCCGAATACGTGAAGTTGATGATCACCTCCCTAAAAGCTCCAATTAGCTGGTGGATGAAGTCGCAAAACTTCACTGGCCACATTCCATGAATACCTCATCTTCTGTATGTCATCCCAGTTTAATGGTTCTTCTGCTTCTTTTGCTTTTGCAATCTCTCTTTGCTCTATAATTTGTATGCACATATATATTTATCAAAGAATATATATAACTATATACATATATGAGTATATTATATGTTTGTCTAGATTTATTCTATAATAAAATAATAAGATAATTTAAGAAATTTTACGTTCATGGTATCAATTTGTCATTAATTTGGTCCCCGCGCCTATACTAATACAAGCATTGTCATTGTGGTAAACTGAAAAATTCATTACCTCTTAAGACAGCATCATAGACATCTGGCATCTCTGCTAGATACTTGACAACGGAGGTAATTGCCGTGCTTACGTTGTCATGGGAAGCACTAATCAAAGCTAAAATCCTGGTTGCTATCTCAGAGTTCAGACTCAGCTTCTTCGGCATTATTATTGATCATCTCTAGTATATGCTGCGCCAACATCCCCTTACACTTGGAACTTGAAATATTTTTCTCCAAAATATCGCATTTCCACTGCCTAACCATACCTTCAAATTCCTTGGCTGCTTTAAAGTCGCGCCTGAAATTGGTGCCTGGAAGATCAATAGGCAGCGAAAGAAGACCAGCGGAAAAGTGGCCAGATGGCTTCTGAAGCCGGGAAATGGCTTCCTCTGTTGGATCATAAACTTGATCCATTATGGGTGCCCAAACCCAAACCCAATCATATTGGAGTCAAAGTCCATAATAAATGTCCAAAATTATAAGCCATCTACCTAGAATTTTCTAGAGTGTAGTAATTATGCATGTGAATCATTTGGTAACTTAAAATATTATTAGAAGGATGGAGAATGATGGAGAAGGATGGAGATGTATGGTTATTATAATTTTGGATTATTTTATTTGTGTGGTGTAGAATTGTTCTTAAGTAGTATAAATACCCCTCCTCATTTTAGTTTTAGACATCAAGAAAAATTAAAAGCTTCTAAGTGAGTGAAGAAGCAAAATTTTATAAGAGTGAGTTGTAGTTTCTTGTTTGTTGAGTGAGAGTGTTTTTGTAATATTTGCTTGAGTTTGAATAAAAGTTGTCTGTGTGAGTATTTTATTTCCAACAAAGTGGTATCAGAGCTAGTTGGAAAATCTATACTATTGCATATCAAATCGGAAGTCTCGACAAGAGGAATTCGACACCGTCAGAATTGCCCCGATCGGAGTTCAAACGTGCCGCTGGAATAGTGCTACCAGAAAACTGAGTTGACTCACAAAGTTGAGCCGAGTGGACCGAGCTGTCCTTTCCAAAGTTTTTCGACGTTCCGGATTCATCCGCACAATCAGATCTTACAAATTCTTATTATATTGAGAGATATGGCAAATGGTATGACACCATTCCAAGTCCCGACACTCAACAACAACAACTACGACAATTGGAGTATCAAAATGAAGGCACTTCTTGGATCACAAGACGTGTGGGATATCATAGAGAAAGGCTACAACGAGCCTGCAGATGATACTGCTTTTGCTACTCTTACACCAGATCAAAAGGCTACTTTGAAGGATTCAAGAAAGAGAGACAATAAGGCTCTCTACCTCATCTATCAAGCTTTAGATGATGATGGATTTGAAAAGATTTCAAGTGCAAGCTCTGCTAAGGAAGCGTGGGAGAAGCTGCAAACCTCTTACAAAGGATCCGAGCAAGTGAAGAAGGTCCGTCTCCAAACATTAAGAGGTGAATTTGAATCCTTACATATGAAAGTATCTGAGTCTATTTCAGATTATTTCTCAAGAGTAGTAGCAGTTTCTAATCAACTAAAAAGAAATGGTGAAAAGTTAGAAGATGTGAGGATAATAGAGAAGATACTTCGTTCGTTGGATCCCAAATTTGAGCACATCGTCGTGACGATTGAAGAAACTAAAGACTTGGAAGAAATGACAATCGAGCAACTCCAAGGATCATTGCAAGCATACGAAGAGAAGCATAAGAAGAAGCAAGGATTTACTGAGCAACTCTTCAAGCTGCAACTCAAGGATATGCATGAAAGTCAAGGCAATGATAGAAACCAACGTGGTCGAGGTAGAGGTAGAGGCCATGGACGAGGTGGAAGTCGCGGTCGTGGACGAGGTTGGAATTACCACAACAACAATTCCAACAACAACTATGAGAAAGGAGAAAGCTCAACACGAGGCCGTGGGAGAATCAATCCGAACTCAAGGTATGACAAATCTCAAGTTCGATGCTATAATTGTCAGAAGTTTGGGCATTATGCTTCAGAATGTAGAGCTCCCAACAACAAAATTGAGGAGAAGGCCAACTGCGTGGAGGAGAAGACAAATGATAAAGAAACTCTTCTTTTAGCACGAAAGGAAACTGATGGTGGCCAAGCAAATTCCTGGTATCTTGACAGTGGTGCAAGCAATCATATGTGTGGAAGGAAAGACATGTTCGTGGAGCTAGACGAATCAGTAAACGGAAATGTTTCATTTGGAGATGATTCCACAATAGCAGTGAAAGGGAGAGGTAACATCCTTATCCGTTTAAAAGATGGAAGACATCAGTTTATTTCCAATGTCTACTATGTGCCCAATATGAAAAGTAACATCTTGAGTTTAGGACAACTGTTAGAGAAAGGTTATGATATTCATATGAAAGATTATAATCTTTCTATAAAAGATGATAAAAATAACTTCATTACTAAAGTGCCGATGTCAAAAAATAGAATGTTCTTGATCAACATACAAAACGATGTTGCAAAGTGCCTGAAAGCTTGCTACAAAGATGCATCATGGCTTTGGCATCTTCGATTTGGGCATCTAAATTTTGGAGGTTTGGAGTTGCTATCTAAGAAGGAGATGGTAAAGGGATTACCTCGCATCAACCATCCTGACCAGCTTTGTGAAGGGTGTCTAGTCGGGAAGCAATTCAGGAAAAGTTTTCCAAAGGAGTCAGAGTCAAGAGCCAAGAAGCCACTCGAGCTCATCCATACTGATGTGTGTGGTCCAATCAAGCCAAGCTCTCTCGGTAACAGTAGTTATTTTCTTCTTTTCATTGATGATTTTTCAAGAAAAACCTGGGTCTATTTCTTGAAACAGAAGTCAGAAGTTTTTGAAGTTTTCAAGAAGTTCAAAGCTGCAGTGGAGAGAGAAAGCGGTAGAAAAATCAAAGCCATGAGATCCGACCGAGGTGGAGAATTTACTTTCAGGGAGTTTCAAGAGTTCTGTGAAGCAAATGGAATTCGGCGACCAATGACAGTTCCTAGATCCCCCCAGCAAAATGGCGTGGCAGAAAGAAAGAACAGAACAATCCTCGACATGACACGAAGCATGCTCAAAAGCAAGAAATTACCCAAGGAATTTTGGGCAGAAGCAGTGGCGTGTGCAGTTTACTTGTTAAACCGATCTCCAACAAGAAATGTATGGGGAAAGACACCACAAGAGGCATGGAGTGGAAGAAAGCCTGGCATTTCCCACCTGAGAATCTTTGGAAGTATAGCCCATGTTCATGTACCAGATGAGAGAAGAACAAAGCTTGATGATAAAAGCGAGAGTTTTATCTTCATTGGCTATGATACTAATTCGAAGGGCTACAAGCTATACAATCCAGACAATAAGAAAATTGTGATTAGTCGAGATGTGGTATTCAATGAAGAAGGAGAATGGGATTTTAGCTCTCATACAGATGACTTCAATTTCTTTCCTCAATTTGAAGAAGATGAGCTAACACCAATAGAACAACATGGAGAAGCCCAACAAGAGACAACAACTCCACCCACTTCACCAACCACTCAAGGAGACTCATCACCTTCGTCATCATCAAGTGAAAGAGTTGTGTCACACACACGAAGTCTTAGAGATCTCTATGAGGTAACCGAACAACAAGATAACCTTACATTATTTTGTCTGTTTGCTGATTGTGAACCAGTGAGCTTTCAAGAAGCAGTACAAGAGAAGAAGTGGAGAGATGCGATGGACGAAGAAATCAAGGCCATCGAAAAGAATGACACGTGGGAACTCACTTCCCTTCCCAAGGGACATAAGGCGATAGGTGTCAAATGGGTGTACAAAACAAAGCAAAACGCTAAAAGAGAGATTGAAAGGCACAAGGCGAGGCTAGTTGCTAAAGGATATAGTCAAAAGGCTGGAATTGACTATGATGAGGTATTTGCTCATGTTGCTCGATTGGAAACTATTAGACTAATCATTTCTTTGGCAGCTCAAAACAAGTGGAAGATACATCAAATGGATGTAAAGTCTGCCTTCTTAAATGGAGTTCTTGAAGAGGAAGTCTACATTCAACAACCATCAGGCTATGAAGTCAAAGGCCACGAAGACAAAGTGTTAAAGTTGAAGAAGGCTCTTTACGGGCTAAAACAAGCACCAAGGGCTTGGAATAGCCGAATCGACAAGTACTTCCAAGAGAATGGCTTCAACAAATGTCCCTACGAGCACGCTCTATATATCAAGATCAAAAATGGAGATATTTTAATTGTGTGCCTCTACGTGGATGATTTAATCTTCACCGGAAACAACCCAAGCATGTTCAATGAATTCAAGGAAGTGATGATGAAAGAATTCGAGATGACAGACATGGGGCTCATGGCGTACTACCTCGGTATTGAAGTTAAGCAACAAAAGGATGGAATTTTCATTTCACAAGAAAGCTATGCAAAAGAGATCCTGAAGAAGTTCAAGATGGAGAACTGTAAGCCGATAAGCACACCAACGGAATATGGAATCAAGATGTCCAAACATGAAGAAGGCGCAAGTGTAGATCCAACATTCTTCAAAAGTTTGGTGGGAAGTCTACGCTATCTAACTTGCACGAGGCCTAATATTCTTTATGCAGTTGGATTGGTTAGTCGCTACATGGAATCTCCAACAACCAGCCATTTTAAAGCTGCAAAGAGAATTCTTCGCTATCTGAAGGGTACAATTGATTTTGGCTTGTTCTATTCAGTTTCTAATAATTATAATCTTGTTGGATATAGCGATAGTGATTGGGGTGGAGACATAGATGATCGAAGGAGTACTACTGGATTCGTATTTTTCATGGGAGATACTGCTTTCACATGGATGTCAAAGAAACAACCGATTGTCACATTATCCACTTGTGAAGCGAAATATGTTGCTGCTACCTCATGCGTTTGTCATGCAATTTGGCTTAGAAATCTACTGAAGGAGATAGGTTTAATACAAGAAGAGCCGACCAAGGTTTGTGTCGACAACAAGTCAGCCATTGCCTTAGCAAAGAATCCAGTATTCCATAATCGAAGTAAACACATTGATATTCGCTACCACTATATAAAAGAGTGTGTTGCAAGAAAGGATGTGCTAGTTGAATATGTGAAGTCACAAGATCAAGTTGCCGATATTTTTACCAAGCCACTGACAAATGAAGACTTCATAAGATTAAGAAATTTACTAAGGGTTACAAGATCAAGTTTAAGGGGGAGTGTTGGATCATAAACTTGATCCATTATGGGTGCCCAAACCCAAACCCAATCATATTGGAGTCAAAGTCCATAATAAATGTCCAAAATTATAAGCCATCTACCTAGAATTTTCTAGAGTGTAGTAATTATGCATGTGAATCATTTGGTAACTTAAAATATTATTAGAAGGATGGAGAAGGATGGAGAAGAATGAGATGTATGGTTATTATAATTTTGGATTATTTTATTTGTGTGGTGTAGAATTGTTCTTAAGTAGTATAAATACCCCTCCTCATTTTAGTTTTAGACATCAAGAAAAATTAAAAGCTTCTAAGTGAGTGAAGAAACAAAATTTTATAAGAGTGAGTTGTAGTTTCTTGTTTGTTGAGTGAGAGTGTTTTTGTAATATTTGCTTGAGTTTGAATAAAAGTTGTCTGTGTGAGTATTTTATTTCCAACATCCTCATCATCAATACCTAAAAGCAATCGACATGATAATACAAAGGTGAGATCTTTAGCAAAAGGGTGAACCTCAACGATTGGTTTGCAATCCCAATGAGCGTGGAGATGGCGTCTCGTTAATTCATCAACAGTGTGCACGTATCTGCGGAGGGTGTCAGGCTTCAGAAGTGGGGTAACGAATTTGCGCATTTTGATAGCTGCCTCGGTCTTGGATACCTTGTAATCAGTAGTTTAGAAGAATTTATCCACAGAGCTAGGCCACCAGGATGTCACTATCTTAATTTTCATTGGAGAAAACAAATTAGTTGCCCTCAGCATCGCATAGAAGCACCATAGGTTGGCCTAATAATGAAGTCTTGAAGACCTTTGGGTGGTATTTCTTCCTTCTGTCGTTTATGAATTTTTCAGGATAATCTTGCTTGGTGGTGGACAGATACTCCATTGGGGCTTTTTCCAGGGTGGAAAAAGAAAATGAAAGGAAAAAAAATTATTTTAGAATAATCAAAGTCAAAAAATTATTGACCATTTACTACGATTATTGTTGTTTGCTTTTTCAAAAATGGGCTTCAAAAGCTAAACAAATAATAAGAACAAAAATTATCAGTTTTTTGAAAAAAACGGATACTTTAAGCGGATATTCTATCTTAAAATAAAAAATAATTTTCAAAAAAAATTAAAATTGAAAATTTTTAATTTTTTATAAAATGTTTTTTTCAGCATACATTTTTTTTTTCCGAGAAAAAGCCTACTCCATTGTTTCACCTAAATGGGCCATGCGTGGCTACCTGGCGGCGATACTACTACTGCATCCTTTTCCCTGCAGGGTTTCAGTTTGTAAACCACTAGGTCCACCACAAGGGGGATTGACAACATCACTGATATTAATACTGGATTCAGATCCATTTTTATCCATTTTTTTTTTGCTTCTGTGACTGGTGGTAAGAAACGAAGATAGCAGAAGATGGTTATATATTTAATTATTTATCCCTGACCAGGAAAAAAAAAAAAGAAAAACACAGACAAACATGTGAATCAATCCAAAAAAACAAGTAAAAGAATATATATATGTATGCGTAAGTATACAAGGGATATGTGCTTTGGCTGTTGGTTTTTATATATATATTTATATGTATACACAACAGAATAAGGATATGGCGCATATTCTTGCATTTATTTATTTATTAAGGCATAAGGCATACCTAAACATACGTATTTGTCTATTTTTGTTATTTTGATCCATTGATCGGTTTTTAATTCAAATTATCTCTTATATTTTGTTTTTGTCTATTTTACCGCTTAATATTTTGAAAACACGACAAATTCAGTCATCATTTAATGATGTAGCATGTCGGAAGATTTTACTAGTGTTTGAAATACATATTTATTCTTTGGTATGATAAAGTGAACGTCCAAAAACAAAATATAAGAGGCAATTTAAACCAAAAACAAATCAATGGTACAAAATGACAAAAATAGATTACCATTTTTGCCTAAGTTGTTATTTTATATATTCTTATATATATAACACAACATAATGTAAAGGATCTTAATAATTCTTACTTGATTTAAATGATGAAAAAATTTTAATTTTTGAAATATATAAAAAATAAAGGAACTTTTATACTTAGAAATGAAGTTGAATTCATAATATAACATCAACATAATTACATGATATAAGAATTGAAAGTGCGGATAAACTTTAATTAATTATAATTACCAGTGACCAAATGCAATCTTTTATTAGTATTTTGATTTTGCATGCGTGTCTATATATGATACTTTTTCCGGATCTCTTGTGTTGCGATGCTCTCCTAGCTGTCTTCGGTAAAAGATTAATTACGGTTACATAATTGGAAATCGCCAAATTAATGACTTAGCTTTTTGAAGGTAAAAATGCTAATTCCATTAAACCAAACTCATTACAAATTAATGATATAGCTAGTCATATAAAAACTTCGTTCACATTATAATGATATTATTATTGACTGAATTGATTCATTATGAGCTTAATATGAAAAAGTATTACAATCAATCAAGATTGAAAGCAGCCTATCCCTAAATCATCAATTAGATACTGTTAATGTGAAAAAAAGTGGTTTTTCCTTTATCCAAACCATTTACCAAAGAAGGTGCCCATTTTTAAATATGGGTATCTGTGAAAATTTGTTTTGGGCCTTCTTCGTTTTAGACTCAACTCAACTCAACTACACTTGGCCACTTGGGTAATCGTATTTATCTTGTCGTTTAACATTTTGGATGAAGTCGTTTATTATGTTGGGAATCACATGTCAAGTCTTCAAAGAATAATGTGGGTCCTTCTCTCTGAGTTGTCGTCATTTGCATCTATTACTTTTAATTAATATTAACAGAACAAAAACAAAATCAAAACGGCTGTTATTAACCTTCCTTTCCTCATCCATAAGAGAAGACTCCATTCCTTTCTCCGATTCCACGCCACCCTTTCCACTTCAAACTCCGCGGCGATAGTATAAATAAAATTAAATGTATTCTCATTTGGCAAAACTAAGCGTCATCGCTTGGCATGTAATTGACATGGTAGTTGATTACCTGCGACTTCCCCAACCAATTAGTTATTTCGGATAACGCGTCGATCGCTAGTCAAATTTTGATTTCGGCAGTGCAGGTGCCCATTTCACCTATTTCTTTTCATTTCCTAAACGACACTTCAATATTTCCATAGTTTTCCCACAATTTTCAGGTGTTTCTTCCTCTTTCCTTCCCCTCGTGAGTTTCAAAGCAGCCTGGCCAGGTACGTTCCACCTCTGTAATATCTTACTTCTCTTTTCCAATTTTTAAATTTTCCTTGCTTTCGTCCCCTGCATTTTTTTGTTTGCTGATTTCCTCTTTCCTAATTAATTCATTCAGCCCTGGATTCCAAATTCCAATCCCCCATACACTGCATTTCTAAATGCAACAAGTTTATGCAGTCCTCCATTTGATTTTTTTTTTAATTTCAATTTTTCTTTCTCTCTGTGTCGTAATCTAGAGGAGTAATCAGCTATTCAAGAAAAATATGACCCTTTTTGGCTTTCCTCGCTAACTACTGCATGCAAATGCTTCAAACCTATTAAATTGATCATCGAATGAAATCTTTGTCTCTTGCCTCTTGGAATTTAACCAATCCTTATCTCTTGCACAAACAAATTCCTAGCTTTGCACCGCTTCAATTGCTCAATCTTGCTTTTTCACAGATTGTACAATCTAGATCATTGACATGCTAGCCAATACCCATTCTGCTTTGGCAGAATTATTCTTCACTTGCTATCTATTACCATTGAAAATAAATGAATGATATACTGTGGTTTTTTTTTTTTGGAAAATAAATTGAAGTTGCAATCTACTCTGTAGCACAATAATTCAATTTGAACTTCATCTTCAATGGTTCTTTCCTGATTGTCGTAGGAAGTTGCTTTTTGATACGTGCGTTACTAACTTTTCTTGTCTTAAGTTACTGTAGAGATCAAATGAGGCTACATTTGCTATATTAATTTGTTTCTACTGAACGAAAAACATATTTCAGCACTGATTTCATATATTCGGACCACATGTGATGGGTTCATGATAGTTTATTTGAAAACCATTTGTTTATGCTTTTTTTTTTCCCTCTTTCTTTTTGCTCTCTTTTTGGCGTTCTTTTTTCTTATCCTGTATTTGCTTGTGTAGGTCATATTCAGCTTTCTCTTAGAGATTTGAGTGGTTATTTCCTCTACATCTGTTGTTGTATTATCAGTAAACAGCCGTCGACATAGTTGTTCTTGGCTCCATTTTCTATCGAAGGATGGGATGGGGAAACATTTATAAAAGGCGCCTGAGAGTATTTGCAGTGGCTGTTACGATCTATCTGGATTATAAGGTATTGTTTCTTGATTACTGCCTACTTCTATCTTGACTTGGTACTGAATATTCTGGTTGGGCTAATTACTTCCCCTGTTTTGTTTTTCTCAATTCTTTTACTTGTATTAAAGGTTGTACAACAAAGAGATAAATGGACAATCAAAACCAAAAGAGCTGTTTTGTGGGATAAGGCACATGAACGCAATGCTAAGCGTCTTCTTAACTTGATGATGGAGTTGGAAGGTTTGTGGGTAAAACTTGGACAGTACTTATCCACACGTGCTGATGTTCTTCCTCATCAATATATATCACTTCTCAAGCAGCTACAGGACTCTCTTCCTCCCCGTCCCTTGCAAGAGGTTATAGACTTTATATAACAGATAGCGAGGCTTTTTATACTATTTTGGTTTATTTCATGTCTCTATGGATGATAAATGGAATGAATGTATCATGTTGATTGGAATACTGTTGACTTTGGAACAAACTTATCTGAAAGAGAGCAAAAAGAGGAAGATTGTAATATATGAAGGTTCAAACAGTAATTGATAGAGATAGCAACTGAAAATTAAAGTCAGCCAACATATGCAGAGAGCAAGTAAAGGGCTTGTGTACATTAAGTCAGAGAAGTAATTGGATGATTATTATGTTCCACTTCTGTGAATTAGCTTAACAAATTATAATCTGCAATATCAACTTTGTGAAGTGGTCAATCAAATGAAGAAAAACAAAGTAGAAACTTCTGAAAGTTATCTTTGTTTATCTTTCAAGAGCAAAATTTTGGAGTATGTGATAAATGTGTTCATGTAGGTTGTATATCTCAAAAAACTTTAGATTCTTGGTTTGCTAAATTGAAATCTTCTTTTCCACAGGTTTGTCAGACTATACAGAATGAATTTGGAAAATCCATGGATGATCTTTTCTCAAATTTTGACAGAACTCCTTTGGCAACCGCATCAGTAAGATCCTTGAGACTATATTTTTGTGGTGGTTTGAAAATTGTAGTAATCATATTATATTCTATATAGATTGCTCAAGTTCATCGAGCAACACTGATCAATGGGCGGGAAGTGGCTGTTAAGGTTCAACATGAGGGCATAAAGACAATTATTTTGGAGGTTTGCACTTTTTGGCTCATAATATTCTAAAATGAATGGTAAGGTTGCAACCTTTTTATGTCTTTTGTTCACGCCATTGTTTTGCAGGACTTAAAGAATGCAAAATCAATTGTTGACTGGATAGCATGGGCAGAAGCACAATATGACTTTAATCCCATGATAGATGAATGGTGCAAAGAAGTTCCAAAAGAACTTGACTTCAATATTGAAGCCGGTATGCTTTGATTCTTTGGTAATATTTTTGATTGAGGAGATTTTTTTTTTCTGTTAGTGTGTATTAAATTCGATTTAAAGGTAAGTTTGGGTGACACACCATCAATATTCGAATGTAGGGTAGGGAAGTGAAATCCAATCATCTGGAGAAGGGAAATTCTGTTTCAGAATTTCAAACTGCAGATGAGCATATTTAGAAATTTCTGGAATCACAATTGGCATTGGCAGTGCAACAGAATTATTGTGATTATTAGAAGTGATATAAATGCTAGCAGAGGGTTGTGATGTGGTTGTAATATTATGAGGTAGCTATTGTGATTGTAGATACTAGATTCATTGAGGAACGCAGCAACAAAATCATGAAGGCACAATATTATAAAGGCGGTGGCTATAATGCTGGCAAAAACAGTTCTTTGGTGAAGATGTTATTGATGGAAGCCATAGTTTAGATGGTAATACAGTACTAACTGGTCTGATGACATTGGCACATTGCCGGTAGTAATTTGATGTTAACTGACGCAAGTGCATTCCATGGTGCTCATACTGTAATGGGCATATGGTGCCTTAGTGGACCGGAGGCAGCAGCTCATGGCAATGCATCAGTGGTGGGCCTGAAGGTTATAGATGAATGATTTGTAATCCTTGTAACTGTCAGCAACTTTCTTGCTTGTCCAAATCTGTGGCATTCCACTCTTTACAAGAATTTCCATATATATTGTTGAAAGGAACTTTGAATTCTTTCCTATTATAGAATTCCTGTGCATTCTAATTTATTATTGAAAACTTTAATTTATAAACTTTTTGGCATACGTCTTCTTTAGTGACATTTGCCTTTGTATTTGTAGAGAATACCAGGACCGTGTCTAGCAATCTTGGCTGCAGAAACAAAAAGGATGATAGCAAACCTTCCAATCGAGTGGATGTCTTGATTCCAGAGGTTATTCAGGTAGTTTATCCTTTTACATTGTGTTATATGCAGCTGTGGAACAGAACACATCTCTGGACAGTCTTAGAGGCCTTAACACAAATATTAAATGGCTTTATGTAAAACAACTATATAATATTCCAGGATGCATCTTTATGAGGGAAATCATATCAGCTTTAGTCACACTCTGCAAAACAATATTAAGGGATCCATAATAACATTCTGTTGGTTACAGCTTTCTAAGTAATGATTGCCTTTAAGGTAAGGCCCCAAGAACTTTAAAAATCAAATTGCAATGCCATTGTGAGGCCTTATGGAGTGGAATTCAGGAGAAGGATTTTTGAAGTACACCACGAGTGGTTCATATTTAAGGCTTTGTTATGTTAAAAG
The DNA here is from genome assembly GCA_023653625.1 of Triadica sebifera. NCBI lineage: Eukaryota > Viridiplantae > Streptophyta > Magnoliopsida > Malpighiales > Euphorbiaceae > Triadica > Triadica sebifera. The sequence continues at coordinate 28,573,167 of CM042909.1, forward strand.
AAAATTAGCTGTTCAGATTTAAGGCTTTGTCAAGTTGATGCATCATGAAGTTATACATTTTGTTAAAGACATCAGATATCAGAAACTAATGTCCAAGTAATAAATTATGCATATATTTAATCTGAAGTCGGAAATGATTTTTTTTCTCTTTATAATTACATCTGACATCAAATTTGTGTTGCACCAAAATCATATCTGACATAAAATTTGTCTCTTTATTCTAGCTAGCCAAGTAAAAAGCTGGAACTGGTCTATAACTGCTATATTTTTTCATTATACTAGTTTTTTTGTGATATTCAATGAGTCTGTTTGGTTACATTTAGCATGGGTTCAGGAAGTGCTTGCTAATAAATGTTGTTCTCCAGAGTGTATTATTTTGTTTTCTTGGATGGGATAATGTTTTATGATAACTTGTCTTAATTTGAATTATGTTGCTTCCAATGGCAGTCAAATGAAAAAGTCCTAATTTTAGATTATATGGATGGAATTCGTTTAAATGACCGTGAATCCCTTGATGCTTATGGGGTCGACAAACAACATGTTGTGGAAGAAATAACTCGTGCCTATGCCCATCAAATATATGTTGATGGATTTTTCAATGGTGACCCTCATCCTGGTACTTCTTTCACTATCTCCCTCTTATTCTTCTGAAGTTCTCTTTACATATGATTACATGCTAACGCTCTTAATTGGTGAGATATTCTACTTTTTATCTTTTTTACCTTATCAAATATGATATTTTTGTGTATTTCAGGAAATTTCCTGATAAGCAAGGAACCTCCACATTGTCCAATTTTGCTCGACTTTGGGCTTACAAAGAAAATATCGAGTTCCATGAAACAAGCAATGGCCAAAATGTTTCTTGCGTCTGTTGAGGTTTGTTTTTTCTTCTGTCTCTGATAAGGCCAATAATACATGAGAATATAGCATTAAACTCTACTTCATTAGTGACTGCCAGTGAGTTAATTGTCATGCATGGCATCTCAGTCCTGTTATCAGCTAGTTGTCATGCATGACAATTGCTTGTGTACCTGCATATCTACACCTCCTCTTGATCATTACTCTATGTCCTCTGCCTACTGTGCGTCACATTCTCCAAAAGTACTTTTAAAGCGAAAATTGGTTTTTGAAATTTATAAAAAAAAAAAAAATAGGTAGGTATGTTGTTTCAGCACCCCAAATTATTCTGTGCTTCACTATTATCATGTTAAACATGCCCAATCTGGTAATGGCAATAATTTTCAGCTTCTTCATTCTGAAAACTATTTGTCTTTTTCAATTTTCCTTTTGTTGGTTATGCTTCATAAGATAAATGTGATTCTCTATCTTATAGGGGGATCATGTGGCCCTTTTGTCTGCCTTCACTGAAATGGGGCTCAAGCTGCGCCTGGACATTCCGGACCAGGCTATGGAAGTAACAAATGTATTCTTTCGTACATCAACACCAGCAAATGAAGCTTTTGTGAGTGCACAGCCTGCTTGTCATATTTTTCTTATGAACTTCTTGAATTTCTATCATATAAACGTAATAATAATCCTGTTAGGAAAATGTGAAATCTTTGGCTGAGCAAAGATCAAAAAACATGAAGGTGATACAGGAAAAGATGAAGCTGAACCAAAAAGAAGTTAAACGCTTTAACCCAGTAAGTCCTACTATCACTTCCTTGTATCTACATATTTCATGATCAGTTTATTGACCATGTCATTCCCATCTAGTAACAAGTGTTCATTTCAGGTTGATGCATTTCCTGGGGATATTGTAATATTTTCACGGGTTCTGAATCTTCTAAGAGGTCCATACGGAAATCTCCTTCTTTCAGCTTCTTGTGCAAAGAATTGCGCTTTTCTTTTTTGTTATCTCATTCTCTAACATGAATTAGGCCTTTCATCCACAATGAATGTTCGCATAGTATATCAAGATATCATGAGACCGTTTGCAGAATATGCTCTACTAGGGTGAGTATCGCAAACAAAATGTCAATATTTGATGTTTTTTTATCTAATACTTGTCTGTTTGAATTTTAAACCCAATTTTCAGAAACATCAATAAGGGACCAGCAGTAAATGCGCAATGGATCTATAACACACAAGTTCATTCTGATGTGGAGGCAAAGTTGAGACAGCTATTGGTTGAACTGGGCAATGAAGACAAAATACTAGGAATCCAGGTCTGCACCATTATTCAATTATTTATATTAAGAAATGTAAGCTAAATGGCCTCTCTTTCATTTATGTAGCACAGATTCAAAATAATGTAATGATCCTTTATTTGGATTCTCTTCATTTCACCCTCAATTTCATTAGTTTTCTGTTTTCCCTTGCAGCTCCATTGAAATCAAGGATTTTCCAACAGAACTATGGTTGTATAGCAAAATAAATGAAAAGCATAGAACTTTTGAGTGGCAAGCCTCAATGATTTGACAGTGCCTTTTTAGATCTAAATGGTTTCCTTTCAAGATATTCAAAAGTAATGAAACTAATAATTTAAAGTTAAAAAAGCTTTAGAATACGATTTTGTACCCGAGCCAATTTAAGATGCTTGCTTAATAGAGGAAGGGTTATTATAAACTATTTTAGGTGCAAGTTATGCTACTGAAGATAGAATGAACAACTGATGATATCAGGATTTAGTAACTTACTGGTTGCCACGTCATTGCTTTGATACTGGCTGATTGCTGTAAGTGATCCTCAATAACATTCTTATTGGAGCTTAGCATATGAATGTCATGATTCAGATTTATATTCTTTCAGACATAACGCAATAGGAAGATAGATCTATGAGAATATTATGGTCATATAATTGAATGCACTGTAAAATTGCTACATGAATACAATTTCATCTTTTAATATTCAAAGGATATACAGCCGCAGGAAACAAGTATTTAGACAAGCTGCTTTTTCTCTAATATTTGAGAGCTTTTTACCTTCAATTGTTTGGTTTATTCTTTGCATTTATTGAGACCTAATTAATTATTGATAGGGTAAGAGTCAGAGAGTTCCTGATTCATGATGAATTGACTAGATCAAGATGAGAACTGGCTTAAATTTGCAATTTTTTTTTGTTTGATAATTTTCCAATAATTATGTAACAAGGTATGTGCCTACAAAGATGGAGAGGTTATCATTGATACTGCTGCAGGAGTTCTTGGTAGATATGATACTCGGCCAGTTCAGCCTGATAGCCTTTTCCCTGTTTTTTCTGTTACGAAGGGAATCACAGCAGGAATGTTGCATTGGCTCGTCGACCATGGGTATGTAAGAGTATTTTATGAATACAGATGCATTTCATATTTTAATTATTTCCCTAACAGAGAAAGATATGTAGAAGTGTATTACTTTTTGGTCTTATAATGATCTGACCAGTAAAATTTATAACGAACTCATCACTCTCTAGTTTAATATCACTAAGCTCCTGCCATGTGATGTTCAGTTAGTCTGTGTGTCTGACAAAACAATTACACGAAACATCTGTATTTATCACTGGAAAAAATACTGCTAAGCATTCCAAGTTCGTGTTAAGACTTTAGGATAAAGCAATTGGACTGTTTTGCTTTTTGAGTCAGATGAATTATCACAATTTCTCTTTTTCAATGTATGATATTCCTTCTATTTGACTTTTGAGACCCCTAAGAGTGAAGCTATTACGTCCACTCTAAAGTCATTGATAAATCGTGCATGAGCATCAAATTCATTATATGATATGATTTTTTAAGATATGAAATTCTGTTCCACGTAATAATTAGATATTTCACCATACAATATGAGATTGAATCATTGTACCGAGGAGATATGATTTAAACATACTATATCAGATGTTAGACTAAAAGTTCTGCAAATTATATAGGAATTTGTCATGTAGAGGTCTTAAAAGTTCTTGAACTGAAAATAGCCTGTAGTTTCTTTACAAATTACAGCATGTCGTCTTGCAGAAAACTCAAGATCGATGAAAATGTTGCTAATATTTGGCAAGAATTTGGAAAAAATGGAAAAGATCTCATAAAGGTATCAAATTCTGTCCTACTACTACTGAGCTTGTAAAATTACCATCTAATTTTTTCAATATGTTCTATTTCGCTAATTTCTTATAACCTGTTTAGGTCTATCATGTGCTTAACCATACATCTGGTTTGCACAATGCCTTGGCCAACCTTAGAGGAGAAAATCATTTGCTAATCTGTGACTGGGATGAATGTCTAAATCAGATTTGTATGTCAGCACCTGAGACAGAGCCTGGCCAGGAGCAATTGTATCACTATCTGTCTTTCGGTTGGCTATGTGGTGGAATAATTGAGGTATTAAGTCATGCTTAAGTATTGGAATATTTGGATTTTTGAGGTCAAATGCAAATGCGTTTCTCTAAACTGCTACAGGATTTCATCTCTATTCTTTCTAATTACCAATTAAAACCTTAGCTTTATTTTACCAATCAATGTTTCCATAAGTCCACAGGTTAGCAGCAATTCTTCCCTGATAAAATGCTTGAAGAAGAAAGATCTTTCCTGGATACATAATATAAAATTGGACGGAAATAACTCGACTTATCGAATACTGATAATGGCTATTTCACCGGTGGTGCCCTTCATGGGTATACCTACTATGATCAAATTTTTGACTTTTATTTCTTCCTCTGGTTGGAATGAATGAATTGCAAATGACTTGGTGATTCTTTTTAAAGGAGTATTACTTAGTCCTTGTTCTAATAGTGTGCTTATATGAAACAGCATGCCTCTGGTAAGAAATTTCAGGAGATCCTTGAAGAGGCAATCATTGAGCCCCTCAAAATTGAAGGCGAGCTCTACATTGGAATCCCTCCAGGTATTTGTCAACCATCATGGCATTACTTTCTTTGCTATTCAGTTTTAAATGCTACTCAAGCTTGTGGCACAAATTTTTTATTTACTTATCTATGATTCAATAAATAAAACTAAATACTCCTGCTCTTGTCGATTTTTAACTTTGACTTGCTTCAATAATTGGCACTACAATGCCTCTCATTGTTCTCCTCTAGGTGTGGAATCTCGACTAGCAACTCTGACAGTAGATATGAATGACCTGAGCAATCACTTTCAGTTGGGCAATCATTCTGACCAGCCATCTACCTTCCAGCCAAGCGACATTGCTCAACTAGTAACTAAGTTACCTGCTTTATTTAACATGCTGAATGTCCGCCGTTCAATCATTCCTGCTGCTAACGGACATTGCTCGGCCCGTGCTCTTGCACGCTATTATGCAACCCTGGTTGATGGAGGATTGGTGCCACCGCCACATTCATCTGTGTCTGAGCCACCCCTTGGTAGCCACCCCCACATTCCTAAATTTCCTTCTGAGAGGACCTCTAAGAAGCGCAAAGGTAAAAGTAATGAGGTGGATGCTGCTTCAAAGAACATACCCAATGATGATGATAACCTGAGGAATTATGGTAAAGATTATAAAGATGGTGATAAGGGCATAAAGAGTAGCGGTGATGGTTATACCAGGCTTGCTACTGATGGTGGTTGTGGCCCTGGTACACCTGACATCTTTGCAAGTGGTGATGGCACGCAGAAAAATAACATTACCAGGATTTACAGTGACCCCAGAATTCATGAAGCTTTTCTGGGCGTGGGTGAGTATGAGAATTTTGTGATCCAAAATGGAAAATTTGGGCTAGGATTCAGGAGGATTAGTTCAAATGGATCCTTCACTGGGTTTGGGCACTCAGGTATGGGTGGATCCACAGGTTTTTGTGATATTAAAAACAGGTTTGCCATTGCAGTAACAGTGAACAAAATGTCATTTGGGTATGCAACCAGAAAAATCATGCAGTTGATTTGTTCTGAGTTAAATGTCCCATTACCGGAGGACTACTCCAATTCTGGAGGAGGACCTGACCCACAATTAAATATAGCAAGAATGATGATTAATTGAATATGGGAATGACTCCTCTCCATTAATTGTAATAGATACATCTGAATACAAGTTGAAAGATGTTGCAATGAATGTAAATATTTGTTGTAGCATTTAACTCGTAATACATTTAAGTTATACGACACGATGGAACACATAAGCAAATAATCAAGTTGATGCATTTTGTGTCTGCGTTGTTATCTTTGATTAGCATGTGTACACACTGGGTTTGGGGAAGAAAATGGCAGACTTCTTATCTGGAAGGAGATGCAACTGTTTAATGTTAACAAAGAAATATTCACGGAGAATTGCGGAGCATCAATAGAATATTCCAGCAAGCAAAGCAAATGGTGCACAGCGATCACTAACTCCTATGTGTAATATATTTATAAATACAATGTAGTGGATGAAAGAAGCCTCCAATTACTGAAGAAAAAAATTAAAAAAATTTAGAGGATGCACGTGATAAGGGCAGTAACGCATGCAGGAGGAGGAGGAGGAGGAGGAAAACATTATTGAAACAGAGAATCAAGACCATAATTTTACTGGTACAACTAAGAAACGCAGTTTCTTTTGGCTCAAAGGTTACAACTATCCCAAATTTTAATGATTTTAAAATCAGACATTAGAATTGTTATATATGTGTTCGAAATATGCATAAATTGAAAGTAAAAGTAACATTCAAGAATATAGATACATATAGATACATATACAACAAAAGATATTGATATAAAGTCATATAATATGTGTTTAAAAGTAAAGCTCAAAAGTTTTTAAATAAAATATATTTCAGAAAAATAGTTTTTTAATAAAGTACTCTATTTTCATTAAAAAAATAAAATAACAACTATTTTTTCTAAAATAAATTGTCTTTATTGGTTAGTTTTCTATCTCAAAACTATAAATATTTGTTAAAAAAATATTTCAAATGTTGGAAAATAAAATATTTCATAAGAGAAAAAAAATCATATACTCTCCTTAAATTATTTTCCTTCTATTTGATATTCATTCTTAGATATTCTTTATTTTGACTCTAATTTTTCAATTGTATAATTTATATATGAGTTTATGAGTGATTTATTTTTAGGTTAATTTCTAAGTTAAGCTTGAAAACTTGATTAATAAGTTGGCTAGCACATTTGGAATAAAAGCTAATCAAATGTTTTCAAAGTTTATATGTAAAAATTTGGGTTCGGGCTTAGGAGAGTTAACTCTGTATTTGGTTTGATTACTAATTTTGAAAAGAATCATTATTGGAGGAAAAAATTATTAAAATTGTGTCTTGAAGAGTAGATATAGGCAAATGACCGAACTACTATAAATTCAAGAGTATCAATCTATTATCCTTTTTTTATTTTCATTTTCAATATTGTGATTTGTTGGAAAAAACTTAGATTTGATTTTTATATTAAAAGGTATTTAGCAAAAATTTATTTATATTTAAATTTGTTTGATGTTTTTGTAGTAAATAAAAGAAGTAATTTACTTGATAAAAACTGATTTTAGAAGTTGGAAAACATATCTAGTCACAAATTTTGATTTTGTAAAAAAAAATCAAATTATTTTTATAAATATTTTTTGTCCAGTATTATAATATTGTTAACATACTTAAAAACCAGTTATTTTACAAATGTCATAAATTCTTAAAAACTTATTTCATCCCATCTTTTAAGCTATTTTGGGAACTACAGTTTCTACCGTATCATTTGCTCTCTCTTAAACAATAGGGAATTAATTAATTTGCCAATTCAAAATTTATTTTATTAGTTTATTGATGACTGTACAAAAGCAATGCTCCTCTAGGCTTCAAGGAAGGTTCATCTGTGAGACCAGACAGTAAATAACTAGTTTAATAATTATGTTCCCCTAATGTGATCTGATCGTTAGGAGTTAGATTTTCATGTCTCATCTTAATCATATTGCACAACACAATCTATGACTTGAAATTCAGATAAATCATTTTGCAATTTTCTAATTAGTTTGCGTTCATAATTTGATAAAAACAGCATACCAAACCTCTACTCTTGATTGACATCTTAATTCTGCTATTCTATTTACATAAATCTCTAAAATACACTTGTATATAATAACAAGTGATATTAGTTCAATACTTTTATTTCATTGACAAGTAATTAACATCACCACAGCGTATTAATTTTTTTTTTTTTTTTAAAAAGTGATACCCTCTTGAATTTCATCTTTATCTCATGAATAAATTAATATTTAGTTAAATCGAATGGTTGATGCACTACATATTTTTATTTTAAGTTACAAAATAGTAACTAATTTTGTTTTATTATATAAATACAAAATGACTTTTGAAATTAAAAAACTTCTAGAATTTAAGGACTTAGTTCTGTGAAAAATATAAAGTAGAAGACTTTCATGAAGTATGAAATTTAAAAAAGAAAAATATATTAATACTTACATGAGGCCATTATGGTGAGTCTGTATATAAGCGTTCAATTAATTCTTGGTTTATTTCAAGTATTATTATCCTCTCTTACCTGAAAACACAAAATTCCTGTTTTCTTTTATGATATTTAAAAAAGAAATTAAGTACTGTTGCTCTCATGCAATGAACCAATTTAAATAAAAATATGCCAGCTTTTGCAATGTAATAAAAGAAAATAATTAGATCAGATCAACTGGAAGCAAAATATACAAATTAATTAACAATAATTAAAAACACCAAGGTGTTTTTCAATGGCGAAGCAGTATATAAAGATGATAAGCACGAAAAAAAGACGAAATGAGAGGTTGAGTGAATTGATAGATATAATTAAAAACATAATATAAAATAACGATGGGACTAACAGGAGTATGGTTAAGAATGATGAGATAGCTAGTGCAAGCACTGCAAGTTGCAGGAAAAAGTTCCCAAATCCAAATTGCAACCCCCAAAGTTCACCTCAAGTTGATGAGTTGATGATCAGAGTTTTAACTGCTGTGTTTGGGATGGAAAACAATGGCAAGATAAAGAAAGAGAAAGCAAAGCAAGTGGTGGAGAAGCTTGGTTTGATATACACCCAAGAAGAAGAAGAAGAAGAAAATAGATGCTGCAGTGATGAAGTGGCAGTGGAGGAGGTGATAAATGGATTGGAACAACTACAGGGCTCCAACAGGCAGCACTTGTTTCATGAGGCCTTCAAAATATTTGATATAGATGGCAATGGATTCATTGAAGCCATTGAGCTCAAAAGAGTGCTTCTATGTTTAGGTCTTGACAAGGGTTGGGACATGGCTGATATTGAGAAGATGTTGAAGGTTGTTGATCTCAACTTGGATGGAAAGGTTGATTTTATTGAGTTTGAGTCACTGATGATGATGACCTGATTAATTAATTGGACATTAATTATTATATTTTCCATATTAATTTGTCCCAACTAAAACGCTTATTATTATTATTATTATTATTATTATTATTATTATTATTATTATTATTATTGCACATCATTATACTAATGTCAATTATTATTATTGATATGTATGAAAATATAAGTAAGCTTATTTTTTAGAAAAAGATGGAATATACCTCTTCTAACTGTACATTGACATCTTTGGAAATCTCAATTATTTAGGTACAAAATAAAAATAAAAATAAAAACATTAATAGCTAGCAGATTATGCATATATATATATATATATATATATAATCATGAACAGTAGAGATGATATAAAGATAATGAAGAAAACATAGAAGGAATATTGGAAAAGTTAGTGCCAAAGATCAGTGACACAGCTAACAGAATCGCTAGTGATGACAGTATTGCTGAGATTGGGATTTGCAAGACCAAAAGAGGCATCGTCACCATTAATGGTGATGGTGGGGGAAACATTTGCAACTCTGCGTAGATTTTGATTATTCAGTGGTTGAGGTGAAGTTAGATGATTTTGAAGTAGTTGATTCAGACTACATGTTAAGGAACCTCGAGTAACCATATCTTCAGCCAACTTCACCTAAAAAAAACATTACCAAATAATATAAAACAATAAAAAAATTTCATTAATTAAGTTGAATGATGCATGAGCTTATAATTAAATAACCTTAGCTCTCAGAGCTTCCACGTCTGAGTTAAGCACTCGATTGTTAGTATCAGCATCGCGATATTGTTGAAATGCATCTGAAAGCTGCTTGAACAGTGATGCATTTTCACCTACCAGCTGTTCTACCTGAATTATATTTATATATAGTAATAGTTCCCACAATCAAATTAAAATTTTAGGACAAGATTAATTAATTGCTTGCTTAATCAAATTAGGAAATCAATAATTATATCAGATTAAGAATAAATATAACAAACGCACCTGGGATTCAAGATCTTGCAAATGGGCTTGTTTCCTTTTTCTTGATCGCCTAGCAGACTCCCGGTTGGATACCATCCTAAAGGTTATATATTACAATTATTTTGGAGCAGAATATGGATTAGATTGGTCAAAATCTATTAAAAATCATATACGTAGTAGATAAATTAACCTTCTAATGCGTCTCAAGTCGATAGGATTGGTGCTCTGTTCACAGGGGCCAGCTTCAATCTCCACATCTTCATCATCCGATTGGTCACTTGTTACTCTTGTTTCATTATCTTTGCCTTGTGTTTTGTTATTGCTGGATATTGGACTGCCAACTGTTCCATTTTTATTATTATTTTTTTCACACTTTAATTAGTTGATGAAATCTCATGCTAATTAAAGTTGATATCGTAAGATATATTATGATCATACCGCAAATTGAGGACTGAGCATCAACTGCTGCTGATACCTTTGGGGTCATATTTTGAGACCATAATAAGGATTCTGAAATTCCATTATTCATGTCCTGTATTTGCACAACCCACAATTCTTAAGTAATTACACTAATTCTTTTCTATTTGTAATCACCAAGTACATATGAAATTGGGCAATTCCCATCTTTTCACATTTGCATATATAGTTTAATTTTCTCCCATGAAATATTTATGTGCACAATACTTTCTTTTTTAAAAAAAAAAAATCGGATTCAATCATATGTATTTACCAATTACTCGATCATATCATATTATATATAATGTAAAAGAAAGTACCTTATTACTTTGCATATATTACAAAATACGAATAATTTGTCTATAAATAACTCGGTTATAAATGAATGGGTAGTTTAGTAAAAAAAAGGAAGAAAAATCTGTTTCGTATCATTTTCTTATATGTTTATGATAAATCAATTAGTGTGTATGTCCATCTCAAGCTCAACATATTTGTCAGGCTTCATTTGGCCCAAAGTTTAAATGGAGTCGCTTTCTTATTTTTATTTGTCTTTTAGGCATTATCTTCCGGCCACCATTGTTATTAACAATTATATTAATTTTATGTAATTGATATTTCTATAATTTTATTTTTGTCTTATACAAAATATTTCATTGATGCATTTTTTTATTTATAATTTAAAACTAAAAATCCATTAATAGTTTAATTTAATTTCAAGCTTCATGCCGTTGATAATCCAATATATCACTAATTCATCATTACGTACCAATTATCATATGTTTCTCTATCTATCTAATTGATTAACTATCAAATATCAATCACATACTTCTCCCTACGTGAAAGATTGATGATACGTTATTTCGGAAGATTTCTCAATCCATTTTTGCGGATTAATATACCTATATTGGGTTATATATAAAAATTTGAAAAAAAAAAAGCAAAAATTATGCTATTTATGACTGAGTCATATATATATACAAGAAGAAACGGAAGTGGAAAAATTAGAACACCTTCATCATATATAACACAATATATATAGTCTAATAAACAAAAACATGTAACAAGGCGCAGCTGCAAATTAAAAGTGAGAGGGAGAGAGATGAGCTAACCCAAACGACGTCGCCGAAGAAGGAGCCAAGGTCTGAACAAAAACTATTGTCCCTATGAAAATCTTTCATCTTATCAGCATCGGTGAAACTCAGACTTGTCTTCTTTATGACTTCTTCAAGGGCCAGTTCTGACTCGCTTCGCTTCATATTCTCATTACCTGCTTTCCGCTTCATTGAATACTTCTCCTTGTTTTTCAACTACTGATAACTATAATTAAGAGAAAGAGAGAGATCGAGAGAATTAAGAGAGGGAGGGGGAAGGCAATTGAATTTCCTTTGTATTCATATATAGAAAAGGGAGAGCAAAAAGCAGCTTAAATTAATCTACGTCTCTCTCTCTCTCTCTCCAGAAATTAAGCGACAGCCAAATCAATTAAAGTTTGACCCTTTTCAGATTATGCAAATAACCTTGGTATTAACATAAAATTGCATGCATACCTTAGGCTCAGCTTAATAAATGTACATTTTGGTAAATAATGAGAGAGGGCAGGGTTATCATGGAGACCACAACAACCACAAGACAAAAAACTAAAAGAGCTTTGATTTAGACTGCCACCGACCTTCGTGAAAAGTTGCAGTTGCTGATTAGATGCCTCCACTTTCTTTCCCAACTCATCAGATTTTATAAACTACTTTGCATCACTTTAGAGTCTTAGACTGCCCTATACCTAACTTTTATACACTCAATTTCCCACTAAATCCCTCCCTCGTTGCACCCCCACAAATCTAAAATAACAATTCAATTATTATCTACTTTTCTTCTTCTAACTTTTCTTCAACCGGTCTATTACCTGGGCTTTGCTTCCTTGTTAAGGAGCCGAGGAACCCCATCAAAAAGACCAAAAAAATAGAAAAATACACATAAACAATTTGCGGTTACTTGTACGCCGCTGGATGTGCCCACTCATCAACCTTAGCCCCTTCCAAACCAACGAGTATCCAACTAGCCATGCACACATCATTTTGATAGAGAAGTCTATTCCCTATCTAGAAGCAGCATAGGCCGAATTTTTTTGGGATTCTTATAAGCCTCTAAAAATTATCACATGCTGATTTGATACAAGGATTTTTATGACAAATAGAAATTAACATGTCCAAGAAATCATAGAAAAACAACTTGATTTGATTTAAGACTTCCAAATGCATAAGTTCAATTTTTACTAAGGCAGGAAATACATAGCTAATAAGGAGAACCGCCCATGAATGCGCCATAAAGTAACAATAAAATCCAAAAAGCAATATAATTTTCAGGCCATTATCTTGGCAGACCTCGCAAAGAGGCTATCAACGACCTTGCCCATGTTGGAAATGGTTTCTAGAGTTGCAGGATAGATTGCATCTGTCTTCTGATCATCAAATATAATGAGGTACCCAGCACCTTGATCCAATGTGCCAGCAAACTTCTTGTCCAGAATCATCTGTGACAGCTTCTTCTCCACATGATCAACTGGTAATTCGATCAGTTCAGCAATATGGGCAATCTCAACCCTTGAGAATGGCTCAATCAATCTGCATAAATTCTGTTCCAGAAGTGTGTCATATAGGGATGATAGATGCCTGTGAACTATTGGATCTTCCTCCAGCTGGGCTTTATAATTACGCAGGGCATTCTCAAATGACTTCAAGGATCGCTTGGAATGAGCATCAGCAACAGCTTTCATTGCATCCAATTCTGACCCCAAATGTTGAAGGCCTACCTTTGAAGAAATTATCCCTCCCACATCATCAGCTTGGCTCACCATGATCTTGCACAGCAGCATGTATTTAAGACTGAAAACCGCCCTAGGGTCTTCAAGTGCATTGAATGATTCGAATGCTTCAAAGAAATAGCTGTAAGCAGTCTTATAATCCTTCTCTTCAGCATGAAGAATCCCACTCTGCAAATCAATCGTGCCTTGTTGAGCTGGGGGTACATATATAGCATTTGCAGCTGTCCTTGCAGCTGTCAGAGCTGCTTTCGCCTTTGGAAGATTTCTCAAGGAAAAATGCAGCTTACTCTCTAGTAAGTCTATGTCTACAAGCAGTAGTTTGTCATCCAATCTCCTCACCTCTTTCACCAAATTGGTAAGAAGGGACAAAGCTTCTGAATACTCCTTATTTTCCATCAAAAGGGCTGCAAGCCTTGCCTCAACTCGCTGCCTAAGGAATGTACGCTTTTCTTCACGAGTCCATTGTACCATTTCCTTGCACAGAGCTATCTGGAGATCAGACGTTAAAGGAATTTTGGCAACAGAATCAATTATTCCCCTGACAATTTTGGCAGTTTTTGCCTTGGGAATCAAGGCAAAGAATGGTCTCAGCTGAGTAAGAAGCCCACGAAGATCCTCAGCCCTGTTCTCTTGCCTAAGAAGGTCAGAGAGGTTTGTGATAGCCTGTTCTTTTATCCTCAGCGCTTCTGCAGAAGAAGAAGGATTTTCAAGTATACGGTAAAGAATGGAAATGGCCTCGGATGGATCTTTAGCTTCTAAAGCTAGGGCAATGAAATCTGTTGTTGCAGGAAGATATGAAGACATGGCTAGAGCTGGAAAAATTGAAGTCCTGCAAGATAAAGATTCCCAGATTGTGTAATCTGAAAAAACTAACAGATCCATCTGAATTTAAATGAGTGAGGTGAAAAACTACCCAGTTCTATTGATTTCTACAATATCTGTATAAACATAAATATTGGATATTCTAACTCAGAAGCCCTCCGTTCAAAACACATTAGCAGGGGTTCATAGGAATCATGGGATAGAAGAGGGTTATTATCATTTGATTAAGTGGCTTAAGGCCCAACTGATCTCCCAATGGTAGGGTATTTTACTTAAAAAGGCTCCAATATTACGCACAATAACAGCATTCTTGCTCAATTCAATGTGCATCAAGGAAAAATATTTTTCATTAAATAATGAAAAGCTTCCCAATATAGCATTACAGGAATGAAGGATGTATAACTGACTCCGATTAATTAAGTGCAATCGAAAACCAATTTAATGGAGAAAGTCAACAATAGATCCTACAGAACCCAGTAAAGAAACAGCATGGCATGTAAATTGAGTTGAGAAAATTAGAGTCATAATCTACAGCAAACATTTAAATCGATTAAAAAAGCTAGTCCCCAATAAGTTTTTCAGATACCAAAAGTCAACCAGAAGAGCAGATGGGGGGCATAGTCTGCCTCACGGTATCCTAGAGATGTATTTTCCTCCCTTAACACTAAGGGCATAACATACATCAACAGGTCTGCTTGCTTACAAGAAATATTGGCTTATAGACAGCATAAAACTTAACATATTAAAAACTTGGCCTACTCACAAATGGATTTTTCCATGGGTAAATTTGCAAGAAATGCAAGGACTGAAGCTCCAATTGCTGGGCTGTTCTAGTATGAAAGCTATGGGAAAGAATATATCATTTGTATCCCCACTTTATGAATGCACAAAATCCCATAAATGAAGTTGAAAACGGAATATACATGTGAACAGAAAACAAAGTTAAATCAACCTTATTTTCTGGAAATGCAATGAGTGTCAAAGATTTTCCTGTTAATTGAATATAAAAAAGAGCAGTATCTAGTGCTACAGATCAGAATTTATCCTTCAAGAATCCAGCATGTTAACCACAGACTAAGATCAGAATACAACACTGTCAAATTAAAATACTAGGAATTGAAGAAGTAAGGTGCCTCAATAAGACACCTGCTTAGTGTGATAGAACAAAAAATGAAATTTAGCCAAAATTCAGAACAAGATCAACTCCTCTACGTATTTTATGGGCACGTGTCCTCACTTCACCATTTTATGACCGCAAAAACCATCATCAAGCTCAGGTTCTTAGTACAACCAAAGATCAGGTAAGTGAGTGTTGCTACATCCATGTAATATATATTATCTAGCAAAGTATTCTACAGTTGAAGACATGGCCTCAAAGTAACAACATCGAGGATAGTTAATTATGCAGTTAAAAACCGGATTAAGATACAAAAGTATTAATGAAGAGAATAAAGTTTTCTTCTCATGCTTTCCATCATTAACGCTACGATTATTTCATAATTTACAGTTCGCTCAATGCTTTGTTTAAAATTGGAAAAAAGAAAAATCTGATTTCAATATCCAACGCTATTTAGCAGAATAAATGGTCTGAAAAATTACAAAAAAGAGTAGAAATAATCAAAATGCAAATGGTAAAATTTTGTACAAAGAAGGCAAGTGAAATTGAGAGACGAAACGAAGATAGACCATAACAAACCCTAAATCATAAATCAAATGCCGAAATCAGTATATAACAGTGAAAAGAAAAAACTCCGAAGGGAAGAAACAAGAAATGAGTTAAAAATAAAGGAAAACCATGGATCTGCTCAGTGGTGAATACTTGCCTTGAACAATAAGCCAGAGAGCTCGTTCCAACTTACGAATCCAAAGAGTAAAAAAAATCTTGCCGTCCTCTCTCCTCTTCTCGCTGATCTTCTTCTGTCTATAAATTTAATCCTCCGTTGTGGAGCTGAAAACAGAGATTCTTTAGCCCGTCTTTCTAAGCCACGGGCTGATGATCGTTCATATGATGAAATGGGCCCTGATGGAATGCTAAACTTTCTAAGGTGTGGCCCAATTGTATGCATTCTTATCATCTGTAAAACTCGTTTCTTCCTCAGAAAATAAAGAAATAAAAGTTAAAAACACTCTTTTTTTTGTGGGCCTGACGAGAATAAGAATTAATATAGAAAAGAAAAATAAGAAATTTTAGGTGTGGGTGGAAGCTAATTATTATGTACTAAGGTTGAGATTTTTTTTTTTAAATTACTATTTCTATGACAATTTCAATTAAAAACTATAAATTTTCATTTTATTATATAAAGTCACGTGAACAATAAAAACAATATCTATGTCACGCTAAATTTAAATGATATTTTACTTTTTAGTGCATATATAAAATTTTATTCAATTATAAATTTAAAAAATTAAAACTCTTAAAGAGTTTTTATAGCTTGAAAATTTTATTTAAGCAATTTATTATTATTATTAAGAATGAATTCCTTTGATCTTCAATTACAATTTTAGAAACATAATGTTTATCGCAGGTTACAAACTTCAAAGGAATGGGACCATTTTCTGTTGGTATATTTGAAAGGGTTGGATTGGTTGACATCAAATACTGTGCTTTTCAGCCTAAGGATTCAAGAAAGCCCAATTTCTCGTCCGCCTCACCATTGCTTATGTTAAGTAACCAATAGAGCTGCTGATTCTAGATAACTAGATTGGTTCAACATGGGAATTGTCCGGATGATTCTCCCTCCTCCAGTGTTGGAGGATGTTTTGTGTATAAAGAGTTTTTTTTTTTTTTTGGGTTATCTATTGGAATCTTTCACTTTCAGAAAATAATTAATAAACTGAACCATTTATTTATTTATTTATTTATTTTAACACTATATTTGACTTTATTATATAAAATATAGATGTTCAACTTTATATTAAATAAGATTTTCAGGGTTCCTTAATTTCATTTTGATGCATTGAAGCAGTAAATTAATTAATGATATTAATTACCAGAAGAAGTGCGACGAGTAGTGGAGAAAGCACGTTAACAAATTGAGAGCGCGCGGTAGAGACAAAAAATGGATAAAGTTGATTCATATTCAGCCTTGAACACAAACTTATAAAATATGAACCCCAGCCTTGAACACAAACTTATAAAATATGAACCCCAACATATATATATATATATATATTTGGTGAAATGATCTTACAAACTCTTATCTTTTTTTTTTTCAGAAGAAAAAAAAATTAGAAAAATTAATCAAGCCCCTATATATGGAGCTGATTGACGAGCATATCGGTGTTTCCCTTAGCATTATTATTGGAAACAACAAAGTCAAGGTTGTAAAGGACAGGAACCATAGTAAGAGAACACAAGAAAACAAGGATAGGACCAAAAATCCAAAGCAGAAGAGGAGTGGCTGCATAGAAGAGCCTATTCCCCACTGTGTTTAGAATAAAACCTTTCTCCAAAAGCTCACTCACATATTCGGGGGTGACTAGAGGCGTAGCATCCTGTGGTATGTTAATGAGTAAGTTCACCTGATTCACAAACCTTATCGATAGCGAGTGGCAAAAGAACGAGAACAGGAATAGGCTTAACAAGGTCACATATTTGAGTGCCACCATAAATTCACCGTGAGCCCCGTACACGACATCGTTTAATGGCTTCTTCACGCTGTATGTACTGCTTATTATAGCTGCCAGCCCAGCACACAGTAGGATTGAAGTTGTGGCCATCAATGTTGATCCCATTATCAAATTTCTTAGAGTTTGAACCGCCAATATGTTCTTCTTCTCATTGTCCTGCATGCATCCGCACCATGCCAACACGTTTATTCATTAATTTGCTTTCAATTTTCTAGCATTTACCAATTACATACGTCTTTAATTTTATCACAACTGTATATATAGAGTATGCCGTTATAATCACATGCCTTGAAATTGAATGCCCCTTTTTATATAATATATCCCATTTTAATTAATTTTTCTTGTCATATACGACATATTTAATATTTAATTAACACAGCCATCAACATTTGATCCATATAATTAAATAATTAGATGTTAAAACGACCAAAGCCAACAAGGGCATCATTAACTGATAGGGCAACCATCAAGGCAAATGATTGCAAGAGTAGTGAGTAAAAAAAACATGATGTTTATATGGGGCCATATCATAAAACATTTGCATAAAGGTGTAAATCATTCATCATCTTTCTTTCTTTCTTTTTGGTATGTACATATATTTAAAAAAAAAAAAAAAAAAAAGAGGAGGAGTGCAGGAATAATGGTATGAATGTTCCCCTTTACTCGTATATTGAATATGATGGATATTTGATAAGGATTTTTTTTGGGTACAAAACTATAATTTTCTTCAGTTTATATATCAATGAGTTGAAACTAATCATATTTGTATCAGATAGAACTCTAAATGGCAACATAATATTTGCTTAAAGGATTTAAGATAACTGCATATACTAATTAACCTGAAAAAGTTTTATATTAACACATCCACAATATAAAATTAATTAAGATATTCTCATCTCCTTTTTTTTTAAATGCCAGTTATATCCCACATAATCATCCTTAATTATGCAGAATGTGTAAATAAAAACAAATTTTATATATAATCAGAAAAGAATCTTTTAAAAACAAAAATTATAAACAGGCATGAGAAGTTCCTCCAACAAGTAATTATGCAGAATGTGGAAGCATCAAGCATGCGAGTATTTTTAGCCTAGCTAATACAGAAAAAACAGTGTACATAATGATTAAGAAAAAAGAAGATTGAACTGTAGGCTACTGATGAGATGGAAGTGGTGTTATAATGAATATGTATAGAAAGAAAAAGTAGTAATGAATATATATGTACATATATACCTTGATGATGGAAGAAACCCAGAAACGCCGAGCGGTGGAGTTGGTACCAATGATGGTGGAGAGGGGCTGAGTACGAACTTTATGCCATAACCAAGCATGATACGACATGATTATGAAAAACCCTAATGGTACTAATATCGCATCCAGATAACATTTCCTCCACTCCATCTCCTTTTCTTTCTTTCTTTCTTCCTTCCTTCCTTCCTTTGTAAATTTTAATTTTGAAGCATAATTAATTAGCTGCTTCTGGTTTTTAATCTCTTACGCGTCTTGCGAATGGCTGCTATGCTACTATTATTTATAGTGGAGAGAAAGGAATGTATGTGGACTTGTTCAACTCACTTATTCAATGTGCTCCATTATCTACAAATTAAAAGGACTACCCCCTCCCTTTTTTCTTTATTATTTTAAATTATTGCATTTGCAACTAATGGGATCCCTACCTTTTTTTTTTAATTATCCATTACGATGATATAATTTGTCTCATTTCTCACTTCGCACTCTCTGTATAACCTATAAAATTATGTGTCAATCCTGATTTGTTCTTACATAATTTATACAAAATGGTATTAAAATTTTCTTTTCTGTAAACAAAATATATTGATTCCTTGATTGAACAATGTTGTTTGAACGAATTAACACATACATCATAAGAAATTTACAAATGTGAATAGAAAAAATGCAAATTAAAAAAAATAACATATATATATTAAAAAATAAAATAAACCACAAAAAGTGAATTAATTAGATAAAAAGATAGAGAAAAATATAATTTTTTTTACATGTACGTCGTGAAAGTTATGACAAAAGGAGTTGAAATCATGCTTTTTCCGTGGAAATTAATTTACGCTATACATGCAACTAATTAAAATTTTATGAAAACACAAACATATATATATATATATATATATATATATACATAGTTGATTCCCCAGAGCTAATAGGAAGAAGTCAAAATGTCTACAATTATGATTAAATTGGTAATCAAAATTAAAAGATATATTGTCAATAATTGACTGTGTTTATTAAAAAGAAAAGGATTAAGGGGAGTTAATAATAATAATAATAAAGGAAATTAAACAGAGAATGGCAGAAATGAAAATGGAGAGAAATGGAAGGGGTAGATTGTGGGGGGGGGGGGTGGGGGGAGAAGAAATAATAGATTTAATTAGGTAAAAGCAAGGAAGAAAGAAAGAGTGATAATGTGATTATGCATCTCTACGTGTAATATAATTAAAATCAAAAACTCTATAGAATCTCTACGTATAATATAATTAGTTAATATCAACATTAATTATGCATCTACATATAGAAATTAATATACCGATTGTTTTTAGCATTAATTAATTCAATTGGCTGGCCTAATAATATACTACTGGAATCTTATTCAGTATCCACTACTACCTACTTCTAACCCAAATAAACGAATATACCAGGTATCTACTCTCTATCAATCCATCTTTTTATTTTTATATTCTTTCATTCTGTTTCTTTAATTATTCTTTTTATTCCATCATTCATATACTTTTCCTTGTTTTTTTTTTTCAATGCTCATGTTCAGTTCTAATTTTTACTCCAAACAAAACTTAGAGTTGGATGGGTTTTTCCTAACTTCCTTAATTACCTCTATTAAAAATCGGAAGATATAACATTTTGACATCATCATTATTATTATTATTATTATTATTATTATTATTATTATTATTATTATTATTATTATTATTATTATTATTATTATTATATAAAAGCTTTTTTGTGCTTGCGTACACAAAGCTGTTACCTTTCTTGTAGTGGATTTGCTTTTGGTACTTTTGGCAATGGCTTATTAATGTCTAAGACATTTTTGCAGACAGAAATTTTAAAGTCTGATCTCTGATGTACCAATTAAGGTTAAGATTCATTTTCACTAACATTCAAAATTAGGAAACTAAAATAAATCAATTTTTGTTTATAGTTAATTAGTTTGTATTATTAATAGGGAGATGCATTAATATTAATTTTTAAACTAACAAGATGAAAAATAAATATAACAGCGCATGCACAAGCTATTTAGTTCGTGAAACTTTAATATTGATCTTGCTGCATTTGTCCCTGTTTTGTTTTTTGAGGTGTCACTCTGTATGTAGATTTCTCATGTATATATTTCTAATTCTGCAGATAAACCTTCATGCTCCTGCAGCTTCTTTAATGAAAATTTCCCCCATGCATCTGCGCCTATGGCTTATCAATTAAAGACAAAAAAAAAAGTATCTTTTCCATTTAATTGGTGGAATAAAATTTCGATATACATTTATGTTTCATCTACAAACCTGAACAATCAAATGCAGACTAAGACACTGTTTGTTAACACCAAACTAGATTATAATAAAATTTGATCATAAAAATAATATAATTTGACTAATAATTTGTGTTTGGTAAAATAATTTATTTATAAAAAAAATTAGATTATAATCTCAAAAATAAAAAAAAATAGTAAAACTAGTTTTTATATAAGTTACTAGATTATTTATTTTTCTTTCTTTTTTATCCTAAATTTTTTTATTATTTTATAATAATAATAATAATATAATTATTAAATTATTTAATAAATAATAATAGTATAAAATTATTTAATATGTACATATAATAATAATAATAATAATAATAATAATAATAATATAATTGAATATTATATTATAAAAATAGATATATTTATTATATTGAGATGAGATATTTAACATAATTTTTTATATTATTTAATATGCATATATATTATATAATTTATTTATATTACATATTTAAATATATCTTATATAATATTTTGAATAATATAAATATAATATTTTATGTCAATTTAAAAATTTTAATTACATTTTTAGTTAATTTTATCAAACATTTTTAATTGAATTAATTAGATTATTAGCTACCAAATAACTACAACTAAATTATCAGCTTAAAACTAAATTATCAACTAGTTTTATCAAACAGGGTGAAATGTAGCAAATTTAATTCTTAGAAAAGCTACTTAGCTTCTCAATTGTCATGCTATTTTTATTTGTATGAAGTTCGAGGTTTAATAATTATTTTCTTTAATTTAATTTTTTTCTTTCTAAATAAATAATAAGGGTAACATTATTTAAGCATGAAAGTAATTGCCCAATGAGAACAAATTAATTTGGTAAATAATGGGTTGGTGGCTTGAATTGGATTTATTGGTTATACTTAATTAATATGACATCCACATAAGACCATTTTAATTTGAAGTCATGTGATGTGCTTGCAGCTTAATTAATGGGATTCATATATATAAAGTATATCCACTTGATCGTATTGTACAAGTGTTTAGTATTTCATCAATCTTTTAAAAAAAAAAAAAACTTAACCAATCTAATGCATATTTGATATATATATACACACCATTATTATATTATGCCTGTGCAAGACTAATAGACTATATATATATATCAATTAATTAGGGAAACAAATTATATCAATCCTTTTTTTTTTCTAAATCATCCAATATTCTATAACTCACTTAACTACAAATTAATTTAAATTTAAATTTGTACTGAGCATCATTAATGATAAGAAATAATATCGTGTGTTCCAAACTTAAAAGTTTCTAGAGTAAATAATTTCATCAATTCATTTTGAGTTTTTATATATTTAAGTGACTGCTTTGTCAATAATCTAGCTAACCTCAAGAAATGACTGTCAATATCAAAAATGTTATCCATATCTTCCATTCATGCTATACACATATTGAATGTAATGTTGTTTTTTTTTTGTGATCCAATTTGACTTAATTAACTTAAAGAGAAATATTCCCTATCTTCTTTATATTATTATTATTATTATTTTTACATTCTTCATTTTATAAATTACAAGTATCTAAATTCTAAAAAAATAAATAATTAATAGATAATGTTATTCACATAATAAAAAATAATAATGATATAGAAAAATAGTTAATAATGGTATAATTTAAATGGCGAGTATATTGGGAAATGGATATATGTAAAGTCGAATCTTTACATTTGGGTGTTGGGTGACACAAAAGAATCAAATTCATGAGCCGGATGAGATGTTGGTGTGGTTCGTTTCAGACTTGCAGTATCCCCGATTCCAAATTAAAGAGAATAGAATCAGGACTGGGCCAAAGTGGAAATCTCACATCTTCCCTGTTATTAATGGCAATGTTTGTAGCAACTGATGTACGTAGAAAAAAGAATATATCATCCTTACATAATTATATATCTCAAGAATTTTAATTTTTAAATTACTAAGTTTAAAGCATTTATGTAATAATATATACGGAAGTTAAATAATAATATATAAATTATTCTTTCTTGATAAGCGGAGGTTGTGATCAGTTTTGCTGCAAATAGAACATTAATTTATATATCTTCATTTTGAAAAATTGAAAGCAATAATCCTTCAAATAATCACCTTCTCCCTTATAAGCTAAAGCTAATTAATTAATATCATCATAAGCTTTGTCTGGCTTCAACAATCTCTTGAGATTAATAATATATATTATCAACAAAATTAAAGTCTAAATCCAACATTACCTTGATGATGGATTCCTCGTTTAGCTTCTTCAAAATTGCATTATTTTCTTTTTTCTTATGCCCATTAGTCTATTACTCCAAAAGCTAGCTAGTCAATCAGTTTCTAAAATCCTTCCCTTTGGGATTATATTCTAGTCATAGACGTAGATCCGCACTAAGTGCCAATTTTAATAATTATTAATTTATACCTTTCGTTAAATCATTAGGTGATTATACTAATAAAAACTAATTTTGATTGTTACATATTAGCGTAGCTTAGTAATTGAAATTTTTTAATGAGGATGGATAAAAGAATTACTATTACTAATTTTGGTGAAGAGGTCGTATCATGTGTATATAGTAGGCTCGATAATCTTATAGACTTATTCAATTCTTTGATGTGAAATGAATGAAATTTATTTTGATGTGCTTAAAAGTGTAGACAGTGGTGCGAACTGTAGAACTCGAAGGCACCCATTGGAATTGAAAGTACACATCTGCAATATTTGTATTACGGAAGACCGCTAGCTAATTAACCATTTCTTAATTAGTTCGCATATCCATTTCTGGCTCAATAATTCAAAAATACATTCAGGTGCTTTCAAATTTAATGATGATCGAGTTCTTATAAAGCCATTTATATATTCAAAGTACAGTACCTATCCATTGAACTTTTACAATATAATGTAACTCATTATTCGGAATACCTAATTCTAATTAATGTATATATACAATATTAATTTTTAATAATAAAAACTACAAGTACATGTTACTGAAAAATAATAATTAGTTGACCCTTAAAATGATTAATCAAAACTAAAATGGGTTATCCTTGTAAATGTAATCGCAAATCATGTGGGAGTCGTCTTTGGCCACTTTACGAGCAGCATTGACATTGGGGATGAGGCTACTCCTTGCAATGATGGGTCGACTTTTCTTTCTTTCTTTTTTTTTTTAACTTAAATTTCGAATATCAATGATAATAGAAATAAGTTGATGACTCAGCCAATCAGCTATATGTTTAAGCATAATCGAAATCATAAGATCTGTTTGTTTTCTAGTCATTATAATTTATAATAATGTTAAAAGGTTTTGTCAATTAGTGGGTTAGGATATATAGGAGTGGGGTTCACGAATAAAGCTAGCACTTTATAATAATTATATTTATTTCAAAGTAATTTTCTAATGAACGATTGATTAAGGCAGTTTGATAACACACAATAATTTAAATTGAAATATACAGTATGCTTGTTTAATCATCGCTTTTGGCATGCATACAAATTACTAAAAAAATAAGGTTTGTAAAGGATGTGAAGAGATTCAACAAATGCTCATATGTATATACATATGAATTGACTATAGGATTTGATACAATTAACAAAAATGCACATTCAGTGATGCGATAGCAAAGAAAAAGAAAAAATAAGTGCTGTAGCTCTACATAAGTGAGAATAAGATGATCGAAAGGAAAACCATAGGAAAGCATTATTTTTATTTTTTTTTAATAAAATTTTCATATTAACTTGGGGTGGGGATTCTCACTCGTCTCGAAGTCTTACATGCCGCATTCACAGGACTATATATCTATACCAGGATTAATTAATTAATTAATTAATTATAATTAATTCAGGACATATGATAATTATAATATCACAACTTTGAACAGTACAACTGAATTGATACGTACGAGACCTGTGGGGGTTTTGACTGGTAAGGTTAGTTTGCATTGGAAACTGAAGCAGTCATGCAAATACCAGTAAGTAAAGTAACAACCCCTCCACTCCACCCTCTCATTTCTTTATTAATTAATATTCCTCCTTGGAATGGAATCTCACTCCAATTAATAAACCTCATTTTCTCTTTAATTAAAATCAAGACAGATACGTATGTGAAATCAATAAACCCCATTATTTTATTTTTTTTAAATATATAAATCAATAAACTAGTACTGCCAATTTCTTCTCCTATATAATATAATGCAACATAATATTTAACAAATGCAGTAATCAATAAAGAAAAGATAAAATAATATAGAATTCCGGGGACCTCAACTCCTATAAGTTGAAAACAAATTAAGCAGTAGCTAGGCATCAGAAGGTATCAAACTAAGAAGAAATAACAATGGACCATTCCAAGAAGTCTAACAAGATCAGAGAAATTGTTAGGCTTCAACAGATCCTCAAGAAGTGGAGAAACCTAGCAACTTCGTCCAAAGCCAGCAGCAGCAGTAAAAGCATAGTTTCTGAAAAGCACTCTGTCTATATCAGACAAGCACTCTGAATCTGGGGTACCCAAGGGGTACCTGGCCGTTTGCGTTGGAGAAGAGTTGAAAAGATTCGTAATCCCAACAGAGTATTTGGGTCATCCGGCATTTCACCTTTTGTTAAGAGAAGCAGAAGAAGAATTTGGGTTTCAACAGACAGGTGTGTTGAGAATTCCTTGCCAAGTAGGTGTATTTCAAAGTATATTGAAACTGGTGGACCAAAACAAAGATGCTTATAATTTCACGCAGCAGGAGTATTGCAGATTTGGCGTTGACGATACTTTGAGTTTGATGGGACTCTGCTCTTCCAACACCCACCAAACTCCCTCTCATCATCCTCAAAACCCTCTCTGCACATAGTTCTCCATACTGCTTTTTTCTATTTTTAATAAGCTCCTTTTTTTCTTTTTTTTTTCTTTTTTTTTTTTGTATGAGACTTGAAAAGCAGAAAAAAAATTTTGATTCTCTGGTTTTAATTGACCAGCGACCACACTGACCACAAATGCATTCTTAATTTGCCTCCTCTTTTGTGTCAAATTTTGCATTGGTGACTGATGCTCATAATTCATAAATAAGACAGGATTTCAGTTTAACTCCATCATCTCTATATCCAACTACATGTCGAACCTCAGATTCATAATAAATCAAATCAACAACAGACTGTAATATAATGGTTGTGATCTAAGTAAGGAATTTCTTCAACCTGTAACTCCTTTCATCCAAACCCTCTTAAAATAAAATAAAAAAAAACTAAACATTGATACGTAATAGCATCTCACCTTCCCTAAAGTGTCCTTATCAACGATCCAAATACTTTTAAGATGGTTCAATTTTGAAAGAGATTATTGGTTTACGTTTGATCAAAGCAACAAAATGCCCACCTACTATCCCACATATATACAAGTGCTTCAAGAATGACCGACCCTCTATATATTGTGATGATACTGATACTCTTTTTAAGTTAAGAACATGAATATCATTGGGAGGACCAAACACAGCTTTCTTAATATTTAAACTATCATTAATACATCCAGCAGATGTGATTGTATAAACGAGCAAACGGTCAACCTTCCTTTTTTTCTTTTTTCTGAACAAAGCAAACTGTCAAAACTTAGTCATGAACATAAGCAAGTACGGTATCCAATGCATTTTGACCACAGAAATACCGATAAAAATGCTATAGAGTGACAATGAAAACATCTACTAATTAATTAAGATGATATCGTATTTACAGCATTTTGCACACAGACCATAAACTTAAACTATGGATTATAATAGAGCCTTTCTAGACTTTTATCCATAAATTCACATGCATCCCATTGATATCATTCTTCTAAATATAAAAGAGGAGATCCACATGACATCGAGTCCTAATCTATTCAGAGAAATTTAATATAAAATATTTATCCGAAAAAAGGTGATCATGTGGAGATGCATGTAATTACGATATCATGTGGATCATACTCATTCATATGGCCACTCTGAGATCCAATAAAAGAGGAGATCCACATGACATATCTTTATACAACAGATCACTTGAATATAGATGATTGGCTTGTTCGGTGAATAAAATCATAGACTAAGTCTAGGCAAATAAAATCCCGAGTTAATATAAATCAAGCCAAATAAAGCTTTATCCTCAAGGTCATCTTTAATAGTTTCAAGTTTCAACTACAAAGCATCGAAACCCTAAAATGAATCATCAAAGCAACTGCATAATTTAATATCAAACAGTGTAGAAGTAAACCAATTTTTCAAGTAAAACCAAAGACTCACAAATACCCCAGCAATACAGTTTCTGAAGCGCTGAATCATTTTTGTACGATATAATGCAACAATTATATTATGTTGTACGTATCTTTATCAACTCAATGATAAAAAAACGTGTATGCCTATCTAAGGAAATAATAAATGATCCAACATTAGAGTGTCAATCTATTAGCAAAATGCAATCTTAAAAAAACAACTTAACCTCCATTTGCATATTAGAGCTCAAAAATGATTCTACTAATAATACTCCGTCATCTAATCAATAATAGGAAGGGACAGGTCAGTTCAAAAAACAAAAAGGTAGAGGGACAGGAAATAATAAGAAAAGATTGATCAAAATTAAGATGATGCAATGGTTAGTGATGCCGAGTTGTATTTAGAACTGGATTATTCAACAACTATCAACTGGATGATCGAGGCTATCTGAGAATAAAGGATTTATCCAAACTTTGTTTCAACTAAACAATTAGGACTACTTTTCTTCTTCATAATGCTCGTCCAAATTTAACTACATATCACTGAAAAAAATAATAATTACTCATTAGGTATAGTAAAGATTCGACTTACATTGTTTTTAGGTTTCCTCTTATGCTTTGGGGCACCTTGCGGTCGCTAAAAAATCAAATTAGTCCTAATGACTACTTCATATCTCAAGAAATTACAAAGCCCAAGAACAGTAAATCCCACTCCCCAGCTTTCTGTCAATTTGACTGACTAAGAGCATCTTGCACAGAAAATATTGCACATTCTAACATCAATTTATCAAGAAAAAACTGATCTTCACATCCAATTGTTAATTGAATATTCCATTAAAAGAAGATTAACAAACCAAGTGGTAAAAGAAGGTTACTATCATAATTCATAAATAATATGATTCACCGAAATATAACTCCTACTGAGGATTAAATGGTAATTCGAAATATAAGATCACTTCAATTCATGAAGGAAAGAACACATATATCAGAACAATTCTGCCATTCTCCAAAGCTTAAACAATCACCAGCACATTTGGCCATGAAGGGGTAATTAAGTAACATAAACAGGAAAAAGAAGGCTGTGGACTTTTAGCATGGTCCAATTTCTATTATAAAGAAGAAAAACAACAAGAAACTATCCAACAAAATCAATACCATTCGAAAATCAGTTGTGAAGTACCTATGTCGCCAACTTAAGTGAATTCGATTTACTTTGGTAAAGATATACAACATTAACATTTAGCAATTGCATTGGTATTACAAAAACATTACAATAACGCTTCTCAAAGAATTTTCCCTTGTTTTAAGGCAAAATAAATAGAAAAGAGAGGAACCTTAAGTAAGCACCTCAGAACAATCAAAGTCAGCTCTGTTTAGAGTGGCTGAATGGTTTCCTGACCCATGTGTGATATCATGACTATATGAAGCTCAGAAAGATGTATCTTCACCGTCAATGTAATTTGGAAAGGTAATACATTTGAAAACTTTGCATTTTGGGCACAAGACATAGCCAATCTGCATCAAAATTGTAAGCATAAAAATGAGGAAAATTAACATCTTTATAAGAGATACATGTGCTTCACAAGTTACATAAACATAAAGGATCCTAAGGTGCAGTCACAGAGATCAATCAAAGATTAGTGTGACAAACATGAAGCATTAGACAAAGGCTGAGAAACATACTCCTACATATGGACAAGATCAGTGAGGATCCATATTTGTGACTATTTGGACCATTTCCAACTTTTAAATATGATAGGAAAAACAAGCAAAGACTCTTTTGGTATAGGAAAATATCCGCATCATTTGACAAAAATAGGAACAAGAATAAACAAAGGTCACAAAGAATAACTGCCCTTCAATAGGTAGACTAAAACCAATTCCTCAAAATAAGCTTCCAAAATTAATATAGGTGCGAGTACTTACAGCTCTACAAGTTGGACATCGGCGGTAAATCCGCTTATTTTCTGCTTTTACATTGGTTTTTTGTCCTCCACAGAAATCACAAAGCAGCCATCCTTTTCCTTTGCAAGGTTCACACATAATCCCTGAGTCCACCTTCAAAACAACTGGACTAGAGTAAGAATAGGATTAAAATAGAAGAGCAATGGTATTAAAAAGCAGATATTAAAATTCTCCCTTTTAGCTTGTTAACAATGAGAAAGCAAGTACACAGTACCAAAAAAACTAAGTTTCATGGCCCATTTTATATGACGGTTATCATATTTGACAACTCTCAACAAGGAGCAGCGGAAATTACTGTAGTTATTTCTAAATGACCATGGTTGAATGAAGACAAACTTAGCAATCCCATAACTACTAGCAGTATGATTATACATCTATAACGGAGCAGTAATCCAGGAGCCATCCAATAACCCATAAAAGAAATATAAAAATGCAGAAAATCTCCTCACGGAATTTGTAGGGATGAAGAACCTTTCTTCTCTACCTCAAAACCAAGAAAACTAATAAGGGAGAAATACTGGGAGTAAGAAATACAAATTTAAAAAAAGAAAATTATAATGGAAGTCAGAAGATAATGGTGGGATAGTCAGAAGGCATAACTACAGCATCTTTAACATTGTAGAAAAAGGATAAGAAAAAAAAAAGTTCTTGGCAGCTTTCCGAATAAGGCAACAATTGGTAAGAGATATTAATTAGGTTGGGTAATGGGCAAAATCCCATATTGCCTCTGCCCAGCATAAACCTTGAAACCTCGCTCACAGTCCAGAAAAAGAAGCAACTCTCAGTTCTGTGTTTTAATCTTTGATTTGCTAAACAAATAATAAATGGTACAATGAAGCCATAGAAAAAAAAATGGAAACCTGCTCTTCTTCTTGGAGAGGTGGCTGCAACGGATAGCAGTTCAAAGGGGTGAAGAAATGCCTGCTAGTGGTCATGGTGTTCGTCCTCCATGGGGAGGATGGTGATGGTAAAACCATCCTCGAATAACTGATCCTCGATGGACTTACTACCATAAACATTGCCATTTTACAGTCTTCAACTAATAGAACTATGGAAATGAGAAATTCAACAAATCCTACGGGCTACGCGTACGCTTTTCCAGTTCTCCAGTCCACCGGCTCCAATTATCCGATAAACAGAGATAAACAAGAATGCACTTTCATTTTCCAGAAATAACTAAACTGCCATCCGGCCCCAATTCGGCCCTGCACTGCCACGTCACTCGATCATCTATAGATCTCAATTTTAATGAGCTAGCGACACCGTTCCACCAATTATCATATTTTAACATTAATCTTTATTTGATTCACTTATGATGCATTTATTTATGTTAAGGAAAAAGGAGTTTTTTTTTTCACAAAAATTTAAAACAACTAACGATAACTCCCACGAAATTATATTGAAGCTACGAACCAATTTCTAGAAGAGGATTATCCAGGATGTGAATAGCCATAGAAAAATTGTACATAAGGAAGTCAGGTGCCAAATTCGCTCACAGTGAACACGGAAAAGGAGTTTTGATGATGTTGGATAATAGAGTTCTCTGTCATATCAAAGCAAAGAACAAAATTGGAATCATATAATTATAATGTGTACAAAACAGTCAGCTGGCTATCCGTAAAGGGAGTTGCTTAGCCAATTATATGTAAACTTAGTAAGCAAGCAACATGAAACCCAATTGAAACAGTTTTCGCCAGATATGCAGCTGTATACAACTAGAGGAGCTAGCCAGTCAAGATGCAAGTATAATTGTTGTGATAAACTGAGTTTGAATTGATTATATCCTTGTGCCCTTTCTCTCTGTCTCAATGTTTCATCTATTTCGCCCAATTTCTCTCCTTAGCCACCAAATTATGAACCAAAAATTCTCTATTTCTTAGCCACCAAATCATGGACCAAAAAAAATCGTCCCGGCATCATATTCCGTTCCATTAGGTCCTATAAAAACAGTCCGCTTTCCACGATAAAATCCCACAAACATGTCTGCAAATTATCAATGATCCAAATAAAAATGGCCAAGATTGGGCTACATCCATCTACCCATTCCAAATAGCCAACAGGCCAAGGCCCACAATTTGCGTCTTACGCGTGAATAACATTTAAGAAGTTTAAATTATTTTTGAAAAGAAAATCAATATCCTACAAGCTACAACTTCAACGATCTTGTGTCTATATATCAAATGTTGAAAACTACTTGAATTCATGTATTGGCACACTTCTGAATTTATTTTTCCACAAATAAAAAAAGACAAACAACAAAATTCTAGTTATACAATCAAGGCAGCCAAGTACAAACTCTTTATCTCCTCAATGGTTGCCTTAAAAAAATCATATTCTAAGTAATCTATCAAGTCTCTCTGAAGGGTATAAATTGTATGTCATTAAGTCCTATCACAGTGTTACCCGTATGGCATAATCCAAAATTTCAATATATCCAATAATTAATGATGATAATTTTGTCCTTTCAGAATTGTCCATGACCTGAAAATAAAAAAATAACGAACCCATTACTCTAGTTAAGTGAATTTAGAACATAATAATAACACCTGACAATCAAACCTTATCAGAAGAAAACCGTGCAAGAAGAATGATATCAACAAAAAATTAACTATGCTCCTATCTGACCAATAGACAATTCTGCAAGTGCTTTGACAGCTGTTTGAATTGATGACTAATATGGAGAACTTGTATGGAGAAATCACAAGCTAGGTAAATAGAAGTAAAAATTTCAAATTCCAACATGTGATAATGACTTTAAGAAACTTAAATGTCAGGTAGCAAAGTTTAAATGGAGCCAATATTGGATATGGCGAAATATGCATACGAATCCAATATATCCTTGCCACTTTTATATTCTGTCACAAAGGAAGCAACGTTCCTACAACTATAGTTGTAGCAAATATCTTCCTTTTAGCCTATGCATTTAATCGAGCTTGCTTGTACAAGAGGCGTTCATACTGCAACCAACTAAATTTCAAAGGGATGACCACATATACAAGAAGCTGCTTCTTGTCTTCAATCTTATTCTCAAGCAAGACTTTCGTTGATGTAAACATACAATCTCAAAAAGCTATAATACACTGATATGGCAAACTTATCTTCCAAAAGCGAGCACATCAACAAATGCTTACCTGTAGAGTTGCTCAACAAGGACAAGCAATGCAACTTGATGATTCAAAACCATGGAAGACAATCTGATTGAGACATTAGCACGCTTTCTAATTCGTTGTCCATGACCATAGGGTCCACCGATACAGAATGATAACCTTGAAGCACCCTGCATAAATGGAAAATCTATCACCTATCTGTAGAATTTGCTCAAATTAGATGAAACAACCAGATAGAAACGAAGATCATTCTTGAAGAGAATTAGGAAGTATGTTAGCACAGTGTTTCCTGCATCTGCAACCAACTCAGCCATCTGCTCAGACCCTATATCTAGTCCACGCTCATCCAACATTACAACCTACAAGTAATAGATTGCTGAGAAGGCAAACAAATAAATAAATAAACAAAGAAACAAACTATCAAGGGAAAGAAAACATATATTTGTAATTATTTTTGATACCAAACATCCCATAAGTTAAAATTACCAATTTTCTTGTGACTAAAGTGTTATAAGGGCATTCATTTTAAGAGATGCAAAAGGAACAGAAGTACAGCTGGAAAAGAAAGCAATTTATAAATAAGAGGATGAAGTCAATATTTGTGTTCCACTCCCATAGTTAAGGTTAAACCATTAATTAAAATAGAACATATTCTATAAGCAAAGTTTTAGAGTTAAACAGCTGAACTTCAACAAAGAAATTTCCAGGAAAATGTTGTTAAGAGACAATACCCAGTCATCAGACCTCAAAAGGTTCATGAATATCAGGTCTTCGTCACCAACCTGAGCCCTACTGTCACTGTACGCAAGATACAAAATTAGACACAAGTCAATCCATAGTCATCTTAGTATGTAAAAAAACATTAAAAGTTATAGATGCCAATAATTGTAAAGGCAAAAAGAAACTCAAGTACCGAGCATTTTTAGGATTAGAGCGAATTTGAATATCATCAATAGAGCAATAGTGTTTGAGCTTGCCGATATACTCATCTACTAGTAATTGTACTCCAGGGGACCTCTTCTTTCCCACTGTGATTATCCGTGTGGGCAGTGCTTTCTATCCAAAGTAAAGATGATTTATTAGATTTAGAAATTCAAATTTGATCTTGAAAGAGGAGAAAATTTGAGATTTCTGTTTACCACTGATTGGCCGGAGTATTTACATTGCCTACCTGAAAATTTCCAAAGGAGGAGCACTAAGCGGGCATGATACTTTTGTCGGTGTCATAAATTGATTTTTATCAATGATTTGCTTGATAGAATATGGGAAACCTGATGCTAGAGGAGAAAAGGAGCTATTTATGCGGAAAAAATTGCAGGCCGAGATTGCCATTTCTAATGATCACAGTCACAAAAGTGTGTGAGAGCTTCTGCTATCTTTTCTTTCTTTTCTTTTTTCCTCTATTTTTAAACTAGCTCCGCGCAGAACCAAAAATATTAACTGAAATCGTTCACTTGTGCACACCTAAAGGGAAAGATAAAAAGGTTATAACTAAATATCCATCACTCATGCATTAAGAGTTGTTAATATAATGCCTAAAATGATCCTAAATCCATCATAAAAATGGAGTTGCAGATTATTATTCGCATCAGAAATGAAATTGGAAAATGACAAAAATTGAAACATTCAACTGCATTGAAAGGAATGATAAAGAGTATATTCACCTGCAGAATCTTACGGAATTTCCACAAAAATTGCTTAATGATAATTAACAAAACAACTTCCTATTGAAAGAGGTTTGTTTTCCAATAAGTAAAAACGTGAGACTCGACTTATGGATGATGAAAATATGAGTGTACCATTTGATTAGTGAGAAATTGTGAGAAAACAACTGAAATATGACAAAATCAGAAATAATGTACAGACTAATGTAACAAACGTGGTTAGCAAGTCGCGTTTACGCGTTTCTTTCATCAAATTGACAAAATGGGAAAATCAAAGCATATGTAGAATCCATGCATTATATGAAGTTTTGCCATAATCGTTTAATGGAAATTAAATTCACAAAGTTTACAAAATCACAAAATTAGAGAATCAAAGCATATGTAGAATGCATGCACTATGAAGTTTTGCCATAATCGTTTAATGTTGCTTTACTCACAACGAAGACATGCAGCGGAAATAAAAGAGAATATAATCAACGAATGAAAGAGCTCCAACACCGTGGCTCCTTATTAAAGGAAAATTTAAAGTAGACACTTACAATAGATGAGTACCCAACTCTCTGAAAACCACACCAAGAATTTGCGATGGAAACTGCAAGAGGAAGAGAAAAACAAAATATTGCTGGAGAAGTAAAATCGAATACAGACGAAGAAACATATCTTACTCTGCATGGAAAAAAAAAATGCAAGCACAATTGGATAACAAACATACAGAAAGTTCACAAAAACCATGTTCAAAACTTTTATGCTACATTAAATTTTATATTAAACTATTTTTATGGTAGACTATATTGGATAATTTTATTAATTTTGTATGAATTTAAATTTTATATTTTTCAATTTTTCATGTTTTGATTATTTACTTTGATATAAGTTTAAGAATATATACCTTTTAAAAAAATTTAATATTTCCTAATTAAATCATTTAAATTTGTTCAACAGTATTGTTAACTGATATCCGCCATTTCAATCAATTTTGTTTAGTAGTTCATGGTTCACACAATTGTAATCAAGGAAATATGGGAAGGAAATTAAAATTCAGGGGTTGAAGAGCAGGGACAGTGCCATCAGATTCATTGAAATATAATTTGGTATGACAATCCTCTGCGAAATAATCATTTCGAAGAGGACAATTTAGAAAAAAATAGACTGAGTTATTTTTTTCTTAAAAAAATAAAAAATAAAAGGATGTGCTTAGGCTTACTGGACCAGCTTCATAGAGAAAATCTCAGCAAGTCTGAAGAGCAAAAGACATTCAATTTACGAGCAGTTAAACACCTTCATCGCTATTATAATTTATGCGAAGAGGCTGCCTGAATTACTGCTCGATATTTAAACTAAAAAGATTAACGAACGTGAGATTTTAAAAGGAAAAAATAAATAAACATGTATCAGCCTGACAAAATAAATCCGCCAGAAGAAATGATAGCAAATATGGGTGACGGGTTGTATTCATCTCTATGGCACTGCTAACCAGCCGAAGAGCCAAACTCCAGCCCCACTATCAAACTGCACAAACCAAAATCAAACTGCATATTACGAAATCCTATCCCCTTACCTCTGTGTGTTAGTGAGAATAAGGGATTTGGTAATTCGCTGTTGCTCTTTGCAATCGGGCGGCCTGCCGATATGTCTTCATATTCAACAACTATAAAAATACCCACAACACAGCGAAGCCCTTGCTCATCAAATCACCAATCTGCCCTCCCCTTTCCTTCTTCTTACGTCAGCCCATTTTCTTTCTTTCTTCCGGCCCGCAACTTCATAAAATTTTATCGGATGAGAGGGAAAAAAGGCATCATCAATTTTTTTTTTTTTTTGCAAATATATTTTTTTATTAATAATATTAAACCATTGCTTGGGCCTAATTTATGTTAATTCAACTATAAATATCTTATTCGAAAACCAATTTTGATTAAAGAAAATAAATATTAGAGACTAGTTATTACAAATTAATAATGAAATTATTTTTAATTTAAGATTAATATATTTTTACTATTTATTTTACTTTATCTCATATAAATTAATATTTATTAAAAGAAAAAAACAAATGAGAAATATATTTTTGGAAAATCATATTATAATATTCTTAACTTTTTTGACATACATTTCTACATGCATCTCATTTAAACATGTTCATTTTACATATAAATCATTTGAACATATATATTCTATATATATATTGTTTGAATAAATTCTGACATATACTTATTATGTATTCAAGTATTTTACAATTTTATCGAGTTATGCATGTTGATTTTATTATCTAAATGATATTGGCAAAATTTTAAGAATAAGAAGCTATATTAAATTAATAAAAATTTGATATAATTAATTTAATTAGATTGAAATAAATAATTAAATTATATTTTTATATTTTGCTATGCATGTATATATATATATATATATATGATAAGGATGATGATGGTAATAATAATAATAATAATAATAATAATAATAATAATAATAATAATAATAATAATAATAATAATAATAATAATAAATAAAAGAAAAAAAAAAAGAGAAACAAATTTTGACATCTCGTTTTTCTTCTCATTTTTCTTTTTCCCTATCACCATTGACATCTCTTTTTTCTTCTTATTCTCTTCATTTCTTCAATTTTCCTTTAAAGTTTCAGCCATAATGTGAGCTGATTATTCTTTATTTTATTACTAATTTTGAATTAAAAGTTTAACAGATTATGATTTATAAGATGTAAGCAATTTGGATTAAAGCTTTGAATTTTGTTTTTGTAGCATAATATTACAACTTTAATTTTCATGGTCTTAAAGTAAGAATTTAAAAAAGTGTAAAATATAAAACTTGTAGATATATATCTTATATATATTTTTAAAACAGTTTTGCAAGATTTGATATATTTGAAAAGAAATTATCATTAATAATTGGTTTTAATTTTAATTTTCAGCAGAATACCCTATTGTTTTTATTTATTTTGACCTTCTTAAAATCTAATTTGATGAAATATGAAACACAAAAAATGTAGATATATATATATATATATATATATATATATATATATATATATATTTTTATACATGTCTATAAAAATCTTGTAGTAAGACTTCAAAGACAATCGGGAGAGTTAGAAGTTCGGATTCAGTGGAAAGATTTACCTCTGTTTGAAGCCACTTAAGAGGACTATGAACTGCTATGTGCTCACTCGTCACTTCTCACATTTCCACCTTGAGGACAAGGTGCAGGCTTAAGGGGGAGTAATGATAAGCCCCTAATACGTTACATTTATGCCAAGAAAAAAAGGGAGTTCAATAATGGATGGATTTGCTTTTTGGTAATTTTTGGTAATTTTTGCTGAGAGGGTATAATAGAGAATATGATCATAGTTTGTTACCTTAGGTAGTGGAATTTAAAAAGGTATCAGGTGGTTATGAAATGGTATTTTGTTTTATTCCTTCATCTTATAAATTAAGGAGAACAACAAACACTTTTGAATTACTTGTAAACTTTTTTCATTTTCATATTCAATACAAAGATTAATTTCGATTTGCTTACTTTTATATAGTTATTATCACCAAGATATGACTTCTTAAGTCAACAAAAGTAAACATGTCACTCTCTTAAATTAAAGATAACTATACTTTTAGATAAATATATTAACAACTCCCATCAATATATTTTATTGTCAAAACTCTCAACAATTTCCAACACTTCCCCAAATAAAATCAAGAGAAGTTTTTGCTCAGACCAAGTATCTAGAAATACCAGTAGCCATTCCAAAGATTCAGTAGGAAAACGAAAAACTTGAAAGGTGGGAGTTGGACAAAGACGCAATTGATGAACTTTGCTTCATCTTCTTAAAATACAAACTTCATGTTAAAAAAGACCACCTAAAAATAATTACTTTCTTATTTGAAATTTCCCATTTTTTTTTGCTTAAAAAAATCAAATTACACCCCTTAAAAATCATTTTTCTTTGATACCATGTTAGAGTTTTGGAAAGAAATTGCGCAATAAAAGCATTAAAACAAAACACATTACCATGAACATCACATGAAGAAAAAGAAAGAACAGTCCAGCATTTACATAAAACATATGAAGTAAAGTTTCTTCTTATTCTTTTTCTTTATACAAATTTCTCTCCAAATCACTCTCTCTCTATCTATTTCTTTTCCAGTAGCTCCCAAAATTATAACCAAGATATGACTTCTTAAGTCAATAAAAGTAAACATGTCACTCCCTTAAATTAAGGATAACCATTCTTTAAGATAAATATTTCAACAACTTCCATCAATATATATTAATGTCGAGAATCTCAACAACTTCCAATATTTTTGCTCATCGTGAAGTGATGAAAATAAGATTTTTCAAGCAGTTTCAATAACATATAAACAATAACATGTATTCTTTAAGTTTTAGACAAAGGAATTGGCATAGCTGAAATACTCCAAATATTTTGCAGCAAATGCATCTTCAAATATTACTTGGTCTTTATGGAAAAAAACTCCTCATTTTGCTAATCACATGAAAGTAATTTTATAGTTTAAAGACTTGTCAGTCTTTTAAAAAGATTTTACAATTTATAGATGTGTTGGTCTTTTCAAATTTTGCAGTTTATAGACATGCCCAAGTCTCTACAAACAAACTTGAAATTCTTAGATTTGCTTGAATCCCTAAAATCAAACTTGCAATCTCAAGACTTGCTTGGGTCTCTAAAATAAAACCATTCAAACAAGAGGAGTTTTTGCACAGCTGAAAGAGACCAAGAATCTAAAAAAACCAGCAGCCCTTCGAAAGGTTCAGTAGGAAAATAAAAAACTTGAAAGGTGGAGTTGGACAAATGCATAATTGATAAACCTTTTTTCATCTTTTTAAAACACGGACTTGATTTAAAAAAGATCATTCTAAAAACATGGAGGCAACCAAGTTTTTGGAAAATAGAAAAATATTTATTGTTCAAAAATTTTTGCTAACAAAATAACTTTTGTAATACCCCTTACCCTACTAATAACAGTAAAGTAAAGAAATAATACCATACTTTTGATTTATTGTCTAATTTGCTTAATATAATTATTTTCTATATTCTTACTTTAAAATATCTTAATACAAATTTAAAATATAATCTTCAATTTTTTTAATTTTTTTTCGATATATACATATTTTATACCAATTTATGTAATTCATCAATTATAAACCATTTCATTTTTTAAAAAAATTATATAAAAAGTTCTACTAATTAATATTTAATTTACAAACCTCAAAATATAAGTATCACACAACATAAAAATAAATGTGTTAATATATTTTACAAAATTTAATACACCGAAATAAAAAGGTTTTTAAATGTTACTATCCACTATCTAGTGTTATTCTTTTTATGACAGTTATAATAGTTATTTACTGACTATTTTAGTACCTGAGCATGGAAAAAACTATATACGTTAAACTATGGCAAAAAGTTAACATGCAATTAATAATATCTCACACATTCATACATTTAATATCAAATAAAAGAAATATCACAAATTTACCAGTAATAAATTGAACCAAAATGCATTATTTTGATTTTCTATATATAAATTTCATTTACTAATTGCTAACATTATTATAATCGTACCTATTGTCATTAATATTAATATCACTATATTTTACTCATTTTATTTATTTCATAGTTAATTATAATAAGTAAATTTTATTATACCTTATTTACTTAAATTTATGACTCTAACACCAATAATTATAACTATTAGATAAGATATGAGATATTATCTGCTGTCAAATTTTAACTTGACGCATGACGCCAATGTAAATCAATTCGGCACAATATGGTGCCTATATAAATCAACTCGACATATTTAATACTTATATATATAATTAACTCGGCACACATAGTACCTACATAAATCAATTCGGCGTTTTACATCTATGTATTAAAGAATTATGTTTTTTCTACCCTTTATTGGCATGTCAATCTATCATTTATCTTAGTTCCCAACTAGGTATTTTAGAGTTTAATTATTTTATCTCAATTTATTTAAGTAATTTTTTAAAATTCTATTATGATTATAACACACATCAAACAATTATTAGTTCATAGTTTTATTTTTTTATTAATTTTATGGGCTTAATGACTTAATAATTACTCATATAAATATCATTCATATTATATCATAAGTCTCAATTTAATTTACATATAAAACTCTAGATTTTTCAACAGCTCTATACCTGACATATTTTAGGCCTTGTTTTGAATCTCAATTTTGGTCATATTATTATTCGAATTTAATTAGGTGATATTTTTAT
The DNA here is from genome assembly GCA_023653625.1 of Triadica sebifera. Lineage (NCBI taxonomy): Eukaryota > Viridiplantae > Streptophyta > Magnoliopsida > Malpighiales > Euphorbiaceae > Triadica > Triadica sebifera. The sequence goes on from CM042909.1 coordinate 28,613,851, forward strand.
AAATTGTAGTTACAAATGTTATCTTTAATTTTCAATTTGAATTACTTTTTAGAAAAAGTTATAGCTATTACACTACTAACTGTTCAGCTAATTCCGCCCAAAAAATTTCAAGACAGATTTCAAGTCCAATATTTGTATCCAATTTAAGCATAGTTAAGATCAAAATCAAATTTTATATTTTTTATGAAAATTTTAGTCTTATGTCTTAAGTTTTCAACCTATTAAAGAACACAAAATTACGAGTTTCAGAACTTAATTTATGAGAATTTTAATACATACTGTTCCATAATCAAATTTTCAACAACATATACAACAACACAATCATTCATACAATTAACAAAAGATTAAGTAATAAAATCCACATATTAAATTTTTATCATACAACCGCATATCTTATTAGTCTTTTCTCCCATTACTATGATTTTTTTTTCTTCCTCAAGCTTGCTTATGTCATTGTCTTTGATTTGCTCTAAAATATTCAAACATATCTAATTTAATTTACACTTAATCTAATCAACTCCTTTTTGTTTCATTCTACCATCACCTAGGCAACTCATTATTCATGTATTTCCTTCATTATCTCTTAAAATTTTTATCATAAGATTTGTTTTTTTATTTTTTTTGTTAACTATAATTCTTATTTTTTTTTCAATTATGCAAACCCTAACTTGCTCAATTTTTTAATCAACTATAATTTTTTAATTCTAACTCTTTTAATCACCAACTTAAATCTCAAATGATAAAGAAAATTAAGGGAATTGAATAAGAAAACTCAACTTGAAAAATCTTCTCATTTTCTTTCTTATTCTCTCTTCCTTTCTTCTACCCCTTTTAAAGTTATTTTTCTTCACTTTCTTGAGTTTTTTTTCTCTCTTTTATTATCTTTTCCTCTTTTTTGCTAGCTAAATTTGAAACAAAAATGGTGGAGATTTGGTGAAGAAGTAGTCGGCCATATAAGATAAGGATGGAAAAATATTTTTGGTTGATTTTTATGTCTCATTAATGAAGAAGATTGTAGGTTTAGATTTTTTTTCTTAATTAGCTTAATTTTGTGGGTCCCACCTCTCCTTAATCTCTTCTCCCATTGATCAATTTTATTAATTAATCATAATTAATTGCAAAATTTGAATAATTCATCTTTTGTCCCACAATTTTCTCTTTTTACAAAATAATTCCAAACAATTTCATATATCATCATTTAGTCCATAGAATGATTTTATTTTATCTAATTCTATCACTAAACTTTTTAATTTTCAATAAATAATATCTTTAATAAATCTCCCTTAAATATTGTTATTTTTCTGTGGGTTTGGATTTAGATTCTGATTAATTCAGCATGTCTGACTCGGTCATGTGCGATCAATATATAAATGATCGGGTGTTATTTTTTCTTTTTTTTTTCTAAAAATGCTTCAAATCACAACCTCTTAAATATAATTTTGCTCTGATACCATATTAGAGTTTTGGAAAATAGTGGTGCAACAAAAGCATTAAAACAAAACACATTATCATGAATCACATGAAGAAGAAGGAAGAACAATGCAACAAAACTAACATAAAAACAAAACATTTACATAAAAAATTTTGAAATTCGAATATGATATAAAATTATATGTCATATTTAATTAGAATAAAAAATCACATAAATTGGACAAGTATATAATAAGTTATAGGTTGATTAGTATAGAAATGTCACATTGTTGCATAAGAAAAATATTAACTATTTGTTTATATAATATTAAGATTAAGTTTCTTTAACTGTGTATTGATCAATTATAATTCTAAATATGCTCAAAACAAGTTGGTGACACATAAGGAGAAAAGTGAACAATATGTTAAGATTTGAATAATAAAGAAAAAAGTTAGTATAATTATTAAATGATTTATTTAGTGCACATAAATGTTGATTGCTATGTGAAATGTAAAATGACTTATAACAATGTGAATTGTTTGATTGTCATCATTTGATTTTGATATGAGATGGTGATGAATAATTTATGTATATAATTGTGTTACATGTACTTAATTTTCTTCTATAAAATAATGGATGAATGGTTGTGCAAATGTTGATATAATACAGCGATTGATAAATGCATATGCACATAACCTTAAAATATATTATGATTAGTTAAACGATATTATAAAGTAAAAGAAGATACATAAGTCCAAAACAAATTATCAAATGTAAATGAATAGCATAAGCAAACACTTATTGTCCAACAAATATGCAAATGTGCAAATAAAATAAATGATCATGTTTACTAACAAATGTAAATATTCACATGGCAAATATTTATATGAAAACTCGGAATAATGTTTGTTTAGTTTGGTTACAATAAAAAAATGAACAAAACATGATCACAAGTAAAGAACAATTATTGTATGCTTCGTTTTATTTATATTTATATAGATAAATGAAATGGAATATAAATTGTATATTGTGTATACTTGTTATTAGTTATTATGAAATATTTGGTATTTTAGGATTCATTTGATAATTATTCTCATTAAGTCGCAACACATCAAATTGCATAATTTTTTAGATAGAAAGCTCATTTTGAATTTCATATAAAAGTCATTGAATAAAGGTCATTGGCTTAGACTCACCTCTCTCTCTCATTGTATTCCACATAGGCATGAAAGCATATCATCTATATATGGAATCTAAATATTTGCATATGTATAATTACAATTGATATATACTAAAATATACAAATGGATTCAATTTGTAAATTTAATAACTTTTAAACGTAATTTTTAAATTATTAATATATGCAATGTAATGAGCTTATAATTAAAGCTTATTTATTGATTGTTGAATTGTTGATGATATTATGAGATGTTTTTTAAAAAAATCACTCTCATTGATATTAACAAGATCTTATATATATTTCATAAGTCATGTCTGATTATTTGATACAAATATATGTGATGTCAAAATGTATAAAGTATAAGGTGTTACACACATCAATAAAAGATAGAACATGTATAGAAAATATAAATGCATTAAATATAATTATAATAAATAATGAAGTTTATAGAGAACCAAATTTACTTTTTACTCTATAATTTAGAGATAAATAGTATATTAGTTTTTTTTTTATAGTATGACTTAAATAGCTAGCATATTGGATATGCTCTTAAGCTTTTATTAGGAAAATAATTTCATTTTATGTTTTTTATTCATATATAGGGTATAATGTATACTAATACGTAGTTCTCTTGGATGAAAAAAAAATTAAACAGTAAAATGAGTAAATAAAACAACGGTAGAAACAAAAAAATATTATCAAATAGTGAATAAAAAATGACAAAATTTTCATATAAAATAGGAACTATAAAAAATATAAGAAAAGCATCAGCTATATTATTTTGATGAATACAAAATATGGCTAAGATTTTCTATTTTAATTTATGCTAGAAACTAATAGCACAAAATTTCAAACAAAAAAAAAAGAAAAAAAAACTGACCACTGTTTTTTTAGGGGGCTGTGAATTTTGATATTTTTCACAGTTCACACAGGGGAAAAGGGAAGTGCCAATTTCAAAAGATACGACTCAGAGATTTTGATCCCAAAATACAAAGTTGGGAGAGTGAGGGAATTTGTCTCCTAAGACATGCTTTCCTCTTGTTCTACTTCGACCAACACATGCTTCCGGCTTGGCCTTTGCTTTCTTCTTCCATACTTCCCGAAATGACCCTTATTCTTTCTGAACAATTTAAATTTTTAATTTTTTTTTTATAATTATCACATGTTCTTTGTGATGGTAGTACGAATGACAACTGCATCCATGTTCTCTCTCATTGTGAAATCAAAACTTTTTCAATATTTCCCACTAAAGTCCCCTAAGACATTTGTTTGGGAACTTTTCATTCAGGAGGGGAAAAATAATAAAGAAAAATAAATTTATTTTTTTTATTATTTTTTTCTTTCACATCACTTTTGACAAATTTCTTTTGAAGAGGAAAAATATAGAAGAAAAATAAATTTTATTTCCTTTTATTATTTTTTTATTTTTTAGATTGAAGTAATATAAGTAAAATACCAAAAGGGATGAAAAAAATAAGACTTTATTTATTTTTGTTTGGATAATTTTATTGTGAAAAAAATTATATTATTACATATTTACTATTTTGTATATCATTTTATAAAATAATAAAACTTTTACTATAATGATCAATGATAAAAAAAATTATTAGTAATAATGATATTTTTTGTCTAATCTCTCATATTTTCTCTTAAAAATTGAGAGAAAGTAAGAAATGGAAAATAAATATTATTTTACCTATTCTCTTTATTTTTCTTCATTTTTAAATAATATCAAGTGAAAATATTTTCTTATTTTACTTTTTCCATAATTTTCTTATATCTAACTCTCCACCTTATTTTCTTTAATTTCGTAAAATGAAAATTCTCTCCTTACTTTATTTTCTTATTTTCCTTCCTTCCTTATTTTATGTGATCCCAAACATAGGCTAAACGCCGTTCAAAAACTATCATTCTCTATCTAGATATGGTATTATGGTTTGTATTGTGTGTGTGTGTCTCTCTTGTCCCTCTTTCTCTCTCTCAAAATAAAAAAATAATGGCAGGGAAGCTCTCTTCTCTTCTTCATTACCCTTAGCCAGTTAGCCTCTCTGTATCTTCGTCTTCATTTCCTCTGTTTTTTATTTTTTTGCTTTGTTGTTGTGCTCGTTAATGGAGGAAGAAGGTCCCTTCTTAGTGAAGGGGATCAAGAAGAAGCAATAGTCATTGAGTCTTAAGTGATTGATAATAGTGGTGTGTTTTTCTGCTATGTTCTCTCACTTCTACACTTAATGATGAAGGTTACTAATCTTTTTTATCTATTTTCTGTATTTTTTTTGTTTTTGAGTTTGTCACCTTTTTGTGGATTCTTTTTTCCTTTATTGTGCGGTGGGATGGGTTCTCTGTTCCTTACAAACGGTGACCGGACTCTGCCTGCAGACATAAGGAATAGAGTTTGAGGGAAAATATTTTAGGGTTCTAATGTTCAAGGTGGCATAGAAAAGTAGCAGAGGGAATGAAGTTTGATGGAAAAGATTTTAGGGTTGTAATATATAAAAAAATAATAATAATAAGAGGAAAACTTGACCGTTCAATAGTGGGTATGAGTTTTGAGCCAAATAAAACAATATCGTTTTGCTTTTTGAAGTAAATAAAATAACACTGAAATGACATCGTTTATCTGAAGGATTAGTTTGATCAGTTCACTGTAGTTCATTCTGAAGTCCATTGAAAAACGAACCCATTTTAAATATATTTAATAGATGTGTCAATCTCAATGTCAAATTTCCTTGTTGTTAGTTAATTAAATAGCTAGTTAGTTTATTTGTTTTATATTTGGTAATTTTTATTTAATTAGTTATTTATTCTATTTTCTATATTCATATTTTTGAAAGTGTCATAAAATTAAAAAAATAATTTATTTAATAAAAAAGTTCATCACGTATGTACATAAATGAAATAAAAAGAGATGAAATGCATATATGATAATATAAAGTTGAATAGAAAGACTCATAGTATTTATCAAAAAATAAAAATACTGAGAGCGTAAAAAACAAAATTAGTAATTGTCGAATTGTCTCCTTTTTTCATGGCTTGAGACTAATGTTTATTTAGTACACATTGAAAATTATTAAATATAACAGAGTTGATAATCAAACTATTATTCTATAATGAATTAGGCAATTTATTTGATTTCTAATAATATTTAGGATATTTACATTAAATTTGCAGTGATATAATTGGAGACAGACATTATTATAAATATTTTCCTAATCTTATGGTTTATAGAGATTTTTTTTTTGTTTATGCTTACCGGATAAAAAGACAAAGCCTAAAAACTAAAAAGACATTGAAAAAGTGAAGCATTTATTTTATTTTATGATATAAGCTTTTGGGGCTTTCAGTTCACTAATGAATAATCCAATATTTTCTCAACCAAAAAACTCAGCGTCTAGTCAGCAAGTGGTAGGGGAAGACTGGAAGAGCGAATATTCAGGGAGTTGAAAGCAAAATAAGCTGGATTAAGTTTTTAAAATTTTTAATTAAGAATTATTTAAGATGGTTATACAACAAATTTGTTCTTCATCCCTAATTTTTAACAGTGACAGTAACAGTAACAGCACACGGCCACCCCCTTCTTCTTTATTGTCTTTTAAATTTTTCCACTTTTTTACTGTCCTAAATGATAAAAATAATAATTTCGCTCTCATCCTTTATCCTTAAATTCGTTTTCTTCTTGTTAAACAACCGTCCCCCAAATTCTATAAAACATCGCTGCAAAATTTGCCGTAAACAACAGCCATTCTTGAAGCGAGCGCAACACCGGAAAGAGTTTATAGGAAAAAGCAAAAAATGAGAATTGAGGAGCTCGAAGGAGTATCGGCTTCCAGCAGGCACTTGGTCTTCGCTTATTATGTCACTGGCCATGGTTTTGGCCATGCCACTCGGGTCGTTGAGGTCCCTTTTCACTTGATCATCTTTTTTTTTTTTTTTTTTCGTTTTCCTTATTCTTTTATTATCTATTTGAATGAGAGCCTTTCCACTTGATCACCTTTTTTTTTGTTTTTTTTTCCTTATTCTTTTATTATCTATTTGAACGAGAGACTATCAAATTTCCGGTTAGCGTGATCCCATTAATTCCAAATAATTTTGGAATTAGTGGTGTCTGTGTTCAACTTGCGATTATCAGTGTAATAATGGCAAATGGTGAATTGATTTTACGGTTGATGTTCAATGCAGCCTGTATCTGTGCTTGCATTGTTTGGTTTGTCATTATGTTTTCAGCGTATATTTAGACATTTGCCTATTTGATAATCATCTTAATTTAAACATATAATTTTCTTTTTAAGAAAAGAACTGTGGTGATTTGATAAATAGGTGGTGAGGAACTTAATTCTTGCTGGTCATGATGTGCACGTGGTCACCGGTGCACCTGACTTTGTATTCACTTCTGAGATACAGTCCCCTCGACTTGTCATTCGCAAGGTAATTCTTCAACGTAGTTTCATTTGTTTCTCTCATTTATATTCTCTAATGAATACCTTTTAGCAGTTTGTGCATTTTGCTCCGTATAAGTTACTAAGCACTTATATTTGCAATTCTTAGGTGTTATTGGATTGTGGAGCTGTTCAGGCAGATGCCTTGACAGTGGATCGCCTTGCTTCATTAGAGAAGGTATATCAGTACTCGCTGCTTTCTTAATGGCCATGATAATTTCATACTGATGGACTGAATTTACCCCCTCAATGTCACCTTCGGTCTTTAGATTGTTATTCACTTATTTTGTTACGTTAATAGTAATTCCTCTACCTTATTCTCTTCTCTGGCTGATGGTAGTATTCTGAGACTGCTGTAAAACCCCGGGAGTCCATTTTGGCAACTGAAATAGAGTGGCTTAACTCCATCAAAGCTGACTTAGTGGTATACATATATATTTTAAATACTTTTATGCCTCATTCCAATTTAATTTGCTCCATTGAAGATGGCCAAATTCCAATAGATTCTTGAGCTTAATATGTCCTCATAAAAAACAGGTGTCAGATGTAGTTCCAGTTGCATGTCGTGCAGCTGCAGATGCTGGAATTCGTTCTGTTTGCGTCACCAACTTTAGGTATCTTTCTATCACTAGCCTTCTTATTCCTAGAGCTTTTTAATTTCTCTTATTTTGCTTTGATTTGTCTGAAGTCCTGACTTCCAACATGTAAGTTTTATCAACAAGATAAACAGTGACTTATTATGCCATTATGACTCAAGAGAGCCTCTTTTATCTCATAATTGTTTGTGATGACAATTTTCCTCTATAAACAATTGACCACTTGAGAACAGAACTGTGAGAACATTCTTCTTTGTATAACTATTGAATCTGTGGATGAAAACATTGTGGTCTTTTTTTTGGTTTTAAAAAAATCATAATTGAAAGTTAGTGTCTTGTCAAAATTCAATTTTGATGAAAGAATTGAAACCTGGAATATATCGTGAAAATGCACATATAGGTTCAAAAATATGCTAAGTGAAATGAAGTCTTATAGAGGTTTAGTGTGCTGGATGTCTTAGGAAAAGATTATTTATCTCTCTTGCTTGAAGTTCCTAGATAGAATATCGAATACAAAGAAACTTATGTGAATTTGTTTTATGTTTTTTATTGTTGCAGTTGGGACTTCATCTATGCAGAGTATGTGATGGCTGCTGGATATCATCATCGTTCAATAGTTTGGCAGGTGATTAATATTCTCATAATGGAATCATAATTCCTGGAACTTTGGATTGTTCAACTGAATTTCCTTTTTTCTATTGGAGTAACGTCAACACCTGATCGTGCGTTATTTCATTTGATTTGGTTCGGCCATGGCTCTAAATATCTGTATCATCTAGGTGGCATGTTTTTTCTTCCTAGCTAGTCTGTCCCTACCCAACTCCAAAACTGCATCATTTGATGGTAAGGGCAGGAATTAATTACACTCTCCCCAGAACCACATTCCTGCCCTTTGTTTTAACCTGTCCTGTATATTATATAATTTAGTGCACACATACTCCAGATCTCACTCACCAAGTTTATGTACCTATTGCATTTTTCTTAGAATTTGAAGGGCAATGCATGACTGGCCAATGCTGAAGGAATTAATTACACTCTCCCCAGAACCACATTCCTGCCCTTTGTATTAACCTGTCCTGTATATTATATAATTTAGTGCACACATACTCCACATCTCACTCACCAAGTTTATGTACCTATTGCATTTTTCTTAGAATTTGAAGGGCAATGCATGACTGGCCAATGCTGAAATGAGTAAGGGTGGGTAGAGTTTTGTAAGGTGAAGCAAGGGTATGTTTCCTATACACACCCCCTTTTCATCCCCAAATATATAATGTCATGAATCAAATACTTGAAATGATGACGTGATATGAACCCAAATTTAACTAAAGCTACTTGACGAACATGGAATACTCCATATAGTCATATTCCATTGAATATCTCTCTCCATAGTTCAGGACAACTCTTCATGCAAGGAAAGTAAGCATTGTTTATAATGAAAGTTATAATGATTTACACTTCCTCCAGCCATTGTTGAGTTGGAGTTTAAGTCAGCCTCTCGGTTGGCCATTTGTTTTGGTGATTAATTTGCCATTATTCTGAACTTTATTATCATCTGAATGGTTCGTGTGATTTATAGAATTGCTGTTTGAACATTTGAACTTTTGAAGTTCAGTATTCACTTTCGTTTGGTTCTTTGTTCAGATTGCAGAGGATTATTCACATTGTGAGTTCCTAATCCGCCTCCCAGGATATTGCCCAAGTATGTTGATTCCTGCCCATCCTCAAAAAAAAGGGCTCTTTTAAATTCTTTTTCTAGTGCCGATGGAATATTTGTGGATTTTGTTTTTTCCTTGATTTGATTTGTCTGCTCTTTGCAGTGCCTGCTTTTCGTGATGTTATTGATGTACCTCTTGTTGTGAGGAGGTTGCACAAAACCCGCAAGGAGGTTTGGATTTGGGGCAACTTCTTAAGCCAATCCTTTGTTAAATACATTATCTGCTCTTGAAGTAGGTTCCACATATTCTTTATTGCAGGTAAGGAAGGAACTTGGTATCAATGATGATGTGAAGCTAGTTATCCTTAATTTTGGTGGACAGGTTTTCATACTAAATCCTGTGCTAGATCTGAAATGTTTGCATAGATTCTTTCAATTATTTCTCTGACCGATATTATTTAACTTCAAACTTTTTTCTCTCACATTGTAGCCAGCTGGATGGAAGTTGAAGGAGGACTACTTACCCTCTGGTTGGCTATGCCTGGTAGCTTTCATATCACACTTTTTAGATCTTCGTACTGGAGATATGTGATTCCATGATGTCCAATAAAGCAGTTATTAATGATGCATAATGATTTTTTATTTAGGTTTGTGGTGCTTCTGATAGCCAGGAGGTTCCACCGAATTTCATAAAGCTTGCAAAAGATGCTTATACACCTGATCTTATTGCAGCATCTGACTGTATGCTTGGTTCGTATAAAAATCTTGGGTATCTGACCAAGTTGAACAGTTTGAAAGTTAAGGTAATTGGGATTTTCATTATTTCAGGAAAAATTGGATACGGTACTGTCAGTGAGGCCTTGGCATATAAGTTACCATTTGTCTTTGTTCGAAGAGATTATTTCAATGAAGAACCATTTTTGAGAAATATGCTTGAGGTGAAATCAAATTTCCTGCTTGTACAATTTGGTTTTTTTCTCTTTTGTATCGTTTCTATATCATTTCTATCTCTAAAATCACATGGTTTTGATATTGGCTAGATTTTTTATTTTGACACAGTATTATCAGAGTGGTGTTGAGATGATTAGGAGAGATTTACTCACTGGTCATTGGAAACCTTACCTTGAACGTGCAATTAGTTTGAAACCATGCTATGAGGGAGGCATTAATGGTGGTGAGGTATCATATTCTCTTCTTATGTTTCTAGATTCTATGCGCACAACCATTCTTCAAGTTTGCCCTCATCTTTGAGGTGGGTGTCTCTTTCATTTTGTATGTAGGTGGCAGCTCACATTTTACAGGAGACTGCTATTGGGAAAAACTATGCTTCAGACAAGGTAAATATGTGTGCGTGTGTGCGAACACACACACACACAGAGGGAGAGAGAGAGAGAAAAGATAACAAATTTTTGATTTTTTCATTATCACCGATTTCCATCGATTTTGATGAGATTGTTTCGCTGACTAATGTGTCATGAAAAGAAATTTCCTTATCAAAAGTTTTAGTTCATATCACCACACGTTTATCCAAACAGTTCAGTTTCTCTGTATTATGGATAGATGGAAAGAAAACCTTTCTATTCTTGCCATTTGGAATCTTAGGAATTCTATGGCATATAGTCAAGCTGCCTTGATTCTTTTATCATCTTATCTGAACTAGAGTTGTCTCAAATATCTTATGTGTGAAACAATGGCACCTTTTATATTATTTTTTTTCCTGAACAATGGCACCTTTTATTTTATAGTCACTGGTATGCTAGAATTTTTATTGGGGATATATATCAAGACCCATGGTTAAGTTGCCAAACACAGTAAAATTTTCTTTTTAAACACTCTTTTAGATGTCTCAGTATTTGATTTTGTCAACTAATGATTCCTCCCATTTGTTGTATTGAATTATTGAAACATAGTTAAGTGGGGCAAGGAGATTGCGGGATGCAATTATTCTCGGGTATCAGTTACAAAGGATGCCTGGACGAGATATCAGCATCCCAGAATGGTATGCAAATGCTGAAAATGAACTAAGTAAGTCCACCGGATCACCAGTTGTCCAAACAAATGAGAATGAACCACCAATAAGCATGTGAGTATTGTCTCTCTGTGCACAGTAAATCTCTCGATTGCGTATTTTTTTAACATCTTTCTATCTTTTTGTAGATGCACTGGAGATTTTGACATTCTTCACGGAGATCTTCAAGGTCTTTCAGATACTATGAGTTTCTTAAAGAGTTTATCAGAGCTAGATTCTGTATATGAAACTGAAAAAAATACTGAGAAGCGCCAGATGCGGGAGCGTAAGGCTGCTGCAGGACTCTTTAATTGGGAGGTATTCATCATTTTATCTAGAAGATGTGGTTTATATATTTTTATTTAATCATTGTACATGGATATCAAAGGCTATTTGGGACTGATTCCTATCATGCACTGTCTATCACAACCATACACTCAATTTGATGCATTAATCATTAGTCAATTAACTGGCATTTGTTTGCCTCATTCAAAACTTGAAATGGTTTCGCGGTTGCTATATTATTTTGAACAGGAAGACATCTTTGTGGCAAGAGCACCGGGAAGGCTGGATGTAATGGGAGGCATTGCTGACTATTCAGGAAGTCTTGTATTACAGGTTAAATTTCTCTTTTTGTTAGGTTTTCCATTCTTAAGTATTTATTCAATAGAAAACTTGTTGACATCTTCCTTATGCCGGGTTCTATTCCTCTATTCTTTCTCATAGATGCCGATAAGAGAAGCTTGTCATGCTGCTGTTCAAAGGAATCATCCAAGTAAACACAGGCTCTGGAAACATGCCCAGGCTCGGCAAAATGCAAAAGGACAAGGACCAACTCCTGTGCTACAAATTGTAAGTGCTGACACTGGAATTGTTTCTTTTTCCATTATTGCATAAACAATACCTTCCACCCATCCAACCCTGAAGTCAATTTTCATTTCTCATTTGTATGATGGAATGTTGATATAATTTTTCAATTTGATTATGATACCGGTGATCCAAACTGATCTTTCTTCACTACAAGTTTTATGACTGAAATTGATTTAGTAGGCATTTTCTTTTTTGGGTAAAATGTCTAGGCTGTGTGTGATCTTTGTAGGTGTTGTAGTCAAATATTACTGAGAACAATTCATTTATTAGCTATCCTTTTTTGCTTCATCAGGTATCTTATGGCTCAGAGTTAAGCAATCGTGGCCCAACTTTTGACATGGATTTATCTGATTTTATGGATGGGGACCAACCAATGTCATATGAGAAAGCGAGGAAATATTTCGCCCAAGACCCATCTCAAAAGTATGCACCTGTTCTTTTTCTATTTTGTATGGAAGTGTAAAACTCAACATTTGACGTAGATGATTTGTTTCTTTAGGTGGGCAGCTTATGTTGCAGGGGCAATACTTGTTTTGATGACAGAACTAGGTGTACACTTTGAGGATAGCATCAGCATGCTGGTATGAGCTGTGTTCCATCTTAGAATATATTGAGTTTCTGCCTGCAGCATGAAAATTCTTTTTTGAGTACCGTTAAATATACCACTTGTCCTTTTTCTTATTTTGTTTCTCTATACTTACTAATGATATTTGCTTGAAAAAAGTTCATAGTTTTTTTTTTTAATATTTTGGAAATACAAGCAGTATCATAATGGCTTCCTCTTCTTCATCTTCTCCTTCCCTTCTTCTGCTAGTTTTGAAAATTTTTGCAATTATGTATATACTCATTTCGTGGTATTATTCTCATGAAAAGTTGTGGTCAAATTTGATAACATACTCAAACATGCAGTACTGAGTCAGAATTTATAATTTACTTTTAAATGCAAATGGATTGCTTGACAACAATAAATTGAAGCTTTTGTAACCCAAAAATAGACATGGTATAGGTGTACAAAGGTTCAAATGGTTAGTTGAATTGCAATAGTTGCTCACATAAGATTTTAATGAGTTCTGGCATAGTAATGAGACATTAGTTTCTTTTCTATTGTTTTAATCTTTGTGGTAGTGCAATTGGTTAAATAATAATAATAATAGACATTTTTTTTACAATACTCTCCTTATGAGTTGATGCTTTGTCCCATAACTGTAAAATTATGTCATTCAGATAGCCAGCTGTCTACTGCACATCTCATAATTTCATTATGCTCCTTGTCTTTGGTTAATGTTCTTTTCTAACTGCTCTGTAATGGTACATGTTCAGGCCACTTCTAATGTCAGGATATTAATTCCTTACTTACAAAATGCAGGTTTCTTCTGCAGTTCCAGAAGGCAAAGGTGTATCTTCTTCTGCGTCTGTGGAGGTTGCCAGCATGTCTGCTATAGCTGCTGCTCATGGTGATTTTTATTCTAACTTCATTATATTTAGTGCTCTTTCTTAAGGATCTTTTTGGTTTTAGCTCTAGAATTGGAACGGAAATAGGAATCCAGTGGAAGTGGAAAGAGAATGTTTCTGAATTATGCTTTAATAGGAAATCAGAATTCAATTCCTTGTAACAGTTTTTGTTGTTTTTGAGTGTAAGAATCAGAATGAAAGTCAATCTAGGGGGTACAATTAATGGATGATTGCCCCATTTGGAAATCTGGTCCTCTTCTTTGTGAACCTAGCCCTTAATGCTAACAGACCTAACTATTGGTTGTTATATTCTTATGGAGGATAGAAGCCCTTATATATATATATAATATATGTATATATATAGTGATTATTTTCATGTTCTAATTAGGTGAAGACATCCACAGTTGATGTTGGACACAAAACTGAAGGTCCAAGTTTTAGAACAGAAGACTGTTATGAGAAAATATTATTTTAAAGTGTTTGCTAAGGTCACCATGTTTTACAATCATAAAGGAGTATAAATATCATTGGCTATTTTCTCAGATACTTTTTCACATTGGACTATTAAACAAATTTGTCGTCATGTCAAATACAAGGTCCTGTTCACTGTAAATGTTTTGCCACATGAAGAAGTTAAGAGGATAAACATCTTGCAAACTTTGCTGGTGGTTGTACTTCTTCTGTTTATATGAAATGTTCAATTTAGCATCTCTTTTTTGAGCGGAAAGTAATTTCTTTAAGCTAATAATAAAGTCAAGTACTTCTTTATAGGCATCTGTAAATATCTAAAACTTCAAGCACATGTTTTTCAGAGAAACAATGTTTATTTTTGGTGTTTCTAGTAATTTGTATATTTGATGATTTATACGTGGAGTACTTGAAAATTACGGGGGATGATACCTTGAATTTTAAGCCAAACCATGGTTTCATCAGACGCTTGATTCTATGTACAGATTCTGGTTGTAGTCAACTTCCTGGTCTTTGGAAATTCATAAATTAATCTGTAAGAACTTATTCACATAAGCGTTAATCTATGCTTTGCAGGATTAAACATCAGTCCAAGAGATATAGCTTTGCTTTGCCAGAAGGTCTGATAATCATGCAGCCTTCCAATTGACAGTCTTGATTATTGACATTATTTTTTTAAGTTATGCAAATTACACTGATTACTTAATTCTTTTGAACTTTCATACAGGTAGAGAATCACATTGTTGGAGCTCCATGTGGTGTAATGGACCAGATGACTTCAGTATGTGGTGAAGCTAACAAACTTCTTGCAATGGTTTGCCAGGTATGTAAAATTGGTACTACTGATAAGTCTCTGCTAATTGTGCTTTAAAGGTTGAGAAATAGTGCCACTGTTTTGTCTGTTTGTTCAGCCTGCTGAGGTAATTGGTCTTGTAGAAATTCCTACCCATATTCGATTCTGGGGAATTGATTCAGGAATACGTCACAGGTAAATGACCTTATCATCACTTATTTTCATTTCCCATGTGACTTGTGTTATCATAGTACAGAAATTGATGTCTTTTCTTGAAGTTCCTCTCTCTTACTAATATGGCAGAAAATATCTGTGTTTCAGTCTCTTTTGCACAATATTTTAGTTATACATGTTTTATTGTTTCTTCTATTCAATCTGAAATTATGAATGTAAATATCTGCCCTTTTGTTGAATGTTGATTTTGCTAGCTCTTGGCTAATTTAATTTCATGATCCACATTCATATCTTGCAAAGGGTTGTCATGTTTTCAGGATATCATTTATTTATGAAGTCCAGGCTTCTTTTGGAACTTTTGCTTTGTTCCAAAAGTGTTCTCTCATTTTTTAGAATTCAATTTCTTAATTAATTATTATTCTGCTTTGGCAGTGTTGGTGGTGCAGATTATGGTTCTGTCAGAATTGGTGCCTTCATGGGTCGAAAGATGATAAAGTTCATGGCATCAGCTATATTATCTAGGTCATTGCCTGGTGTTAATGGAAAAATCCTTGATGAATTGGAGGATGATGGTGTTGATCTGCTTAAATCTGAGGCTTCATTGGATTATTTATGCAATTTGTCACCACACAGGTAAGGCTGGTCGTTGTTTGGAATTATGGTAAACAAAGTAGTAAACTGTGTTAGTTCTGAAATATTCTCATAAATTCCAAAGATGTTGAAGATTAGTTGTTCATGTTAGGAAGAATATTTTATGGCAATAGCAAAATAATTGGAGCATGAAGTGGTTTGGAGTAAGCCTACTCCACAAGTAAATCCCATGTCAAAGGGAAAATAATATTTCCACTAATAATTTTCAAATACTCAGCAACTCTTAACCCATATTGTCAGCGGTGTTCAGACTCTGAAAATGGTGCTATGATTAACACTCTCATAAAACCACTCACCTCACAGATATGAGCTCATACTTACTCTTAGCACTGGCTATAAACTCTCTCAAGTGGCTTTCCACAAAAATGTAGCTCTTTCTTCTATTTGTAGAGATTAATGCAGGAGATTACGTGTCCTTTTTTTGGGTCCGCAAAGTTGGATCAGACTGAGTTCACATGGACAAAAGAATCCAAGAATTGCCTGCTGACGTCTTCCCTTTTATTAATTTTCTTTTGTATCTTTCCACGCTAACTTCTTCAAGGTTTGAAATTATGGGCCTGGATATGTAACAATTTAATTTTCCAAAAATTTAAAATAGATTTGAGTGTTGGCCTACGTTCCTCATGCCAAAAATGTAAAATAGATTAAAATGCTAATTACCACTTGTCATTGAGATAATTTCTCAGTTTCTTGGACAGCTTTCTGCAGCATTAGAAATGCAGTTATTGGTCCATAAAGACACAGTCGCGGAAAGAGAATTATCTTTTTACCATACTTTTGTGCTTCTGATAAAGTCATCAATTTGTATCATAAGATTACATGTGTCCTATAATTTTCCATTTCTTCTCTGTTGTTGTGCTTGTGGTAAATTTTTTGTACAGTATCTTTTCTTTTCCAGTTTACCTTGTGCTATCAGTTCCACTTTTTCTATCAAGATTTTTTGACCAACCCTGTTTTCTCTTCTTCCAGATATGAGGCTCTTTATGCTAAGATGCTTCCTGAATCCATTCTAGGTGAGTCGTTTTTGGTGAAGTATGCTGATCATGGTGATTCTGTCACAGTAATTGATGAGAAATGCACTTATGGGGTGAGAGCACCTGCTAAACATCCCATCTACGAAAACTTCCGGGTCAAGGTAGGGCCATGGATTCATATAATGGTTGTTTCACACTGGCACATTCAAATTTTTGAGTGAATTTGGCTGATATTAAATGTTTCCAACAGATATGTATGTTTAAAATCTTCTGACTTCTGTTACTTGATGTTAGGCCTTCAAAGCATTGCTATCATCTGCATCTTCAGATGAGCAGCTTACAGCTCTAGGAGAACTGTTATATCAGGTATATACAAAGTTCCAGTTTTGATGGATTATTAGATTCTAACTGATGAGTTTTACTTATGCCTAAATTCTGATGCAGGCAGACTGTCCTGATTAAAATAATGCAACGCAAATCACTCTTTCTTCAATTTCTATATATAGGTTTGAATAGTAGAGTATATAATTTACTCATTTATTTGAAAAGAAAATGATTTGTCTGCTGATAATTGTTTTGATTTTTGAGAAGAAAGAATTAATTCATTTTATAAGGAGCTTAAAATGGTTTCTTATGGGCGGAAGCTTTCATCTGAAAAATGGCAATCCCCTGTTCCTTTAGGAAATAGATGATTAATATATGGATCCGTAACATTCCTTTCTAGTGTGCATATATCACGAATCCATTCCTGTTCACAAAGTGTATACGTGATTACTACATTCTTTCACATTATAGTAGGTTCGAATTTAATGTCTTAGTATATTCCAAATTATCAGTAAATAGCGGCAATGTTTAATAATGCAAGTATGATACATGCATCTTCATTACAGAAAAAAGAGATGGAAAGTAGTTGTTGACATACATTGTACTTGTTTCAGTGTCACTACAGTTATAGTGCTTGTGGACTTGGTTCTGATGGGACAGACAGGCTTGTACGATTGGTACAAGAAATGCAACATAGTAAATCCTCTGAATCTGGAGATGGGACATTATATGGAGCAAAAATAACTGGCGGGGGTTCTGGCGGGACAGTTTGCGTAATTGGTAGGAACTGTCTGCATAGCAGCCAACAAATTTTTGAGGTAAATTATTTCCCTTTAGGGATTTATTTCTTTTTTAAGTGTTTTTTTGGTGGTCTCATATCTGCATAAAGGAGCATGGTTGTGCATTTCGAAAATGAACAATCAAACTTTCCAGGTTTAGGTAGAAATTGAAATCAGAACACCATGACACTAAAACATGATGCTCAAAGACTGAGAAAATGTTACACTTCGTAATTTTGATTTTTAACGAGTGCAAGGCTTTGATAAGCGTTATTTTTCCCTGCCCACAACAAACTTTCACTGTGAATCGGACTTGTTTTTCTTTCCTCTCTCCCCAGCTTATTAATGTTAATTGTTTTAAAACTTGGTTGTATTTTTTCTTACTTTATAATTGTGATGTTAGATTTTTCATATGAATTTTCAGATTCAGCAAAGGTATAAAAGTGCGACTGGCTATTTGCCATTTATTTTTGAGGGCTCATCGCCAGGGGCAGCAAAATTTGGATATTTGAGAATTCGCAGGCGCATCTCTTTTTAAGTTGTATTTATATTAATAGGGATCTGGTTGCATCAATTAATAAAATTCATGTCCTATAATAATTTGTGTGTTTCTGAAAAATAATGGAAGAATCCCCCTCCCTGGATGGTTAGAAAAATGAGAAAACCATCGCCTTTGTGCAATGGAACGTGATTGTGATTTTCTCTAAGTCATGTCATGATACTTATGAAACAGATCCCGCAGGGGAGGACATTTATTTAAAAATGTTTACATTTATATAAGATATCTCGATATTTGTACCTTTTCTTTCTTTCTTTCACAATAATTTTCGTTGCAAAATAGCTCCACCATCAGACGTCTAAAAGTTGGCGTTTTCTAGTACAATAAGTACAAAAGCAAAGAAGGCATTCCTGCTATGCGAAATATCGTTGATCTCTAAAGCAAATTTGGACATTCTGCGAGGGAATTTAGTTCGAAGGAATTTTGAGAAGGGAGATCTAGTGCTCAAAATTCTAATAATAAATAAACATAAGCATGAATTATAGATCCCATAAATTTAAAAGTAACAATAGAAGAAGAGTTTTGAGTTGTACATAATATATATATATATATATATATACCCATAGAAGATACTAAGACTTGGGGGAACTGTTCTCTTCATGCTGAAAGAAGGATTCATATGTGGCTACTCTAGGCTTCGATTCAGGCTGATTTAATTCTTTCATAAAACCAATAGTCATCTCAAGAAAATCATTCATGTGTGCTCTTCTCCATTCCTTTTGATAAATACATAATGAAAATATTCGCATTAAGCACGAAGGATAACAAAAATGGCATAATTTTAACATCGTTTCATAAAAGAAATAAATCTCATTTATGCGTCTAAAGAATTATATGCAATTGATGAACAATTCACTACCCAATCGATTTAAGATTAAATTCTGCACATTGCAAGAAATTGAATGAATTGAATTCTGCCAAGAAAAAAGTACTAATAACATTGTCCTGCTACCCCTATAGCCTTTGATTTCATTGAATTCTCAACACTTGTCTGTCACCGGAGAAGAAGTGCATGCAAGTATTTAAATTTGTAAATCTAATACAGTTTCAAGTGATAGACCCACTCAGACTCCATTAGAAAAGTACATGAAAAGTGAGCAAAACAAAATTCTAGGTAAAAGACTTCAAAATGCAGTACTATTCGCCAATGCCAGAAAATCAGTTGAAGAGATAAAAGCAGCAGCTAATAAATATTAGGTTTATAAACAGGAAAATACTTGTCTTCACAAAACTCTGACACAAAGGAGGACGCCAAAATGTAACCTCTTGCACCCTTACCATTTATAACAAATCCTAATCTATTTGCTTCAGAATTTATATATTAACCACTTGTTTTCTTCACTCATCTAATAACAGGTGAATCACTTTCTATTTTTTTGGTTAAAAAAGAAGGAATTGATAAGAAGTTTACCTCAAAATCCCACTCTCCAAACAAGTTGGGATCATCTCTGTCGCCCCAAACATAAGCATGTGCTTGTAATTTCTGAGAACCATCCTGCAAAATATCACCAGAGTCCTCGAATCTCAGGCAACGCTAAATGAAGCAAATTATCTAAAAAGTCGGGATGAATATAGCAGGGTAATCTCACTCCTCGAAAATGAAGAAACAACCTATACATATAACAAAAACTAAGAAATTTTCATCTGTCCGGGAAAGAATCAATGAATTAATGCTCTCTCTTTCAATCTGGAATGTAACTCACATATCAATAAGACAGCGCATTTTCACTGGTTTGTTGCGACTTGGGAATCCAAATCCAATAACTAATAACTTGGATGTTGAATGAAGGGAAAAATAGAATTAGAAAAAGAATTTTGCGACAGAAAAAGTTATACTAGCAGATTGTCTACTGGTTGCTGAAGATATCAGCAACAAGAAGACAATAAATCTTGGATTTAATAAATAAGGGCAAGCAAATTAAGAGAAACACTCGAGGTCATTGAGTGGGTTTAGCAAATTTACCAACAAGGAAACATCAACAATTGTCCTCTCATACTCAACGTCCTCAAATGCATCTAAGATATCTAATTCAGAATCAGTGATGCCAAACAGAACCTGAATTCAAAAACGAAATAGAAAACCTTAATTTGAAGAAGATGAAAATTTATTTCTCTTTGTACATAAAAAAAAGGGCACATAGGAAGAAGACCTTGCCAGTAACTTGCTTGTTCTCAACAGGTAGAATAGCTGGATAAACACGCTCTTTAATGCTAAACCTATGACTGCAACAGCATATCAGTTCACTTTACTGATTAATAAGACGAAAATTTTATATATTTTGCTCGATAACTCAATTAAACCCAAATTAAAGTGAAAAAATAAAAAATAAAAGGACGAGAACGAGGAACAGACTAGTGGTTGAGGATGGCACCGGAGGAATGAGGAATGCGGTACAGGAGGGCGCGAACGACGTCGTCGGCCAGGAGGCTACCATACACGAATACATTGTGAGGCTCCACTATTGCCGATGACGAACTCATCATTTCTCTCTCGCTCGCTATAATCTCCACTACTATTTTCCTATTTTAGGATTAGCGTTTTTAAAATTGATCCACTCCGTCCCCTTCACAAATTGTCGCTGGCCATATAATCATATTACTAATTAAACATCAACTCATTTTTTCCTTTTTGAAAAAAAAAAAATCTTTTTTCTCTGAATGACCAACTAATCAAAATAATAATAATGATGATTATAAAATATTAGCTTTTTATATTTTCTTTTAGCTTACTTTTTTTTTTATTCATTTAGTATTTTTTTCATGTTCCATCTCTCTTTTTTCATATTTGAATTAATGAATGCTCTTTTATCCTAAAAAAAAGGAATATAAAATAAAAAGGAAATTAACAATTTTTAACACAAAAAAAGTGTTTTGTTTTCATATATGATAGGACTTTAAATTTTTGGTAGGAATGGGGTCATACTCTTATATATATATATATATATATATATATATATATATATATATATATATATATATATATATATATATATATATATATATATATATATAGATTTAAATTACAAATTCAATTGGTTGATCATTAGCGAATGGTTATACATATACACATGCCCACGAAGCACGAATCAATATAAAATGTCAACTGCTAAAAGAAATAAATATTTATTTTTGCAGTAATTGATATTGTTACATATAATTTGTTTAGGGTGAGTAAATTGAAACCAATCTAGTTCAACTAAACTGATAAATTTGGTTTAGATTTTTGGAGTTGGATAGGATTTTTTAGGACAAATAGATTAGATTGAAAAAATTTTATTTTAATTTTGACTAATAGATTAACTCAAATTGAATACATCCAAAATTTTTAATTAAACAGTCGGACTTCTTCTGTTTGTTCCAATTCTGAGTCGACTATTCAACATTTAGAGAATGCTCCAGAAAGGGCCGCTCCTAATTCGTCACCCAGCCAACACTGGACGATCCGCTTTTGTTGTGAGAGCAACTGTCCGCTGACTAGGGTTGACAATTCGTATCGTGTCGTGTCTTAATCGGATATGACACGATTATACCAAACACGAACACGACACGATTAACTAATCGTGTTAAAAATTTAAAACACGAACACGACACGGTTAAAATTTGTGTTAATACGACACAACACGATTAGACACGATTAACTAAACGTGTATAAATTATATGACATGACACGATTAGACACGATCTACTTAATGTGTCTAAACGTATACATTTTAAACAATACGACACGATTAGACACGATTTTACTTGACACGATTAGACACGATTTTACTTAACACGACACGACACGATTATACACGAATAGACACGAATATTAAATTAAAAATTTAATTTAATCAATTTACATTTAATTAATAATTTTAATTTAATTAATTAAACTCCAATTAAATATATATAAGTTCAATTGAATCAATTTAATTCATTCATTCATATATAAATATTTATTATATATATTTATAATATTATAATATATATTTGAATTTTGAGTAAGACTAAAATAATTAGTCATATATTTATAATTAATAAAATAACATATTTTTAATCGTGTTTAATCGTGTCTTAACAGGTTAAACAGGTAAAATCTATCTATGACACAATTTTTCTCGTGTTGACACGGTTATGACCCATATCCGTTTAGCTCATATCCATATACGGTTAAGTTCGTATCGTTTCGTGTCATTTAATCGTGTCGTATCCAAAATTGTCAGCTCCACTGTTGACAATTGATAGGTTTGGACTAAGATCAGGTAGCTACGTCACCCCTGTGTGGGCGCACAAGGTTGTCTGCCACTATGTGGATATATCCCATGAGATGTAGTTCGTTCTCTCTGATACGAAACACTAATTTTTGGACTAAAAGAAATCATATTCTTTCAAAGGCTCATCATCCCTCTATACAAACAATCAAACCCAAAATTATTATAAATTCAAGAGTTTCATCTCTAACTATTAACATATGAGTACCCCAAACTATCTTTGTTAATCATTACACCAATCTCAAAAGTCAATACAATAAAATCCAAATCTTATGATGTTATTCATTACACCAACCTCAAATGCTAAAATAATAAAATCGAAATCTTTTGATGTTATTCCATGCTAATATGTCCATCCAATTTTTTATAGTTCAAAGAGTTGGATTCAAATTTAGGGGAGGCCTTGTATATAATTTGGATTTAGGTCGGTCAATTTGCTCACCCCTATATTTATTCATCAAGGGCTTATTTTGTAACAACTTTATTTACATAGATGAGTGGGGCATGTTATCAATGTTTTCAATGCGTCACGAACTGGGTGTTGCCCCCAAATGAAAAATAATGAGCATGATTCAAGTTGATAGCCAAGCTCAACCAAACAATGAAAAACACATTATGCGAAAAAGAAACAAAAGAATCCAAGGCCTACTGAAGCCCATGACATTTAACTTGAACAATAAAATTACACTGTAAACTCTCTTTTCAGAACCATAAATATCTAGTTGAAAAGTCGGGAGCCAGAACCAAGGTAAATTAGATTCTACTGATGAGAATACAAAGATATGGCACTGTAACACCTACTCGTCATATGTTCATTGGTTCAGGACTAGAAGCACTTAGAATATCCAACAATGAATTCTGAGGCTCTAACTCTTCATGCCAAAGTGGAAGCGACTCACCAGGATAATAGTTTCTTATTACTCCCTCTGAGTTAATCTGCAATAAACACATAATACATAATTGGAATTAAAGTTTCATCCATTGTGCATACATTGAAAAGAAGACATTTATAGAATGCTTAATCACGTCCTGCAAATCTTACAATGACGGTGCGAACAACTCCACCACTAGCACCATCTCTTGCTATGGCCAGAGAAACCGCCTTAACCACCAATTGCTGCAACAAAGCATCCAAATACAGCATGTGGTCAAAGCACGAATTTGTTAAATTTCTTTTACTAGGCCAAACAACAATCAAAATAATAAAAACAATATTGTAGCTCATAATATTCCCTCAAAGAATCATGATTCTCATGGTCATGGGGAAGAAAGGAGGATAAGGAAAAGAAAAACTAGCAACACATTTTAAGTTGTGCTTCACCAGTCAAAGCTTAAACCTAGGAGAGGCACAAAGTTGTCAACAGGCATGATTACGTAGTCACAACCAGGAGTCATGGGAACATCTAGGGTTATTCAACATCTGTTCCAAGGTATTAAGTATTTAATTTCTCCATTTGCATGCATCAAAAGCTACACACCTCAGCTTCTTCTTTGGTCATTCCTTCTTTCCATATCTGATCGAAGAATCCATACAAGTAACTCGAACCAGATCCTGTGAAACCCATCATTATATTAATTGCCATTGCATTGTAAGGAGAATATTGCATGAGGATTTTGATCTTGCAGCAGTTATAATTTTCAACAAGAGGCAGACCTAAAATTGGCCAACTACTAAAGTATAGGCACTTTAAATTGTTCTGAAATTCAGATGGGTATTGAAAAAGAAAATCATAGAGCTCGAGCAACAAATTTAGCTTTTGGGCACAGGTGATCATGGAAAACAGTACAGATTTTTTCCCCTAACAGCCATTAGAATAACATAAATAACATAAATTTCGGCACCATTTAGTAAATTCAGGTGTGTACATCCAAAGAGATCAAAGGACTGGATTCACCAATAACTCTAAGATGAATTCTAATTGTGCAACAGAAGCACATAAACTCGAATCAGTTAAAATAAAAGCTAAGAATTCTGAATACAAATAAAATTTTGTTCAGTAAACACGAGCCAATCAAATTTAGGGGCTCTCAAATTTTTGGTCCCTGCACTACATGGGTTGTCACAGTTGCATCAAATTTACTGTTGGACAATTACCTTGAATATGAAGAAATGTTAACATCGACAGAAATTTAAATAAGCGAGTATCCCAAATAATTTGGAAGGAAAAGAATAGTTTATCACCACTATTGTAATGATAAGTTCGGCTCATGAGCCGAAGAATCCTCAAGCCACATTAGGCTCCATACTTAACACTCCATCACAAACCAAAACTTAATTCTCTTTGATCTCTCAAACTCAACTGCCAAAAAAAATTCACTTTGAACTTCATCCATCAGTCCGGTGCCTCACCTAGATCATTTTAGAGAACAGTGGCAAAAGCAACAAGACTCAAAACCAAAGAAAGTGATCAGGAGCTTACAGCTGAGCTACAACGCTGTTTTGACTAGAAAACACCACCAACTTTTGTGAGGCAACACAGGTACATCCAAGTTACATTAGGATTTCATTATTTTCTTCAGTTTTCCGTCTTCATTTAGGATTCATATTTTCTCGCATATTTTACTTAATTACATATAAATAAAGTCTAGAATTAGGATTTATCCTGACTAATATGAATAAGACAAAAGCGGTTAGTTTGGACAGTTGAATAATCAAACACTCACCATCTGATTGGTTAGTGAATGTTTGTCAGGAGAGAGAAAATAAACACTTTCCAACCAAACAAATGGCGAGTGTTTGGACAGTCACTTTTCAGGTGACTATTCTTGTTGAGATCTAATTGCCCTAACTTCTTCCACTACATGTCTACATCACAAACATAATATGATTTAATATGCTCATAGAAGAATAGCAGGCTAAATTCTTTTTTTTTCGAAACAAAAATAATCTCAACTTAAGTGTCCAAGCAATGAAAAATGTAATTAATCTACATCCTCAAACTATTATGAACCATTCAGATTCAAAGAGTAAAGGGAGAAATATTTACCTCCTATAGCGAAAGGCTGCTCTATTATTGTTCCACCAAGAGGAACTCCATAAATTTTACCACCTTCATACTTGTCCCATCCACCAACAATGAGTCCAGTTTCTAGCATGTTCTGCAAAAGTTCAAAGAATTATAAAAAAAATCAAACCCCAGCATGAAATTTGTTTACAATAGTAATTTGCAGATCAAACAACCTATAAAGCAATTTCACATCCCAAACCAACCCCCAACCCCCTCTTTCTTCCAACTGATCTTTTTTATTAAATAGGTCTTCCTAAGTCTAAAATTCCTCAACATGGGTAATCAGTACCAGGATATTCATAATAAAGTACATGATTTTGGAAAAATTTCAGTCATATCCATCAGGAAAGTAAACACTAACCTTATTGTTATAAGATAGTAGTCTGACAAGATTTGCAGCAACTTTGACAGTTGCAGGCTGCCCTAGCTGTATCCTGTACATAAATTGTAAACATAAATCAGAACCAGATAAACCTGGACAGATATACCAAAATGATTTTCCTGAGGATTAGTAGTGCGCCAACAGAAGTAGAACATTCCAATCTTCACTAAACCCACACATTGACAAACATATAAGAATGTTGAATCATTCTTAAAAAAATTTAGGTCCAAAACAAAAAGATTCATGAATGAAAGAGTTTCCACAGTAGAATATGAAATTTAAGCACACATCTTTCCATCTGGTAATCAAATAAAAGATCATCAAACTATATGTTGCGGCTAACATCAGAAAATTGGTCCTCAAATCAACAAATTTGTCAAGTAGCATTTTAGGCCATCACTAAATATTGGCAATCACCCAGTATGTGCCATCCGATATTTCCCTCTCATGCTTCAAGAATCATGCAGCAATATATTACAGATTATAGAAGATTCATCAACACACTTGAACGTCTTGCATTCTAAATTAAATAGTGCAATGCACGGTTCACATGGCTTCAACTTCAACAATAAACTTTTCTCAACTGAAGTGAGTAAATGAAAACAAACAGGACGAATCTATACATCCAGTAGACATATTTGAAGCAGATTAATGTATCCACCACTCTCCTCACCCCTAAGAAAAAAAATGGAAATCCCACGACAAGGTAGCAAAATCATGAGTGAGTAAAATCCAGTAGCCAAGTAGGATTCACCTCATAGTGAAAAAAATTACTTAACAAACACGAATAGCGCAAGAGCTTAATGAGCTTTGAGAACAATTCAGAAGCATCATGTAACAAATTGGTAAAAAGGATTAGCAATACCGCATATTACAAGTCAAAAATTCCAATGACAACCCGGAAAAAAAATCCAATAACAAGTTAACAAGAAAAGAGAACACTCACGTGTGCTGATGAAGAAAGTAACGCACATAGTCAGACACAATTTGAGAGTCTGCAGCCTGCAAAAGAAGCACGCATGAAATTATATGCTCACAGAAGTAACAACTAACAATCATCTTCAATTAGTTAAACCATAAGGACTTAAGAATAAGTGATTGAGTAGGAGGAAACACAACAATTTTATACACAAGTTGGGGAGAGATCTGAGAATAATACCGATCCAGAACGGCAAATGTAGACATTGTCAGTGAGTTGAGTAATTTTGTCCGATGCTCTGTTTGCAACATAAATTCCTAAAAGCAGCACCACAGACGTATGAAATTTTGTAAAATTCAAAATCCACAAGTTATTTTACTTCAGTTAAAAGGATCCTTCTTCATATCAATCAACCGATCAGACTTATGGGCGAAAAAGAAAATACATATTAATGCTAATAAAAGTACCCGTGCTAGTGCGAGAGTCGGCACCAAGAACGACGCCACCGTTATAGGTGACGCCGATGATAGTAGTACCCATGGAATGCGGGGCGTTCAGATCCATGAGCTTGGAAAATGAGATTTCAAGACCGAAAAACACAAGTAGGAGAGATTAGAGAAGCGAATGAAAGCAAGAAAAGGAGGGTTTTATTTATTTATTTAGCTCTGATGCCTAGGAACCTGACTTCCTCATCAAGCCTAATCTTATCTTCTTTTAGCTGTTAAACAATCCTCTGCCCCATCTAGTCGTGCGCCGTTTTGAAATGGGGGTTGAGCCGGGTTAGAAAGAGGCTTGATTGGGCTTACAATTTGTTTATTTAAGGATGTCCAAGTCCGATGGATGGGCTTCCTTAGATGCGGACAGACTTACCGAAGTTTTAAAAAAAATTATAATATACCAATTTCTTAAAGGCTAACCTTGCAAATTGCAAATTAGGGGTTGTTAAATTATGGATCAGAATATATATTTTATTATAAATTTCATTAAAATAGTGTATTTTTTTGGAAATTAATTTTGGTAAACTAATTAATATAAAATAGGTTTATCAATTATAACTTATAAATTCATTGTTTTTGAATTTATAATTTTATCAATTATAACTTACATATTCATCGTTTTGAACTTTCAGGTTCATCTTTTTGAAACAATAAATTTATCGTTTACTTTTTGCAAGTTTATTATTTATAAACTACAGTTTTATCATTTTAAAACTTACAAATATAACTTGCATGTTTATCTTTTTTGAAACTACAGATTCATTGATTATATTTTGTAGGTTCAATATTTATAGATTTATCGTTTACAACTTTCAAATTTATCGTTTTTAACTTACAAATTTATATTTTCGAAGCTATATGTTTATTTTTTAAAAACTACATGTATCACTTTTACAATTTTATTGTTTAGATTTTACAGCTCCAATATTTAAAGATTTATCATTTTAAATTTACAAATTTATCATTTTAAATTTACAGATTTATTATTTTAAAACTATAGGTTTATCTTGTTTAAACTTATATATATCGCTTGCAAGTTCATAAATTATAACTTATAGGTTTATTACTTACATGTTTATTATTTTTATCAAGCCTATTGTCTTTGACTTCCAACAAATCGATTTTATCTCTCTATATTACTCATTTTTAGTTCAAATATTTTCATTATCAATCATTTTTTTCAATAAAATAAAAATTAAATTTTTTTTATCCAAAATAATAATAACAATTATTACAATATTCAAGAATACTAAAAATAAAATCAAATATACAAATTAAAAAAAAATTATCTTTAAAAATAAACTTAAAATATACATATTTTTTTCTATTTATATGAATAAGAAAAAAAAAAGAAAAAAAAGAAGAAGAATACACTGAAGAATATGAAGAATATGGTAAATACATAATTAAAAAACATAATTCATTATATAATTTATTGCAAATTAGCCATTATAATTATAATATAGTACATAAATTATAGTGTAATTAACTCCATATTAAAAACTCAGTCAAAATAGCTCTTCGCATTAAATTTCAATGAGTAAAATGGCTTTATTGGGCAGCCAATTAGATCAAAATTTTAGTATTTAAAATATAAAATTGATCCAGAATTTTAATATAGATACAAATTAAATTAAATTAAATTTTATTTTATTTTATTCAATACTATAGGATAATGGACTTGAGTTTTATACTATATTTTCAAACTCAAGCCTCATATTATTGGGGGTTTTACCAGGTTTTGATCGAAATAGACTTATTTATTATTCTTATACATAAAAATATGTCTAAATTCAGACATTTTTAATTCGAACAAGTCGAATTAAATGAATAACTAATGTTATGGTTAGGTCTAGAGTCACATCAAATAAACTCATTTTTATTTGACCATATATTAAAAAATTTTAATTAATATTGATCAAATTATATATTTTTTAATGATTTTATGATGACACATGTTTCTTTTTTTTTTATATATTTTACTTACTATCTCTTATAAATATATATTAAAAATATTCTCATATTAATTAGAACTAATATTAGAAATTAGACAAATAAAAATTTAAAAATAATAATTTATGTTCATTAATAACAAGACTTCATTCTCTCTCTATATATATTGTTTTCAAAAAAAGATGACAATAATTTAAAAAATACAATAATAAGAATAAAAGTCTTAATCCCATATTAGATGAGATTAGCTATATGAATTTTATACCTCTAAATTCTTATATAAAAGTCAGTGTCATTCTCAAAATTAAACGATTTTAAGTCCTTAGATTATGTGATGAGCGTAGCCAATTCTAAGTCAAAATAAAGAAGTAGGGTTGTAATAGGTTGACAGCCAATATAAAACTCAATCAATATTTATGATATGAATTCTTTAATAATTTAAAAAATATAAAAAATAAGTATTTATAAAACACTATAAATAACATATGGATTTTTTTCCAAAGGAAAACATGGATGAGAGTTATTTACTGAAATAAAGTTTTAGAGGAAATTATATACAATTACATATAATGCGAAATAAAACAAATTCCAAACCTAATCTTATTATGATGTAAACTGTAAGAACGATGAAATTTTTTTTACCTAGAACAAATATTATTTTGATGTAAACTGCAAAGATGAAGGAAAATTTTTGCCTAGATCAAATTCATGAATTTTTGTATGAATCAAATCAATCATTAAAATGATAATTACTTGTTATGTGATTGATTTGGTTCATATTTTTTTTCCTTTTTTTTTTTTATGGATGAAAACTAAACAAGTACTTGAGTATTAATAATTTTTTATCACTAAGAAAATTAATTTATGTGATATGACCTCTCTACTTTTATTTAGTTGATTTAAGCTAGTGCATTATTAATTTAATAATAATAGAATATTTTTTAACAATTATTTTAAATTAAATCAACGACCATTACCAACTAATATAATTTTTTTTTTCCGATTGAATTAATTATGATATGAATTATAATTTATAATTAAAAAAATATTACCAATACCTTTTTAATTACTTGTTTTATAGTTAGTTCACATTATTAATTTTAATTTATTAAATAAAATAATAACTTAATTTATTAAATAAAATAATAAATTTTATAAATTTTAATTTTAGTAATATGGATCAATCAAAAAGCAAATGTCCAAAAAAAATGTTAAATTGTTAGCAACATTGCGCTATAATTAAAGTGTATTTCAATAACATGTAACTTATCGCACTTTAGCATAAACATCTATTTTTATTAGAGCTGACAATTTTGGATACAACACGATTAAACGACACAAAATTATATGAACTTAATCGTATATGGATATGAGCTAAACGGATATAAATCATAACCGTGTCAATATGATTTTATCAATTATAAATATATGACTAATTATTTAGACACAATTTTATCTGTCTAACCTATTAAAATACAAGAAAAATTGTATTTTGTCAACATGAGAAAAATCGTATCATAAACGAATTTGATCTGTCTAATCTATTAAAATACTATTAGACATAATTAAAAATATATTATTTTATCAATTATAAAAATATGACTAATTATTTTTGTGTTAATCAAAATTCAAATGTATATTATAATATTATAAATGTATATAATACATATTTTATATATGAATGAATTAAATTGATTCAAAAACTTCTATATATTTAATTGAAATTTAATTGATTAAATTAAAATTCAATTAATCAAATTAAAATTATTAATTAAATATAAATTAATTAAATTAAATTTTTAATTTAATATTCGTATGTAATCATGTTATATCGTGTTAAATAAAATCGTATAGTATTATATAAAATATATAAATTAAGACATTAAATAAATCGTATTTAATCATATAATGTCATATAATTTATATATATTTATACACATTAAGTTAATCGTGTCTAATCATATCGTTTCGTATTAATACGAATTTCAACTATATCGTATTCGTGTTTCAAATTTTTAACACAATCAATTAATCGTATCGTATTCGTGTTTACTATAATCATATCATATCTGATTGAAAATCACCAATTTTCTTTTGTTCCTACACCTACATCCTGTATCATAGAGATGCTATATTTCGGCAGCAAGTTAAGTTAATCGTGCCTGCTCCCAAAGGCTAGACACGTAGTATTCTCGAGAGGGTAAATAGACAGCTAATAACTGAATGCAATGAAACTGAAACAAAAAACTGCTTTGATTTGGGTTTTTGGTGAGGGGAGGGACAAAAATTGCGCAGACAAATCTCCAGGAGCGTTAGTCAAGTTAGCTCAGCACCGCTTATCCCCTTTTCAAGAATCCAGGACAACGGCCTCTGGTAGAGGATGCACATGCAATTGAAGGGCTGGCATATGAGATTTGATTGCAACATGGGATGCACCAGATAGCTTCTTCTCCTTGCGAAACCCATTTCCTCTAATTCCCAGAACTTTCCTCACTTCATTTGCCAGCTCAATCACCATATCATCCTCATAACCTGTTTACACATGCCCAAACTTCAGTAGTTCAGTGCTCATGAATTGCAAAAATCAAAATTTGGAAGATATTAATATGATTCATTCATTCTCATTGTTCGGAAGAAAACGATTCATAGGCTATACCAATATCAAATAAGGCTTTCTCTAGCAGGAACAGATAGTCTCTGTTGTTCCCACAAGGTCCATATGCAGTTGCAATTTGGCTGTAATGGTAAATTAAGAATAAAATGAATTAGTGCTAATGGAAAGTCCCTTTGGGGAACAAAGACAAAAGAAGTAAATAAAAGAAAATTATAATAGGTTATTTGATATACCAAGCCATTTCCTCCAAGGGAGCAGGCCCCAGGTAATACTTGTTTGATATCTTATCCGGAGTGGAAGTGAAACTGCACAAGTACATCCTCATAAGAAGTCAAGAGCAAAAATAGCCAGATTTCCAGTCCTGACATTGTCTACTGTAACTTGTAATCAAACAATGGATGGAACTTACAAACAATACGCAGAAACTAAACTAATAAACGCTAAGTACAAAGCTTACACAATGACTTCTGTCAAAGCAGGCTGCACGCTCTCCCCTTCCTAGATTAAGGAAAATTCAAGGTTAGAAGTAAGAAAATACCATACAAATAAGAACAAACATAAGTAACCAAGTTGACAATATCATGCACAGAACTTCAACAGGATAAACCATCGACTCACCTTGTAAAAGTCTACAAGGGTCTTCTTATCATATTCACACTCTCTCCGCTCCAAATACTACAGAAGAAAAGGAAAAGAGAACTTTAGTCTAAATTCAAATATAGTGGATTAAGTTTACTTCACATAATTGGGAGCCTATCCAGCAAATGAAAGAACAACAACTTGTTGTTTAATATGAAGCAAATTACTACTGCAAACAAATAAAGTCATGAACTTTCTAACTGCTTATTCAATTAGCAAAATGCACAAAATACACCACACCTACTGTATTTTAATTCCCACAACAAGAACATGCTAATTACCAGTATTTCGCATCTAAACAAATAATAAAGATGAGGCAGCAACATATGCATATACCTCCATGGCCAGTCTCTCTCTTTCAAGTCCTCCACGAACACAGTAAGCAGCACCCCACTATAACAGAGGAGGAGAAACAAGAATCGTACAAACAAATCAGAAAGCAAGAAAATATAGGTCGATTGAAGGACTAAAATATTGACAAACAATTGTATAGATTTTAGAGAAAAGGACACGAGTTTGCATATTCTTCATCAAACATCCCTACAACTAATAGGTATGACACATCAATAAGATCTACTTACGCAAATGGCTCCTTCAACACTTTCCAATGTGCAAGTCCTTGCGGGACGCTCAGGTGTGCCTCTGTGATCAATACATGCTGGTATACAGAAGATTCGAATTAGAAACGATAATAAAATTTTGGGGCATCAAACAAATACTTTAGACATCTTACGCAATCAATGAATAACACCAACAAGTTAGCTAACGAAAAACATACCAAGATCAAATACACGCCTGTAATCCTTGATAAAACCTATCAACTTCTCGTCGTATTCAAATCCTGAGTTCCATACCAATGAACCATAGCCAAAAACCCAGAATACCATCTTTGACTCCTGAACAATTGAAGTTTCAATAACAGTTCATAAAAGAAATATTCGGATAAAAGAAACAGAAGAAAAGTCTTGTCTAGGTGTAGGTTCAAGGTTACAAATTCCCTTCCTCCAATCCCTAGAAAAATTATAACAAATAATAAATTGCGGCAGCGATTTCATTGAACCTACTATAAGAATTACCGGTTTACATACAAGACAACCAAAAAAAGAGATTTATAATAATAAAATTGATGTTCTTGAAGATTTTATCGCGTTTATATTAAAGCAATTTAGTGGGTTTGTTTGACCCAAAAAAAAAATTAGCGGCTTTGACACTGTTCTATAATAGCCAACCCTTTTATACCCATCAAGTATCAGAAATTCGCAAGCCCTCCAAGTGAAAACTAATAGCCTATATTCAAACAATAACTTCACGAACAGATATAACCACAATATCGAAATAAACAAACAAATCGAAAGGTGCTTCAATCAGACTGAATAATAACATAGAATATGCAGGAAATAGTAAAACTCAAACATGAGTTGACATCAATTTCCAAAATTTCTATTCCGCGACCAGACAAGTCAAAATCAAAATGCAGATGTGGAAAATAGATAAGACCAAATGATGGAAATGTTTGGAACGACAGAATCATAGAAAAGAAAAAGATGCAGAAAAGAGCAAAAGAGAACATAATGCGTGGAAGTTAAATATCTTACAAGAAGATTAGAGACCGAAACGAGAAAAATGGCGAGGAATTGGCGGTGCGATCTAGGAGAGAAAGCTGATAATATGAAAAAGGAGAAGTTAATGAGATCTAATGAGAGTAAAGAGAGGGAGAGAGACAAAAGCTAAACGATGATGGTTTAGCTTAGATTTTCAGGACTGTTCTCCCTTTCTTTATCTCTCTCCTTTGTTTCTCCCGGTTTCGAGGGGATTGGGAGAAGGTGAAGGTGACTATTTATCATGGGAATTCAGAGAGAGGAAGGCAATTCAAAGAAGGAGTTAGTGGGCCTCAACAAAGCCACCTGGGCTTTCCCTAATTTTTTTTTCTTCTGCTCTTTTATGTGTTTGGATATTTAAAAAAAAAACAATTGATTATACAAGCTTTGAAATTAGTTTTGCATGTACATTAATCTTACGAGGAAAAACTTGGATTTGAGGATTGGCATACTTTTTTTTTGTTGTTGGTATAATTATATATAATGGGATTATGTAAAAGCGAAATTTATGATTTTACAAGCATATTACAGATACTAAGATGTTATTTGTTTTCAAATTTTAATGGAATTTCACAACCTCTCTTTTGGGATAAGATGCGAAGGCCATGGAGAATTCGAGATTATGTGGTCCACTAAATATATTTATGGAAAACATTAAATTGTCTGTACTAATATACTTATTTTTACTTAAAAACAAATATTGCGATAAATTATAAATAATAGTCGTGATAAAGTTTTTCTTTTTTTTTTTTCCCTTAGAAATAAGAATCTACAATCGAGATGCAATGAACCTAGACAGCTGGTTGTAGTGTATGACTGTATGGTTTACCGTGTTGACAGTCTACGCACCCTATGTTGCATTATTTCAAGTTTCCACTGCAAAAGATAATGTTGCAACTTACGAAGACGAGGCCACTTGCCTATTTTAGTTCAATGTATCTGGACACTTGCTCCTTTTTCCGGGCGATTTAGTTTTAGAAAATCCATTATTTTCTTTTTAATTTTATTCTAAAATTCTTATTTTCTGTATTTAACTTCAAATTTTTATTTTTATTTTTATTTTTATAGGGTCCTTGTTTATATTGTACTTCAAATTACAACGGCCTATGCTTTTTTTTAATTATTATTTTATTGATTTTACGTTAAATGGTTTCCAACAACACCTAGAGTTGTTTATGAATTACGACTGGGCCTATCCAATCTAGGTTTCTTTTTTTTTTTCACAAAATTTTGAAGCCGGACTGTTATCTACATTTATATTATATATTTTTATACATATTTTATACTTTTTCATTATAAAAATCAGCATATTTTATGTTTAAAATATATACAAAAAGTACATTGCATTTCTCATTTGAAGTTGTTTGAACCAATACAAGAATTATTTGATTTGAAATCAAATTATCTTTAATGCTGTTTGAACCAATAAACAAATTGGAACAATATCAAAATTTTCTAATTTATCTTTTTCACTCAAATGAGAAAATAAATATTAAATTTAAGTTATTTTTAATTTATCAATTTTATTTAATTCTAATAATTTTAATCTAAATCGTAATCTTATAAATTTTAATATAATTAAATATCTTATAATAATTTAATCGATTTGACGAGTAATATTGAAATATACATAGTAAATTATATTTTTTTGGGATAAATAAAAGATATGATTGAAAGCAAAAACAATGCCTTTTAGATTTTCTTTTGCAATATTTTTATTTTTAAAAATTAATTCAAATATTTTATAAAATAAAATAAAATATTTTATATACAATATAATAAAAAATAAAATAAAAAATATTTTAGTAACAAATAGACTACTTATTTTTTTTTGTAATTTTATGAAGAATCAAATAAAACTGATTAGCGAAAGGTAAAATATGTTCACTATTTCTTAGCAACCACAAATGTGATCGCTAAATCTATTTAGCAACAAACATTGTTGCCACCACAGCATATGATCACTAAATTGCTTTAGCAACCATTTTTTATAGACACTAAAATCTGATTTTTTTTTGTAACGAATGGATTTCCTTTCATAGGATAAAAAAACACTCATTTTGAGAGGATATTTCTTAGTTTATGGTTGATGAAATTTTTTTTTTTTCAATTTGGGATAGTTTTTAACTAAATTATGAGTTTAAAATAGTTTTTGAAGTCAAATAGGTCATCCAAAATCAGCGCACAAGTTGAGCTGGTGCACTGACTTTGTGCGCAAGTTCAACTAGTGCATAGAGTCAATGCACCAATCCAACTGGTGCACTGCTCTCTGCTCCAACCAACCTCCTCTTCTCCATTTTCTATGTCTGATGTTTATCTCCATCTTTGTGCACCACTTGAAATGGCGCATTGCATCTGTGTGCTAGCACACGATTCATTTCTCTTTCCATTTTAAGAAAATTATTTAAATTCATAAATGTTTTTTAGAAACTACTTTAAACCTAAAATTTTCTTAAATTTCACCATAATTTTGTAAATTAGTTTTTTAATTTATTATAATCTAGAAAATATCTCCATTTTGGGTGTCTTCTTACCAACTAAAAAGCTAGTTATGAGAATCATCCATTCTCATTTTGATTCTTAAATATTTTTATTGAATTAAATGACTCCTGAATTTATAAAATTCAATTATTATATAATTTATATGTTTTCAGTAGTAAGTAAATGTAAAATTAATGATTCAAATATCTTTTATGCGATAAATATTTATCCATTTTGAAATTTGGAACTTTGGTTGTAGTTTATCAAAGATTTATTTTAAATTGAATAACCTTAAAATATGATAAACATGATATATTTTATCTCTAACCATATTATTGAGTGCAATGCGTCAAGACTCAAGCATTCATAAATTGGTCCAATTTAAGGTCAGATCCAATCAATCACCAAGTGACCAATAATAACCAGTATAGTAGGCTTGGATTGGATGCCAAAAGTCCAAGTCTCAACTCTCTCAATGTCCAACCCTCAAACTCTCATAACTTATATCATATATTCATATGCATAATATTTCATATGTCATTAATTAGTACGATACTATTTTTTTTATAATGTATTCATCGTATTCTTATTCTTATTATTTTTTTTTTCTTCACAAAGATAAAAAAATATGTATATTTAAAATTTATTTTTAGAGAGCAAAATTTTTTTAATTTGTATATTTAATTTTAGGTTTAGTATTTTTTGAATAGTGTAATAATTGTTATTATTTTTTGGAATAAAAATATTTAATTTTGATTATTTGTGAAAGAAAATGGTTGAAAGTGAATATTTGAACTAAAAATGTGTAATATAGAGAAAAAAATCGAGTTGGTTGAGGTTAAAAATGATAAATTTGGTAAAAATAATGAATTTTATAAGTTATAAACCAATAAACTATAAAACTCTAAACTTGTAAGTAACACATGTAAGTTTAAAAATGATAAATTTGTAGTTTCATAATTATGAATTTGCAAGTTTAAAATGATGAATCTGTAAATATTGAACCTGTAAAATCTAAACGGTGAACCTGTAACTTCAAAATTGATGAATATGCAAGTGATACATGTAAGTTAAAAAGTGATTAACTTGTAAATTTAAAATGACAAGTCTGCAAGTCTGCAAGTTGCAAATGATAAACTTGTAAATGTTGAATTAGTAAAGTTAAAACGATGAAACTGTAATTTAAAAAATAATGAACCTAGAAATAATACATGTAAGTTTAAAAATGATAAATCAGTAGTTAAAAAATAATGAATTTATAAGAAGTAAACGATAACCCTATAAATGTTAAACCTACAAAATTAAAATGATGAACCTATAGTTTCAAAATGATAAATCTGTAAGTTCAAAACTATAAACCTGCAATGAGCTATAAACAATAAATATATAAGTGATACATGTAAGTTTAAATACAATAAACATGCAGTTTCAAAAAAATTAATCTGCAAGTTCAAAATGATGAATTTGTAAATGTTGAATCTGTAAAATCTAAATGATAGACTTTGTAGCTTCAAAATGATGAATCTATAAGTGATACATGTAAATTAAAAAAATAATGAACTTGTAGTTTCAAAATGATAAACCTATAAGTTAAAAATGATAAATCTGCAAGTTATAAACGATAAATGTATAAATGTTGAACCTGCAAAATCTAAACGATGAATCTGTAGTTTTAAAAAGAATTAACCTGTAAACTTAAAAATGATGAACTTGTAGCTTCAAAAAGAATTAACTTGTAAATTTAAAAACGATGAATCTGTAGTTTCAAAACGATAAATCTGCAAGAAGTAAATAATTAATATGTAAATGTTAAAGTTATAGAATCTAAATGATAAACTTGAAAGTTCATCCTTTTAAAATTTGTTATTTCAAAATGATGAACTTGTAATTTCAAAAGGATGAACTTTCAAGTTTAAAATGATAAATCTGCAAGTTGTAAATGATATATTTATAAGTGATGAAGCTGCAGGTTATAAACGATAAACATATAGTTTATAAATGACAAATTTGTAACTTTTGAATAATAAACTTAAAAATGATGAATCTAAAAGTTTAAAATGATAAATCTATAAGTTATAACTGATAAACTTATAAATCCAAAAACAATAAACTTGTAAATTATAATTGATAAACTTGTTTTATATTAATTAGTTTACTAAAATTAATTTTCGAAAAAATGTGCAGTTTTTGTG
This sequence comes from Triadica sebifera, assembly GCA_023653625.1. Lineage (NCBI taxonomy): Eukaryota > Viridiplantae > Streptophyta > Magnoliopsida > Malpighiales > Euphorbiaceae > Triadica > Triadica sebifera. Next base: position 28,652,716 of record CM042909.1, read on the forward strand.
AAGAAATGAGGTTCATAATGCAATATGAATCCGAGTTCATAATATAACAACCCTCTAATAATTATATTATGGATCTGAATGTATGATGTTTTGTGTGACATTAATTAGTACAATACCATTTTCCTTTTCATCGTATTTTTTTTATTTTTCAGCGTATTTTTTTTCTTATTCATAGAGATAATTTTTTTTGTATATTTTAAGTTTATTTTTAAAGAGATAATTTTTTTTAATTTGTATATTTGATTTTAATTTTAGTATTTTTGAATATTGTAATAATTGTTGTTATTGTTTGGATTAAAAATATTTAATTTTGATTTTTTTGTGAAAGAAAATGGTTTGAAAATAAAATTATTTGAACTAAAATTAGTAATATATATAGAGAAAATTAAGTTGCTAAAAGTTGAAGACTGATTCGGTAAAATAATAAATCTACAAGTGAGGAACCTATAAATTATAAATAATGAACTTATAAGTAATTAACTTGTAAATTTAAAAAGATGAACCTATAGTATAAAAATGATAAATCTGCAAATTTAAAATGATAAATTTATAAATAATGAAACAATAAATTGTAAACGATAAAACTACAAGTTATAAACAATAAATCTATAAATTATGAAATAATAAATTGTAAGTAATACCGCAAATTTAAAATGATAAATTTGAAATTTGAAATTGGTAAATTTATAATTTTTAAATAATAAAATTGTAAATTATAATTGGTAAATTTTAAAATAAATATTTTTATATTCATTTGTAAAAAGCACGTGTTTTTTTTTTTTTTTTTAGAAATGAGTTTGATAATGAATCTGGTTATATTCTATAACAACCCTTTTTAACTCTAATCTGGCATTCTCCTCTTCCCCGAGTCCAGCCGAGTTTGAGCAGAAATGGCAATTGCCTACACATTGTAACAGTGTTGATCATTGCTTCTCCTTGTATCCGGTAATTTTCAGAACCTCCATTTATCTGTATGTTTGTTAGTCATTTCCCATTTTGTTATGGTTTAAAAGTTTGATGCTTTATCAATTCCTTTTTGAAAAAAGTGATGCAAATTTTTTAAAGCTGATTGCTGTGTAATTTTGAATCAGACGAAATTCAGTGAATGTATTAACAACTTGACATTTTAGGTAGTTCATATATGGAATCCATGGAATCAGGCAAGGAGTTAGAAAACTCAGAGTGGACGCCAAAGAAGAAAGGACCTAAGCGTAAGAGACGAATGAAAGAGAGCAGCTCAAAATCGTGTATAGCTGGCGCTCCGCGTACACGGTCTCATGTGGCTCCAGACTGGACCACCAAAGAATTACTCATTCTTGTCAATGAGATCTCTGCTGTTGAAGGGGATTGCTTAAAAGCTTTATCTTCCTATCAGAAATGGAGAATTATTGTCGAAAACTGTACTGCGTTAGATGTACCACGCACTTTGAATCAGTGCCGGAGCAAGTGGAACTCTTTGATCTCTGGGTACAATCAAATCAAACGATGGGATTCCAAATCCAACACCGACTCTTATTGGATTTTGGATTGTGAGAAGAGAAAGCAGTTCCAACTTCCGGACAATTTTGACAACGATCTCTTCATAGCGATTGACAATTATGTAAAGGCCCAGACAAATCACCCGGATACTGATCCAGATACTGATCCTGAAGCAGAGGCTGACCTTCTTAATGTCATTGCAAAGCTAGGTATACTTTTTTCTCTATTCACCACCAAACCAGCGTTTTTCTTTTTGTCCCTCAATTTTACTGTCAGTATATGGTTTAATTAAGTTGCTTGCTTGGGGGTGTTGCTTGAAGTTATCAACAATGGTTATAATGAATTTGCTATTACTGAGGCTATATGTATGCTTTACTGGTGCAACTGCGTGTTAAGTTCGATTCTGCAATTTTTGCCTATCTGAATGTCAAATCAATTCCATACTGTTTACTACTCTGTGATGCTTCTGTCTTGTATGTACAGAGAAACAAGTGTCTTTCTTCCATAATGCTATTTGACTGCATTGATCATCTAATGGTATTGCTTTTCTACCAGAAGCTCTTGAAAGCTCTATTAGGTAGTTTGACAGGAAGAGAATGTGAGAATTCTCAATAATATCTCATTAATGCTTGCTTTCAAATCGATGTATTAAAAAAAAGATTGAAGATAGAGCTGTTTTGTTTTTGTGCTTTTAAGGGAAAGATAGCTTCTTCATGAAAATTCCCCTAGAACTATCATGCCATAATTTTAAACTTTTGTGTCACACTCTTTCTAGTATCTAACTAAGCCTTTATCGTCATTGCAGCTTTGTTTTTGTGGTTTTAACTTGAAATTTTAGGATTGTTTTGATTTTTTTTTTAACCATGTTACTTTAATGCTGGATAGTAGGCAGTGTACTTTAGCTCATATGCTGTTAACCTAGCATGTTATGGTTTAATTACTATTAATTTTCTGGTAGGATCAGTTATGTCACTTTAATAATGACATTTATGTCAAATATATATGTATTAGGGATTGTGTTAATTACTTTCCATTGATTTGTGCCCCCTTCCTGGCTCAAATTTGAACTGATGTTATTGGAATACAATAGGAGATGTTGAAATTCTTGGAATAATAATCCTGGAATAAAGATGGGTCAGTTTCATAGGATCCGAGTATGAAGCATAAATGCGTGTTAAATTCCTAATGGGTCATAGACACACCACAAATCATTAGAAAGTAAAACCTCTATGTTTCTGGCTTGGTTTGCTATCAGTTTTTGCAGGCAAGTTATGTCATGATTGCAGTTTTATGGCTCTCTGGGCATAAAAAATATGGGAAACAAAGATATACTTGAGTACGTGATAATAATAGTGGGATGCTTTAAATCATGGGAGACGCTTTAGATGTTTACATTTCATTCTCTGTCCTGCATCAGAAAGTTTGAAATGATAGGATTTGTCATAGAAATTAGAAAGATGGGTTAGTAACTTAGCATAATTCTGCAGGTTGCTTGAACCATTGATCTTGCACATTGAATAAATTATTTGAAATCATTCTCTATTGATGATTGTACTGCAATTTTTCAAAAGTAGAAAAATAAGGCTGCTTTTCAGCAGCAGTTATGAGAAATTCAATTGTATTTTTATCTTTTTATTTCTATAGGGTACAAAAGACATAGGCGGCGTTCAATGTCTCTGAAAATCCAAAAAGAAGAAAAGCCTTCGAATTGTTGTGCAATAGAATGGCCTCAAGAAATCCATGCCGAAGTGGAACCTCAAAAGAGTTGTGAGGAAGTAAATACTCAGATATTCATTGAAAAGGAAACTCCCCAGGTATTCTATGATGAGCAAGAGCTTCTGGAAGAGAAATCCCAGGAATCCTGCAGAAAGGAAGAGCCTCAGACACTCAATGTTGCAGAGATACCTCAAGAGAGTCTGGTGGAAGAAAACGCTAAAATTATTTGCAGACAAGAAAATAAGATGACGCAGAAGCAAATGGCAGTTGAAAAGCTCAAAATTATTGGTAAACGAAAAAATAAGATAATGGGGACAGAAGAAGAGAGGCAAATGGTAGTTGAAAAGCCCAAAATTATTCCCAAACTAAAAGATAAGAAAATGGGGACAGAAGAAGAGAAGCAAATGGCAGTTCAGAAGCTATGTGAAAATGCGCAACTGATCCATGCTATTGTTCAAGGCAATTTTCCTGAGAGGGCAGATTCTGGAGTCAATGATATGAAGAGCGTCCAGGGCTTCCACCAAAATGATTTCGCAAGACGTCAAGGGGACAAAATTATTGCGTGCCTTGGAGATATGGTGAACATTCTTCACAAATTTCCTTATCTTGTCCAAGAATGTGATTAATTGATGAATCTGTTAAATTTTCCTGTCAAAGTGATGCGGGTTGTGTAGCAACTCTTTACTAGAATCTGGTGGAATGAAAATATAAAGTCCGTGCGTAACGGAATCTTTAATCAGTAGGCTTGTATAATAATTTAGGAATTTTATTTTCCTTAGTTGTTCTCACTGAAATTTTTTGAATTACATGACTAAAATGCATGGATAAACCGCATTTTGTTCGTTTGATCACAGTTGTAGCAGCATCAAAACACTGCGAAAGCTTACTGTTACTTTGCCTAGACGATTTTCACCACATTTGGGAGGCACGTAATTGAAAAAAGTACATAAATTTGGTATGAAGTATAACATTTTGTGGTGTAACTTTTTAATGTATTTTATTGAAGGCATGGAATTGGAACCTCTGAAAGTGTTTTAATTTGCTTAAGACAGAACCACCACTTTGCTGAGAATCCACAGAACCAAAGAGAACTCAAATGCAAAGAGTGTGTGAAGCAATCCGCGATCAAGTGCAAATCCAAAGAGTGTGATTCCCCCATTGTTATGTTGCAAGTATGTCACTGCACAGAAATTATTTCTAAACTGAATACTAATAACCAAAAAAAGCCAACAAAAGAGAAACTTTAAGACTTGTATATAATTAATAGTACTTAGCACTTACCAAAAGCCTGCCTGGTTTGGAAGGAAGATGGATCCTCTGAAGAATTTGAGACGAAGATGTCTGATGATGAATCGGCATCTTCAGTGTCAGCAGATTTGGATACAAAGGTTCCATCAGCAACAGGAATAAGGAATTTCCCTTGGTCTGATCTGGCAGATGCAGATGTCACCATCATATGCCACCTTGTAGCTATGGAAACGATACCTTGAGCTCTATGTGTGATTCTTGCTGCTCCCAATAAGCATAAGAAGAAGCCACTAAGCTGAACCACCGAACAAATCTGCATATATATATATATATATATAATGAATTAGTTGGCCTGATTAATTAATTAATTTCTTGTTTTCACAGACTTTGCAATTAAGCTAGTGAATTAGAAAGTTAATGTATAATTACCACAAGGTCCCCTGAATTGAAGAAAGTTTTATCTGATTTGAATGCCAGAACCAGCAACAATGCTCCCAGTTGACAAATGGTAATGGTAACTAAACAAGCAATGATGAAGAATCGATATCTGTGGCTCGTGACCGACAACTGTTTCTTGATCCGAACATGCTCCCTGAATATTATACCAGCATCCATTTCACATCCCTCGAACAACTTATGAAGTCCTTCAAATCTAAGAATCTGAAGCTCACAAGTGAGCCGAAACAGAACGCACACCAACAACAGCACACCTGTCCTATAAACCCAGGATGCCAAAACTAGAAGGAACATCATAGAGTTCAAGGGAACACCAGGAGTAATATAAGGTAATGATATTTTGACAGTAGAGAAGAAAATGATTTTGTGAGCTAGCTCCACAAAAAAAGAAGGGAGTAATATGCAAGCTAGGTAGCGAAAAGCTTTATCAAGCTCCCGGGAGTATCGACGTCTAACAAACAAAGAATCGTGTTGGAGGGCATCCAGGAACAAGAGCTGCCGCAAACCGTACCTACTAAAAAAACGAGATAGAGTCAAGAAAGCCAAGAGAGCTAACCCAGATTCTGGAAACTGCACCAGATTGTTAAAAGATATAGGGTCATGCACTTGAGCTGAGGACGGCACTTTAATGGACAAGGAGCTTAGAATGGGGACAATAATAGTGAAGAAAATGAAAGTGAAATAGGATATGAATTTTCCTAGGCAAGTTGAGTGATCAAGCGCACACCATTTCAGACTTATACGAAAGTTGCGTAGTTCATCAAAGATTAAGGATTTTGATCGTGCGTATGATGGTTGGAGCAACAAAGGAACGTTAGCCTGCTCTGCTTCTTCGGCCTCGTTTTGATTGGGTCCACTGGAGAATTGGACGTCGACGACATTACAAGAACTAGTAGGAGTAGTGGGACTGGACGGGTTCATGCTTGAATACTTGCAGAATGCAATTAAGCTCGATCGGCTCGGATCGGAGAAGATGGTTTATATATTATACATGTCAAAACTTTTAATTAATTAATTTGAAGAGAGGACAAGTGAAACTTTTATACATGGTTCTGACTTCCGAAGAAAGCAAAATACTTGAACCACTTCTTGCTTGAGATTAAAAATATGCTTTAACTTATTCCTAAATACTAACATGCACCAATTAAATGTTAATTCCTGAATAGGTTTAATTTAATTATTTTTCCTAATTATTAATTATTATAGGTCATGTTTATGTACTTTTTATATAAAATTTCGAACTCCAATAGACACGTATATGCAAGGGAGTTGCTTCTTTATTTTCCGACCACAAAGCATGAGTTGTAAAAGAAGGAAAAGCGGAGAACCTGGCTTTTATCCCGTGACTCGTCTTTCTGCCTTGTACTAGAGCTTTCACTTTCAATCAAGCCAAGAATAAAGAAAGGGACATTTTCCTTTTGCTTGCTTGCTTCTCATGGCTAGTCTGAGTCTTTTTTTCCTCTTTTTTGGATAACAAGTTAACGACTAACAAGTCTTTTTACAGTCAACCCATCAGCTAATATATATATATATATATATATATATATATATATATATATATAAATGGCCAAATAGCAATAAATGTGATAGCTTACTCATACGTGGATCAGTGGTAGTTGGCTAGACTGAGAAGATCACGGATAATCACACGCGTATTGGATCTCAGCCACAAGCACGATCACAAGCTGCCATGTGTCTTTTCCCATTATAAAAATTGAATTACTCTCTCTCACTTTTTTCTTGGTACATGAAGCTGAACAATGCTCAAAACAAAAGCAAACCATATGAAATCGGTAGTTCTCACCAAATTACGGTAAAGCCGAGAAATAATTTCAGAATGGGGACCAACTAGATAGTGTGTGTACTACTCGAAAAATTTAGGCCAAATAAGGAAAAATATTTACTACAAAATTCGCCTTATGATGAACATAACAAAGGGAGATCATGTGAAAATAAGCAGTTATGTTCTTAATTTGATCGACGATAGGAGAGTTATAAACATCAATCCTATAAGTCTAATGAATTATCTCTATCACCAACTTATTATCACTTTTTAATATCATTGAAGAAAATCCAGCAACTAGCGCCATTTGAAGACCACTAAGAATTGCTGAAGCTTCAGCTTGTTGGATGGGATAGCTACCAAATTTTGAAACAAAACTAACCTGCCACTGTCCCAAGAAGTTACGTGCCACTCCATCGTTAACCGCCAATCTAGTGTTAGGGTCAAAAGAAGCATTTGTATTAACTTTAAAAATAGATGGAGGATGATAGATCCAAGAAATGACCATTCGAATAACATTCCACTTCAGAGACATGTTCATATCAGATAAGGATTTATCAATAAGTTTTGTATAATTCAGAGCCTCTCTAACCAACAAAGAGATCAATTTAAGCTAACTATTGAAAACAACTTCGTTCTTTCTTTTCCACACGTACTAACAACCAATACTGAAAATGGTAGACCGATGCACTCCTTCAACTAAATGGTGCCAATTCTTAATATTTCAAAAAATTCAAGAGCTCACATTATTCGAACCATAAAAAAAGGAGAAAGTACCTAAAAGCTATCATTGTCCAAAATTGGACAACATAAATGCAATCTCTAAGCACATGCATAGAAGTTCCATCGTAGATATGACACACTAGACACCTGAGATCTGAAGCCAAATGTCTATCGAAACGAGTCACATTTGTCATGATTCCTTTGTGAATTCATTGGGGATTTTTCCAATTCCAAAGGGCTTTCCAATTGCTAACTTCAAAATTTTTGGAAGTGCCCATAAGAGTATGCTAATTTGATTGAAAAATCCCAGATGGAGTTAAACTTCAGAAAACCTTATCTTCTTCTTGCATATATGAAGGAGGGCATATAACTGTAATTTTCAACATAATAGATTGGGGGATAAGAGAAGCAAACAAGTTCCATTTCCAACATCCATCACCCACAAAAAATAATTTCTCTATTAAGATGATTGTTGTTAATGGACCCGATCATCAAATGAAGCATATTATCCTCAATATTGGGAATTCAATGATCAATCCAAAATTTGACTTTGTTTACATTACCTAAAGACCAAAGCAAATGTTGCTTTAGATTGATCCAATTCCTACAAATACCTTTCCATTGAGATTCAAGCCGCCATAGGCTAATTAGTATGATTATCGCCATATTTGTATTTAGAACAAAGAACTCTTGCCCATAAAGACTCTAGATTATGAACAATTCCTCATGTGAGCTTTATTTGAAAGGCCATATTAAGCATCTCAAGATTTCGAAGGAATAGGCCTCCTTCTGTCTTTTTTTGTTGGATTGTATCTCATTTAACTAAAGTCATGCCATGTCTTTCAATTGTACATCCCCAAATAAAGTTCCTAATGGTCTTTTCCATCTTCTTACAAAAGGTCTTAGGAATCACATATGTCTGAATAGTAAATAAAGGCATATACCTATGAACAGATAGAGAAAGGATAATGCATCCCGCCAGAGAAATTCTAGAGGCATTCCAACTAGCAATTTTGGATTTCATAAGAACAGGAATAAACCCATAGGTCTCTTTGGAAATTCTCGAGTGTAGGAGAGGAAAACCTAGATACTTTTCCAAGTCATTAGTTTCTCTAAAACCCAACTTGGAGCTTAAAATCCTGAAGTCTATAACACCTAGTAATTTAAGTGGCAATTGTGTGTGATTGTAAGTTGGCTCGTCGAACCGATCGATGTTTAAATTTGGATGTACAGAAAAAGAAATAAAAAATGAAGATAATATTTTGGAATATTATTATTTGAGAATTTTTTTCTAATTTGATGGTAAAATTTGAAAAATAGTATTTCTAACGCCTGTAATTAGGGCCTATAAGTTATGTTATTAGTTAGTGGGAAATGAGTGATTAAGTAGAATTTTAAGATGTTGAGAGTGACTGAAATTTGATGTTTCACGCCCGTAACAATGGGTGTCACGACCGTAAATATCGGATTTTAGTGCATAGTCGTGATGAGGTTCTTCACGGTCGTGAAGAGTTGCTTCATTATTGTGAAGGAGAGGCTCACACATATGAAAGAGGAGTCACGGTCGTGAAGCCTGGACAAACAGAGCTGGTGAGACAGTCATATTTTTCTCTCTGTCATTCCCTTTAAATCCGCTCTCCATTTTCTGTTAACCAACCTAACATGTCATATGCATCTTCTCCTTCCTCCAGAGCTCTTCTTCTTCCATTGTTGAAACTTTGAGAGAACTTGTTTCTATAAGTAAAGTGAGAAAAAGAGAGAGTTGTGGGTTATAAAGGGAAAGTTTGGTTTTTCTTTTTTGGGTGTTGGTCATTTCCGGAAGCTAAAAGAATATTTTTCCATCTTGGTATGACTTGGAAGGAGTGCTGGAAGTTTATCTCAAGGGAGAGGATAAACTTGAAGAGATCAAGTTTTAGTCAATCTCCATTTTAGGTATAAGATTTGTACATAACAACACTTAAGGTCATAACTTTGTGTTTTTTGCTTTAAAGACATGTTTTAGATGACCAATGTGTAGTTAAATGACGAAATATGAGGTTGATATGCGTGATGAGAATTGGTATGAATATGGTTAAATTGACATGTTTGAGAAATGATTTTGATTATTATTGATGATTAGAGATGATATAGTCATGATAGATAACTTAAATGCATATTAGAATATTGATAGGGTGACTGACATTGGTCAACCGTAGTGAGCATTATATATATAATTGACATGATTTGTGATGCTTTATTTTTTGAAAAATTTTCCAGATTCACAGTCATAAAGGATAAGTTCATGGACGTGAATGTCGTGAAATGCATTCTCATTGTTGAATCATACCCGTTCACGGACAGCTTCACGGTTGAGTTCACAATTAGATTCGCGCTCGTGAAGAGATGATCACGGTAGTGAACGTGTGCTGATTCATGACTTGTTTCACTAGAGGGACTACCTGTAAAGTGGTGTTTCACAACCATAAATGATTTTTCACGGACATGAAACTGTTTATGATGAAAATTTATGTATTTGATATTGAATCAAAATTGATTCGTTGTGAGGCGGTAGACCTCAATTGCATGCTTATAGCATGATATGGAAATATATATTGTGAACATAATCGTGAAAATCATGAGAATTATATAAATTATGATAATGGATAATAAGAATATGCATATGATAACATTGTAAGTCCAATATTTGACTAGGACTAGAATTATGATAGATAACATGTCATTAAAGGGGGAGATCGGTACCGGGTGACGTATGTTGGTCACAATTGAGATATTTTGAAGAAGTATGAGATGTTTAGAAGGCTTGGGGTCTAGTCAGGTGGGCTTCCCTTGCAGCTGTTATGTGCACTCATTTTCTTCGATGGACTTATGATTGTGATATTTTGAAGAATTACAAGATGTTTAGAAGGCTCGGGGTTTAGCCAGGTGGACTTCTCTCGCTGCTGTTTCGTGCACTCGTTTTTCTTCGGTGGACTTATGATTGTGATATTTTGAAGATGTACAAGGTGTTTAGAAGGCTTGAGGTTTAGCTAGGTGTGCTTCCCTCGTAGCTATTCTATGCACTCATTTTCTTCGGTGAATTATTTTTTGCTCTAGTGAGAGATGTAAAGTAATTGTATCCATTTTAGTCTAGTTATGAGTAAGGTGGACAAATATAAGAAAAGTAATAAATTGTTATGTGTGGTAAAAATGTGTATGATATTAGGAGATTGTTTGAAATATCATGTAGTGATGTGCCTTATATATATATAATACTGATGACATGTCATGTAGTATATAAGCTAATGCATATGCAGACTTCGAGGTAAGTTGTTATAGTAGCTCAGTGAGTATATCATACATATTATTTATATTTGTTATATGTCTTGCACGTTGTTATATATCACTAGGTACAAGTTACTTAGCATATGAATTTTTCATGCGTAGGCTTAGAGCTTAGGGGAGGATCGACAGAGGAGGACGCCTAGTGAATCATAGTCGAGGATATTCATTCGGGGTGAGTGGTACACTGTTGTCTCTTATATTTTGTTGTTTTACTATGAGTTGGGTAATTATAGTTTTATATGTTGTATTTTTCAGAGACATTTAGTTTTATAACTACTCATTTTTGTAAAACTTTGGGCTTGTATATACCCGTATAATTTGTATTAAACTTTTCTTTTATTGAGTTCGATTTTATGATTTTAAAAATACTATTATTTTGTTAAGTTATTATAACCATGGTGTATGAAATTTTTAAAAATTTTGACGTTTTAACTCATGTGCATTATAACATCTTTTGATATAATTGAGTTTAGTCTTAATTATATCGAAAGATGTTACAATATTTTTTTGCTGAACAAAAGTTAAATTTAAGGTGTTTCTGAGACTGATATTTTTAAAGAGAATATTCTTTACCTAAGAAAATAAATATTTTTAGATTAATTTTTAAGTGAGGTTAATTAAAATTAATGGGCCAATAAAAATTAAGATTAGCCTCAATTAATCCTAATTATCTACCTAATTTAAGTATAAAAGTCAATATTTTCACCTTATACAAAAATATATTCGGTTTTATTTGAGTTGAAAGATTTTAAAATTCATGAATTTCATAAAATCCATGAATTCTAAATCTATGGATTGTGGAATCCATGAATTATAAAAATTTTATTGTTTGATTTGAATAAAAAAATATGTGGATTGATAAACTAATTTTTCTTGTATTCATATTGATTCAATGACCACAATTCATAGATTTAACAATTAATTTTCAATTTTACTATTTACTAAATACTGATAATCTATCATTAATTAAATATTTTCTATTTTTTTAATCACGTTTATGTTTAATTGTGAAATAATATAATTTAAAGTAAATTTTTTAAAAATTAATTGATAAAATTATTATTATTATTATTATCAAATTTGAAATAGTTACAAATTTATTACTTAAAATTTTACATAAACTCATTATCTATACTATATTTATGAATAAATTAATCTATTAATATTTTTTCATTTTCTAAAGAATTCATTAATATTTTTTAATTGATATTCAAACCAATATAAATAAAATAAGTGAAAATAAATAAAAAATATTGGCAAATAATTTTTGCTCTATTTATAGGCTTATGGATAGTTTTGGAATAATATTAATTTATTAGAGACAATCTTGGAATAAAAAAAATAACAATATTTTATGAATAAAAAATGATAGATTTTAGACTTTTCCACCTAGGATATAAGAAATCAAATTCTTAAAAAGTGAGGGATTTTAGTGGGTAAGAAAATTTCCAAAATCTATAAATTTTGACATTTTTTAAGTAGCCAAATAATAGATTTATCATAAATCCATAAATTGTTCTAATTTATTCATTCAAAATCAATCGATCCAAACATAGCCTTATTCTTCATCTTAAGCAAAATTTCTCTCCATTATTTTCCTCCATAGCTGTGACCTCTAAGCTCTACTTTTTCATCATTTTTTTCTTCAAGTCATGAATTAAGAGTGAAAAAGAAGGATTAAGGCAAGATCAACAAAAAAGTAAAGGAAAATGAGCAAATCAAAAGAAGATGAAGGAAAAAAAATTAAAAAGAAGGAAATTTTAGTTTGATCACTTTAGGGGTTTTCAAAAGTGAGTATAAATCCTCAACCCACTTGATTTTCTCTTCCTATTTACATCAAAATTTTTTAATTAGGGTTATTAGTATGTTAATGGCGATTTATGTTAATCGATATTATAATTAATTATGAGTAATATTTTTGTGACTTAAAACTCAAAGAAATCACTCTAAAAAATTGATTATGGGGCTACCTATATTGATGAATTTTAGTATATTATGATATTGATTAAATAAATAGCTAATTAAAAGTGTAGGAAGTAGGAATTGAGTGTTAATTTTTGTCACATCTGCGAGTTAGAGCCTGACCGTATACGTGTACTGCGGTCGTTTATACTGCAGTATAAAGGTGTACGATCGGAGTCTAAATACGGATAAATACATAAAAATTTAAGTATATTAATATGATAAAATGAATAGAAATTTTATCAAATGAGACTGCAATTTTGTGTTATGCACGCAAATCGAGACAACAGCCCCGGATCGAAATTGGATTTTTCGCTCGGTAGTGAAATTTTAATTTAAACATACCGGAATATATAAAATATTATTTAAAGGTCATAGGTGGAGTTATAAGGTGAAATTTTAAGGTTTAGAGTTTGAATTATGGAAAATTGATCCTCAGTTCAGGTTTACAGCCTGATTTTTCGGATCGGGAGCTAGAGAAATGTGTTTATGATCACAATGGAGTCAATGTGATCGAAATTTAATTTAAAGATTTTTAAAACTGATAAATTAGGAATCGGACGGTGGATGAATTTTTACGGGTCAAATTAAGAAAAATGATTAACCCGTAAAAAACTCGATTTTTGCTCCGGTGGTCATTTTGCAAAATCGAAGTGACCGTTTCGAAGAGAAAATTATTTTATAATTTTTGGAATATTTAAATTGATGAAATTAAGTTGTTTGGAGGTTGAATTTTAGAGAATTTAAAATTTATTATGAAGAAAAATGAAGAAAAATTTTGATTGGTTGAAAATTTGTTAAGTCAAAATTAATTAGATTTTGATTCGGCCATGTGTCAATATTAAGAGATAGTTAATTATGCTATTGGCCAATAAGGAGGTTGATTAAGGAATTAAGTGTGATTAATTAATTTAATTGGGGTATATAAAGGAAATTAAATTGAATTTCATTAAAATATCAAATTTCCCATCTTCTTCCTTGCCTCTCCTCCATAGCCGAGAATCTCCAAGCCCCAAATTCCTTAATCTCTTCACTTTTGCTTCTTCAAATCATATTACTTATCAATTAAAAGAATTAGAATAAGATTGGTGTGGAGAAAAAGAGAAAAAGAGTGGAAATTTGGAAAAAAAAAAGAAATCAAAGAATTTCTTGATACCCATTTGAAGAAGGTGAGATTTTGTTCCTTTCTCCATATGATTTTGTTGATTTAATTATTTCCATAATTGTTTATTGAATTGTGGTTGAATATTGTTGAGAATTGCTTGGTAGAAAAATTAGGGTTTATGGAAAAAATATTAAAAAATTGGAGAAAAATAGGAAATGAAGAGAATAAGGCTTGAGGATGATGGATTGAGTGAAGAATTGATGAAAATAAATTTTAGGAATTTTTGTGGAATTTTTAGAGAATTTCCATAATTATGGCTAAATTTTACAAAAATTATTTTGTAGGAATTTTGCCTTAAATTGAAGATAATGGAGTGAATTGGAGTATATGGAAGTGGAAAATAAATTTTTGGATGGAAGAAAAAATTAATATAATTTTTGGAGAATTTTTAGATTTTTAGCCTAATTATGGAAAAATTTATTGGGAGTTGTTGAATATTGTTTTGGTAAAATTGATGATGGAAAAGGAAAGAAAATGAGTTAAATTGATGGTAGGAATTTATTTGGAATTTTTAGAGTAATTATGGAATTAATGAGAATTCTTGAATTTAAAATGGACATTAGGAGAATAAAAGAAATAAATGGAGAAAAATAGTTTTGGAGGTGGAAAAATAAAGAAAATCAAATATTATAAAAGGAAATTAATATTTGAATTTTTGGTCGCACCGGAAAGCGTGATGACGACCAAAACCGGAATTTATGCATTAAATATGCATAATAAGAAAATTTTTAATTATAGGATCTAGATATCCGTGAGAGCGAAAAATTTAATTTTTACTAGATTTTATGTCGTAAGGATTTCAATGGCTAATATTAATTTTCTATCTCTAGGTACGACATCGGAACAGACGCTACCCCGAGATAAGGGGAAAGAGCCGGCAGATACCGGCAGAGCGTAGAAGGTTAGTGCAACTACCCTTATAATATTAGTCATATAAATATAAATTATGTGAAAATTTGCATTTTTTGCAATTATTGAGTTATATATATATATTTTTTTGTATTCCAGAAAATTTAAATGTTAAAAGTTATCTATGATGATAATTATTTTGTTATTGAAAGAATATTTATTTATTATCTGAAAAATGAAGTGAATTATGATTTTGAGAATTTTTCCCACATATTAGCTTAGATATGAGCTAGGGTATTGTTGGCATGCCAATAGGGTAAAAATTATGGTCCTGTGCATTTCTGTGGACCAAAGAAATACTGTGACCCTGTGCATTTCTGTGGATCACCTGATACATTTTTCAGTCCTGTGCATTTCTGTGGGCTGAGTCATATTACATTTGGATCCTGTGCATTTCTGTGGATCCTAAGTTGAGATGTAATATGATACCCCTTTGATTCCCTAGGAGCAAGTCTAGGATGTTATAATATGTGGGCATATGAAAAATTTAGATATTTGAGAATTCAACGATATATTGAGTTTTATAAAAATATTATATTATTGTATTTATAGAAAAATGTATATTTTATTTTAATAACTATTATTATAAGAGTTTTTGCACCACTGAGTTATATACTCAGCGCGGGAGTTTGTTTTTCTCTCGCGTAGGTCATCAGAATAGCAGAGAGCGTCCTGACTTGTAGATAGAGACGCTGAATTGGGGACCCGCATTATGGAGCACAGCGGTAGCAGTGGTAGCCACCCAGAGCGGGTTGGTCTTGTTGTTATATTTTGATATGTATATATATAAGTTTTTAAATTTCATTACAACATGTATATAAATAAGAAAAGAAGAGTGTGTATATTAAATCTCTTATATTAAATATATTTGTTTTAAATTAAATGAATATTTATTTTTGAAAAGAATTTTATTTCCGGTAGCATCTCTTATCCGTCCGGTATACGGATGGGTGTACGGAAGGGTAGGGGGTGTTACATTTTTAGCAAAAATTTGAATGATTTTGGATAACCATAGTCAAGCTCTAATTGTGCCCTCTAATGGTAGATTTTAGGCTACCAAATGGGGGTTTAATGAAGGGTAAATAAAGCTTAGTTGATTAGGAGTTTAACTAGAATTTTTATTCATTCATAGTATTAGGATTTAGGGCATGGATTAATTAATATGTGATATTGTTGTTAAGCCAAGTAAGTAAGTAACTTTTGGGCATAAATAAAAAGGAAAATATAGGCAAAAAAAGCCATAGAGAGGTAAAATAAGGGTGAAGAATAAAGGATCTTTAAATTATATATTTTTGGCAAAAATTCAAATGAATGTTAAAAGTGATTGAATGTGATAATATTATTGATTATGTATTGTTATATTTGAAGTAAGATATTATGTATGATTATATAAATTATTATTGATATTTTAATTGAATGATGATATTGGTCATTTGATGCATAAAATGATAATGAAGTGGTTTTATAAATGTGAAAATGAAGTAAATTTAGGTTGACGATACATTAAAGTAACAATTAGTATGATAAGTAGAAGTTGCTGGAAATTTACTATATGAACAATGCTTACGTTTTAATTCATAATTTGAGCTCTAAATATAATTTTTGCGTGATTTTTGTTGGAATGAAAAGTTAACACATAAGACTTTTACTTTCATTGGGACCATCAAATCTAAAACTATTTGTATTTGTCGATAAAAATATTTAAATTTCGGATGTGTAATTTGTCCAGAAAAAAATATTGAGCAAAATGAGTTTGAACACAACAATTTCTAAAATTTGTAACATTTGCAAAAAAATTCGGATTGATGTGATTCAAATTGCTAATTAAAAGATAAGATATTAACTACAAATTTTTAGTTGATCATTTGTCCCGATTTTATTTAAAAATAGATGAAAAATGCAGTGTAATATGATACATCAATTCTACCCTGAATATGACATTTTGCTAAATGGTTGAATTGTCGAGTTTTAAATATAAAAAAATATTTTATTTAATTTTTCTTATTTTTGTGATAATTAAATAAATGAGTATAATGTTGAGGTGTATTTAATGAAGATTAATTTTATTTGTATGAATTTATATTAATATTTAATATAATATTGATGTAACCAATATTAAATGGAATAATTATGATTAAGTCATAAAATATCTAATCGAAAATTAGAAATTAGGATACTATGCCAATAAAATGGTAGAGATATAGACACTAGAAAGTAGTGCTGAGATTAATTATATAGACATCAAAAAGTGTTGAGTTATTATTGATTATATAGACATTAAATATCGAGTTGCCAAAATGATTATGTAGGCATTGAATATACTGCTGAAGAGCAGACATTCCGCATCTGGTGTTTAGTTCCGACCTATGATATTGTGGGCTATCAAGTATATAAAAGGAAAAAATAAATAGATAATTTTTATATAATTATGATTTTTATATATTGTCATTTAATTGTGAATTATATTATGCGATGGATGCATAAAATTGTACAATAATAAATTATTTTATATTATATGATTATGATAATTGATATTATTGGACCAAAAGTACTAATAAACTAGTAGTTTAGTACATGTGTTTTATGCGCATATCAGTAGAAGTTGTCGTCAACGATTGTATCGATTGAAAAAATAGAATCCAAAAATTAGATTGCAACATATTATTTTATATTTTGGGCACAATTTTATAATAATAAATTTTAAGATTTTGTTATAAGTATTTAGCGTGTATAATTTATTAAAATATAAAATTTCAATTAATATATTTAGTAATATTTTGTAATATATTTCTGAAAATTTTAATTTATAGAATGAGTGCATTTTAATTATGAATTTTTATGATCATAAATATTTTTATCATTATATATATATATATATATAAAATAATATTCCAAAAATATCATTTTCAGAATTTTAGAATAAAATTAATTGACTATCAGCTTCTAAAAATTAAATTAGATAGCACTCTCTTATACTATTATCAACTAGTAAATAAGTCAATCAACTAGTAAATAAGTCAATGGTATTATCGGATAGTAGAGTAGATAAGTGGACACTGCAGAGTCTATCTAGACACATTATTCGAAAAGTACACCACATTGGAGAACAAACCTTTTGGCCAGAATAAGCACAAAATTTGTTTAGAACACGATTGATAATTTCCACTCTCACACTTTTCTAACCCAATGATCAGCCCAAGAATTTTGATCAAAAGAAAAAGAAACAATCAGCTCAACATTAAATACTGATTAATTTCCTCAATAAATAAAAGAGTAGGAAGCCCAAAATCTAGTTAATTGCAAATTATATTATGTATTAGTATTTATAATGTATTATATATAATTTATTTAAATAATAAAAATATTTTAAAATATATATAAAAAATAGACATTTTTGCATTTATAAAATAAATTGGATACATAATATAATATAGACTTAGATATAAATCCTTAATTTTTTGGATACATAATATAATATAGACTTAGATATACATAATATAATATAGACTTAGATATAGACTTAGATATAAAAGAGTAGGTCCTTAATTTCATTTTTCCATATTAAATCCTTCATTTTTTTATTTTTTATTTTGATTTTGTCTAATTTAATCAATTAAGGTGATATTTAATTTTAATTTTTTCGAGTTTACATACCATTTACTCTTAGTCAATAATTTTTAACAAAATAAAAATTAAACATTTAATATGAACGAACGAAAATTGAAACACTTAATAAATAAAATATTTAATTTTTTTGTCAGTAAATAGCGTACAAAAAGGGCTAAATATGCAATTTATTCTTTAATTTTTAAGAAAATTTCTGGGTTGATAAGTTGGAAACCACGCATCATGAATTGACAAATGAGAATCCGCAACATGCCTAAGAAAAACAGCACAACAATGAATAGCAACATGGAAGTCGCAGTCGCAGTTGTGTTGTTATTGTTACAGACGGCTACGTATCACTATTAACAAGGCCAAAAAAAAAAAATCCGCCTTACATATGTAACGAAGTATTTTAAGCAGCAACAATAAAATTCATCTGAGAACCCAAAAAAAGGTACATAAATATATAAATAATTAATTAATGGAGTAGTATTAAGATTAGATTACATATGATTAACAAGGCCGGCCTCCTGAAATAATCAAACTAATGAACAGCTCACACTAAGTAATGGGGACAATTTCTCTAATAAAATTAAACATTTTCTCCTACGTATTTGGTTGATACATATATTATACATATATGCTTTGATCCGCAACACAATTAATCTTAATTATTATCCATATTTGTGGGGTATGGCTTGCCGGAGGGTAGCATGTTGGATTCCACCGTTATTATCACTGTGTTTGATCTTTCAAATGTTGCGGGCGATGTCCGCTGATGCTGATGCTGCCATCTTGCTCACCTTCAAGAACTCCCTCTCTAATGCTGACGCCCTTAACAATTGGAAGCAGACAGGAAATACAGTAAATCCATGCACTGCAAACTGGACAGGTTTGCATTGCACAGACGATGCCGTAGATAAATTGACACTGGAGAACATAGGGCTAACAGGGAGGGTTGACACAGAATCGCTGGCCAAATTGCCCAAGTTGAAAGCTTTAAGCTTTATGAACAATAGCTTCCACGGTGACTTCCCGAGTGGATTAAACAAACTGATCAGTTTGAGGTCCTTGTATTTGTCCTACAACCAATTCTCAGGTGTGATACCTGACAATGCATTTACCGGAATGAATTCACTGACCCAAGTTTACTTGGATTATAACAACTTCAACAGCCCAATTCCTTCGTCTCTTGTTCCATTGTCCAAGCTTTCCAAACTCAGCCTCCAGAATAATCAATTTGAAGGAAACATTCCAGAGTTTCAACAACCCTTCTCTCTCTTTAACGTCGTTAATAACCGTTTGTCTGGTCGTATTCCCCCTAGCCTTGCCGATATCGATCCTAGTTTTTTTGCAGGTAATTTTAATTAATTTTTTTTTTACTTTTTTAACTTTCATTAATTAATATCCACCATCCATCAATCATGAAAAAGCTGCTGCAGCCCTTTTTAATTAATTAATTAATTGATTAATTTGTTCATGATATAGATTATATATAACTTATTAACGCAATTATTAATTAATTAGTAAAAACTCATACAGGGAACGATGGCCTATGTGGAAAGCCACTACCGTCATGCAAGTCGTCGAAAAAGAAGACAATAATAATAGTAGTAGTAGTGGGGGTGACAGTGGTTGCATTAGCCGCCATGCTTACATTTGCCTATTTCCGAAGCCGCAGAACAAAAACGACCCAGTTGCAGCAGAAGCAGTTCCAAGTCTTAGCGACTAAAACCGAAACCAAGTTTGCAGTAATGGACAGAAAACAAGGAGTAGAATCTCCAGAGATTCAAGAGAATATTGGAAAGTTGAATTTCGTAAGAAACGACAGGGAGAGATTTGAGTTGCCGAAGCTTCTTAGGGCCTCTGCTGAGGTTTTGGGGAGTGGCAGCTTGGGGTCATCCTATAAAGCAATTATTGTAGATGGGTCGGTTATGGTGGTCAAGAGGTTTAGGGAAATGAATAAGGTGGGCAAGGATGAATTTGAAGATCACATGTATAGGCTAGGAAAATTGTCACACCGTAACTTGCTCCCTCTGGTTGCCTTCTACTATAGAAAAGAGGAAAAACTCACGATCTCTGACTTTGTTGAAAATGGAAGCTTGGCTACTCATCTTCACGGTATATGTATATATATATATATATAATTCCATTTCCATATACTTACAATGTATATACATATAATGAATATATATTAATTAATTTCAGGTAAGCGGGGAGCAGGACAAGAAGGGTTTGACTGGCCAACCCGCCTAAAGATCATAAAAGGAGTAGCCAGGGGACTGGAATATCTGCACCAAGAGTTGCCTACTGTAACTCTACCTCATGGTCATCTCAAATCTTCAAACGTGATTCTGGACCATACTTTCGAGCCTCTTCTCACTGATTATGCCCTGGTTCCTGTGGTCGACACAGATCATGCTCACCACTACATGGTTGCCTACAAATCCCCAGAATTCACCCAAAATGATAGCACCACTAGGAAGACCGACGTTTGGAGTCTTGGCATACTAATCCTTGAAATTTTGACCGGTAAGTTTCCGGCCAATTATCTTAGACGACAGGGCAAGGGTGGGAGTATTTCAGATTTGGCGACTTGGGTTAACTCTGTCGTCAGAGAAGAGTGGACGGGCGAGGTGTTTGATATGCATATGAGGGGTACTAAGAACGGTGAGGGGGAGATGCTAAAGCTATTGAAGATTGGTATGTGCTGCTGTGAATGGAAAGTGGAGAGGAGGTGGGATTTAAGAGAAGCTGTAGCTAAAATTGAGGAGTTGAAGGAGAGGGACACTGACTATGATGATCTTAGTTCCAACGCTAGTGAACCCGAACTCTATTCTTCTAGAGCCATGACTGACGACGATTTCTCTTTCTCCATTAATGGCTGACCCCCCCTTTCATATTCATATGATTTGGTTTCGCATCGCTTAATTATGTTTCTATATATCATCTTTTTTTTTTTTCACTTTTCTATTTTGATGATTTAGTTACACATTATTAAACTAATATAATATATGTCTTTTTCTTTTTTTTTTAATATTTTTTTCTATTGATTGTTAGAAAATTGTTACTCCAATTAATAAATTACATATATGCAAATTTGAATGTATTTCTACTTCAAATCCTTGATGTCATTTGCAGTAGTAATAATATAAAACATCCTCTAGTCTGTTACATATCTTAATTAGTGCTGTATCAAAATTAAAAAAAATGCTGATTTTAATAAGGGTTTGCTCATCATAATTCGAGATAAGTAGTTCTTTATATATATATATATAAATTGCAGTCAAATTAATGTAATTTGCAGCTAAATATGTACTGTAGAAAAATTAAGACAGGAAAAAAAGCATAAATTTTGGAAATGGAATATTTTTTTATCAGAAATTTTTTGGAAGCCGAATATTCGGTAGCTAGACCTTCTTAGATGCTTGTTAGCATCAGTAATTAATTACGCAGTCGACATAGACTCGTATCTCTTTCCAAAATGAACTTGCACACGTTGCTTGGTTGCCAACAATTTGCACGCATCTTATTCCTTTCTCTGTCTGCTTAGCACATTCCTCTTATCCCCTCCTCTTGGAATATGTAAACATCTCCCTCCATCTTTCTCTTCCAAACTCTACAGGATTACATCCATCGAAGGATATTCATTCAACTAGTTTAAGGTAATTCTACTTGCCCTACTACAATGTTCTCTTTCAAGTTATCATATATATATATATATATATATGGATAACTAAACACAAACTCTACTTGCATAAGAAATCTGCTACAATCCCTGGTCTTCCATTTGAATTTATCTAATTAATTTCTAATTGATTATGAAAGCATAGCTAATTCATGCTGAAATTTCAGCTCAGTGATCGAGTTGCTGGCTTTTCATTCATATAGAAAGAAGTTTAAGTGATTCTTGCTCTGAATTATGTGATAATCCAATAAGGGAATCATTTTAGGAAGTTGAGTGGGGTGCGAGGGCATATACCCTGCCTTGTGCTACTTGCTGCGGCAAATTGTTATATTCCGTCCAACCGACGTATCAAATTGTTGCCTTTACTTCATGCTTAATTTGCCTAGGGTTTGTTATGATGAAATTTAGAAACTATACCTATAAAAATGGGAAATAGCAAATTTGTCTTTGTTGTATATCCATTGAAGCTGAGAGCAAAATATATGCTAGGCCAAATACAGGGTAGGGATTGGTATTGAACAGTAGTTAGGCATTAGGCGGCAGGGCATATACAACACTTTTCTTCTCTTCTTTTCCTTTATTTCTGTATGGCAGGACTTGTAATGTGCACAGAATTAGCATTAGATTCATTTAGGCAACTGGCAACGGCTGTTATTCTTCCCATTAGGAGGAATGTCATAGATTCTTCTATAAGCTTGGAGCTTTTTGTTAAAGTCATATTGAGAACCTTTCCTTTCCACCTTCACTGAATGGCCTTTGTTATGAGAATACAATTTATACTGGCAATTGGGAGCTTTTGTTTTTAATGGTCATCAACTAATACGCATCATATGTGGAGTTATGGGGTTCCGGTTACTTAAATCAAGTCACTAATCAAATTATTTATATGAGAGAAATCAGCAAGAAGGCATGGTGGATAGTAAATCATAGTATATAAAAGAAAAAATGCAAAAGAAAGAGTGTAGTACCGTATTTTAAATGGCGAAGAAAAGTTTTATATTCCATTGCTTCTCAAAATTTTGAAACATCTCTGATAAAGATGAATATTTTATGAACCGTCCAAAGATTCTCTGTGAATAACACTCTTCTGTGGTTTCGTCTCCCTATTATTTCAACACGTCTCGAGAAAAGCATATAAAAGAGGAAGGGTGCATGCTGCCTTTTGCTCGTAGTTACAATGGCAGGTCCTGATAATCAATCTAAGGTTTCTAACTGCGGAGACTTTTTGACAATCTTAGCATCTCAAGGGATTGATTTTCTTCTTTCTGGTGAAAATAAGGTAAGTCCTTGTGAAACAACGTTTCTCTTCTTTTCATTTCTTAAAAATCACACTTGTGTATATATGATATATGTGTGCGTATTTATTTTATTCATACTTATTAATGCAACTATTGTAGCAGAAAAGGTTTTTCTTTTGTTGCTCCAGCTTCTAGAGCTTCTTTGAAGTAGTTCTGTTTACTTGCTGAAAGACGGAAGAAATAACATTTTTATATGGGGTTTATTTAGCTATAAAGAGGTGAGTTTTGATTAAATTAGAAGACTAGAACTCAGAGTCTTGTTCTATGCTGACTCAGGTGCCTTTATCATCATGTGATGGCAAAATAATTTGTCTTTTCTGCTCGGCAAACTGGTGCAGACCCTGTAAAACCTTTGCCCCTCAGCTTGTACAACTTTATAATAGCCTCAGAGCTGAAGGTAAAAGGCTAGAGATTGTCTTGGTATCCTTTGATCGTGATGAGGAAGGATTCAAGGAACAAGTGAAGTCTATGCCGTGGCTTGCAGTTCCATTTAATGTGGAATTGCATAGACAATTAAGTGACATCTATGGTGTCTGTCGCATTCCATCATTCATTCCATTGGCTTCAGATGGAGTGTCAATTGAAGAAGATCTAATCGGGTTGATCGAAGATTATGGTTCTGAAGCATTTCCCTTCACTAGGAGGAGAAGAGAGGAATTGAGGGCTATTGATGATGCAAAGCGCCAAGGAGGGAAATTAGAAGAGCTTTTGGCACATGAAGGACGAAATTATGTTATATCTAGGGATGCTAGGAAGGTGATTCATTTTTACTCTTGTTATCTTATATCTAGAGTTCTATGTTAAATTGAAAGAAGTAAAAAAAGTTGTATATG
Organism: Triadica sebifera; assembly: GCA_023653625.1. Taxonomy (NCBI): domain Eukaryota; kingdom Viridiplantae; phylum Streptophyta; class Magnoliopsida; order Malpighiales; family Euphorbiaceae; genus Triadica; species Triadica sebifera. Next base: position 28,676,903 of record CM042909.1, read on the forward strand.
TTTTTCAATCCATGTTGCAGATTTTAGTATCTGAACTTGTTGGAAAGACAATAGGCCTGTATTTTGGAGCACACTGGTGCCCTCCTAGTCGTGCCTTCACTTCCCAACTCATAGAAGTGTACGATGAGCTTACAAGCTCCAGAAATGGATGCTGGGAAATTATTTTGGTCTCAACGGATAGGGACAAGAAAGAATTTAATACCAATCTGAGTAACATGCCGTGGCTTGCAATCCCATACGAGGATAGGACACGACAAGACCTGTGTAGGATTTTCAACATTAAAGGAATTCCAACGTTAGTGATTATTGGAGAGGATGGGAAGACTATCAGCGGGGATGGGAAGGGAATGATATCGCTGTATGGTGCAAAAGCTTTCCCATTCACAGCGGGGAGGGTGTCAGAGATAGAAGAAGCATTAAGAAAGGAAGGAGATGCGTTGCCTAAGCAGGCGAAGGATGTAAAACATGAACATGTGCTGAAATTGGATATGGCAAAAGCATATATATGCGACTGTTGTAGAAGGCAAGGGAGATTCTGGGCATTTTCTTGTGATGTGTGTGATTATGACCTTCATCCTGGGTGTGTGCAAGAGTCTTTGGTTCTGGTGGGAGATACAGATACTATTTCTACATAGCAGTTGTATTTTTATTTTTATTATTTACTTATGTACTAATGTTATAGGCTTTAATTATATATTCTAGGAAAAGAGTTGGAACGTGTATTTTCAAAATAAATTTCTTGTTAGGTCAAGAATTTATTTAGTATTTATTCATAAAATTCAGATTAGCATGGACTTAAACACCTGACTTGCTGCTTCCAATGATGGCCAGTCTATAATAAGTAGAGGAGAGATAATTTGTCTTTGGACCAAATATTTGAAAAACAACAAACTTTGAAACAAAAAAAAAAAAAAAGAGGAAAAAGGAAAAAAAAAATACGAAAAAGAAACACAGGGATACCAAATAAAAAACGAAGACTATTGGAGCACAAACACAAGGGTATTTCATTCTTTTTCTTCTCTCTTGTCCTCTTGAGTTTTGAGAGAGAAGAGGAGAACGAGAAAGATCTAAGAATTTTTTTTTTTTTTTTAATGAACACAGAATAAGATATATAGACATAGAGAGAAAAAGAGAACGTGGATGTCAAGATCACATACAGAGAAAAGCGAAGGAAGTGGGAAAGGAACGGTGGCGGTAGCGGTAGCAATAGACAAGGATAAAAGCAGCCAGAGTGCTCTCAAATGGGCTATAGACCATATTCTCAACAGAGGCCAAAGCGGCATTCTCATCCATGTCAAACTCAAGTCTCCATCTTTTGGTTCAGTTCATACGCCGAGTATATATATAAATATATATACATATATCCATCTCCTGTACTATAGAATATACATTATTTTTTGCTTGCACATACATGAACAAACAAATAAAAGAGTAATATGGTTATGCAGGGAGCCAAATTTCTGATGCCAGTGGAGACTGTGCATTGGTTTGCAGGGATCCTGATCCCCAGACCAAGGACTTGTTCCTTCCTTTCCGCTGCTTTTGTACACGTAAAGATGTATGGTTTTTCATCTTTTCACTAATTGATTTGCACATTAAAAATTGAAATTGAATATTTCAGATTCAATGCAAATATGTAGTGCTTGAAGATACAGAAATAGCAAAAGCTTTAGTTGAATATGTAACTCAGACTGCGATTGAGACTTTAATCGCTGGTGCGTCCAACAAATCTGGCTTTCTAAGGTTTGTACCTCTCTAACTCTTCCCTGTTAAATTAAAAATAATATTGAAGATTTACTTACTTTGTTAAAGCTTATTCTCAGAAGATTCAAGGTCACAGATGTACCTGGCAGCGTTTTAAGAGGAGCACCAGATTTTTGCACCGTTCATGTGATTTCCAAAGGGAAGATTCAGTCCATAAGATCTGCCTCCCGCCCTGCACCAGTTATTTCCCCATTGCATTCCCATTCTCAAGAAACCAATCAACCCACCACCCTCAAATCACTTCCAACGGAGACTTTCCTTCACCAGAATTCCAGTAATAAAAGAGGTTTGATTTTCTATCCCCTTCTTTTTTTTAAAAACAAATCCCATTTTAGACAGAATGGACCAATCTAATCATAATATTCCATGCCATGTATTGTATACATGATGTTGTATTTTCATTTTGTTGTTTTTAATGCTGAGATTCTATTCTGAAATCTGAATTCTCAATTATCAGTATCTGATAAGCCACCATTGGAGCTCATTCGTTGAAATTTATGGGTCTGGTCCATTGTAAATAGGGAGAGCGTTTAATTTTAGGGTTTAAAAATTGTTGTGGATGCCTTTCTACCAAAATGCCGAAGGCATTTTGGTTCGATCCACTTGACATTTATAAACTTCCATTTTTTCTTTACCCCACCGATGTGAGATCTAACAATCCCCCTCAAGTCCAACTGTATTGGTTCAGTTGTGACTTGCCATCATTTTTACGTCTAGGCTTGTATTCAAGCGAGTTTTAGAGGTTTCAAGTCTCCATTTTGCTTGCTTGAACTTGTACTCTTTGAATCTCAGAGGCCGCAGATCAAATGAAAGTCTCAGAACATATCTCCATTTTTTGTTTTACCTCCGATACCATGTTGAAATTTATGGAAGACCGTTTAATTTTAGGGCTTGAAAATTGTTTTGTATGTCTTTCTAACAAAATGCCCGAAGGCATTTTGGTTTGATCCACCTGACATTTATAAACTCCCATTTTTTTCTTTACCCCACCGATGTGGGATCTAACAAGATCAAACGAAGATACTAAGTTCTTCAGGTCTAGTACAATTTTATGTTTGTATATGATGAAATTAATTAATGTCCGCATTATTAGGCTATAATTGACCTGGTCACTTGATTAAATAAAAAAAAATGTACAGGTCCCCCTTCACTAGGAGAGGCATAAATGCCAAATCATACTTAGATCTTCATCTCCCAGATACCGACATATCCTTTGTTAGTTCTGGAAGACCAAGCGTTGACCGAATGTTTCCAGCTTTCTACGATGTTGGAGATGTGGGCCACAGCCATTGGTCGTCCAATGTTTCCGACATAGATACCATCAGCAGCTTTGATTCAATCCAGTATGGATGGAGATATTAGCTCTCCACCTGAATTGATCTCAATATCATATCAGGTCGTTGATAGGCCCTCATCAACTCAGAATATGATAACCTTTTTTTCCAAACCATATTTATACACTAGGATTATTCAATAATTTTATCTAACAAATGCTTTTAACATAATTCATTATAGGATGATGTGGAAGCTAAAATGAGGAGGCTAAAGCTCGAGCTCAAGCAAACCATGTAAATGTATAGTACAGCCTGCAAAGAAGCTCTCTCAGCAAAACAAAAGGTAATTAATATACTGTAGAGATTTTTACATTTGAACTACTTGAGAGCTTCAATATAATTTGAGTATGGGAGTGCATTTGCAGGGAAGAGAGCTTCAGCTTTGGAAAATGTAAGAACAGAGATTGGAAGAGGCATGACTAGCTGAGGAAGCTGCACTGACCATTGCTGAAAAGGAGAGGGCAAAGTCAAAAGTCTGTATTGAGGCTGCCGAGGCAGCTCAGAAGATTGCAGAAATGGAATCACAAAAAAGGGTTGATGCAGAAGTAAAAGCACTCAAAGAAGCAGAAGAGAAGAGAAAGGCACTTGATGCTCTAACATATTCAGATATCAGATAGAGGAAGTACTCTATTAAGGAGATTTAATCTGCAACATAATTTGTAGCACCTCCTCACTCGAACAACACGTGCCCGGATGAGGGAGCGCTAATGTCCTTTCTTTCTCATACTTCATATATATATATACATATTTTTTTCATGTATATATGGATATAAATAAAAATCAGAGTACAATTTATTTACATAAAATAGTAATTTTTAACATCAGAGTAATTCTTAACAAACTTTAAAAGTAAGTTTTACAAACTCAAACACTTCTTTAATATAAAAGTCAAATACAAAAGTTTCAAAACTTGTAACCCACTTTCTCAAGACTCGACTGCTTTACTTGAATGGGATCACCGCTTGATTTATCTAACGTCTTCAGCTACCTTTCTATATCTGCGTGGAAATTAAACTCCACGCTAAGCTCTAAGCTTAGTGGTGCATATAAAGAAGACAATATACCATATCATGCAACAAGCATTAACAATTATCATTTTGTGCATTAAAATGTTTGCATGCATGACTATCAACATATTTCTATTTCATAAAAGTATAAATGTCATGCTCATATAGACACTATTATTTTCATTTATCTTTAATAGCAAATTATTCTGTAAATCTCTTTATCATTACCTTTCAATCTCATATCATCGTCATTTTCTTATTCTTTCCTTTTCTTATCTTTCCGACATATCCTCATTATCTTGCCCACATCACTCTAAATTTTTGGACTGACTGGATACGGGTTATGGATCAGGAGCGCTCACACAAGCTTATGTCACCCTGTCCACTATCTGGCTCATAAGAGCTTCTCAAATCAATGGCGCTCACACAAGCTTATGCCACATTGATTGAGTATAATTTCATCATAGATGAATAACCGGATCAAGGCCGCTCACACAAGCTTATGACACCTTGTCCTCATTTATATGTGCTCATCGGAGCTTTCTCAAGTCAATAGCGCTCACACAAGCTTTAGCCACACTGACTGAGCATCCCAGACCAATGACGCTCACACAAGCTTTAGCCACACTGACTGAGCATCCCAGACCAATGACGCTCACACAAGCTTTAGCCACATTGGTTGAGGTATAGTATGGTACCGTTCGCCCCCTTAATGACATGTCATCTATCCTGATTCTAGTCCGCAAGTAGAGTAATGGGTTTCTTTATATTTTCACATCAATCATTATTCTCAAGTTTCAACACATCCATTTTTCTCATATTTATCAACATCTCAATTTTCTTGTTTTACAAGTATATAGTCATACTCATACATCTTTTCATTCATTTACTAAATTCATCAATATTCTCATGTTTATCATCTGTATCAAATTTCATATATTATCCATGACAATTCATTTTTCTACATCAATTCATTTTTCTATATCACAACATATCACATTCTCTCATCAATATATATATATATATATATATATACATATATCCATATCCATGTCATTCTTATTTTGCTGGATAGATAATAACTTTCATTTACTTACCTGAATTCCTCATTTAATAACCACATTCATAATTTCAAATACAAAGCATTCACGGTCGTGATTATTACTTTCATGCCCGTGAATTAGTTCACGCCCGTAATCCCAAGCCGTGAACGCTGCTGGAATGAATCGCCCAAAAGCATTCACGGTCGTGATTACTCATTCATGCCCGTGAATAAGTTCACTGCTGTGATTCCAAACCGTAAACGCTTCTGGAATGAATAGTACCATTTCCACCTAGAAATTCACAACCGTGACACAATCAGTCACAACCGTGAACCCTCAAGTTCACGCCCGTGACTCAATAGTCACACTCGTGACTTTCAGCAGGAAATCTGCATATTCACCTTTTATTCATTCTAACAACATCCAAAACATACCAAATTCTATTTCATGCATTTCTAAGGCTCTTTACTCAACTTATTACTTTTCAATACATTTACATGTCTTGATCATACAAGATTCTCTAACATGCATCCTTAATTCAATGTCACAATTATCTCATTCATATATGTCTAAACCTATGGTTTTATGCCATAATCATCATCATTCTTGAAATTGCATTTATCTAAAATCATATTCAGCATGCATTATTTCAAACAAAAATAGGCTATTGCCTTAAATTATGCACAAATCTTAATCTTTCTCCTTCACTCTTTTAGGTAGCTTTCTCTTTTCCTTTGCTCCTTAGAGCTTGTTCCTTGTCATTTAGAACTCCTACAACATCATAGATCATTTTCATCATCATCTAATTTCATTAAGACCCTAAACTCTCTTTTTCTCTCTCAAAACCCTAGTTTCTCTCTCATTCCATATAAGTCTTAGATGAGCTCAAAATTCGAACTTCCTTTAGAAAATATGAAGAAGAAGAAGAAATACTTCTTATCTTACACTTTTCTTCACTTGATCACCACTTTGGAGATTTTCTCTCTCTACCAAACTTGATTTTTCTTCCTCTTTCTTGTTCTTTCCAACTTCCTTATGAGTTATGGAACATGAAAATCACCTTGTCCTGCTCTTTCCCTTCTCTTCCCTTCCTTTCTCTCTCTAGAATCAAGGTGTGCTATGAAGGAGAATTGTGGCTGGCGTGACTGGTAAAGAAAAGAGAGAAGGAGCAAAAAATGAAGAGAAGAAGAAGAAGAAATAAATCATTAAATAGGGCACCCAAAAATCTTCATGTGGGACCCACCATTTTACCATTTCTCCTAATTTTACACTTAATCAATATTAATCATCTTCCTTTAATATCATGGCCGGCCAACCCAATTTTAAATGTCCAATTTTCTTAAGTTAATTAGTCATTAATCTCATAAATCTTCCAATTTTCGGTAAATTGCAAATTGACCCCAAAATTTATCAAATTTTGCAAATTAGTCTTTTACCGTAAATCAACTTGTTTAAACTCTATAATCACTTATTTAAGCATTTATTATTTAGTTTAACCATTTCTTAATCAATTTTTGTAAAAATCCGAATTTAGATTCCGATCGGTCACATGCGTCAATTTTGCAACACGTGCGACTCGAAACCTAAATTAGCGGATATTTACATAATTCTTTGCAGAATCTGGCAAGATTGGGGAGGGGGTTATGGACCAGTGTACAAGTGTTATCTAGATCGTACACCCGTGGCTATCAAGGTTTTACGTCCAGATGCAGCGCAAGGAAGGTCACAGTTTCAGCAAGAGGTATGTATACATAATTTTATGTACAAATATTTTCTCCTTCTGGTTTATTATAATGATGACTGAGTAATAACTAATTTTGCAGGTCGAGGTGTTGAGTTGCATAAGACACCCTAACATGGTTCTTCTCCCGGGAGCCTGTCCAGAATATGGATGCTTAGTATATGAGTACATGGTAAATGGGAGCTTAGATGATAATCTATTCCGACAAGTAAACACTCCACCTCTCTCATGGCAACTAAGGTTCAGAATTGCATCTGAAATAGGAACAGGACTGCTGTTCCTGCACCAGACAAAACATGAACCGCTGGTCCATCGTGATCTTAAAGCCAGCAAATATCTTGCTGGACCACAACTATGTGAGCAAGATCAGTGATGTTGGGTTGGCAAGACTAGTCCCACAATCAGTGGCCGACATAACACAATGCAGGATGACATCAACAACAGGAACATTCTGCTATATAGATCCAGAATAACAGCTAACAGGAATGCTGGGTATAAATCTGATATATACTCAGTTGGAATAATGTTTCTACAGATGTTAACAGCAAAACCGCCAATGGGTTTGACTCACCATGTTGAAAGGGCACTTGAAAAAGATACATTTGCTCAGTTGTTGGATCCAACAGTGCATGATTGGCCCCTGGAAGAGGCTAAAGCCTTTGCGAGGCTTGCACTCAAGTATGCAGAGTTAAGGCGGAAAGACAGACCAGATCTTGGCACTGTCGTATTGCCTGAACTTAACAGAGTCGCAGACTCCACGACAAGTGCCGCCAGTTCCCCAAGTCCCAGCCAAGTTTCTTTACAGCTGATAGAGTTTTTTCTCCATTCATCTTTCTTCTTTCTTCCCATGTACTTTTAAACTTAATACTATTTGCCTTGTTTTTCTTGGCAGAGTGATTCAAATTTATCTGATACAAGCTCAAAAACCCCTTCGAATACTGCAGAGTAGAAAAATATGAATTCACCGGCTGATAATATATAAAAAAAATAAATAAATAAAAATTTATCTGGAGTTTATGATATCTCTCCACCATAAAGCTGGCTTATTTATATACAGAGAGAATCAAGAGGAGGATTCATTGTTCCTCAGGATAGACATGGTTTCTTTTTTCTTTTTGATGTCGAATTTGTGGTCTCCGTTATAAAATTAGTCATAATCTTTGAATAGAGATAATTATGCCTAGGAAGAGGCTGGGAAAGACCATATAATTGTATATTGACGCGAAACTTCTTATATTTTCTAGTATAGGTAGTAAACAGGCACCAAGATAATGATGCATGAAGAAATTCTTACATGCCTTACTATTGGTAAATCAATTTTGGTCCACACCTTGGCTATTGTATAAAAGGAATGTATTTCTTCTACAGTATAGCAACTCATTCCTACAATGCTTATTGCTTAGTATGTGATCTTGGAAATTTTAACAAAAGATGTAATGTAATATACATGCCAAGGTTTGTGACGTAGCAAACTTTTATCGGCTAGAGTTTTAAGGATAGCGCCGGTGATTAGTTGTTACCCATTACGTTAGGAGTTATTTACAGTAGTAACTCATTTTGAGGATATTCAATTTTGGTGAGTTTAAGTCAAATAATATACTTGAAGGTAATTACATAGAAAAATAGAAAAATCACGGGTTCAACTTCTTGAGATTTCATCTGACAGAGACTGGTTGACAACTAATTGCTGATATGGAGCGTTTGGAAAAAAAAATTTAAAAATTTCAGATTTTGTTATGAAAAATAAAAGGTGAGAATTTATTTGCTAACTTGTGAAGCATCTTGCTTATTAAAAGAAGTCATGATTCGGAACTTTGATGATTTATCCACTGAATTTATGCTACAGTACATTTGCATAATCCTGTTTTAATATACGTTTTTCTTTAATATTCTTAAATATTTTTAATATTGTTGTTACTTGTTACTGTTGCTGCTACAACCATATATAGGCGCCTTACCTAATGCCGCTATTTGCATAATTGACGGATTCACACATCTTGAAATGTTGGACACTTGACAATTCTCAGTTTGCAAGCCTCCGTGTCCTCTGCCATTCGTGTTTTCTGGACAGCTATGTAGTTTTTTTAACAGCGAACATATAATTAAGAACTAAAAGGGATGATATTAAATTGACTTCAATTTTGATCTATTTCAACAGACATTGAATTTCAAAAGGAATATAAAAGCTTCTTGCATTCAAAGGAATTCAGGAATATTCAAATAATAAATTCTTCCGTTAATGGCTTAACGAAAATACAAACGTTTCCGTAAGTGAAAGCTAAGATAAAGAGCCAAATAAAGATGCAAAAGAAACCTAGAGGCTAGAGCAATAGTATATAAGCGGAGAAAATTTCAAAATTATGAAAAATTTTATAGACTAAAACACGATTTCAGCAACCTAGAGAAAGTTCTCCAACTTCTACTTGGACGGTTACAGAACGTCATAAAAAATAAAGCCATTTGCAAAAATTTCTTGACAATTTACTCCTTGTTATCTTCTATCACATCCGAAAATTAGATTTAACGGGATTGTAAAAACTTGTAGAAAATCCTCAGTTTCTGTCCATGAATGGCATTACCCGAATCATGGAATATTGCCTTCAGACAGGATTACTTTGGCCAAATAACCATGAACGTTCTATAACTTATATTCCATGAGCGCAACACATTTTGCCAATATATAGAATTCAATTAATCAGATAAGAGAGCCTCATTTAACTTGAAGAAAAGGATAACCCAAGAAATGCTCATCACATGCATCATACAGCATAACCAGAATGCAAAGGACTGCGATGAACTCGCATCTCAGAGAACCCATAATTAAAAATTTAAGAAAAGAAAAAAGCCCCAGAATAAGAAGTACCAATTATGCCATGAAAAGAAAACCAATAACTTGACATGGCCCTGAAATCAACGATAATACGTGAGCTGCTGAGCTGAAGAGCTGTTAGGATATCCGTCGTACAGGGCATGGGACCCACCAGAATTCACACTCATAGATGCAGCTGCTAGGCCATGTTGTCCAGTCAACTGCACAAGAGCTTGACCTGATAAGCCAGATGCAGCAGCCTGGCTCAAGGCAAGTTGGCGTTGATAGGCCAACAAATCAGTTGCAGAATAACCTTGGTTAATGCCAGCTGATGGTAGGATCTGATATGATTGAGTTGGGGGAGGCGGCAGTGGATTTGAAGCTGTCCCTGGAGGTGTTGGCTTACTACCCCATGAACACTGCATAAAGTGCATAAGAAAACTAAAAGGTGCAAAAAGTTCCATGCTTGCTATGTACCACCATAATAGCGCAAGTTGAAAAGTTTCCCAAGTAGCAAGCATGACGCTACATTGTCAGCCTCTTGTGAGGAGAATTAACATGATCAATTCATTATGCAATACACAGGCAAATGACATGCATGATCAGCATACAAATCTGACAGCAACCACCAGACCAACAATGTGAGGGCACGAATGCACCAAGGCATGTCATCCACAGCTGTGCTGAGAAGCTAGTGAGGTTTACAAGTACAGTAAGGTAAGGAAAATATAATTTGAAATGCACATTTTGCACATTTATGGCATTGCAAAGGCTCTTCTTTTCAGAGCAGCATGATGACAGAGGTTGCCAAGAGATTCAAACAAATAATAATGAAAAAATGTCTCCATGTATTATGCCTAACCTTCATGGATTTTCCACGAATTATCTTCCCATTCGCCATTTGAATTGCAGATGCTGCCTCTTCGTGAGTATTATATCTTACAAATCCAAAACCTTTATCTCTCTGAACTCGTACCTCCTCAATTACCCCAGCCCCAAGAGCATGAAATTGACAATGCAGCTCAGCTTGAGTTACCTTATAAGCCAAATTGTTAAGAGAAAAATATAGAGCTTCATTAAATTACTTAAAAGCTTGACTTAAAATATCTAACAGAAATAAAATGAAATCTTAGAAGTTCCGAAATAGATAGCATAAGCACACATCAGGTAAGAATACCAACAATATCAAGGTAGTGACTATGGAGATTGTAGCATAAAATATAGAAAAGCTCCCATTAGAGCTCTTAAGGCTATTTCCTTCATAATTTTGCATCTAACCCTCGTAAATTCTTATTCAAGGTATGTGAATGGAAGCTAGCTCAAAGTTTGCATCAATAATGATATTTAATCCATATGTCACAAAAACAAGGACAATACTTCCCACCAAAACAGAAACATATATAATCCAAATATTACCTTGTTTTTAAAGGGACCAAAAAGATTATACCTAAGGAAACCATTTATTATCAATATTTTTTGCTCCTAAAACACTTTTAAGTATTATCTGAAAAAATTCAAAACTTTATATTATATCACAACCTTGTTCATCTGGGAATTTTTTTTTTTCTTAATCAGATCAAAGTTCCCCCTGTGGTTTATAAGTTATGGACAAGCAAAACAGTGCCAAAATCATTTTAGTTCTTTTATTCTCTATCATTCAATTACCTCATGGGAAAGATTACCAACATAGACAGTAGTGTATGAAGGATTATTTTCAGGAGCATCATCATTAGCAGTTTCCTGACCTCTTTCTGCATGAAAAAGCATAATGAAAACCCAATGAGCTAAATCATAACAAGCATTGGTATAACTAAAACTTTGAAGTAAGCACTGATGTAAGCCAAGCTATAATCTCAACAAAACTAGGCATAAAGAAAGTAAGCAGCAGATGAACTAAATGGTTTGTAAAACCCGTAAAAAACTAATAACATACTTGGGAGTATAGTACATAATACTTTAACAAAAAATTACCTAAATCACCTTCACTACAGTTACACAATTTACCAGGTGCTAGCAAGCTAAAGAACACCTTCCAAAATCAGCTAACAAGCACTATTAGGATCCCTGGCATCTTTTCAGTTCAGCTAATCAATTATCTACTAGGCTCAACCTTCTTCTAATTGGTCCGTATAATTCCTATATCACTTGAGCATATTAATTATGAGTCGATAGCAAAATTATCAAGTAATCCAGGGTATGCAAATTCACAAGAGTTCTTGGCATGAAGTAGCATTGTATTTTTGGTCACACCTACATAAATCTTACAATCTTGTGGTCACAAATGACAAACTGATCTGGAAAAAAAAAATCTATTCATAAGATGAAAAAAGTCTTATAGAAGAGATTCATGCTACCTGAAGATCCACTAGTAAGTACAACTGCATTTTGGTTGTCACCAATTTGCTTGTCTTCACTGGATTGAGAACCTTTAGTTGCCCAGTTACATCTTATTTGCCTATTCCCAAGCCATTTACCTACAATTCAGAGCACAACAGAGATCAAGCATTGTGATAATATTAACAATAAAACCAAGCACAGAACATAAGTTCTTAAATGCCAAACCAGTCAAGTCATTGATAGCACTCTGTGCATCCTGCAAATAAGTATCATAAGACACTGAAATCAGTCTATGCATTTAGCAAATTCTCCATTTATTTTTTGGTCAATGTATAGGACTGCAAAAAAATCAAGACAGTGCCTTGTTTCCAGTCGCATTAAACATTTTGGTCTCTAGTTTTGTGCACCGCAAAAAAAAAATCTGACAAACTAAATTGAGTAAGAGAATGAAAATGGTTAAATGCATCATTGATTAACCTATATTTGCAGTTCAGTTTAAAAAAAATGCCACAAACTTGAACAGTCACACTAGTGTTCAACAAGTCCACGAATATAAATTAAAAAGCAACCTATCTTCATAAATAACACCACTTCTATGAAATTCTAACATGCGAATTGCATGACCAGTAAATGGTAGAGAGTTCAAAGAAATAACTTTACTGACATAACAAGGCGTTCTTCTTCCAGTACATGTGCATATAGATATGCATGTGGATGTGCATCTAACTTCTTATCTGGGATGCAAATTTATTCATATTTTTTAGCTTCCATTGAATTCAGAAAAAAGTTACATTTAATAGCCAGTAGAATAATATAAGCAATACCTGCTGATTGCGAAAAGAAACAAAGCCATATCCTTTGGAGCGGCCAGTTTTATGATCCCACATGACCCTTGCATCACTGCAAATGATAACACCTTAAAAGAGAAACATCATGACCTGCGTATACAAGTTTTTTTTTTCTTTTTCTATCTAGCCTTTGTCTGATAAAAATGCATCAGGAGGTTCAAGAACCAGAGGGACAACAAAAAAGACATATAAGGTGAACACACCATACATGAAAAGAGTGCATTAGACATGAGTAAAACAGTAGCACTCCACTTTCTTAGGCAGGTGTAGGTCTTGAGCACAACAAAAGCACTGAAGATATCCACATTTGAAATATAGCAATTAAGAAATACCAAGGAACTTACGAGCAACTATTATAGACTGAAAAGCATGCAAATAAAGTTGCATCAGTGACCTCTGCACTCAAGTCACCAACAAATATATGGAAATGCCCTAGCAGAGCAAAGAATAAGCCCATTAATACACCATTAAAATGCAATGGAGCAACCAAATCAAGGCACAACAAGGGAGAAGAAAGTAACCTGATGTATCCTCCCTTTGGCTATTGGCATAAGCCCAATTCACCTTAAGTGCCTGACCATAACTGGAAGAGTATATTAATAAACCATTAAAAGACCAGAGGTTGTGTTGAAGAAATGGTGATCCATATTATTGAATTAAAAACAAACAAAGGCATATTACTTTTTTGAAACCAAAATTATTAATGAGAAACATCCAAAAGACAAATACACCCATACTAAAGTTGCTGGTGAGCAATAGCATACAGGAAATAGATTAAAAATCAAGTGTAAAAAACAGTGGCATTAATGTCTTTCTGATACTAAAGCTTCTAGACTGTCGATCTCCCAAAGATATCAATGAAAGGGCATCCCAGATCAAAGAAGTACATTGCACACAGCCTTCCCTTTGCATTTTTGCAATGAGGATATTAACAAGACTAAGACCATGACCTTCCGGTCACAAAGGAGTGATCTTACCATTGCACCAGAATCACCCAGAGAAAATGAATAAGCTTAATTTAAACAATAAACTTACAGTTGCCGTCCATGGAGTGTCATTATTGCAAGGGATGCAGATGACCGATCATGGTAGTCCACGAAACCATATGATGACTGAGATTAAAACCAATGATAAAAGTCACCAAAACGTTGCACCACTCACATGAAATATGTCGTCTCCAAATACTTATCAGGCAATACAAAGCTGGAATGCTTATGTTAACTAACAAGAGAATTATTTGTTTGCTTGTCTTGAGAAGAGTCTCTGATGAGAATTCAATTCACAGAATGGGCCATTTGATATGAATAAGATTCTCCTTATCGGCAATTGCATCACTCCTCAATATCTGTCCTGATATTTTATGTCATATAGAAATAGGTATTTCTAAAAAGGTAATTACAAGGTTACAGATAACAGACAGCCATATGCAATAAAGCAAATGGCATGTCAGCACAAACGCATTGCAGAAAACAAACTTAAAATACAAGAGAAATCACGTATTTGAGGCAAGCTAGCAGAATAAGATAAAAATTAAGTGAAATTGCCGTAGGTTAGAGTAGGAAGCAAACCTTATCCTTTCTGATTAGCTTGCATCCTGCAAGAGGACCAGCAGTCTGGAAGACTTCAGCAAGAAGTTTCTCAGTGACATTTACATGAACATTTCCTACATAACTAAAAATTATCAAGTTATCAGACTAAAGCATGTGAAACAAGACGAATAATCTATAAACTAACACACAAGACATCACTGGAGCATTTCGCCACCATGTGAACATCTAAATGCTTTAAGACATTTAGATGATTGAATGTCATAGAGGTCCGCGTAAAACCAATGAAGAGACAAGAACATGCACGAAAACTCAGAATGCACATAAAGATTGGGGAAAAGAACAAATAGCGCTTACACACTGCGGCATGTGGACGAATCAAAACCAGGAGGCAGATTTCCACTAGGGATTGGCTCCATCTAAAGGACAAACAAAGTTAAAAAGAAAAGTCTTGAAACTAAAAGAATATCCTCTTAGGATTATAGCAAGCGGGAAAGTCATGAAAGGCACGAACGTACACTTTATATGAAAGTTACAGGGGAAAAAAATTACATACTTATTGGAAAATAACATCATTAGACAAAGTATTTGTATATAAAAACAGATTCTTCTTTTGTAACTTCGGATAACATACCGATTAAATGAGTACGAGGCTTCTATGAGGAAAAAAAAAGAGAGTACTAGGCTCCTAATTTTGATTGAACTGAATAAAAATAGAAATATAAATATCCACACCAAAATATGGAAAAGGATTGAGATTTATTGTGAAGGAGAGAACCTGAGACATGGCGGCAGCGAGTACGCCTGGGTGGTACATGTGATGCTGTTGTAGCAAAGCTTGCTGCATTAGGGCTTGCGCTGATCGTTATTGGATCAATCTCTACTGCATATCAAAGCTGTTATATCCCTTTTCTTCCTCTTTGATTTTATTCTTTATACACTGGAAAATAAACAACAGGAGCAAGTGAGAAAGATGGATTACAACTCATTTCTAATCACAATCTTAATTGACGTTTCTATCATACCAAAGAAAAAATGATAACATAATCTGAACAATAAATCTAAATAGCGGATCACACACATTTATTGGCCCTGATCGATGGAATCCGACGGCTCCGACTCTCTGGTGCCTCCAAGTAGACTCAGTTTCTCTATCCTTTGGATTACCTTTACTTTGCTCTCTTTAGTATTCTGTCCAATTTAATTATTTTCACAAAACCAACGATTTATTTATTTCCAAAAAAAACATTATTTATTCCCTTTTCAAAACATTATTTTATTTATTTATTTCTTTTTCAATTTTAGGCAAATTTTTCCTAGTACTGTCTCTAATTTGTAATTTGTATATTAATATCTCTTACACAAAAAATACACCAATTTTTAACATGCTAAATCAAGTTTCACATGCTAATATGTTGACCACCAGGATGGCTAATTTTTCCTTTTTCTTTTTAATAATAATAATAATAAATAAATAAACAAGATGAATTTTGTATCTTTTACAAATAATGAAAGAATTATTTGGCCCCAAGCATAAGAAAAACATAATTTAAAAAATAAAAACATTTTTTAATGGAAGTGAGAGAAAAAAGAATATGATCTTTTAATGTTTAAAATATATTGAAATGTAAATTTTTTTTTTCAGCTATTATCAAAATAGTGCAATTTTTTGGTTTTAATTTCCTAATTGCTAAAAAATAAGAGAGGTTGTTTTTTTTGTTTTTTGAATAATAGCATAGAATTTATTTATAATAAAAAAATCAATACAAATCTAAAATCAAAGATGAAGTGATTTATTCAATAACAATTTGGGTGTGAAATTTTTTTCAATAATAATAATTTAGCATTGATAAAGCAGAAAAAAATGTGATTCTGATAGTCATAGTTAAGTTGTGAAACTATTGTATCCTTATACAAGTATAGTTTGACAACTATCAACATAAATTTTTTTATCTAGACATAAAACCGTATCAAAACATCTATAAAAAAGTGTTGCGCTTCATAATAGATAAGAATAAAACAAACCTCATAGTAGATAAATATACAAAATTTAATTATGACAAACACAAACTAAAATTCAATAAAAATAAAATAAAATACCAAAAAAATTTACAGGTTTTCTTCGAATAATAAAAATTTTGACATTATTATACATCTAATAAAAAAAAAGAAGGGAGAGCTACCGTCGACACTAAAAGCCGACGACAACTCTTAAAGAATTATTAAAAGGAAAACAAAAAGATGAGAAAATTAAGGTGAATGACTAGATTTTTTTTGAGAGAGAGGAGATATGTCTATATAAAGAGATTGTTCTTAAAGCATTTAAAAGACTTTCATTAGTAAAATTCTTTATTTTTTAGCATAAATTTTCACAAGACCTACTTAATTTTTATTGAATAACGTAAATTTTAAAATTATAAAAATTAATAATATAATATAATATTAATCATAAATATTAAAAATAGTCAATTGAAAAGATGAATAGTTGATAATTATCTGGATGAGTAAGAAACTTCAAAAATATGTTTTGTTATTTTTATATATAAAAATTATATTTGTTGTTGTTCATTGTTGGATGATGAAGTTCAATACAAATTATATTTTAGAAAAGTGGGTCTCAGATATGCCTATATGAGATTATATCTAAATAAGTGATTGGCTCGGATTTGGAGACAGCGGGACAATCGGTAGAGTAAAAGTAGGTTATAATAGCAACAAATGACAATTATTTAAAGAAGTAAATGTCAAAAAGACAAGAACAATAAATAGCAGAATAAAAATAATGAAAATAAATGTTGAAATATAAGTGACTTTACTTAAAACTAAAAGTGTTTACAAGCAAAACTAAATGCTAAAATTTCCAAAAGTGGAAAAAAGTTCTCTTATCAATAAATATTACCTTATTTATATTATCACATGTGTAACATAGGTAGCCAATCAAAATCTTAGCAGCCCCTTTGACCAATCAAAATAATAGTTGAATATAATATTTACATGAGCAATGTTATTTACCAAATGTCATCGTATTTATATGAGTGGTGGATTTGTTTTTAGTAGACCCAATGTGAAAAATGAGTTTTGAAAATAGCTTGAATCCATAGGCATGCACCCTCAGTAAGTCAGTGTTAACAAATGCCCATTCGATATATGATTTAGAAAATTTATAATATTGTTCATTCCCCCACTTGCTAATTGGTTAAATGTCCTTAACTGTTTTTCAAAATTATGGTCATATTTTTATGGTTGAGGGATTTCATGGTTATCAGGGATATAAATGAGTCAAGCTACTTGTGATCTATTCGAGATCGATTCATAAAATATTTAAATTCAACTCGGAGTTAATCGAGTTGAGCTCGAGCTCGAATAGTTCAAGTAATTTATCGAGTTGAGCTCGAGTATTATAATATTCAACTTATAAAACTCGTGAGCTTAATCGATTAGTTTTTTTATTTTTTAAATTACTTTTATATTATCGGTATTCAAACTGAATCTAGTTGAGTTAACTCAATCTGATTTTGTAATGCTCCTAATTAAGGCATAATTAATAATATGTATTAAAAAAAGATACATGTATATGTTTAAAGGAAAAAAAAAGAGTTAAAGAAAGATGATGATAGTGATGAGTACATAGTTCACGTCTATGACTTAATTGTCACAACCGTAAAAATATTGATCACGCCTGTGACTTATCAGGTCACGCCCGTGAACGTTGTTAAATATAAAAATATGACAGTTGTTCTTCATTTTTCTCACGAACAAAAATCAAAAGAAACCCTAAAGTTCGAGATTTTCTCATACCAGAGACAAAAACCTTACATTTTTCTTAAATTTCTAGTCTCAAACACCTAAGCTAAAATAAAAATATCAAAGTTTCAACAAGCTCTTAGAAAAAAAGAGCATAAAGAAGTGGTTCTATTAAGGAAGTTTGAACCCTAAAATGAAGAAAGGAGTCGAATCTTTTTCATCCAGTTGTGTTTTCTTTCAATTAAGGTAAGGAATCATGTTTTTCTTTAGTTTTCACAAGCTTTCATAGTTTTAATTATGTATAGTTTGAATATGGTAGTGACTTATTTTCAAATGGGTTAGGTTAAAGCTTAATCTTGAGATATTAAGATTAAAAATCCCTATTTTAAGTTGTTTAAAAGTTATAACATGTGCTAGTAAGGAGTTATATGAGTTTAAGGATGTTGAAAGGACCAAAGTTAGGGTTTTTACTCTTATAGCTTTAAAGGCTAAACATATAAGTTTTTTATGTTGATAAAGATATATTATATGTGATAGGAGCTGAAAGGGAAGATGATGAAATATACCAAAAGAATAAGCAAACTTGAGATAAGCTTGGTTTTGTGAGGCTTCAATAAAGGTATGTACATATACATATTCAAATTTTCAAGTATGACATGTTGAGTGTTAATTAAGTGATAATTGAATTATATGCTTTAAATGTTAAATGCTAAGTTCAAATGAGATAATTAATATCATGAGATAGGATTTTGAGTATGAAATGCAATAAATGTAAATATGCATTGAATAAGCAATGTTTATATTTGTAATGTATATGTAATAAATGTGACTAAAGAGACATTTATGAGATAATAAATGATGTTGCCTAATAGGTAAAAGAGGTAAGTAAGAAATGATTAAATGTATATGAAAGCATAAATACTTGAAAAAAATAATTGGTGAATAAGGAAATGGTAAGTGTAGTGATTATGTATATTGAATGATCCTTTAATATGTTTTAATGCATGATGTGATGAAAATGTTAATAGAAAAATATTGTCGTGGGACAATCCTTAGAGTCTTATATGTGACTTGTAACGAATGCATGTTTTTAATGTTGTCAACTGGTAGAAAATCTAGATTCACACCCATGACTAGATATTCACGGTCATGAATCTCATCTCACAAACAAAGTCACGTCCGTGAAAAATTTGCATAAAGTGGATAAAAGCATTCACCATCAAGGTCACGGTTTGGTTCACAAGTAAAGGTACCCGTGAATGAGCCTTCACGATCGTGAACATATAATTCATACCCGTGAAGCCTACTTTAAAGGTAATATGACATTTTATGCAATGGTTATGTAAATATGTTCAATGATGATATATTGAAGTATATTTTTATGAATATCAGCATATGAATGTTCTATGATAAGTTTACACACATGAATTAAAGTATATATGTTTAAGATATAAGTGTTATAATGAAACTAATAAAGAATATGAACAAGTAAAACTCATATTTGATACTAAGATTAGTAGTAGGATAAATGACATGTCATTAAGGGGGGTTACGGTGTCGTAGTTATATGTTTACCTAGTTAATGGCGCTCTCCGAATGTAGCTTATGCTCGAGAGCGTCATTGACTTGAGGAGTCTGGACTGACACACGTTATTACAAATAATATTATATGCAAAAACTATATATTTACTCAGTCAATATGACTAGCCTGAATTGGTGTCATTGACTTGAGGAGTTTGGACTGATATATGTTTACAAATAGTGACATGGTGGTTTAAACTCGGAAAACCTCCTGTCCACAATTTGTATTTGAACAGTCAATGTAAAGAGTTATTGGACAATAATATCAAATATATTAAAGTAAGTAAAGAATACAGTAACATGAAATGAATGCAAAAATATAGGTATGCAAGTATGTTTATGCATATAATGAAATGTTACATGTTATAGTTATTATATATGTTCAACAAATTATACTTCCACATGATAAGATAGTCTATATGATATTATGATTCTATTCCCATGTCATGATATTCTTATACAATGTTATGAAATACGTATAATGTATAATTGTAAGTGGATTTCTATACCTATATGTACCACTAAGTTTTCAATAGCTTAGCGTGTAAGTGTTTTCTCCATGTAGGTTGGAGTCTTATAGATAAGTAGAAGTTGAACAAAAGAAGCAGCTTAGACATCAAAGATATCATATCAGACCCTACGCGGGTCGGTGATAGCACATGTAGCACTTTTGTATTTTTTTGAACATGTCATAGTAAAAAATTATTTACTTGTATACATGTAAATATTCAAAAATTATGTAATTCCTTATTAAGGACATGTATTTTTGTAAACTTCTAATCAATGGTTAATATATTTTCTTTATGAATTGGAATTTAAATATTAAGTCAAATATTTCTTTTACTGTATATTTTATACAAGTCATTATGGTTATAATGCAAAAAAAAGTTTTAAATTTTTGTAAATTTTATGTATAATTGTTTTTGTAATGTCAGTTTAATTAATTAAATTTATTCTGGTTAATTGAGAGGGCGCTACAAATTTCAAATCAAATTGAACCGAATATACTATTTATTAAATTTTTTAGTTAATTCAAAATTTATTAAGTCGAACTCAAATACTTTTTAAATCAAATTTTGAATAATTAAAAATAAACTCGATTAAATTTGAATCAATTTTAAATTTTTAATCGAATCAAATTCGAATCTAATACTCACTCAATTCAATTACACTCTTTATAGTCATGCTTTTGTACGCTTGTGGGAGTTTCCAAAACTTATCCATATTTGTTGTCCTTCAATTCTAAGGACGTGTCACCTGCCATTTTTCCAGCTCCACAAGCTTTATGCTCTCACATATGCATTAAATGCATATTACATTGTGTCTCCTAAAATCTCTCACTGCCATGATGACCCTGCGATTAATTAAGTTAACCGACGACTAAATGTTTGTTTGGCTTCTGCCAACGGTTACTTATTCTTATTTCTTATCTATGTGCCTGCCCATTTCACCTCTAAGGACCAATGTGGTATAAATACCCTTCTCTAATTTTCTTTTACCCCATTTACACTCTTGTTTTTATCTTTTACTGTTCATCTTCCTTTCCCTCAATTTCTCTTTCGCTGATTTTCGTTTCTAGTTACCATATCAATGGCTTCCTCATCTTCAAAGGCTTCCTCTTCTCAAGTCCTCAACTATCTCAATCCATTATACCCTACCAACAATATGAAAATGCTCTTTCTTTCGAAATTGAGGAGACAATGTCCTTATAGGCCCAAAATTCATTGGGTTCCCTCTGCCTTTTTAGCCTAGGACCATCCTGAAAGACCTCACAATTGACGACCCTTTAAAAATAAAAATTATATCAGTTCGATTTAATCAAATTTTCAATATTAATAATCAAACTGAATAAACCAAAATATTTCCTCTTGACGTTGAATTCCAAAATCTAAAATAATACTTCTCGAGATAGGGTGACATGAGAAATCTTCGTTTTTTACTGTCAACGGAGTTCATTTGCTTTGCTGGATGACATTGGGAGGTGTCGTTCTAAAAAATCTGAGATTGCATTTTGAAGGATTCATCCAACCCTATTTGCATCTTTAGCTTCACTTCGTGTTTTCTTACAACGAGAGAAGAATGATAAACTTTCCATGTAGACTCAACTTAAATATATTGTTCAAGGAATTAATTACAACTGTATAAATTCTTATTTATCTTGAAAATCTAACAAGCCGCTCCTATGAATATGAGCCCAAAAAATTATATCAAAAGAAAATAATCTTACCACAAAATTTGATTAGTATCATACTCATTCCATGACTCTTGTTTCTGTTAAAAAGGTTAAAAAGGATTGCCCATTGCCCATTGCCCATCTGATAGACGATACACATCTTGGCAAGCACAGTATGGCGAGCACTGGTTTGTATTGTTGAAAATTCACCTTCAACAAGTGATTGTATTAGAGTACCAGTGCCTGGCATGTCACAAGGCTACATAGCCTCGACCACTTCAGGCCGTTGATCCTTCTTAGGTCGACCAATTAGCCTCTGGCTTTCACTTGATAAAAGCTTCAATCCTTTCTCCAAGGTAACACTATCTGGCTTCATATTCTGCATATATGTTTGATGTAAGTTAGTACTTAAAATCACTATAGACACATTTGTTAAGTTGACACTGTCAAGAATGAAGAAAGGAAAGCCATGTGGGGTCATTTTCTGGCTCAATGAAAAAGGTCTAGGCCTGCAATTGAGAAGGTTGAAGGTTTGAGGCCCTCAAGAAATCACTTGAAGTGGCCACTTGAAGCCCAAGATACAGAAGAGTAGCACTGTCATTGGATTTCCCTTATTGTATTCTACAACAATGTAATGGCTATGGACAGATGTGAAACTAAAAGGCTAACAGAAAGATTTGCTGCTGCTGGTACGTAATCATTCCCATTTAACCTCATGTCACACCAACTTCACTCTATAGTATGTTATTATACTTGATCCTCCTAGCATTTCCATAGCTACACCTGCATATCCAATTCTGGAGCATGCTTCCTAGCTTTTCCTCCTGTCTGTCCTCCAATATATTCATTCTGAATTACTAACAATGCTTCCAACTTGACTTGTGAATTATCATTGATAAGGGCAAATGGAGTTTGGCGATTGATGATATAATCATCAAAAAAGAAGCTACAGAAAAGAATGAAGCTAAATTAGGCATACCTTGGGAACAGAAACACTTGTTCGTCTATGTTTTACAACAAATCCAACCTTTGCAAGCTTTAGAATCACAGGATGCCCATCCTTCGGATGATTACCCTAAAAGAAGCTAACACAATTGAGCTTGTATGCAAAAAGAAAAAAAATGCAAAATAGCAGTGAGATTGGCAAGCATACCAATGTCACAGGGTAACGTAGCAACTCCAAAGCATCTTCCACTGTAATACTGTGCACATCCTTTATCTGAATAAAAGAATAAATCATCAGATGATTCTTATTTCTTAATGTCATTTTAAGGAGTGGGACAGACTATAATGTACAAAGCTATGAATAAGACACGTGGATTACAGGAAACCATCTGAAGATGCATATACATTTTAGAGAGACCATCACTAATGATATTAATGAAAAATAATATTTTGTCACAAAATACCATAAAATCAATTATTTGCTTTTTTTTAGGTGATTTGGCAGATGACATCTCTAAATTTGGCACAAGAAAGGGAAACCCAGGGTTGAACAGAGGATTTGCATCAAATTAAACAACCGTAAGTATATCATAGAAGCGAAAATTTTATATACATGAGAAACAGAGGCTCTTTTAGGCGAATCCCTCTTCCTGTCTTCACCAATCTGTATATAGAATCCATAGGGACCATTCTTCAAGAGAACCTGAAAGAAAACTTTCTTTGTTCAATTAAAATGTTTTGAAAATTTCAAACAGGATTAATTTGAAGACCGATCAATCCATAGACAAACAAATATAAAAAACTAGTTACAAATAAAACCTTTTCATTAGAAACAGGATGAACACCAAGCAACTTTGGTTCCTCCATAGATTTGTTCTGAGGAGCTTCCTCTTCTTCATCATCACCATATAACATCTTAGCAATATACCTACACAATGATCCGAACAAGCTAACCAAACCAGCAACCAAATATAAATAAAGAATGAGGTCTCAAGCCTCAAAAAAGTAATTCCAAAGTCAATCAAGAAAGCTTACTACAAACAGAAAGGAAATGAGAGATCAAATCATCTTTCATGAACCAGAAGATGTTAGTGATAAGAAGGAAAACTAAATTATCATGACATGCTTCATAACACTTAAAATTTTATATATTTCCAAACATAAAGCCTTACTTTGTCAGCCCCCTTTTTTAGTGGATCCATCAGATTTAAATTTTCAAAACGATTCTGAGAATTCCTCAGTGTTGAGAGCATACATTTGAATGTGATAAAGAAAAAGTAGTAGTTGATAACATAAGCGTTTTTCTCCCTTTTATTATGTTATCGTGATTTCTAAGAATCAATAATATCTACTCCCTATTGCTTTCCTTCTTCCTTGAAGGCAAACATTATTTTCTGCTATTAAAATGTGATCAACAAAGAGATGCACCAAAAACCATAACCTTGTTTGGGAGGAACTGAAATATGCGGCCATCTGAACACATAAAATATCCATATTGACCTTAAATAGAATACTTCTTTAGCAAGCCAATTTTTTTGCCTACATGCTTCTGACAAACTGTGGCCTGATGATGCCAATCCAGGCATGTAACTTGTATAAGTTCAACCGATTGGCCCACAAAATCATTAATTACTAATATTCAAAAATATTTCATAAGGAAGGATGTAAATAGAAGATTTTTCAGATCTCCAGTTACAAACAAAAATATCACATATGCTTTTGTCACAAGAAACCAAAATTCCCAATAAACTGTGAAAAGAATCTTCCTACAGAGGAAGAACTAAGATAAGAAACTCCTAAAGTAAAGAACTGCTTGGTATGGGACCTTGAAAGGAAGGCAGAGAGCTCTGGCTTAAAGCCATCTCCTAAGGACCTAAGGGGCACCCGCTTTCTTGAGGCACTAATTAAAGTACTTCCCTTTACCAGCCTGGAACAATCTAGCCTAGGGGGAAATGGACCTAAAGCTATAAGTCAAGCACGCAGGAAGAGGGCTCTCAGTTGAAGGTAGGGCTCAACGCTTGATGTCAAATAGATTGAAGATTTATCTGTCGCCATCTTCCCTCATACACAAATATTTGCATGTAAATCATAAGAAAAAGGAACAATTAAAATTATACAAACATCAAGCTGTTTCATACTCACTTGCACTTTGGGTGTTGATCACAGCCTATAAAATAGCCTGCTCCATATCTACTTACTTTGAAGATCAAAGTGCCCTCCACACAACTGAAACAAGTTTAAACAATTGGAATAAAGTTATTTTGTCAATAAAAAAATGCAGTTTATTTTTGGACGCAAAAATAAATAAATAAAAAGAAGAAGAAGCAGCTTTAGATCATACTACCTAGGGCATGTCCTGCTTTTATCAGGGAGTGTACTAAACAAAAAATCCCCAAATGTTTTCTCCAGCATCTTCTCCACCTGCAAGTAAATTAAAATAAAAAATAATTATTGATTTTCCTATGGGCAATGCCAAAAAGAAAACTTAAAATTCTCAAGGACAACATCTTTGGAATAATCAGCAGAAAACTGAAATAAACCTGATGGATATGGATACTTTCCGCACGGCTGCAATATGAGCTAAACCGAGTCCAATAATCTCTGAGCAGGCCTTTCCATTCGGTTAAGCCAGCAGAAACATTATCAAGCTGCAGGTAAGATAGATAAGCAAGAAATTAGCAGTCAGAATAGAGACCAAAGTTGAGTAAAAAAAAAAAAAAAACTACTTTTTTGGGAGCAACAGGAAAAATGAAAGTTTAAGTGAAAATAGGACCTTGAATATAGTGACAACGATGTATCAGAGGTGTTTCAAGGATTCCATATGAGTGTAGATTTTGTCATATTTTGAATAATATATCTGTTGCTATATACCTAATTAGGAATTAATCCTATTATGCTCTTTAAATCTTTGGAAAAAATGTTTTGCAATTTTATTTCAAATTAACATACTAAATGGGTGGATCAATAGGAGCGGTGGAATGGTAAGATTTAATTCCTCGTGTATTTTGATATAAACAATGGCAATGGTGTCTCACTTCCATTTAAGCTTAATCATTTCAACTCCTCCTAAGCTCTTGTAGCAATATCATGGGTAAATTGACTTGCAATTGGAACTTTTAAGTGGAATACTCATGATCAGAGATTATAGATTTTTAGCTACAAACAGACTTTTCAATGTAAGTGAAATCACCTCAGTCTCCATATCAGCAGTAAAGCTATAGTCTGTGACTTCAGTAAAATGGTGAGAGAGGAATGCTGAGACCTAATATCATAAAAAAGAAATGCAGTTAGTAAAACAGGTCTGAAATTATCAACTGATCTTTTTACAACTGCAACAACCATCAGGTTCGGGGGAAAGAAAGGAAATATAACAAATGGACTATAAGCATAGTAGATTGATTAGCAATAACAGAATCACATTGCAGAAAAATAGGGTAGAAGGCACCTCATTTAAGCATTATATGTTTCAAAAATCTCAAACCTTTGGGTTTTTTGTTGCCGAACTACACTTTGTCTCAAATTTGCTAAAATTCTCATTTCACAATAATAAACATTTTAGTTAGGACATTTTAGGAAGTTGCTACCGGTAGAATTCAGCAAATCTGAAAATCTGAAAATGTTGGACTTTATTGCTTTATAATTGTTACAGTTACACTAAATTCAAAACAAAATCAAATACCCCATCATAGACAAGTTTGACAAAAAAATGTGCACAGTAAAATAAAAACAGACTTCCCCAATTCATTTAGTAGGCAAAAATGATGTCTTTCGACAGGCAGTTGTTCCATATTGAAATTTCTATCCATCAGGAAAAAGTTAAAATATTTTTAGATTTCTCATGTAATGGATCCATCAAGATTTCTTCTCGAAAAACAAATTGATGTAGGCAACTACATTGTCATACAAGGAGCCAGAAAGAATGATAAATGTATGATAGTTCAATATGAGAACCCATAACATACCATGCGACCACGAAATTCTGGATATAACACACGATTTTTCACGGTCAGGTAGTTTCTATCCTGATGGAAAAAACCACAAAGGCCACATCAAATAAAAAATATAGAATAATAAAAATACCAGAACTCTGCAACAATTTCTAGAAGTGGGCACATTTGATAAAAATTAAGAGACGAATCTTCAATGACAAATTCCCAGCAGGTCACAATTTCTTTTCTATTTCTTTTCAGCTTTAGGAAAAAAATTTAAAAAAAAGGAAGTTATTGATAACACCAAAAAAAGACCTGGTTTACTTTGATAAAATTTTTAAATCATCTATTATTAGACGTCATGCCTAGAAAAATATTGGCTTCATGAAGCATCAGAAAGCCCTTTCTTAGCAATTAAATATTAAGACTTTGTTCAAGTTTCAACCATTAGTTAACCTTAATATTATTTTGTCACATTTTCCCAGATGGTTCAGCTGCTATAAATTACAAATTCACCAATCAATATTTTTCTGTTATCATAATATAAGAAGTTGCATGTCCAGCTCATACCTTTTCGCAGCAATTGATTGGCTTACCTTATGGCCTTAGGAACTCTAAAGTCTAAGACCCCACATCTTTCCTAAGCTATTGCCAATAAAGCATGCATGCGCCCACTCATAGACATTGATCTTGTCCTTTTATACTTTTTTACACCATTTAAAGTAGATTGAAGCCATTTATTTTTATAATTTCTTACACCATTTGAAGTAGATTGAAGCCATTTATGGCACAACTACCACGTGTTTCTATACATATTAGCAGACAACAAATTGCTCAAAGGAACCATTTGTACACATTGCTAATACCTGTAAAACTTTCAAAGTGCTTGCATAAGTTGAAGGTCTTCCAATTCCAAGTTCCTCCAGCTTCTTAACCTGTTACATGCAAAGTCACAAAGGTAAGAAGGCTAAGAACAAAAGGCACTTAAACATCAAGTCATAAGTTACTAGCCTCCCTAGCAGATGTGCATACCAAAAAAGGTGGGAAAAGATAATCATATGTTAAACATTCTTAATATATAAAAGGACAACATACATGTCACTTCACCAGATTCATGGACACTACCCCCATAGGCCATAACATAACTTCACCATGTTTCAGCTAATGCATTTCCGTGGTTAATAGCACTGGAAAACTTACATAAAAACTCTGAACATAATTTATTCATGTGGCATCTACTTAGCCATATACAACTTAAATAAGGTGTAAGGTCATATTTTGTGTCAGCTTTTCACTCAAACAACAAATTATAAACATGTATAAAATGGAAAACTGAGTTTCATCTCAGCTAAATGCAACTTTAAAACCTTAGAAAAATACTAGCGATAGAAAAAAAAGTAAAGAAAAAAGCTACTTGCCAAACATTTCCAGTGGAACAATTATAACGATCAAGAACAGATAATAGTATTTGTCTGTAAATGCTTCTGTTATTACAAGTAGATGACAGTATTGTACCAGTGATCCTTCAGAGTAGTGAGGCGGAGGTAGGGTAAAGTGCTGCTTGAGTTTCGTTTCACTAAGATTCAAAGGATCCCCTGGCTATAAACATGTAAGTTAGAGGAGGCACACTATAACTCACATCTATGAGAGATTTCAACATTCTAAAACAAGGAGCTACATTTTTATGAAATACGAAAATAAGGGAGAAATTAACAAAATATATTTATTTTATTAAATTTTTTAATATATACAATATTGTATTATTTTAATTTTTTATATTGTATAATAGTTTGACAAATCATCAAAGATTAATCCAAAAAAATTGCACTGTGAAGTATTTTGTTTCATGTAAACAAGAATATCATGTGCAAGTCTCACAACCTTCAGTGATTTGTGAACTTCAAAAGCTTCCAGACGATCAGACAAATCATTTTCCTTATATCTTATTGCTCCAGCGTTAATATCCTGTAAACAAAGAAAATCATGGAAGTTTAAATCAGACTGATTACTTATAAATTGCTTGTGGTTCAAATTACTGAAGAGAAGCGAGAAATGAAACCATTTAAAAGGAATACACCATGAAGACTAACAATAGAATATAGTCATACCTCATAAACAGCCTGGTACCCAAGAAACCCAACTCTTGAGCATGCAGATCTGAGAGAAACTGACCCATCAGCATTCCCAATATCAACTTGAATCTGGTAAACGAAAAAAAGCATCAGAAAAAGAGTAGATGACAACAATTCCTTCCTATCCAACATATTATCAGAACAGAAAAAATGAATAGGGAACTAATAAAATAATAAGCATTTATCTTTGGCTCCACATTATCAACACCTAATCCTCCCATAAGGTGCCGCATGGCAAACACATCCACCCCCATTGTGATTGGACCTAGGGAAATAATCAGGCCAATGATGCATCAATATAGTTTCACTTGCTAACTACTCTATATATAGATTGCTAGGTGTAGCATTCAGTTGTCATATACACACTAAGAAACTGCTATCTGTGATATATCAGTATTTTTAGTTTCAGTGGTTTCCAACAAGTTAAATATGATTTGAGATGCCATTGACATTATAAGAACAACTAATGTGTAGGTACCATCTTTGTATTTCTTCACAAAATAAAAAGATTTATTTCATGAACTCAAAAAACTCGCAAAAATATGAAAAATAGAAAAAAAAAAAAAAACCCCGGTGAAAGCTGCTCATTCAATTAAACCAGAATTGACATAGAGAAGTTTTCATACACAAGTATCCTATTGGATTTACATTCTAACCTGTTCAATGATAACAGATTCCATCTGGCATGCCACCGTACGAGACCAGATAAGTGTGTACAACTTCAAGGAATCCTCATCAAGTACATCAACAAGCATTGCTACAAGTCAATAACAAAGAAAACATTGTCATTTGGCTATATCAGTTGCATTGAAAAATTAACCCATTTGAATAACAAATTCAAATTAAAAATAGTCACATTCTTGCAATGTTTATGATTTACATGGTAGCAGCTGAATATTGGTGGGTCTAATTGCTTCATGGGCCTCTTGAGCATTCTTGACCTTCTTAAAATACTTTCGAGGACCTCCATATGCAAAATCTTGGCCATACCTATAAAGTAATAATTTTGGAAGCAAACAAAATGATTAAAAGCATCAAAGTGCAAACCAAGAAATTACAGAGGGGGAACAATTCAAAGAAAAGTGTTGAAATAGACTTTTAGACCTAACTAAACCCCAAAAGCTAGATCAAGGGAAAAAGATTGTCCAAGCATTATTACGGAACCAATGTGGGATATTAACACTATCCCCTCATGTCTAGGGCTGGACATTTGGAGAATAAAGTTAGCAAGACTTGACATCTAAGAGTGGCCAAACATCGTAGCACTAGTGGCTATGATATCAATGTAATGTGGTCTTTGGCTTTCTGAACTTCAAAAGCTAGCTCAAGCAATGAGGCTTTCCCTCACACATAAATAGACCACCAACCTCCTTCCGCAATTGATATAGGAATCACACCTAACAACATTCCCCTTCAAACATGGGGCGGAGGAGAGCCCAGAAACAAGAAGATGTTAAGCCTAACTTTAATACCATAGTGAAATGGATTTTTGGACCTAACTCAACCTCAAAAGCTAACTCAAATGGAAGGATTGTTTAAGACATTATAAGGAACACTTTTTTTTAATATAACTAGTCGATGTGGGATATTTAACACAAAAGGAAATATTAGTGAGAGAGAAAATGACTTGATTTGGAGACACTTTGCAAACAACAAATCAATCATGGTCTTTTATAGTCCACATAAATAGAGATTCCATAGGAAGAGCCAATTCTAGAGAGACGAAGTTAAGTCAAAGTACCAACATAAAACCAAACTACGAAAGTAGCAAAAATTTATATCAGTCACCTTTCTACCACCAACGAATGTATTTCTCTAACAGCTTCATCAGAAATCTATGATCAAGAACAAAATAGAGGGTTAGAAATCCAACAGCAATCCTTGAACACCAATTAATAAAATAAATGAACAACATATAAAAGGGTGTTTGAGTGCATGAGATTTGCCCATCGTGGGCTTCAGACAGTTTAGATATGCACAGCCTCCCATTTGCATTTGTATTTATGATAAAGTATACTGCCATTACCCTGAACCATTTACTCAAAAAAATCTAGCCTCAGAATTTTCACTTCCCCTTTCCTTCCTAGGGAAAAGCATTAAAGCTTTCCCATGTGAAAAAAAACGGTTGAGTCTTTATGATGCAGAAGTGCAAAAATATTTAAATGCCAATGTAACAATGATAAATATGCTGAGATATTCCTTTTAAATGCTAGGCACATGATTGCTAGTTAAGCTAGACATAAATATTAACCCAAGTAAAGAGGATGAAATTGCAGATTCACAGCTCCTTCAAAGAATAAACTTAACAATATACATATAGCTAGTGATAGAACAAGAGATTGAAGGCAATAGAAATATAAACATATCTGGCTGCCAAGGTTCTTGTCAACGAAACCCAATGAAGTGAGACTGAACAGGAAATGTCCATATAAAAAAGATACTCACATGTAGTCCATCTGTTCTTATGTATGTTATCAAACCCGTTGCCTTCCCATCTGATAAATGAACCCCTTCATAAAGTTTTTGTGCAAGCTGGTTCCACATGATTAAGTCAAGTCCAGCAATAAAACAAACAATAAAGATCATACTAAAGTAACAAACCATCATGATAAAACAAGGGGGAGTATAAAGTTCACTATGAGATCAAGCTACTAGCTGGATGAGAACAACACATTTAGAATGCAAGTGACCTAATCAGTAGTGACAAAATGAGTCAGTTCCCTGGGAGATACAAAAAACAAAAGAGAATGTTTCTTGCTTTAACAAGCATCGACCAACAAGGCATCTCAAAGCCACCCCAAAAGTTCTAGTGACACATGCTAATGGGAAAGAGACCTCAATGATGTACACAGACCAATGTCACTCATAGAATATTTGTTCGGAAAGAAGGAGGGTGCTGAAGCAGCTCTGATGGCTCAAAACAACAGTCTTGTCTCTTTATATAGTACCCAAAACATTATGCTATTTGATCTTGATAAGTGATAATATGCTACATGACACTAATAGTAGCTGATCATAGAATTATGACATAGGTAAACAAAGAGAATTAAGCATTCTCAATTGAAATATCATAGTTAACTAATAATCAGCTAAAATAAGTTTTTCTTTTATGTATTCAAAGAAATGCAGAAATGCCCTCAAACCTTCATTGTGTACATTGAAGGAAAATGCAATTTGTTTGCTGCATCTTGCTGAAGTGTTGATGTTATATAAGGTGTGGGAGGGTTTCTCTTCATTTTGCTTTCTTTGATGCCAACAACTTGAAAACTTGAAATACTTATCTTTTGTTCAATATTCTTTGCCTCTGTATGAGAGCTAATTGAGAGCTGAGTCAATTTATTGGAGTCAAAATGGGTCAGGTGAGCATTCACCAAAGAACCTAGATCTTTCGTGTCCAAATCAACCTCAATAGTCCAATACTCTAGCGGCTTAAATTCCTCAATTTCCATTTCCCTATCACATATAAGAGATAATGCAGCAGATTGTACACGTCCAGCTGACTGGCAGCCTGGTAATTTCCTCCACAGTAATGGTGAAATATTGAATCCAATCAAATAATCAAGAGCACGCCGAGCAAGGTAAGCATGTACCAAGTTTAAATCAATTTCTCTTGGAGCTTGCAAAGCCTTTTTTATGGATTCCTCAGTTATTTCATGAAAGACAACTCTTGCCAAATTAATCCCTTGATGTAAGGCACCCTGTTGTCGCAACATCTCAATAATATGCCAAGCAATTGCCTCTCCTTCACGATCAGGATCTGATGCAAGTATAAGATTTTCTGCTCTGAGAAAAAGGCAAAAGGATGTGAGATTTTAGGAAAACCTGACAAAAGTAGATAAAGGAAGAGGTAAGTACGAAAAGAAGTCATATAGCATTAGGTGAAAAAGGGAATCACGTAGTTATGATGATTGGAAACATTAAGCCAAAGTTAACTCCCAAGCACACATTGCAGTACATTTTTTTCAGCACAATTTGAATTTACATCCTCCTAAACATTGTTAATAATGGATAATCTAAATAAGAAACCCTACCCACTTAGTGCAACCTTGATGCTCTTAAGATGAGTCCAGGCAGAAGAAGGAACCTCCCATACCATGCTAAAGTCATCATTAGGGCGCACAGATCCAGACCTTGCAGCCAAGTCCCTTACATGACCATGGCTAGGTAAAACTTCAAACATATCGCCAAGGTACCCCTGAATAACCTTTGCCTTTGTAACAGACTCAACCACCACAACAGATTTCCCAGTTGGAGGATATAACTGTTTAAGCGTGCCTTGTGTCTGAGGCTTCAGTTTTCCCATTGCTTGAGGTTTCACTTTCTCCACTGATTCATTAACAGTTTTCACAGAGCTACCCTTTCCACTACCGTTTCTGCTTTTCTTGTTGGACAGGTGTTTTGTTGAAGAAGAATCACCTTGCAATTCTTTGGATGTCTTCAAAGTTGATTTCTTCTGAAAAGTAACTGGATTGTTAGTTAAAATTTTGTAATGGGAGTAAGGATTAATCCTATTAACTCTACAAATTAATAGTTGCTAACCTTTGAATCCTTTGTGGAACTCTGATTACTTTTATTGGCAATGGAACTTTTTGCTTGAGAACTTCGAGAATATTCTGAAACAGCAACTTCTTCTGAGGCAATGATGCCAGAAGGTTGTTCCTTTTTTGTCCTGGTTCTCGATTGTTTCTTCTGTCTTCCACTAACTTTGGATTTTGGGTTATCGGTGGTAAAAGGGGAACTTGAAAGAGAGGATTCTAGTTTCACATCTTCAACGAACTCTTCACTTGATGTCACGACATTGACGTCACCATTGGCTAAAATACCAGAATTAGTAGCTTTCTTTTTGACAAGAGCTGTCAATGTTTTCGGCTGCTTCCAATATTTGCCAAAGCCATCAACATATTGATTTGGATTTTTTACACTACAGACTTGGGAAAAATGTTGCTTCGAAATAGCTCTATAATCAGGCGACCTTGGTGTGATAACAATGTTCAAAGACGAGTGATTCGTAATACTTGAAGAACCAAGACATCCACGTCTGAAACAGGAGTGAACAGCTGAAGCGCTCCTATGCTCATTGCTAGGAAATTGTGGAACCTTTGAATGGTTGACAGAGATCATAGATGATATTTTGGATTTCCTCAGCAGAAGCATAGAGCATTGTCCATATTTTTGAAAAGTACCAAATGGTGAATATGGTAAGTGAAAGGTTTGATGATTCTGGAATGTCCGGCAGTGCAACTAGAAAAAGAAAGAAAACATAGAAAAACAGATGAGTAAACAAGAAGTAAATTGCAGCTAAGGAAGCGAAATTGAGGAGAAGAAAGTGAATATAAGTAAATGGTGCTTATTTGCACATAAGTAGAGAGTTCAGCGATGAGCAATAACCTCAGAAAATAAAACAGAACATATAGAATTTGACATAATTTAAGTACTGCGCGTACAAATATGCGAGTGAAAGAGAGTGTGAAAGACACCTTGGCCATTGACGGAGAATGACGGGACGCTGAAGAAGAAGTGTTACGGAAGAAAGACGAAGGGCAAGTGCAAAAGAATATAAAGCTCCTCTGAACTTGAGTCATGGCCTCTCATTTATCTGCTCTCAACATGGCGGCAATTTCCTCTCTGTCCTTTCTCCTTTCGCCCTTCCAAAATACAGAAAATAAAACAGAACATATAGAATTTGACATAATTTAAGTACTGCGCGTACAAATATGCGAGTGAAAGAGAGTGTGAAAGACACCTTGGCCATTGACGGAGAATGACGGGACGCTGAAGAAGAAGTGTTACGGAAGAAAGACGAAGGGC
Organism: Triadica sebifera; assembly: GCA_023653625.1. NCBI lineage: Eukaryota > Viridiplantae > Streptophyta > Magnoliopsida > Malpighiales > Euphorbiaceae > Triadica > Triadica sebifera. The sequence goes on from CM042909.1 coordinate 28,711,645, forward strand.
AAGTGCAAAAGAATATAAAGCTCCTCTGAACTTGAGTCATGGCCTCTCATTTATCTGCTCTCAACATGGCGGCAATTTCCTCTCTGTCCTTTCTCCTTTCGCCCTTCCAAAATACAGATGGCTATATTTTTAAAAGGTTGCGACAAAGATTGTAAGCTATTTGCGACAGATTTTGGCAGAAATGAAGACGAGACGTATCTTCAGTTTCAGTCTTGCTGGCGGTGGGAAAGGGGAAGAGTAGGAGGGTTTATCACAGAAGGCATTTTGGGGGTTTTGTCATTGGCACCAAGAAATGAGACATGGTCGTGGGCTTGGTACCCGTTCGACCCGGCAGTTCTCTTTGCATTTTGTTCTCAATTCTTTCTTTTTTTTCCCTTTTTTCTATTTTGTTATATTAGATTGTTTTTTTAACTTTTATTTTTGACTTAAAATATAAATGTGCTCTTAAAGTTAAAAAGAAGAAATTGTTTGTATATCTAAATATTAGAAATGATTTATTCTACACTTAAACTTGTAAATTTAGTATTAATTAAAATTTTATTTTACCGCCTCACAAAAAAAGGTTAATCTCTTATTATTATTAACATGTGTTATGTAGATATTGAAAAAATAGGCTTTGAAACTTTTTTTTTATACAAAAATGACTTAGAAATGACAGATAGATTCGTTATTGCGGTGTTTTGATCCGATCTTTCTCCGAATATAACAAGTTTTTTATAATTTTTATCCTCCGTTCCGATTTTGAAATTTTTTTGTTTCAGACACAGGTCATACATCTTCCGCCCCAAATATTATTTATATTATATATATATATATATATAATTATTTATATTTTAATACAATTAATATTTTAAAAAATAATAAAATAAAATATAACACTTATTTAAAGTAAAAAATATATTTTTATTTAAAAAATTATATAATTAACTAATTAATTAAATAAATAAAATTTTTAATATTAAAAATAAAATAAAATTTTTTAATAAAAAACAAAATCAAGTTTAAGTCGGAAACGGTGATTAAAAATTTTTTCCAATGAGAACAAAGAAGAGTTTTGGAGATAAATAATTCTGTTATAAATACACCTCATTGTAATTACTAAATGAACTAAACTCTCGCTTGCTCTCTTTGTCATCTTCTTTCTCTTCATAAACATACTTTCTTTCTCATATATATATATATATATATATATATATATATATACAATTTATTCTATTGTAATTTATTAAATATAATGATATAATTAATTATTTTTTATAAGTTGATAAATTACAAAATATAATAAAATTTTGAGAATTGAAATATAATTTATGAACAATATTTTATTTTATTGTGTTAATATTATTTTTTAATAATTTGAGGAATTATTTTTAATTTGAATGTGTTGAATTATATCTTATATTTTATTTTATTTTTGTAAAGACTTATAACAGATTATTTGCATATTTTTAGATTTTAAAATTTTTATTTATTTTAAATTTTTTAATGATAAATAGGTAATTAAACGGATTATGGTATTAATCGAGTAATATTAATCAGGTTTTGGATGAGTATTAATAATTATATAATTAACTAATTATTTTTTATTTAAACAATTATATAATTAATTAATTAAAAAATAATAAAATTTTAATATTAAAATAAAATAATAAAATTTTGATAAAAATTGGAGATTGTATTAGGATTTGGGATTCTCGTCTCCGTATAGTGTAGGAACAAAAATTTATAATTTCTTTCGATAGAATCGGGGACAGTGTATATATTTCGGGTCGAGATAGAGATGAGAAATTATACCCCTTTGTCATTGCTACCCTTTAAACAACTTAATTTTTAATTTAATAAGCTTTATAGTTACCTCATTCTTTTAGAAAAAGCCACTTTTTTATTTATAACTGAGCTAAAACAAAAGCCCATTTATTCATAAATTTTTGACAAATTTTTTTTATGCTAATCCCTTATTTGTTTGGTTCAATGGTAACCAGTTGTTAGCAAGTAATAATTGCAGTTAGTTGTTTGTAGTCTATGATAAAAATTATTTTATAACGATTATAATTAGTGATATAGCTATAGCAATCAACTATTAATAATTGTTTTAAAATCAATGGTAGAAAATTAATTATAATTTATAAAATAACTATCAATAAATGTATTATGTTATTGATATGATACATATACTAATTTTTATTTGGTCATAATAAGTATCATATAATATGTAAAAAAAATGCAATAGATATAATATAAAATATATATATTTAATCAATAAAATTATTATAAATTTATTTAAATACAAATAAATAAATAATTAGTTGTTAGTGAACAATAGTGATAATTAATTAACACAACTGTAGCGGTCAACTATTAATAATTAGTTTTAAAATCAACGGTGGAAAATTAATTATGATTTATAAAATAACTATCAATAATTTTATTATGTTATTATTTGGTCATAATACATATTATATAATATGTAAAAAAATAATTAAATGCAGCAAATATAATAAAAATAGATATTTTTAATCAATAAAAATTATTATAAATTGATTTAAATGGAAATAAAAAATATAATTAGCTGTTAGCGATGACAATTAGCTGACACAACTACAACAGTCAACTATTAATAATTGGTTTAAAAATCAATAATAGAAAATTAATTATAATTTATAAATAACTATCAATAATTATATTATGTTATTGATATGATACTTGTACTAATTTTTATTTGTTTATAATACATATTATATAATATGTAAAAAAATTAAGGAAATTCAATAAATATGATAAAAAAAAATATATTTTTAATCAATAAAATTATTACAAATTGATTTAAGTAAAAGCAATTTTTTTTGTTTTTAAAATCTAAAGGCTTTTTTTTATATGAAAAGCTGAAATTACAACTCTTTGTAAAAAAGTCTCCTTTTAATATAAATTTCAAAAGTTACATTTTTAACAACCGCTTTTTGCTTTTATTTAAACAAAAGACTCAATTTAGTTTTTTTGGTTGTTATATAACTAAATATTAAATTAATTAAATATCTAATTTAGTTTTTAATTTGTTAGAATGTTAAAAACTGGATATAAAGTTGAACAAAGCAGAAACTAAATTCATTTATTCATATTTAGTAACAAAATCCATATTCCATAGACCACCTAAATGATTCATTTATTTTTATTATTAATTTACTGTTTTTTCTTTAAAAAATATATTAATTTATTATGTTGAACATATAAAATTTGGTATAGGGTACTAATGGTTTGAAATTAATAGTTCTATATCAATTTATTTATGATGAATAAATTTTATGATTATATTTTTAGTTTTATTCTTGATATAAATTTTTCATAATTTTTTCCAATTTTTTTTTATTAAAAAAAAAAGTTGAACTCAATTAATCGGCTGAATTATGATCGAGTGATTTTCGGTTCGATGACAGCTCCCTTTAAAAACATTGGTAGGAGCCGGAGGGGGCTGCATATACATAATTGAGCTTGAATCAGTATCTCCCTCGGCCGCTCTCTTCTCCGCAATCACTCGCGTCAGTAAATTATACCAACCGATTCGTCTTTTCCTAAATTCCGTCCAGGAGCCGTAACTTACCTTTTCTTTTTCACATATTAAATTTTCGATTCACCCAGGAGGTTAGATTTCATTAAAACATTTCTGTAGTTCTATCAGAGTTAGCTTATATTCAATTTCGTTCAATAGTGGTTATTATTTGAGTCTTTTAGCCGAAATTATTGCTTTTCATATCGCAAATTCTATGAATTCTATTTTGCAGTTGAACCTCCTGGTACTACGCAATATCAGAATTTTTTGAACAGATATTTTTGTTCTAGTCATATACTTCCTGATGGAAAGCGCAATTTTGCATTATTTGTTTCTAACATTATATTCTTAGGGTTTTACAACTCTCTTGATATGTGCATATATTTGACTGTTTGCTCTCTCCTTTAATTTGATTTGACTGACTGGTTTGCTCTCAATCAATGGGCAATCTAAATCTTTCTTAGCTTATCTGGCTCTGTCACTCTTTATGCACAGGATTGTGGAGATAATTTAGATACTTCAAGATTCAAGTGTTTACTTTACATCAGTACGGTATAATACTGTTCCATGTTTCAAGTAGTCTCCTCGTGAAATTACTTTCTCCTCGTGAAATTACTTTCGAAGAAGACTTGAAAATTGAATATAATTTGATTGCTTTATATTTTTCCTTTGCCTGTTCTTTCATCTTTCTACTATATAGGGTTTAATGATATACTCTGAAATGGACCAAGGGGTTAGGATAATAATCTTATGATACTCCATCTCGTGTTTGCAAAAAGTGACAAAAAATTGGATATTGCATTAGGTTGATGGACCGGCAAGCTCATGATTATGCTGCAGCAGCAGCTTCTGCTATGGCATTTGCTCAACAGCAGCAGCGACAAAGTGCCAATATGCAACCACAGCAGCAACAGTTTGGATTTCATTCTCAACATCAACATCAACAGTTTCCTCCACCTCCATTTATGCCTCCCCATCCTTCCATGCAACAGTTCCCTTACCCCCACCACTTGCAGCAGCAGCAGCAGCAGCCTCAGCTCCATCCTCACCCTCCTCCCCATCCTCACCTTCTTCACCAACAACATCCCCCCCCTCCTTTTACTCCCCATTTACCCCCTCACCTTTATCCTTCTCCTTTCCATGGCCCTTATGATTCTGCTCCACCTCTAGCTCCTCCTCCATCTGATCCTGAGCTCCAAAAGCGCATTGACAAGCTTGTTGAGTATGCCACCAAGAATGGCCCTGAATTTGAAGTCATGATCCGTGAAAAGCAGCAGGATAATCCTGCTTACAGTTTCCTCTTTGGAGGTGAGGGCCATAACTACTACAGTTACAAGCTTTGGTTATCCACACATCCCCCAGGTGGCCCCTTCAGCCCTCCTTTCCCACCTTCTTCTATGCCCATGATGCATCCCCCTCCAAACCAGATGATGAATCCTGCTGTTGGGGCTTCAGCTTCATTGGTGGGTGCTCCTCAAATGCACCAACTTCCTTTTCCTCCTTATTATGATTCACAGCAGCATCACCATCAGCATTCTCAGCCCTTTGGGGCACATGGTCGACTAGATTTTGATCAGTCATCCAAGTCCTTTAAAGGTCTCTCTGGTCCAATTCCTCCTGATGTTGCAATTGAGCTAGGTAATGTGCTTAATAGTCTCAATGGCACCAAGGAGTCCATCAAAGGTGCCAAGACTTGGTTCATGCAGAGGTCTCCCTTTGCACCAGCTCTGGCTGAGGCTCTAAGGGACAGGGTTTTTGCTGTAGATGATTCTGAGAGACAGCTGCATATTATTTATCTCGCAAACGATATTCTTTTTGACAGGTATATTTCTAAGACTGCCCCTAATTTTTTTTCTTTTTGGATTTCAAAAATTACTTCTTAAAATGAGTCTTACTGAGCTTTAATGATTTCATATTTTTCCTCAAATCCTTTTTCTTTTCTTATTTCATAGAATTGCTGTTTTCTTATTTCAAAACAGATTGCTCCCTAAATGAGTTACACTATGAGCTCCATCGTTTGTCATCATATTCTTCGATTTCCTTTTTCTTTTCCTTTCCTTATTTCATAGGATAGACGCCTTTCTTCAAGCATTATTCATTCTCATGATTCAATATATTCTTCAAGTTTAAATTTGTTTTCTGAGGTTCAGTCAAGTTAAGTGGATCTTAGGAGATTCACCTACAAGGAAACAAAGGATGTGATTGGAGTAGTCTTCTTTGAATCTCTAAGTGGGAGCAAACTATGGTTATACCAATTGTAAAGTGCTTATAAGATTGAATAATAGTATGCATATAGACAAGATAACTCCAACTATAATAGAATTTTTACCACAAAGATTTTCTAATATTTTATGAATATAATAATTGGTTAAAATATCCAATGCTATTCTAATGATTTCCAAATTCCAAAATTCATAGCATCTTAAGTTGAAATTATCCAAAACTTATCTCTTAACAGAATTTTTTTCCTTTTCTGTGACCAGTTTTTAGCATGTTGGAATGTTGATTTTAGCAGTTCAAAGTGCCAGTGGGCATGATCCATATAATGAAATCCCTATTGCAACTCCCTAGGTATATAGCAATTTATGGTAAAATTGGGCTCAATGAGATGAATGGTGAAACGAGGACATTGGTATGCTTTTCCAAGTTATGCTTAAAAGGCCTAATGGTGCAAAATATCTAAACATTTTTTGCATTGATGCAAGTTTATCCTAACTCTTATTTTTAATAATTTTATCCGTATTTTAACAGTTAGTTGCAATTTTATCCAAGTGTCAATTAATTATAATTTGGCAAATTTCTTATTATATCTTAGTAATTAATTGGTATTTTATTCCCTTAATTTTTTTTTGTGGAAATTTCTGGCAAATAATATGTTCAACAAATAGAATATGTTGAATGACATAACTCTAGTGTTTGAATGTAAACTAATTTTAATATTTGGACTGAATCGCAATCAACTTTGACATTGTTGGCAAAATTAAAATATCTGGATAGAACTGCAAAAACTTGAGAAAGTTTGGATATTTTGTCATTAGGCCTCCTAAAAATGGTAAATTATCATCTTTCTGCTTTCTTGAGTAAGAAAAAGTTTTTTTTTTTTTCATTTCCCATGCAAATATGGTCTTCAAGAATGAATGAGAAGTAGCATGATTGTTTTTTTGTCCTCTAAATTTTTAATATGTGAATAACTCTTTACTAGGTTTTTTGTTAACTTTTCTTTGGTTTTGCTTGCTTTTTTATGCAGTCATCTATAGATTTCCTTTTTTCCTTTTGATTTTTTTTTCTCTCTCTCTAATGGGCATTATAAACAGTGAGAAACATGTGATAAAAGTTTTATCTTTCTTGATCTCTGTGCTGTTGGTACCCTGCAGTTTGCAGAGGAGGGTCAACCCCCATGACCTTGATAATGAGGCCCTTGCTTTTAAGCCGGTTCTAGGTCCCATGCTTGCAAGAGTCTATCACAACCCTCAAAACAAGGATGAGAATCAGCCACGGTTACAGAAAATTCTACAGTTCTGGGCTTCCAATGAGGTTTATGATCAAGATACTATTTATGCACTTGAAGGCGAGATGGTTGGTGGAGCACCGGCATCTTCTTTAAAAGGGCCTCCAAAAGAATTATCCACTGCTTCCGCTGATTCCTTGACTGCTGCAGGTAGCTTCTTCCATCCTTCTTACAGGAGTTCTTTACAAGCGAATAGCTTTGCAAAGTGCAACTAGAGTATTAGAGCAAAATATTGTGTTTGAATACTAGCACACACTAGCGTATCTTTGAATTTTTTGTTTCCAATGTTTTTACTTAATTTTCTTTCCTGCAGGCTTTACACAGCAACCGACAACCCATATTGCTCTGCAATGGTAGGCTGATAGGCCAAGTGGACCAGATCAGGAGCATCCTGATAAACAAGTACCTCTAATCATGCCATCATCTCTTGGAAACCAGCAATTTATGCCAAATCCACTGCCTACTGGTGCTTTTCCAGGATCCATGCCTATAAATTCTTCGGTTCAACCAGTCAGTCAACAGCCAGTGCCACATCCGCTGCAAGTGCCTCCACTTAATGTTGGTGAAAAGTTATCACCTTATCCTTTGTTCCCACCTGGTCTCATTCCTGGGATGGTAAAAAAGATGCAGATTGGCAGTGGGGTGCCTTACTCGCCTTTGAGTCCCTTGGATATTCCAACAGTTATACCCCCATCAAATGTATTGCCCTCAGAAATTTTAGAGAGAGTTTCCAAGTTCTTTAAAGATATTGGAGAGGTTAACCCATTCGAGGGACCAATAAAATATCATTCGAACGATGAGGATGATGAATGCGAGAGAGATCCTCCCATTCGTAAAGGAGGAGCTTGCATCCCTCCGCCCCCTAACCTACAGGTTGACCCAGAGACCGGGGCTTATGCTGATGGAAGTGTGGAGCGAAAATTAGGATCAACAGGCTCAGGAAGGTTGGGGCTTGGGGCAGCAGCTGACCCCAATGAGGCAAGTCAATATGATGATGTTTACACATCTTATAGGAAAAAGCGAAGCACAACTTACCATTCATCTATGAGTGCTAGAGCTGCTCCAAGGTAAAATTTACAAATGTCTCACCATCGTCGTCAAGTGGAAAAATATCATACCAAAGCAACTGCTTTCCCTCGTTTATTTAATTTGCGTGGATTCTGTATATGGGAAATTGAATTTATTTGATCAGCAAACTTCAATGATCTTATGCAAGTTTTGATTTAGGATAATTTTGTCTGTAAGCAGGGGTCTAAGTGGTCCCGTAATCATTTAAACCAGAGACTGCAGTCTGGAGTAGAAAGCTTAGAGCAAGATGCTTTTGTCATTTCATTATTTTCGTGGACATTTATCTCAGGTTACTAATAGAACAGCAAAAAAAATTCTTAACAGAGAGAAATCAACTGGTGAAGCATCATGATGCAGCTGTTACAAATGCAGTTGCTGTTGATTAACATTAGAAGTAGAGAAACGGGGATTTGGCGCAACCTACAATTCTTTGTGAGCTGATGCAAACTCAGTTGTAGGGTGGTTGTGGCCTGATATTTTCGCAGCATTCCATTTATTCAAAGCGAGTGGATATATTCAGTAGACGCTCCAAAGAAAACAGTAATGAATTTGCGGACAAATGCATTATTAAGTTTATAGGCTCCTTTGTTTCACGAAAAATAATTTCTCTGAAAAATATTTTTTAGAGAAAACATTTCCAGAAGAAAAAGTTAGAAAATATTTTCTGTTATTTGGTTGACAATAGATTTTTTTACTAAATAATACTATATTACATAGAAATTATAGTGCCCTTTTATCTAATTAGAATTAACCTAACTAAATAAGTGAGTGTTGAAAAATTTGTAAAAAATTTAAAACTTTTCTTTTCTTTGGAATTTTTTTTGTCACATAAGTTTATTCAAAATATTAACTTTGAATTCCAATGGCCTAATATTTATAAAAATATGTCTTAAAGTAAAAAATTATATATATTTCAAAATACAAATATGTATGAAAGTAAACAATTTATAAATTTATATGTCATGTAAAAAGTGCAAAATATGATATATTATTGATCATTGTCAAGTTTGCTATGTTGTTTTTGTGTTGGGTTAACTTCTCTTGATCTACTACTATTTACTAGGTTCTGACTTATATGAGGTAAACAATTGCATACTAAACTATTGAAAATTTAGTAGTACATATAGACATATAAATTCAACATACAGTCATATAAAACATATCAATCTACTTAATATTCATGAAATATGTTAAAACATCAAGCATGACAATGAAATTATAGTATCATGTAATATATTTCACCTTATACCGTGTTTAAGTAAACACTTACCGATGTTCATAACATATAATATATTAAGTATTTGCTAACGTATACATGCATCATTAAACTATTTTTTTATTATAATATATTCATTTATTATTTTAGCATCTTAGATCAATAACTCTTAACTTTAATTATTTGGATATGAGTTGTGAACAGAGGTGTTCTTCGAGCTTAAGCCACTTTGTCATTGTTTATAGTTATGCATTTTCGTTCGAGCTCCTAAAGTCAAGAGTGTTCTCCGAGTTTAAACCACATTAACTGAGTAAAACATATATATTTTGCATGCAACATAGGATCAATGACGCTTTTCGAGCTTAAGTCACATTGTTCTTAAAAGAATTACCGTGTAACATATAATTACGATATCGTACGCCCCTTAATGATATACCACATATCATACTTCTAGTTCTGTTATTGAGGCAAAACTTTACTTGTTCACATATTATTTGATATACTTTTATATAGACATTTATCTTATTATATAACGTGTAACACCTCTTATCCTTTTGTACACTCATTCGTATATTGGACGAATAAGAAGTATTACATGAAATAAAAATATTTTAAAAAAACTATTCCATTAATTTTAAACATATATAATATAAGAAATTTAAAATATATAAAATAGAATATTATGCATACACACCCTAATTATAACTTTTTATTTATTTGTTTATTGTGTATGCGTATATACATGTCATAATTAAATTTTAAAAGCTTATATATATATATATATATATATATATATATATATATATATATATATATATATATATATATATATAAAATAAGAAAACCAACTCGCTCGGGGTGACTACTACTCCTGCTGCTAGGGTCCATCAATTAGCGTCTTTTATCTACAAGTCCAGATGTTGTCGACTACACTTGTAACTTACGTAAGAGAAAACAAACTCTCGCGCTGAGTATATAACTCAGTGGTGCAAAAGTCTTATAATAATAGTCATTAAAATAAAATATAATTTTTAAATGAAATCAATTCAAACTTTAAATCCATTTTCTTCAAGGTAATAATATAATATCATTTTCATTTTTCCATTTGAATTCATGATACATAATATCTCTGATTTCTTAATAATGTCTTTTTCATATACCCACATATTATAACATCTTAAACTTACTCATAGGGAATCAAAAAGGTATCATACCACATATCAACTCAGAATCCACATAAATGCACATGATCTAAATATCATATTACTCATTCCATAGAAATACACATGAATGAAAACTATATTAGGTGATCCACAAAAATGCACAGGATCACAATATTTCATTGGTCCACAAAAATGCACAGGACTGTAATTTCTACCCTATTGTCATGCTAATAATATCCTAGTTCACGTCTAGACAAACATGTGGACAAATATTGTAACATCCTTGACCTTCCCCCACATGCATTTCATTGAACATAAGCATCTTGCATACAATTCAATTGAACAAATGCATTCCATACGTATTTTCGTAGGAACAAGTTTATCACACGCACTAGCTACGTGTCCTAGCATTTGGCACTTGTATCGAGTAGCACATGTGTACTTATAACCTATATGAGGATTATGAAGTATTAGAAATGAATTGAATAAGTGACCAAATTAATGTAAGCAAAATGATTAGATTAAGATTAGTAAACATTTTGCATTGTTAATTTAGTTAAACCGGGCCAAAAGATTAAGCGGTATTATTCTGTAGATTAGTCGAATTATATATATATGTAAATAATAATAATAATATAGATAAAATAAAATGAAAATGAAACAAAAGAGAAATAGAAGAGAAGAGAAGAGAAAAGAGAAGAGAAATGAGAAATGAGATGAGAAATGAGATGAGAAAAAGATAAAAACATAAAAACATAAATCTGCCTTTATCTTCATCTTTCCCATTTCTGCCTCCTCACTTCAGCCCCGACTTCTCCTTCATTTTCCTCCATTTCAGACTTCAAATCTTCCTTGTTTTACCTAGTTTTTGCACCAAATTGATCCCTTGCAAGTTCGTCCTTGGTAAGTAATCAATTCTTATTGCTTTAGGGTTGATTTGAGTTGCTTAGGTTCATTAATAGGCACTGTTTTGCAACCCGATTTTGATGCACATCTAAATTGATTCTGGACAAGTATAAAACACAAAAGTTGTTCCTTTATGTCTTATATTTATGAATATGTAAACGGTGTTTCGTGATTTGGTTTATAGAATTAGATATGCTCTTCGTACTGAAACTGGTCAGGGTGTAAACCCTAACCAAGTTAGCTACTGTGTTACTTGATTTCGAATATGTTAAAGCCATTATTTGAAGTATCTCAAAACATAAAAGTTGTAGATATATGTGTTATGTATCTGTATACCAAATTTCAGGTTCATATGTCTTGTAAATTGTGAGTTATGGTAAATGGAACCATGACTGTTCCATGGTTTGAACTGCCTATTGAGTGCCCTGGGCAGTTCCAGAAACTTTTTTGTCTAATTTTAGATCCTTAGAGCTAGATTCTGTAACTTATCAAAACATGAAAGTTATAGGTATATGTCTTAGATAAATTTTGGTACTAATTTCAGCTTAAAATGTTATGTATAGAGTAAGTTATTGCCTTTAGAAGTCATACTGGTCCGGAAGCCAATTCTGTTCTGGACCAGTGAAATGTTGCTTATAATTTGAAGACCTTAGAGGAATAATTGGTAAAAGTTGTGAACATGAAAAATGTTCCATTTGAACCCATATAAGTTTCTGCCAAGTTTCATTATAATCTGATTTACAGATTGTAAGATATGGACTACGCAAATTGGTACCCTGAAACTGCCAAAGGGCAGAAACAGGGCAGGAAACAGAACACTCTTAGAAATTCCACCAAAAATTGTACAATGATCCAATTGGTCTGATATTTTAATATGTTTCATGATTATGTGTTATTTTGAATTAGGAACAAGAATCAGATTAATTGGTCAACTATAGGAAAAGTTATAGGCTTAACAGTTCCATAAGGTCACACTGCCCCATAGGAAAAAGCCTAGCTATGTATATGCATTATGCATATTAATTTGTTTAAGCCACATTAAGTATCTCTAATTATGAGTTAATCGATTATGTTTTCATATTAGGCTCGCAACATATTGGAGACCCACAAGGAGCAGATAGACAATAAGTTAGGGGTCGGAATCAAAGGAGAACGGTGAGTCTAATTATCGATTGAATTCTTTAGTGCAAATGAATGTTGTTTGCTATGTGATTCATGTGATTGTCATGATTGGTCCTTGATAATGTAATGATGGATAATTTGTGACATTGTGGTATATATAAATGGTATACTTGTGGTATATTTGAGGTATATATTTGACAAATGTGATATATATACATGGTACATGTATAGTATATACAAGGTGTATGCTTGACATATGAGGTATATAGGGAATATATGTATGTTGTATATGATAAAGATGCAATGGTTGATGAATGCTTAAATACAAGTGCATATGCATATGGGCTAAAAAGGCGTTGTGACTAGTTAATCGATATTGCAAAGCAAAAGAAGAGGCCTATGGCCCAACAAATGTGCAAAGCAAAAGAAGAGGCCTATGGCCCAACAAATGTGCAAATGAAACAAATGATCAAGCTAGCTAGCAAATGCAAATGCAAATGTTCACATGGAAACCCGGGGCAATGTTCGTTTAATCTGGTCACAACAAAATAAAATGTACAAGCAAAGCATAAGTAAATAACAATTATTGAGTACTTGATTTTATCTATATTTATATGTAATTGACTGATGAATGGAATGGAATACATGGTATATATTGGAATTGTGATTTATGACTATGAGTTGTTTGGTACTTTAGAGCTCATTGGATGATTATTCTTACTGAGCCGCAACTCATCAATTTGCGTCATTTTTCAGGTAAAGAAAAGTGATAGCTCATTTTGAGTAGTGTATAGAAGACATGGAGCACAGGTCATTGGCCGAGCCTCATCACTCTCTCTCCTTGCATTCCACACAAGCATAAAAACATGTCATCTGTATTTTGGACTTATATGCTTGAATATGTATAGTCATTTTGGAATGAGTCTAAATATGTATAAATGAAATCAACTCGGAAATACTTATGTGTAAAGTTTATATTTTGATATATGTGATATATCGTATTGTGGTTTTAATGTTGACTTGAAAAGTCGTTTAGTAATTTTACAGGATATAAGACTTGTAAAGTCATTAGTTGATTTTACAGGATATGATATGAAAAAAAAAATTTTACTACTATTGTTAACAGGGTATTTTGCCTTTTCAGTATGCAGTATGTGACTATTTGATACAGGGATAGGTTATACTTAAATGCATAAGAGGTGTGATGTTACAAATATTTTTATATTCATAATTCAATTCATTTTTGCATTTCAAATCATAAAAATAATTTCCACAAAAATACTTTATTGTTAATTTCTCAATCATTTTTCATAAAATCGATAAATATTATTTTCATGCCAAAATAAATATCATCATAAAATATATTTAACTTTTAAATTCTCTAAAACACAAATAAAATATTTCAGTTAATAATTGTAAAAACTTAAAATTTTCACATAAAATATATTTTATGTAATATCATAAATCATTTGAATTTGAGAATTTTCTTATTACTTTATACTTTCTTTCATTACTTATATATATATGACTAATATTATAAGAACAATTACACTAACTTCTTTATGCTTTGCTGGTTCTTTCCTTTTATCTCGAGATGATGTATGTCCCAACGTCGCGTCTAAAGATATATAATTTCAATTAGCTACTGAATCTCACACGATATAAAATCTAATAAGATTTAAATTTTTTGACAATTCTCCGCTCTCATGTATCTCAAGATCCTATAATTAAAATTTTTTCTCATTATGTGTGTTTAACGCATAGATCACGGTTTTAGTCGTCAACACGTTTTTTCGTGCGACTAAAAATATCAAATATTATTTTTCTTTATAATATTTTATTTTTTTGTTTTTCCACAAAAACTATTTTTCTCAAAAACTATTTTTCTCAATTTATTTTCCTTTAATTTCATTTCCAACTCAAAAATTCTCCTTAATTAAATAAATACTCTAAAAATTCCAAATAAATTTATCTAATCATTTTACTCATTTTCTTTCATTCTCCATCATCAATTTCACCAAAATAACATTCAATAACTCCCAATAAATTTTTTCATATTTAGGCTAATAATCTAAAAATTCCACAAAAATTTCTAAAAATTGTTTCCACCAATTTTCCACTAGATCCATCATCCTTAAACCTTATTCTTCTCATTTTGTATTTTTATCTAATTTTTTTCTAACTCAACTTTTTCACTAAATTAATTAATCACTTTAATAACAAAATATATCTAAACTTCACAAATAAATTCATATCTCACTATCTAAAATAACTAGGAGGTGTGGTTTGTATCTGATGACTCGGTTTAACGAGCTGAAGATTCTGTCCAAAATACCCAATTAGTGGTTGCCGGACTCCGATCACCTGAAAATTTTTGACGGCGACTGACTTACGATCGGATGGTACTAAAAGAAAGCTTGAGGTGTGAGGAGTCCAAATATATAAGTTTCATGGCCTAGAAGTGGTTGGAAACGTGTAGATCTATAAAAGTTTGCGCGGCTCCGGCTAGAAAGTTTTGGCTCTGATTAGCCTTCAAACTGAGATTTTCGGAGCTCAAATTACACAAACCAAAGTTTTTCGATGTCCTAAGTCCATTTTTGGTGTCATATTTGACAAAAGAAGCTGAGAAATATGAAAAATGGAAGGGAAACCATGAAATCTGACTTTATTTGCTCCGATCCCGAAAATCCGGTTAGTTTTTGGAAAATCAGACGTCGCCGAAAAGATAAGGATGTGGAGAAATACTTCTGGTTCGAATTTAGTGAATATCGGATGTCGTTTGATTGATGGACAGAGATTATGATCTTATAGGAAGAATGAAAGAAAAAATAAATTTTTATCACTTTTATCTTTGAAATCTCTATATATACTCAGGGACAATTTTGTAATTTTTTACAAATCTCATATTTTTAATAAAATTTTACTTAGATAAAATTATTAAGTTACAAAATAAATTAAGAAAAATCTTAATTAAACAAAATTAAAAATATGGGGTTACATTTTCCTCCTTTAAAAGATTTCGTCATCGAAATCATACATGATAAGTTATTACTAAATAATTGAGGATGTTTACTCTTCATTATTTCTTCACTTTTTTATGTCGCCTCTTCAGCTGAATGTTTTTTCCAGAGGACTTTTACTAAAGGTACCTGCTTATTCCACAATTGTTTCACTTCCCTTGCCATAATAGCTATAGTTTCTTCTCATAAGATAAATTTTGTTGCACCTCGATTTTTTCTACTTGAATGATATGAGACGGATCCAATTTATACCTTCTGAGCATCGATACATGAAACACATTATGAATTTTCTCCAGTTCAGGAGGTAAAGCCAACCTATAGGCTACTGGTCCCACTCGTTCAATTATCTCAAAAGGCCCAATAAATATAGGACTCAGTTTACCTTTCCTTCCAAACCATAGTACTTTCTTCCAGGGAGATACTTTCAGGAACACTTTGTCACCAAGCTCGTATTCGATGTCCCTGCATCTTAAGTATGCATAAGACTTTTGTCTATCACTAGTTGCTTTAAGTTTATCCTTGATAATCCTAATCTTATCCTCTGTCTGCTGAGCTAAATTGAGTCCCACTATCCTTCGTTCACTGAGCTCGACCCAACAAATTGGAGTTCTATATTTTCTGTCATACAGTGCTTCATAAGGAGTCATGCCAATACTTGTCTGGTAACTGTTATTCTATGAAAATTCCATCAGTGGCAAGTACCTATCCCAACTTCTTGTTAACTCAATCACACAACTCCGAAGCATATCCTCAAACAACTGGATCACCTGTTCCGATTGTCCATATGTCTGATGATGGAATGTCGTACTGAAGTGGAGTCGAGTACCCAAATATCCCTGTAGACTTTTCCAAAAGTGGGATGTAAACCTGGGATCTCGATAAAAAAATAATAGACAATGACACTCCATGTAACTGAACTATCTTTTGTACATACAATTCTGCCAACCAATCTAATAAATAGTCCATTCTAATTGGCAAGAAGTGTGCAGACTTTGTCAATCTATCGACAATTACCCATACTGCATCATATTTTATTTGAGTCAATGGTAGTCCTGATACAAAATCCATAGTGACTCTTTCTCATTTCCATTCCGGTATGGCAATAGGTTGCAGTAACCCTTATGGCAATTGGTGTTCTGTTTTCACTTGCTGACACGTCAGACATCTGGTAGTATACTTTGTAATGTCTTTCTGCATACCCAGCCACCAATGCTAAGGATTCAAATTTTGATACATTTTATTACTGTTGGGATGCATGAAAATATTCGATTCATGTGCCTCTTTCAATATCTCTCGTCTCAATCCTGAGACATCAGACACGCATAGTCTGCCTCTATAATAGATACCACCATTAGCTTCAACTGAGTATTTAGGTTTCTCCCCATTGGAAATGAATTCTCTTATTTCAATTAACTTGGAATCATGCTTCTAAGTATCTTTGATCCGAAAGACTAATGTAGGTAGGACCCGAAGCTCTGCCATAGTCTTTCGACTCAAAGCGTTAGCCACAATATTAGCCTTTCTAGGCTGATAGTCAATAATACAGTCGTAGTCTTTAATAAGCTCTAGCCATTATCTTTGTCTCAAATTCAGCTTTTTTGTGAAGGTAAATATTTTAAACTTTTGTGATCTGTATAGATATAACATTTTTCTCCATATAGATAATGTCTCCAAATCTTTAAAGCAAATACAATAGCTGTCAACTCTAGATCATGCGTAAGATAATTCCTCTCATGCGACTTCAATTGTCTAGAGGCATACGCTATCACTTTACCCTCTTGCATTAGTACAAAGCCTAACCCATTCAATGAAGCATCGTTGTATACCATAAACTCTTTTCCTGCAGTGGGTTATGTCAGAATTGGTGCCTCTGTCAAAATAGCCTTCAATTGATCAAAACTTGCTTGGTACTTATTTTTCCATTCAGATTTAACATCCTTGCGAAGTAATCGTGTTATAGGAATGACTATAGAAGAGAAACCATTCACAAATCGTCTATAGTAGCCTGGTAACCCAAGAAAAATTTGTATCTCAGTTATATTTCGAGGCAAATTCCAATTGAGAATGTCTTCAACCTTACTAGGGTCAACTTTGATCCCATCTACTGATACCATGTGACCCAGCAATCCAACTTCCTCGAGCCAGAACTCACATTTGGATAGCTTAGCATATAACTGCTTCTCACGTACTGTCTAAAGCACAATCCGAAGATGCTGATCATGGTCCTCTCTATTCCTAGAATATACCATAATATCATCAATGAAAACTACAATAAATTGGTCTAAATATCACCTGAAAATCCTATTCATCAGATCCATAAATATTTTCAGCACGTTCGTCAGCCCAAATGACATGACTAACAACTCGTAATGGCCATACCGAGTCCTAAAGGCAGTCTTAGGCGCATCACTTTCCTTGACCTTTAACTGATGATATCTCAATCTTAAATCAATCAAGGAGAATACCCTTGCACCTTTCAACTGATCAAACAGGTCATCTATCCATGGCCATAGGTATCTGTTCTTCACTGCCACATTATTTAACTGTCTATAATCAATGCACAGTCGTAGGGTGCCATCCTTTTTCTTCACAAACAATATAGGTGCACCCTAAGGTGACACACTGAGTCTAATAAAACTTTTATCCAGCAACTCTTGCAACTGCATTTTCAATTCTTTAAGCTCTGCTGGTGCCATTCGGTACGGTGTGATGGATATGAGTGCAGTACCAGGTAGCAACTCAATGGAAAAATCTATCTCCCTGTTCGGAGGCAATCCTAGCAAATCCTCAGGAAACACATCAGGAAACTCACAAACTGTAGGAATGTCTTGAAGCTTCGGACTCTCCTTCCTAGTATCAACTACATATGCCAAATAAGCTTCATTTCCCTTCCTAATCAACCTTTGAGCCTTCATAGTAGAAATAACATTATATGACATCTTCATTCTAATATATTGTACCACTTTATCCTTGCACTCAGGCTTCTTAAGATTACCTTTTTGGCAGCACAATCTACTACTGCTCTACGCCAAGCTAACCAATCCATCCTTAATATGACATCATATTCATGAAATGGTAATTCAATCAGATATGCGGGATATAACTCACCCTGACTCACTAAGGGTAGTTGTCGGTGCACTCTGTTAACCTTGGCACTATGACCTAGGGGATTCGTCACTACTATATCAAATTATAAGTTCTCAATATCTAAATGCTCCTCAAGCAATAGTGTAGTGCATATGTAAGAATGTATAGACTTGAGATCAATTAAAGCATATATATCAAAACCAATCAAAGAAAATTTACCAACGATAACATCTGGAGCATCATGCTCCTCTCGTGCTCTTATGACGTATGCTTTAGCAGGTGTGGTGTGGCTATCCCTTGGCCTACTAACAGTCTCCGACCCGGCTTGCATTGATCCAGTTCGACCTCCCCTAATCTGACATCTGCCTCGACCTCTAGTAGGTATTGATCCTTGTGTCGAAATCAGTCTTCCACTTGCAGACTCTGCACTCTGATATTTATATGGGAAATCCTTTCTAAAGTGACATGTCACCTCATAAATGAAACAGGCTTTGAATGTCAGCCAACACTCCCCACTATGATACCGACCACACTGCTGACACTGAGGGTGTGGAACAAATATTCCTTCTACTGAACCTGAAGTATTGGTAATTGATGGTGCTGACCTTACGGGCTGTCTCCGCCAAACTGGTGCACCCAAACCTCTAGATCCACTCGGGAATCTGCTTCCAGAAAACCTGGTCTTTCTACTAGTGGAGGAACTTGCACCTGGCTGAAAGAATGATCTCTTGTGGTGGCTCAGAACTACTGTCTTCATCTCCTCAGCAGCAACCTCCTCAACTACCTCAGCAACAGTTCTCAAAGCAGTAAATTCCTTAATCTATGATCCTGCCAACTTAGCTCTAATAGGGGGTCGCAGTCCCTTCTCAAACCTCTTGCATCTATTAACCTCATCAGCAATGATACCCCCTGCATACTTACTGAGGCGGGTGTACTCTTTTTTGTATTTCTCTACGATCATATTCCATTGTCTGAGATCCAGAAATTCTTGTCTCTTCCGATTAGTATAGGCCCTGAGAATGTATGTCTCTCTGAACTGCTCCAGAAAGAATCTTCAGGAAGGTGAGTCTGGTGTCTAAGGGTGTTGTAGTATTGTTTTCCACCAGTCAGCCCCCTCCTGCAGCAAAGACTCCACATATCTATATTTTTCTCGTGATGTGCAATCCATTTGTTTAAACATTCTCTCTACCCTTTTTAGTCAATATTATGCAGCTTCCATGTCATCCTCCTTGCGACCGTAAAAATCTGGAGCTCCTAACTTTCGAAGCCTCTCAAATCCCATCTCAGTAGTGGCTGGTCTGATAGAACGTCGTAAGATCTCAACCATATCCTCTAGCAGTTCCTCTCTAGCTAAACTCAGAACCGGATGTCTATGTGATGTTTCAGATCTACGAGTGGATGCACTGCCCTCAACTGTCCTCTGTTGGGATCAAGGGTATGAAGCGTTAGTGTTAAAGGCTTATAAGTATCTGGAGTCTCTTCTTTAACCCTCCACAAGTGAAATCTATCACCCTATAAAACACAACAGTGGCCTATATTAGGAAGTAGTAGTAGTTATATTTATACATTCAAATCATTTTTCAAAAACCAATGCATGTGCAAACATTCTTGATTCCACCTCTTGCTATCCTAGAACGACTTAAATCTCGCTCTGATACCAATAAAATTATAAAACCTCTTACCCTTCCATACACCTATTCGTATACTGGACGGATAAAAAGTACTACAGAAAATAAAAATCTTTTTTAAAAAATATTTCTTTAATTTTAAACATATCTAATATAAGAAATTTAAAATATATAAAATAAAATATTATGCATATACACCCTAATTACAACCTTTTATTTATTTATTTATTGCGTATGCATATATACATGCCATAATTAAATTTTAAAAGCTTATATATATATATATATATATATATATATATATATATATCAAAATACAATAAGAAGACCAACCTGCTCGGGATGGCTACCGTTGCTACTGCGAGGCTCCATCATGAGGGTCCACCAATCAACGTCTCTTATCTATAAGTCCACATGTTGTCGGCTACACTTGTAAACTACGTGAGAGAAAACAAAGTCACGTGCTGAGTATATAACTCAGTTGTGCAAAATCCTTATAATAACAATCATTAAAATGAAACCAATTCAAAATTTAAATCCAATTTGTTCAAGGTAATAATATAATATCATTTTCATTTATCAATTTCAAATCATGATACATAATATATTTGATTTCTTAATAATGTCTTTTTCATATACCCACATATTATAACATCATAAACTTACTCCTAAAGAATAAAAAATGTATCATATCACATATCAACTCAGAATCCACATAAATGCACAAGATCCAAATATAATATCACTCATTCCACAGAAATGCACATGACTGAAAAATATATTAGGTGATCCAGAGAAATGCACGGGATTACAAAATTTCATTGGTCAACAGAAATGCACAGGACCGTAGTTTCTATGCTATTGACATGCCAACAATATCCTAGTTCACGTCTAGGCTAACATGTAGACAAATTTTCTCATATTCATAATTCAATTCATTTTTGTATTTCAAAGCATAAGAATAATTTTCACAAAGATACTTTATTGCTAATTTCTCAATAAATTTCCATAAAATTGATAAATATTATTTTTATGCTAAAATAAATATCATCATAAAATATATTTATCTTTTAAATTTTCGGAAACACATAAAATATTTCAAAGTTAATAATTGTTAAAACTTAAATTTTTCACATAAAATATATTTTATGTAATATCATAAATAATTTGAATCTAAGAATTTCCTTATTATTTCATACTTTACTGATTTTCTTTAATTACTTATATATATATGAGGCTAATATTATAAGGACAATTGCATTAACCTCTTTATACTTTGCCGGTGTTTGCCAGCTCTTTCCCTTTTATCTCGAGGTAATACCTGCCCCAACGTCGCACTTAAAGATAGACAATTTCAATTAACTACTAAATCTCACACGATATAAAATCTAACAAAATTTAAATTTTTCGATGATTCTTCGCTTTCATGTATCTCGAGATCCTATAATTAAAAATTCTCCTCATTATCCATATTTAACGCATAAATCACGGTTTTGGTCATTAACATGCTTTTCCGTGTGACCAAAATTTTTCAAATATTATTTTCCTTTATAATATTTTATTTTCTTTGTTTTTCCTCCAAAACTATTTTTCTCAATTTATTTCTCTTTAATTTCATTTCCAACTCAAAAATTCTCCTTAATTAAATAAATACTCTAAAAATTCCAAATAAATTTCTCTAATCATTTTAACTCATTTTTTTTCATTTTCCATCATCAATTTCACCAAAATAACATTCAATAACTCCCAATAAATTTTTCCATATTTAGGCTAATAATCTTAAAATTCCACAAAAATTTTTAAAAATTATTTTCACTAATTTTCCACTAGATCCACTATCATTAAACCTTGTTCTTCTCATTTCGTATTTTTATCTAAACTTTTTCACTAAATTATTTAATCACTTTAATAATAAAATATATCTAAACTTTACAAATAAATTCATATCTCACTATCTAAAAATAACTAGGAGGTATGATTTATATCGGATGAATTGGTTTAACGAGCTGAACATTCTGTCCAAAATACTCGATTAGTGGTCGCCGGACTCCGGTCATGGAAAATTTTCGACAGCGGCAGATTGACGATCGGATGGTACCAAAAGAAAACTTGAGGTGTGAGGAATCCAAATATATAAGTTTTCCGGCCTAGAAGTGGTTGGAAACGTGTAGATCTACAAAAGTTTGCGCGGCTCCGGCAAAAAAATTATGGCTTCGATCAGCCTTCAAACCGAGGTTCCTAGAGCTCAAATTATACAGACTAAGATTTTTCAATGTATTGAGTCCATTTCCGGTGTCAGATTTGAGAAAAGAAGCCGAAAAATATGCAAAATGGAAAGGCAGCCCCGAAATTCGACTTTCTCTGCTCTGATCCCGAAAATCCAATATGTTTTTAGAAAATCAAACATCGCCGGAGTGATAAGAACGCGGATAAATACTTCTGGTTCAAATTTAGCGAAGATCGGATGCCGTTTGGTTGATGAGCGAAGATGGTGATCGTGTAGGGAGAATGAGAGAGAAAATGAAGTTTTATCACTTTGATCTTTGAAATCTCTCTATATATATATTGAAGGGAAATTTTTTAATTTTTTACAAATCTCAGATTTTTAATAAAATTTTACTCAGATAAAATTATTAAGTCACAAAATAAATTAAGAAAAATCTTAATTGAACAAAATTAAAAATATGAGGTGTTACATAACATTTGTAACACATGAAATTCATCATGTATCATATATGTATGAACAATCATATATACATGTGTTTTCTATTTATATCATACAATAATGGAAACATATGCATATATTATATTGCAGTCACGAAAGAAACAATATGTAATATTTTAAACGTGATTTGCATGCACTCATACCCTTAAATCAAATTATGAACAAAATTGTGAACATCTCTGTCCAAAACTTGCACATTTTTTCACAGACGTGAAGAAAGTCACTGATATGAAGAAATAGTCACCGATGTAACTAAGAGAATTCACCATTGTGAATCAAGTGGTGACTCAAACTGTAAAGCCTTCTATTTGATCTAGACAATTTTAGGTTGACGATTCACGATTGTGAACATTTTGTCACATGTGTGAATTTGAGTTTTCTAGCAAAATAAATATACAACAAGATATTTAAGACTATATGAAAGGGCTCTAATGGTTGTCCCATGACAACATTTTCTATTAACATTCTCATCAAAACAAATATTAAACATGTTATAACATCAATTAAACTCAAAAGAACACATAATCATTCAATTCTCCCTTTTCTTGCTCATATACTTACTAACTATCATCTATGATTCCTTATACATTAATGTCTCATTACTTACTTCTTTCAACCACTAAGGTCATCATTATTGAATATACTCATAAATGCACATTTGACATATTTATTATACTTCATAACATGACATTAATTACCTATTTTAAACTCATATAAACAAGAGCTAGCATTTATACCATTATTATTCATTTCTTATATACTCATGACATTAAATACATAATTTACTTTCATAACAACTAACAATTAACATTTAAAGCATTTAACATACAACATGCCATATTTTGAAAATTTAAATGCATATATGTAAATACGTCTAATGGAGCCTCAAAATCAAGTTTCTCTCAAGTTTGTGTGTCCTCTTAGTGGATTTCATCGCCTCATCTTCCAACTCTTATTACATATAATATATATTTATCAATTTTTATACACTATATATTTAATGTTTAAAGCTATAAAAAATCAAATTCTAACCTTAAACCTCTTATATACCCTCAAACTCACACAACCTCTCACTAAATTATACTATAACCTTAATAAAGCTTATAGAGGAGTTCTAAACCATAAAAACTTATGATCAACCAAAATCCTAATCCATTTAAAAATAAGTCTCTACAAAAAATGAAATATACATGAAAAAAATGCTATGAAAGCTTGTAAAGAAGAAGGAGAAACATGATTTATTACCAAAATTGGAGGAAACTCAACTGAAAAGAAAATTTCAAATTTCAAACTTATCTCTTCTTCTTTAAGTCGGCCTCTTCAAGAACACAACCTTCTTTGGGTTTTTAACTCCCAAAAATTTGATAAACTTTGACATTTGAAGTTGGTTTAAGTGTTTTGGTCTAGGAATAAAAAAAATACAAAATTTGGTTTAAGTGTTTTGGTCTAGGAATAAAAAAAATACAAGATATAAATCTCTGGTATATGGAACTTTGAATTCTATGGTTTAATTTTGAATTTAGGTTATGAGAGAAAAAAAAAACTATTGAAGTTTTATATCTGACGATGTTCATGAGTGGGACCCAATTAATCATGAGCATAAAACATTTCAAAACATTATTCACGGCCGTGACATAATATTCATGGGCGTGAATGAGAAACTTTTCACTTTTTTTTTTAATCTTTTCTTAACGTTTTCCTTTACCCAAACTCTTAAACACACTTATAACATATGTAAATCATCTTATACACTAGGTCCTACTTAACGAGCGTTACAAAAATTATTACTCTTTTAGTTTTTAAAAGGTAAATTAAACTTATTGAAATTAATGATTATAAATTACTTAAAAATTATATTTGTAAGTCCTATAACTATGGTGGATACTTTCATCAAGGTTTAAATTTTGAAAATTGAAATTTTAGTATATATACTATAAACTTTATTTAAATGGATAAATAAAAAGGAATATTAAGGGCCGACACAAATTATATATATATATATATATATATATATATATATATATATATATATATATATATATATATATATATATATATATATATATATATATATATATATGAAATAATTCAGATTATATTACTCAAGCATTCATATAATTGATGACAATTATATATCGTTTTATATATATAATCATATTGTTATTGTAAATCCTACGTTGGCTTGAATACTTGAATTTTTTATTTAATTTTTTTTTTTATCAATTTTATATGCTTGAACTCATGTTACTGCAAAGATATAAGGTTTAATGAAATAATGCCTCGTGACCTATGTTTTTAATATTTAAACTTTTTTCAATTCACATGTTTCACATTAAGTCCCTATAATATTGAACAAAGTGATTATAATAATATTAAAAAAAAGTTAAGTTAGTGGTTTTTATGATAAAATCAATTCCACTATAAACTTAAAAATTAAAAAAAAAAACAAAACTGATTACTTTATGTTTAAGAGTAACAGTAAAAGCCAAAATAAGAAAGGAATTAAGAGCCAAAACAAAATTTTAAGCGTTGTGTTTTTAAGTTATTTTTTTTCCTATTAACACTTATTTTCTTCCAAATATTGGAAAATAAAGGAAAATGTTTTCCTCAAATAGATGGAGCCTAAATTTCCTTTTTTTTTCCCTATAAAACCTATATACTTTTATTTTAACCTATTAAGCCTTTATATTTCAATTTTATCTCTATTGTACTCCATTTTATGGGTTCTCTGCATCATGAGAGTGACGCATATTTAAAAAGACTCGTGACGATGGTGAATTGCGCTCTACCAGTAATGCGTAGGAAATAGAGCGTAACTTTTCCAAAATTGTTATTTTTAGCTAAAATCCAAAACCTAGAAGATTTTATATTCACTCTCCTATAATCCTACTGGGCAACAGTGAAACGGCAATTCGCTAGTATTACATGACTTCCCAATTTGAATGAAATCATGGAAAATATAAAAGAAAAATGAAAAATAAATTGAGACGAAACTTTTAAAAAGATGCAATATGGGAAAAAAAGATGTAACCTTCACCCAGGCTCATTTTCCTTCTTCAAGTTATAACCCATCTCAATTTATACCCCAAGTTTGAACAGATTATAGTGCAGCGCAGATTCATATTAACTTTTCAGCAAGAGATCGATTGAAGCGACTGGGAATGACCGGCAGAGTCCACATTTCATGGATCTACAAATAAAATTGGACATCTAGTGCACACAAAATAAGACTTTGTTACTCCCTCCCGACACCGAAGGCATATTAATCCATACAATATACACAACTTGCATTTGTTATATGAAAAAAAGTGCAATCAACAACTTGAAGATGGCATGTCCCATATATTAGCTACGGAGGTAAAAATGATAGATGCTTCCCCAACTAGAACTAGGAAACAACTTTCAACATATTGCTACTCCATTACAATTGACAACCCAAAAACAGATATTACCAGTCTAAATGGTTAACTTCTCTCTATCTTGAAAACATTGGGGGGGAACTAATACGCACACAAACATATAAGTTCATACAGTATATTTTTGAGCTTTCATTTGTATCATCTTTACCATCTGTTTTTCACTCTTATACTGTTGATCAGTCGACTGTCATGGGCTGGGTCATGCAACATCTGAAGCGTGCCTTGCGCACAGTAGTCATGATCTCAGTTTCAGCATTCTCAAGCATTCTGACAATCTCGGTGAAAGGAGGACGAACTTCAGGGTTGGTGTCCCAGCAGCGAGTCATGATCTCACTCAATACAGGTAGGCAATCAGTTGGGATGACTGGCCTTACACCCTTGTTCACCACAGCAAATGCAGCCTGCACAGCTGTCATGTTCTGAAAGGGAAGCATTCCTGTTATGAGCTCCCAAAGCACAATTCCGAAACTATATACATCCACCTTTTGTGTATAGGGTCTGTGCTGAATCATCTCTCTGCAGTCATGAACAAGCAAAGAATGGTTACAGCACTGCCGAAGCATACTAAATGCACTACAACTGAAACCAGCACCCAAGCTGCCAAGATGATGAGCTAACAAAGATACACATAGGGGTAAAATTCAAACGACAATAATTACAGCAGCAATTACCAAAATGGAAAGGGAGCAAGCATAAAAGTATCACTTTGCAAAGACACCAGTTATCAACCAACTTAGGATTTTTCTTCTGATTCCCAAAACCAATTCAGCCAAACAAAGATCATTTCGGACAAAGCTACACAGCCGAAGCCTTGGAATGAATGATGGGAGCCAATTGGCCAACAATTTTATACCCAACACTAAAACGTCAGCAAGGCTGAGGATTATAACAGGTGAGTGTAATCCTTAATTCCAAGCATTCAGGAATACCCTTTTTGCTTATCTAAATCACATAAATAAGCTAGCAATACCTTGAGAACAAGTCCATTTTACTTTCAGATTTGCCTAATTCCTCATGTATAACTGAATAAAAAAAAATACAAGCAAACAGCACTTGCAAACAGACGAGTCCTAACTAATTATTA
The DNA here is from genome assembly GCA_023653625.1 of Triadica sebifera. Classification (NCBI taxonomy): domain Eukaryota; kingdom Viridiplantae; phylum Streptophyta; class Magnoliopsida; order Malpighiales; family Euphorbiaceae; genus Triadica; species Triadica sebifera. Next base: position 28,739,135 of record CM042909.1, read on the forward strand.
ACCTTGATGTCTACATCTCTTCCTACTTTCTATGTTCCCCACATTATATTCCATCACATGCACCCAAAAATATATTAAATGAACAATTCTTTACACATCTTTGTGAGGCATAGCCTTGATGGTTCACCATTGGCCCTTTGACAAGCAAATTTCGTTAACAGAAGGCATCTATTAAATTTTTTTTAATATGTTTGGCAGGTGCTTTTCCTTCCACAAGTTCCCAAGCACAAGGCCTGGCAAAACAAGCATTTAATTAATCAAACTAACATTAACAGAATAACACAACAACAGAGAGTTAGTTGCAACATTTTCTTCTTGTTTACTGTAGAAAGAAGAGGAAAATTGACAAATAACAAGAATCGGATACCTTTATTAACATGGAAGAGCAACTGATGAATTGAAAGATCAAATAACCAGCGAAGAAATCAAAACATGACGAAAAAATTGTTCAAACTTTAAAGAACCCAAAAACTAAATGGGCATTTTCAGTACATTATTTTCCGGAGGCGTTCTGGAATATAAGAAATCAGAATGGTCAACACAACAGGACAACATTAAAATAAATTTTTTAACAAAATTTGTAATGCTTCTCTTCAAGTTTTGCACATAAAGTTATATCCTCATGCATAAAATTAGTCTACATATTTTCAACACCATTTCCTACAAAATTCGCTTTTGGACAACGTTTCAAGAATCCCTATCATGAAGATTTTCATTACTTGTGCTGAAAATTCCAAAGAATCAAGTGGAAACCAAAATTTCTTTGAGAATCAATTACTACCACTATTCATGCTCAGTAGACCTGGCAATCTCTGCTCTGAAATCTAATAAAACCCGACCCGAAATGACCCAATATGAACCTGCCCAATTCAACCCAATTGCCAGGTCTAATGCTAAGGAAGATTTGAACAGTAAAGGAAACAATACATACATCAATATTTATCTATTATTTCAAGGAATTAGAGAGAGGACTCAAAGGCCGTGAGAGAAGAAACAGTAAGAATAGATAAAGAGAAACAAAACAAGGCCAAATGCATAAAAGGGTCTAGCGACTTACGGAGCCATCCAACGGTATGTCCCAGTTTCGGGTGTCATCCCCTCAGTCTGCACTTCTATTCTTGCGACACCAAAATCTGCAATTTTTATTGACTTATCAGCAGGAATCAAAAGATTATCTGACTTGAGATCCCGATGTATAAATCCAAGCCCATGAACATATGCCATTCCCCTAGCAACATCCAATGCCTGCTTAACTGCCAATTTCAGTGGCACAGCCCGATTCTGCCTCCTTGTCAAAAACTGCCGAACTGACCCTCCCTTTGCATATTCTGTCACAATACACCAAACCAAAGGCTTACGGCATGCACCAATAAACCTCACAATGTTAGGGTGCTTTAGTGTTGCAAGCATCATGACTTCCTGCTGAAACTGCTGCTCCATCACTTGTGCCTTCTCAGTGCTATTTTCTGGCCTCTCCAATATCTTTATTGCAACATCCTCCCCATTATATGTTCCTCTATATAACTTTCCAAAAGCACCTTGGGCAAAAGCTGTGCCCATATTGAGTTTTCTCAAATCAATTGTCCATTCATCATAATTCTCCAACCCCTCAGTTGGGTACCTATTATCCATCAAGGCTTGTGCCAATGCATCATCATTTAGAGCATGGGTGACTTTTCCTGGACGAAACACACTCTGCCCCACTGAAATACTGTAGTTATGGCTGACAGGTTTTAGACCTGGGTGGCTTAAAATGTGGGTTAATGAATCATTGGACCCCACACTACTATTGTCCACCGACATAGACACAGACCCACCAGCATTGCTTGTTTGTAAACTATCAATGGACATGTTTGTACCTTCACCAAGTTTTTGGTAAAAGCCTTGTGTGAAATCATAATAGTTGTTATCATTGTCATTATTTCCTCCTATAAGCCCTGTAAATTTTGGCCCTTCCACCATTTTCCCAATCATGAATGATTTTCCTCAACATAAAATGACAGATATACGATTATTCTCGTCTGAAACTCAAACTCATCAGATGGTGCCCGCTCTGCAGTGCAAGTGTCTCTAAAACCAACATATATTAGAACATGCAAGCCACTAAAGTCAATTTAAAATGATCAGAGCTTTGCAATTCACAGCAAACATGAACTGACAATGAACAAGCATTAATGCTGCCTTTGGAAGCTATCAGAAATGACTCATTCTATTATACTAGCTCTCAACCCTCCGACTTCATAAAATTACATATATTGTTCAAATTTTGACTCGATGAACCTCAAGAAATGAAAGAAGATGACAATATAGATCAGGGTCACCAGCAATCAATACAAAAAAGACAACTGATAACCAGAAGTTGGAAAAACTGGCAGGAATAAACATGAATGATTAAAAAAGAATATCAACTTATTAAAGACAACTCCAAAAAATACATTGTAGGGAAGATCGTATAACTGGACATATTAAATGCATACTTGGAAAAGGTCATATCAACTTAACAGTTTCTAAGTAGCAATTTGAAACGGTGGTACAAAATGCGCAGATAACATCAGAGCCAAAGAAAGAAACATAATAAATTTTATCTCCTAAGGATGTCGTACCTAAGCAATAACTAACAACCTAAAGAGCTGCAATTATCCGGATCCCAGAAGCCTTGGAAGCATTTGAAGCCACAGCTTGTCAACATATGTGCATTGTAATGGAACACATCTATGAAAAGTAAAAACCCTTCGAAAAGCACCAAGCTTCTATAAGAAACTCGAAATTAAACCCTCGATTCCAGTTCAATTTCATAAAGTTCGTATAAAAATTTGATAAAAGCATGAAACTGAAGATTAGAAAAAGAACATCAGAGCTGCATATTAACATTAAAGCCCAACTCTTTTTTATTTAAAAAAAAAAAAGAAACAGAAAAATACAAGTTCATATACATAGATCAGGTAACTGGAACAGTGGATGAATCAAAAGATGAGACCTAAATTGAATAAAAGAAAGAAAATTATGATAAGAAAAAAGGCTAATCAATACAACAAAATGAATCGAATGCAAACCTTAAAAATAAAGACGCAAAATAGCGCCAAACAAAATTATAATGGATAAACTGGCTTCGGAGATAAAATCAAATCAAAATGCATACCTGATTACATAAAGCGATAATAATATTATTTGCAATTGAAAGCAAATAAGAGCATACGACCCAAGGGGAACAAATAATCCAATGAAGACGAAGGTGGGAACAGTCTTCGTTTCTCATTTACTTCCTAATAAAGCCCCGTTTTTATTGTTATTTTTTGTCAGTGTTACTCGCGAGTATAAACTTGTTTAATACTCGCTCTATTTTTTCGACACGTTTTTGAAAGAAATTTCAGTCTCTCTTTAGCCTTTTCCGGCCCCCTGTCCTCTAATAATGGGTATATGGGCTTTGCCACAACCCAACCTTAATGTTTTTATATGTACAATTTTATTCACATTTTCATTTTTGTCCCTCCTTTTTCTAAACTAAATACCTCAAAATGCCAAATTATTTCCCACTTACATTAGGTGATCATATAATAGCTTATTTTCTTCTTAATTCCCATAAATGCATTTTACGTTATTCTTCCTTTCGACATTTCAGATGAATCTGAAGTATTTTACACGTTCTTCTATATCCAAAGAAAAAAATGACTGGAAAACTAGTGGAAATTTACTCAATCATGTCTTGTAATAATTGTAAGTAGAAATTTATCTTATATTAAACTATAATTTTATTTCATTTTTCCATTAAAGCCAACAATTCCAATGTCCAAAATGTTGCCGAATATGATGGTAATAACTCACTTGTAAATAGCGTCAACTAACAACTTCGATTATTAACTTTCTAAATTTTAGTACCAAATGTTTTTAGATCAACAAGTTCATATATTATACCCAAACAAAGTCCTTAATAAAAATTTTCTCTCCTGCTTGGAATTTTTTTTGCCTATTCTTCTCAGCTTTAGTGATAAAATCATGTGGTTAATTTTCCCTTATTCTTTATCTTATCTCTTATTTAAGCATTTGACTATTATTCTATTCTTATGAACAACCTGTGATGTATTTTTTTTATTCAATTAGACTTTTTTTTTCTTTTTCTCATAATCAAAATTTTGTTAAATGATGAAATTCTCTTTGTTGTAAATCAACATGAGAACTGCATAAAATTAAAAAAAGCTTCTCTCTCTTTTTATTTCTTACCTCTTTTCTCTATTCTCCTTCACTCTTTTTCCTCTATGATACTCCTCTTTTTATCTTTGGAAGAAAAACATAAAAATTATAAGAGTAAAATTTACAAAAATATCTTATAGTTTAGAATTTTAGCACATAAAGCTTCTTTCTTTTGTATGAAATAGTGTTTTTTTTTTAATTATTTTCTACCATATATTTCTAAGTTATATGATAATGTAGCTCTTTATTTTCTTTTTTTTAACGTTAATTATTTTATTAGTAATAATTTCAATAAATTAAAATATTTATTATTAATCTAAAACTAAAAATTAACAATATTTTTAATAATTAAAATTCTAAATAGTTGTATAAAACTAAAAAAGTTAACAGTGTAAATTAAAGGTAAAATTAAACGACGGATAAAATTCATAAAACTAAAAATGGATACTTAAATGACATAACCCATATTTAGCCCTTCGAATTTATCAATTTTTCTCATATTGCCCAGTTGATTAGTTTTAGTTCAATTTATAAAATTCTATTGTTACCTCTAACCATTAAAATATATCTCTTGTGAGAGTGTAACACGTGCGTATACATGCTCTGACGTGTAACAATGTGCCAATAGAATAAAGACGTCGGATAATATTGCTTCACGTGTAAAATTGGGTTTATTAGGTGGAAATTAGCATTTGGATTTTAATTTTCTTGTTCTCTCGAGGAGAGGCGATTCTGAAAGTTTGTCTATGCCTTCCTAGCGGATTTTGAAGGAGCTTAAGGATCCACCGACCTTCTGTAGTGCCAGTATAATTGACCACCTTATTTATTTATTTTTTTATTTTTTTATTTTTGTAAACTCTCTTTTCTTGCATTTTCCTTTTAATTTTGGACTTTTGATTTAAATAAGTGAAAAAAATAAAAAAAATTATCAAAATATACCAAAATCAAATATATTTCTCAATCTATACTTTTTTATGACAGGTGGAGGAGATGTGGATCTGTCTGACGCAAGATTGCTATTATGATTGGCAAAAAATAACTACAGTATAATAACCATTTATATTAATGACCATACCGTTTACATTGCACATGATTGCTATTGTAAGGGGCAATCTTACTATAGCTAGCTGTCACATTTTACTTTAGTTATTTGTTAACTTAGTTAAATTGATTTTGAACTTTCTATTAATACATTTTATTTTGTTTATTTTATTTTGTTTATTAATATTTTTTAATAATATTAGTATGTCTTAAAAATCAATTAATAATAATTATTTTTTTATATAATTAATTAATTTTAATTACCTTAATTTTTTGTTAATTAATTATTTTTCAATATAATTTTATGATAACACATTAATTTTTTTTAACACAATTTTATCATATATTGTTAATTAATTTTTTAAAATTATTAATAAATTTTAATCACCTTAATTATTTTTTACTTAGTTTTCAAGATAATATTAATTAATATTAATTATCTTGATTTTTTGTTAATTAGTTTTTTCCAACACATTTTTATCATTACACATATAATGTTAATTAATTTTTTAAAAATAATTTATAATTTTAAATTAAATTTTAATTACTTTAATTTTTTATTAATTATTTTTTTCCAATACAATTTTATCATAATATGTTAATTAATTTTTAAAATTATTAATAATTTTTAATTAAATTTTAATAACCTTAATTTTTTTAAAACAATTTTATCATAACATATTAATTTGTTAATTAATAAATTTTAATTAAAAATTAATTATTTGAATTTTTATTAATTAATTAATTTTCAACATACCTTATACTCTAACGTTAATTACAGTATGATCGCCACTTATAATGGGGATCATGTGCAATGTGAACAATATGATCGCTATTATAAGTGGCGATCATACTGTAACATTTCTTTATCAGTCATAATGGTGATATTGTGTCTGACAAACCCACACCCACTCTGCCTATCATAAAAGACATAGATTAAGAAATACATTTTATTTGGGTATATTTTGATAAATTTTTATCTTTGTTTTTTACTTATTTAAGACAAAAGCCCTTAAATTTCCCTCCCATCGTTTGGTTTCTAAGAAAACACATAGGAAAATGAATGAAAACTTATGCTTTTGAAACTCGAACTTTCTATTTTTTTTCTTTCTTTTGTTTTTCAGCACGTCACTTTCTCTGCAACCAAAAGGGGATTGACTTCTAGAGGTAATTATGTAGTATATTTTATGAACAAACACTATTTGCTAATCTTGCTTATAACTAATACTGTTTGCTCTTTGGTGCTACGAATTAGGACCCGATATAAAGATTAGTTCTAGAAGATACTAATGACTGAAGAGATACTAGTTTGGCATTTTACCGTGACCATCGTCTCGGCGATTCCGGTTTTGCAGGCTTGGACGTTAACAGATCCTTTTGAGTTTTTTTTTTTCGTTTTTATTTGTTTTTCTGCTAGTTTTAACATGTGAGACTGTGTTGGTAAAATTGATAAATTATAATTTATTTTATTGTCATTCGATCTATATGTTTTTTTATCACTTGACTATTGAGGTTATTAAAGGTTTGGATTCTAGGAAATGAGGGAGGAAGAAACTGAATTTGTAAGAAATAAAAAAAAGTGGGATTTAAATTGAAAAACTAAAAAGGTAAAGGATAATAAGGAATTTTTGTTATTAAAAATAAAATTATAAGACCATCACGATATATTGTGCTTTTAAAAAAAAGATAACAAATTAGTTAAAAAATAACATTTAAAGGGCAAGTTGAAAAAAAAATAGATCAAATGAATAAATATTCATTTTAGTTGAATGTATTTCATCGTTAATTTGATTTTACCCTTAAATTTACACCCTAGTTTTTTAGTTTTATAAAATTACTTATTTTTTTAATTTATTAAAATTAAAATTAATAAAATTATTAATATTAAACTATAAAATAAAGTGTGACATCATCATATAACTAATGGCATTAATGAACAAATAGATGTTAGCAATAAAAAAAATTGACATGTAAATCTCCGTCCCTTATATACCAAAATTCTAAACCACATGGCACTTATATAAACTTTACCCAAATTATAATTTCTCACTAGCCTACAACAATGACACGCACCAATATACATTTTTATAGAGAAAACTGATATATCTCCTGCAACATTTACATCTAAATATATGTAGGTTAGAAAATGGAAGAAAGATATGATTTAACCTAAAATCAAGCTAATATAATCCCTAAATTATAGGGATTTAGGGCTATCCATTCTATAGCTATAGCACAGTAACCCCAATCAATTTCTAATGTCATAAACTCAAACATTTATCAAATGAATAGTTTCATATTAATTTTTCTGTTATTTTCTCTATCTAAGGTAACATATAATTTTTTTCTTCATATATATTCTATAGCATTACAAATGAAATATGTGTCATTTAAAAAATAAAAAAAATGTAACAAAAGGTAATAGAAAAGTAATAAAAAAAATATTTAGCATTTCTCTTGTCAGATATGTCATCAATTATTTAGTCCTACAATTTTATTTTATTACACTACAACATTTTTTGATTCCAACGTGATATTTTTTTCTTTTATGATATTGGAAAAATGATGATAACAAAAGAAAAAAGTCAAGAAATTTAATTAGGAGATGATAGAGAAAAGCCAGAGATTATGAAAATTCTAGAAAATGAAGGGTTGTTAGGTAATTAAATATACCTAAATTTTGTTATAAAAAGGTGAAGGGGCATAAGAGCAAGGGGAGGAATTGGTGGGAATCTTTTGGGTCTTCAAGTTGCTTGGAGAAAGGGAAACTTCCCTGGGTTGTGCTCTGAGCACAAATGTTATCTTTTATTATTTTTTAGTTTTATGCTTCCTTTTGTATTCCTTGTTCAAGGTTTCGTTATGCAGTGGTTGAAGAAAATGGACAAACAATCCATATTGGAGGGAGAACAAGAAACTACAGAATAAACCATGGGTTCTCCTAGTGTTACTGAGCAGTCCCTCCCAACACGAACCAGTCCAGCAACGGGATATCCTCCACCTGGTTTTGGAAGACCCACTATAGTTGCGGACTCAACCATTATACCCAAAAAGGTTAAGCTCCCTTCCTTCTCAGGGACAGACCCACGGGGATGGCGTACCCGAGCGGAAACTTACTTCCAAATTTACGATACTTCAGAGTATCAAAGAGTCCCTCTGGCTCATGTTTGTATGGAAGGAGTGGCAGTGCACTGATTCACTATTGTCCATGAGTTATATCAGAAGTTGACTTCGAATCAATTCAAGTCAGAATTGTTGAATCATTTCAAAGGAACAACAACCTTCAATCCCTACGAGCAGCTGACTGCCCTTTGTCAGAGAGGAACGGTTGACGAATATATTGATGAGTTTGAACTAATTGCCTCCATAGTTCTTCGAGAGTCTGAAACTTTATATGTGGGCTATTTTCTAAACGGGTTGAAGGAGGAAATCAAAAATTGGGTGGGACTTTGGGGTCCAGAGACGAGATTAAGTGCCATTAACATTGCCAGAAATGTTAAGGTTGCTTTAGGAAAAAAAAGAGGCTCTGTTCATGTATTACGCAGTCGACATGAGGGGGAGAAGGAGATCAGTCACGTGTTTAGTACAAACCAGCACTTAAAACTAATGGGTTATGGGTATCAGCCTACTACATTAAGCCCATCAATAGGCCCACATCCAAGTACCTTAAATACTAACCCAGTAAAGACAACCCAACACAATCCAACCCTAAACTCATCTTAAGCTTCACACAATAGGGGATTGCAGCAACTTTCTCGATCAGAATGGGAAGAGCATCGAAGGAGGAGTCTCTATTTCAAATGTGGCCAATAATTTAGCCCTTAACATCAGTGCCCAGCAGGTCAGCTCCGAGTACTTTTTCTTAGTGATGATGAAGATATTGACAAGGAAGGAAAACTTGACCAGATTCAATAAGAGATGACATATGACATTACTCCGGCGGAAGGGGAGTCAAATTCCCAATCTTGAGGACAAAATTGTTCTAGATGGAGGGGGTAGTGATAGAGAAAAGCCAAAAATTATGAATATTCTAAAAAATGAAGGGTTGTTAGGTAATTAAATATACCTAAATTTTGTTATAAAAAGGTGAAAGGGCATAGGAGCAGGGAGAGGAATTGGTGGAAATCTTTTGGGTCTTCAAGTTGCTTGGAGAAAGGGAAACTTTCCTGGGCTATGCTCTAAGCAAAAAGTTATCTTTTCTTATTTTTTAGTTTTATGCTTCCTTTTGCATTCCTTGTTCAGCTTTGAACCTCCATTGTTGATATAAGGAATTGATAGAAAGAATTCTTAAAATGTTGAATCTGATTTGTGTTGTCATTTGTATGTTTGTTTGCTGTGAGTTGCTGTTTTTTATCAGGAGCTCTCTCTCACTTCCTTTACCTAAACATAAAAGCTATATTGATTATAAATGCATTCAAGGAAAATAAAATCAAATAATTACATCATTTGGACTTAGTAACCTAAAGATTCAGAAGACAAACATCTAATAGTTTAAACCATTATTTGTTGGAAAATAACGCCAATTTCCTTATAATCAGATTTATAAAAAAGTGAAGAAAATGCAGACTAATAAGACACACAAGTTGATAATGGAGTTCGGCCAATTATGCCTACGTCTCCGGACTGCTGCAGATCTTTTACTAAAGGAAAAAAATTTACAAAGTATTTACAAACACTCACAACCTCTCACTAAAGCTTCTCTCTCAATTTTGGATAGAATGCCTTACAAATGAATTCTTAAGGCTATATATAGGCTTACACCTCCTCAATGGATGAAAAAGATTAATTCTTACCTACTTTGATGGATGATTGAGATCATTTCTCGCCTACCGTCTTACCTACCAAATAGATGGTCAAGATTAATCTCCACCACCAAATGGATGGTCAAGATTAATTTTTACCTACCATCTTACCAACCAAATAGATGGTTAAGATTAATCCCCATCCACCAAATGGATGGTCAAGATTAGTCTTTACCTACCATCTTACCTACCAAATATTTTTTCAATAAAAGATGCATTGTCCATCTTTATTGTCATTTATTTCTGATGCATGTGTAGTTTGACCAACAATCTCCCACTTGAAGACTGATTTCAATCTGTCTTCACACCTCGATCAATGTAACAGCCTTTCTGGTCTTGTTACTTTAGCAGACCAACTGAAGTTGAGCACAACTACAATTTGTCGATAGTCACCACCTTCGTCAACATATCCGTTGGATTTCTGCTTCTTTGGATCTTCTCTAGTACTAACACATTATATTCCAATAAAGATCTGATGAAGTGGTAATGAAGCCTAATATGCTTGGTTCTGGAATGAAATGCAGAATATTTTGCCAAGTGTATCGCACTCTGACTATCATTATGCAAAATATTTTTCTCCTGTTTGAATCCCAACTCAGTTAACAAACCTTGAAGCTATATCATCTCTTTACTAACTTCAGTCACTGCTATATACTCAGCCTCTGTAGTGGATAAAGTGACAATCTTTTGTATTTGTGACATCCAACTTACAACTGTAGTTCCAATAGTGAATATATAACCGCTGGTACTTTTTTTGTGATCGACTTCACCTCCAAAGTCTGCATCTACGTAGCCTTGTACTTTTAACCCTCATTTACCAAAGTACAAACACTTATCCATAGTGCCTCGTAGATACCTCAAAATCCACTTGACTGCTTCCCAATGAGCTTTTTCTGGATTTGACATAAATCTGCTAACAACTCCCACTACATGACCAATGTCTGGTCTCGTACAGACCATAACATACATCAAACTCCAAAAAAGATCCATTCAAGTTAATGTTTACTACACCTTTTCCAATAATAGCACAAGGTTGATCATCACTAAGATATACCTTTCCAAGATTTCCAGGGACATACCTTTAGAAGAATTATTTCTGTGAAGTAGCATGAAACGATGCTCCAGAGTATAACACCCAAGACTCTTCTTTGCTTTCCAAAGAGTATATTAATGCATCATTGCCTCAAGAGGTGGAAGCAACATTTGCCTCTACCTTTGCTTTTTGGTTCTTCGGTGCACTCTTGCACTGATTTTTGTAATTCCCAGTCTTTCCACAATTCTAACATTCGACAGCTTTCGAACTATGGGAATTACTGGGATTCTTGATTTTGGACCTCCTGTCCTTTTATCTTTCTCGATAGTTCGATTTTCCTCGTCCATTTCCTCTTGACTCTGTATGCAAAACTGAAAAAGTTGATGATTCACCCAACTCCTTTCGTTGGATCTCTTCACTGAGAACTAAATCACGAACATCATCAAATTTCAACTTAGTACTTCCCGACGAGCTACTCACAGCCGTGACAGTAGCATTCCAGCTTTTTGGTATAGAAGACAAAAGTATTAATGCTCGTACTTCTTCATTAAATTCAATTCCAACCGAACTCAATTGGGTTGTGACTGTATTGAGTTCATTGAAATGTTATGCTACCGATGCGCCTTCTGTCATTTGCAAGTTGAATAAGCGTCTCATGAGGTGCACTTTGTTTGAGGCTGAAGGCTTCTCATACATACTAGAAAGAGCCGTTATAAGACTTGTCGTGGTCTTTTCCTTTGCTATGTTGAAAGCAACATTGCGGAATAACATCAATTGGATAACTCTGAGAGCTTATTTGTCGAGAAGACTCCAGTCTTTTTCCTTTATAGCCTCTGGCTTCTTTCCTGAGAGAGGTTGATATAGATTTCTTTGATACAAATAATCTTATATTTGCATTTTCTAAAATCTAAAGTCTGCTCCATCGAACTTCTCAATTTTCACATTTCCTTCGTCTGCGGCCATCGCTTCCACTCAAATCTGACTTCCTTTGGATTGTTTCTGATAATTCTTGCGAACCACCGTGTATGAGAACACCTCCGTGAATAATTTGGTACAACTGACCAAATTTTACTATTCACAAAATTCACTATTCATATGAATAGTAATCGCCCCTAAAAAAGACAGAAAAATGCAACCAACGCTCTGATACCAGTTGTTAGGAAATAACGTCAATTTCCTTATAATCAGATTTATGAGAAAACGAAGAAAATGCGGACTAATAAAACATATAAGTTGATAACGGAGTTCGGTCAATTATGTCTACGTCTCCGGACTGCTGCAGATCTTTTACTAAAGGAAGAGAAATTTACAAAGTGTTTACAAATACTCACAACTCACAACCTCTCATTAAAGCTTTTCTCTCAATTTTGGATGAAATGTCTTACAAATGAATTCCTAAGGCTATATATAGGCTTACACCTCCTCAATGGACGACCAAGATTTATTCTCACCTACTTTGATGGCTGATTGAGATCATTTCTCACCTATCGTCTTACCTACCAAATGGATGGTCAAGATTAATCTCCACCCACTAAATGGATGGTCAAGATTAATCTTCATCTACCATCTTACCAACCAAATAGATGGTCAAGATTAATCCCCACCCACCAAATGGATGGTCAAGATTAATCTTCACCTACCATCTTACCTACCAAATGTTTTGTCAATAAAAGATGCACCGTCCATATTTATTGTCATTTATTTCTAATGCATATGTAGTTTGACCAACATTATCAACAAAGTCAACTTCCTCACAGCTGTTGTACGGTTCAACCACCTAACTTTCATCACCCTCGGTCACAAACTCCAATATTCCAGCTCCTCCGTGAAAGTCTACATCATCTATGATAAAATCTCCATCATCCTTTTCATCATTAAGCTCGCTTGCACTATGCAAAAAGATGCACACTGAATACTTCACCTTTAGATTTATAAATGAAACACAAAATCTTTATGGTTCTTAGGTATACGTATGAAAAATGTAAGAATATCCATATCTGCAGTCTAAAAATGAATGCATTTTGCAGTTTGGCATACCAGAGCTTTGGATCAACATTATTCATAACATTTTCCCTTTTTTTGCCTTTTGGCCACTTCAAATTCAAATTCTGAATCTTTGATGGTATTTGTAACATTATGCACACCTGAAACACTATCAAGCACTAGAGCTTCAATATTGATGGCAAGGTCGACTTGTGGCTTGATTTAAGAATGTTCACCTATTAGAACAAGACAAGCTCTCTCTTCACAAGACAAGTTGATTCCTTTCTCTCCAATATAAACCATATCACCTCTATCCATTAATGAAATATCGACATCTAATGCACAAACCTTTTAGCATCCGAATACCTGCCAAGCAAGGAGAACAAAGTAAAAAAGGGGATAAATCCATAATTTGCAAATCAATAGAATCTCCTTTCAGACTCCAACAAAGTATGCCACAATTGTACCTAAAACCATAAGTTCCTGATTCCATCTCTGCAAGTACTTGAAAATAATAGTTAAACAGCTTGTAATTGAACAAAAAGAATCAACAAAATAAGAAATTTCGACATAAAAAACCAAAACATTCTCAAGTGGATAGATTTATACTTTTAGATTCATAAGTCTTCCCAACGTATTGTCCCATATAAAATCCATAGAACCAAAAGAAACATGAATTGAATAAAGACCAATACAAAGGTTTTGCATGAAAAAGGTGTAAAAGGTGGAAACTCTTTGAAGGAAAATTATATAAACTTGTGGTACATATGCTAGTGATCTAATTGAATGAATTGAACCATGGATAAGCCGCATTTGCCCCAATATTGCAGCCAATAAGGATGATTTACCAGAACCAACCTGGATAGATGACATTAGTAGGTAGAAGGACTCAGGACTCATGAGGAAACAAGATCCACCATACAGAAAATCAGAGCTTTGATAAAATGCATATTTGCTAAGCATGTTCTACTTTGTTAGCAAGTAGAAGAACCCAGGGCTTATGGGGATATAAGATCCATCACAGAGAAAATTAGAGCTTCGATAGCATCCATATCTAGTAAGTATGCTCTACTTTCACCTATAATTTAAACTACACATTATAAACATTTATTTCACAACAACTCTATGCGTTATCATTAAAGTTATTAGCAAAGTGTAGCAAAAAATCCACTTTGATGATAGCACCAATGGCTCTCCTGGTTCAAGAAATTGGACTGAACTATGTAACTTTGTTCATGGGGTTAGAAATTTACTCTTTTAAATGGACAATTGGACATATACTTTGCTTCAACTGCATAGATGGCTATCTACTTTGGCTATCTTATAATATGCATAAAGATATTATTCCCAATCAAGATGAAGGTCAAAAAAAGATAATTATTCCAGTTAGGAGGAAGTCCCTATATTATTATGAACAAAAAATCCATAGATTTTGAAATTTGTTCAAATGCTAAACAATGATACATGATCTAGATGTTGCATGCTGATATCCACTCTATAAAACACTGTTAAAATAATGACTATGATCAGACTAATCATATGGGATAGAAAAAAGATATGTTCTTTGCTATAATCATGTCTATACTCAAACGTACACACCTTTGCACACCCATTCAACAAGAAAAAAGAAAAATTTAGAATGAGATTAGGAATTATGAATACTTCACTATTGAACAAATGTCATATATCTCTCGAATAATAGATGTCATTTGAGCCTAGACAAAATTCTTATTTTACCATAGCCTACTCATGGGACTTTGAACTAGAAGAGCAAATTTTGAAGGTATTTTCCCCCATACTTTAAATCTACCGTCTTTAGTTATAAGTTTGATAAGTACCTGACTTCTTCTGGATTTTCAAGAGACCAGAGAACTCTGCCAATACAAAATATAGCCAAATTCTCAGATAGCCCACATTAACCTACCCTCTCATTATTTATAGCTAGTCCCTCCCCACACTAAACAAACCTCATGCCTAGGAATATGATATCATAACAGAATGGATGGAAAAATATGAAATGCAAACTTCCTTGTCTACTGTGTATTCCCCTTTTTACCCTTTCGAGAATATGTGTGCTTAATGGGAGGTTTACCAATATCCCCGACCCAAAAAGTCATATTGTCCTCAGTGTGAAAAGTCGGAAATGCTTGCCCAAGCGAGTCCAAGTGTTTCCCTTCTTTGGCACTCAGCTCTTCAGGAATAGATGGTGACTTAGCCTCAACATTGATGCCCAACATGAAATTTTTCTTCAAATTTGAAACGTAGTCCTTGTTCTCTCTTGTGCTGCAATTATGTTTCTAAAAGCTTTTTGTAGGATTTTGGGTTAGGTTTAGTGGTCAGATTGGATATGGGTGGAAGTAAAGTGCATTGAGATGGGTCATTGATGATGTTGGGTTCTTATGTTGGATTGAAAGGAGTCTAGGTATTTTGTGGTATGAATTTTGTGAGTTGCCGAGATGAGAGTCTTGATTTTGGCTTGGGGTAATTTGAGTAACGGGTTGTGGGGAAAAGGCATATTAGGTATGTGATTGGGTAGGAAAATTAATTAGGGCCTGACTATAATCTTCAATTCTCTAGGCCATGTCCATAACCCGGTCCAAACCCATTGGACTAATTAATCTCATAGTAGCCCTCACATCACTCCGCAGAGTCAGACCATTTATGAAAGTCCCCTCTAGAATCTCATTTGAAATTCCCTTCAGCGGTGGTGCTCTCAACTCAAACTCCCGGCAATGTGCAACTACTGTAGGCGTTTGCTATATTGCTAAAAATTGCTCAGCTAGGGATCCCTCTTGTGATGACCTGAACCTTTCTCGGATTGCTGATTTCAGCTCCTCCCACAGTTTGAAGTTTCTTCTTCCATCGGCCCACTGAAACTAGGCGAGGGCATCTCCTTCCATGCTCACTACTGTCTCCTTGAGTCTCGTCGCTTCATATAAGTTATCCATGAAGAACTGTTCATCTCTAAAGACCCAACCATATATGTAACTCTAGTTGTTATAGTGTGTGCTCTGTCGGAGCTGAATTTGGTGGTGCTTCATGGAGAATGACTGGCTCTCGCGGTGGAGGTTCTCTCGTCGTAACCGGAGCAGATCCATTTTCAGAAATGGTACTTCCTAGAATACTTGATCCCTGGAGATACTTCATCAATTGTGGTAGTCCATTCAACATTGATAACTTATTCCGCACCTTCTGAACCTTTTCTCCTACTTTGAACAACCTTTGAATCTCTTCTCATATGCTTTTCAAATTATCCTTTACTACTTCTAGTGATTCTTCCATCACCTCTACTCTATCGCACACCTTGGGTGGCATCCTTGCTTTGATACCAAATTGATAAGTATCTGGCTTCCTCTGGATTTTAAGAGACCAGAGAACTCTTCCAATACAAAATATAGCTACCCTCTCATTATTTATAGTTAGTCACACACCTCATGTCTAGGAATATGATATCAATATATCTTAGTTTTTTACCTTGTTTTCTTCCAATGCTCTTGAGCAATCACTTTGTGTTGCTAATACATGCCGTTCTCGATCATGGCAAAGAAACGTGATAAAAAAACATCTAAGACAAATGGGTTTATTTCTAAAGACTTACAATCGAATGCTATGGTTGATTTCCTTTCCTAATCTAATGTTGCTCCTGTCGGTATTGAAACTTCAGATGAGTTCCCTACCTTAGGTGAAATTGAACCAGCTATGGGAGGAGAACAAGTTAGGGTTTCTTCCGATTCACAACTAAAATTGCAGAAGGTTTTGATGACGGAGGGAGCAGACTCTGGTACAACCACTAATTCTCTGGTTCATGGCGACTCGAAGGTATTCAAAGAGAAGTCATGGGTTTCACTTTTTTTGCACAATCGGAAAAAAGGGGAGGATTGTGAGTTGAGGTATGTGGCTCATTCTGTTGAAAATGGTGTTAAACATGTTACTTTCCATTCAAGTGAAATTCAAGAATCAGGCGAACGGTGGCAAAATTCTCTTATTGGTCGTCTTTATGGAATTCGAGTGAAATTTCACAAATTGGAAAGTTTCATCATGAATTATTGGAAGAAGCTAGGGCTTCGTACAATTCATCAAGTTGAATCAGACATGTATCTGTTTAATTTTCACACAAAGGATGAGAAGTTTGCACCCTTAAGAGAGGGGTGTTTAACTTTTAACAATCATCATTTGATTGTCAAGGAATGGAAACCTAGAATGCAATTGACGCTGCGTGAGATTCAACGGGTCCCTATTTAGGTCCAATTCCCTCATTTACCTTTAGAATTCTGGAATGAAAAGTTACTTAGCAAGTTGGCGAGTGTATTGGGGTTTCCTCTCTACATGGATCAATGTTAATGTTAATGTTAATGAAAAGTTACCTTTAGAATCCTTTTTTCTTTCATTTATTCCTTTTTTCTTTCATTTATTCCATAATGTTAATGATCCTCTAGAAATTCCATATTTGAAACAATGAAAGGAGTAAGGAGATGAATGTTTTTTGGGATCCTGCATTTTGGAAATATATCTGTATGACCTGGATCATTACTAATATTCTTACCAAAACTGACCAATGAGTACAGAAATATATATCATGATGGATCAAATCACTTAAAACTTAGAATTTATATAATGATGTTACAGAGAAAAAAAAAAGAAAAAGAAGAATCAACACAAATGAAATCATACTTACTCCCTAAAGAGCTGAAAAATGTCAATGATTAGCTGATTTACCCAATTTAAATTCTCTGCAAAGAAAAATAAGTTTGTTCATTTTCTACAAGAGCAATAACTTCTGCTAAATGGACATTTCTAAAGTTAAATCATATTATGGCATAATATAGAGTTAACAACAACAATGTGTACCAGATGGAGATGGATTACACCTCTTTCAAAATCTATACATAGGTGGGCAACCCTATGATGCTACTAAACCAAGGTATTTCCAGAAAGCTACCCATCCTCATACTGATCCTGCTCAAGAATGCTTAATCAGTCGCTTGACTACTTTGAGCCAAACATTTCTCAGGAGGTCAACCATCATGGTACTCATTCTATCCAAACACGCTTAATTGGAAAGAACGCTTACCATTTTGCCAAAAGTTTAAGTTGATAACAGAGGGAAAACTCTATTTTTTATCCAGGATCAAATAAGGGCCACCGGTTTCTTTCAATTTTATGCGCCACCTGCCCGAACCCGTTCCACACCTCTAAACTCGAGACGTATCATTTCCTCCTTCTTTGAGGAATTTCATCCTTGAACCTAGCACACGACAGTAGGATTCGGACTCCACTTCAGGCTCTGATACCAAATGATGCGATTGAACCAAGGTATCCCTAGAAAGTCACCCATCTTGGTACTGACTCTGCTCAAGAATGCTTAATTGGCTGTTTAACCGCCTTGAGCCAAGTACTTTCCAAGAGATCACCCATGATACTCCCCTGGCCTAAGCACGCTTAACCGAAAAGAGCACTTACCGTTTTGCCAAAAATTTAAGCTAATAGTATATACGCAACTCTATTCCTTTATCTAGGATCAAACACGGATCACTAGTCTCTTTCAATTTTGTGTGCTACTTGGCCGAACCCGTTCCACACCCCTAGATCCAAAACATATCATTTCCTCCCTCTTTGAGGAGGTTCATTCTCGAACCTCGCACACGGCAGTGGGATCCAAACTCGACTTTAGGCTTTAATATCAAATGATGTGATTAGACCAAGGTATTCCCAGAAAAGTCACCCCTCATAGTACTAACCCTGCTAAAGAACGCTTAATCAGCTGCTTAACCACCTTTAGCCAAACACTTCCTAGGAGGTCACTCATAATAGTATTGTCCCTATCCAAACACAATTAACGGAAAAAAGCGCTTATCGTTCTACCAAAAGGTTAAGCTGATAGCATAATCGCAACTCTATTCCTTTATTTAGGATCAAATAAGAGTCATCAGTATCTTTCGATTTTGTGTGCCACCCGGACGAACCCATTCCACATCCCATAGACCCAAGATGTATCACCCTATAAGCCTCATTTGAAAGAAAATTTCCATCTTTCTTTGCTCTTTTCACACCAACATATAAAGTGTGATTTGTATTAAGATACTGAATGCCAATACATAAGCATATCAAAGAAGTTAAGTGAAAAATATTGTACGATAAAAACCATATAGACACGGTCACCACACATGTATTTATTCAGTGATCCTATTGACGCCTTGTGGTTCCTCAACAAATTCCCTAATAATCATTATAATAATAACAAAAACATCAACTAATGTGACTCAAAATTGTAAAAATGCAAAATAAAATTTAAAGTAGAAAAAAAAGACATTATTGGATGAGTATGTCTGTAAAGTTCTGCATAGTCAACAACAAAATAGACCTATCAAATTAAAAATCAAAATAAGTTAAACAAAGATTAGACTAAAATAAATTCATTTACATAGAAATTATAAAATTTAAAGAATAATATTAAAAATAAAATTTAATAGGTGGTTCCACTATTTTCTATATTATAAAATTGACCTAAGTAGCAGGTTAACAAATTATCTAGTGTTATAGATAAACATTCAGATTCATCTGTGCACTAGTTACATTGCAGTAAAATTATAGTTTTAATTAAGAATTTCTTGTATTAGGAATTCAGCCTTCAAATAAATTATTTTAATTTTCTTTCACTTGAGTTGAGTATATGTCAAGCGACAATGAAATCCATTGTTATCTTGTTTAGTACTATGTGATTTTTTTTCAATTAATTTAGTCGCAAATTAAACCTGTTGTACCAACAGGTTATGAATGAATTGTTCATCACGTGTACCAAGCCTGACTGTTACATTCCCCGTACAATACAACCAAAATACCATTGTCCATACAATACAATACAACCGAAGCATAATTGCAATATTATTATTATTATTATTATTATTATTATTATTATTATTATTATTATATTTTAACTTCACTGATCCATTTTTCTAGTTTCTTCTTTGTATGTGCTCTTTCTAAAAGTACTTTCGACATTTTAGATGAATTTAAGTATTTTACACGTTCTTCTATATCCGAAGAAAAAATGACTAGGAAACTAATAAAAATTTACTCAATTATGTCTTGTAATAGAAATTTATCTTATATTAAACTATTATTTTATTTTATTTTTCCAATTAAAGCCAACAATTCCAACGTCGAAAATGTTGCCGAATATGTTGGTAATAACTCACTTGTAAACAGCATCAACTAACAACTTTGATCATTAACTTTCTAAATTTTAGTACCAAATGTTTTTAGATCAACAAGTTTATATATTATATGCAAACAAACTGCTTATGATATCTCCAATTCATTACACCAAAATGGTGTAATTTTTATACAAAAATAGTATAAATACAGTAAATTTATTTTTAACCTATTACACAATTTTTTACAGCAAAATAATATTATATATATATATATACTTTATTTTATATTTTTTTATTACTTTCATACTATTTAATTATTTTACAAAATAAATATTTTTTTACATATTCATCTAACATTATAAATTTTATTATTTAATAATATTATAAAAATAAAAATTCATTTTAATATTACATATTATAAAAATTTGTTTAAAACGCAGATTTATTACAAACGTAATAAAAAAAACTTGACATTAGATAATTAATAATACAAAATTATAATAGCAAAACAATATTACTATTGATTCAATCCTATGAATTAGTATATTGCTCCCACAAATGCTCTATTAATACATCACAAAGCACAATGTGAATATTTTTATTTTTGATTTGTCTATACATAGTAAGAAATTATTGAAATCGAAAACTTTTATCCGTCGCTATTTCAACTGTAGGATCATATGCATTCATTGTTTTACTAATTGGTGTATTTAGGTCATGCTTATATTCAATTATCATATTGTGCATGATAATCCATGCAGTTATTATATCGTGTAACACTTCTTTTCTCCAAAATCGTATTGGTCTTACAATAATTGTAAAACGTGATAATAAAACTTCAAATGCACGCCCAACATCTTTTCTACAAGCCTCATGTCTCATTGTAAAATATCTTTTTTTGGACTGCGTGACTCATGAATTGTTTGCACAATTGTGAGCCATTTTGGATATATATTATTGGCTAAATAATAATCCATATTATATATATATTTTTGAATAACATAATGAGCAAGAAGAGCAATACTTTGAGCAAGATTAAAAAATATATGTGATGACTCCAATATATTAGTGTCATTATTTGTACTCGACATACCAAAATAAGCATGCCAAATTCATAGATTATAATCTGTTACAACTTCAAGAATAATTGTTGATGACCCACTTCGACCTGCATATTGCCCGATCCATGCTGTTGGACAATTTTTTTCACTTCCAATGCATACAATCAAGGCTGCTTAATATTCCTGAAAAATCACGTTAATGACCAACATAGAGTAGCCTAGCGATATCACTAGTGTTAGGTGATTTTAGATATCTTTCTGCGAAAATTTCTACGATAGCACGACAAAATCTCTTTAAGCTTTCAATTGAAGTAAACTCACCAATTTTAACATATTTATTGGTAGCATCTGCTAGTAAATCATATACTAACATTCGAAACACTGTTGTTACTTTTTGTAAAGTTGATAATCCAATTCTACACAATCTATCTCTTCATTGGTGGAAGTAGTTATCATGATCTTTAATTGCTTCAATGATACATAAGAATAAACTCCGAGACATACGATATCAGTGATAAAATATATCTTCATTGTATGGTGACCGATCAGAAAAATAATTATTAAATAAATTACAATATGCAGCTTCACGATCACGATTGATCACAATATGACCTAAAATGGAGTCACCATGAGTACTTTGATTACTTTGTTGCCTGAGGTAATGCTTTATGATTGTATTGTTATTGAGAATTGTATGACATATTATTTTTTCTTCTGCAATAAAATTACTCATTACTGATATATCTTTATTAATTGCATCCAAAGATGAAGCTGAATTTTCAAATTGCACATTTGATAGACCTCCAATATTGAAGTTCATCTTTAAAGATTATTGTGTTAGTAATTTGGAGAATATGAATACAAATATTTGATATCTAAATAATAATCAGTATAAATAAATTTCATGAATAATGGTTTTATTTATAGAAAAAATTTGATAATATGATAAGGTTAAAAAATGTAATCCGATGGCTAAGATGATGATGAAATCCATCGAATGGTTGAGATAATGATGAGATATACATAAGGATGAAATTAATCCGATGACTAAAATAATGATGAAATCTATCGAACGGTTGACATGAGGAAAAAATCCATTCGATGGTTGGATTTATGACAACAATTATGATAATATTTAGATAAGTAAAAAAATAATCCAATGACTAAGATTATGATGGAATCCATCCAACGGTTGGATTTATGACATCAATCATGATAAGATTTACATAAAGATGAAATTAATCCAACGACTAAAATTATAATGAAATCCATCGAACGTTTGACATGAGGATAAATCCATCTGATGGTTGGATTTACAATAACAATCATGATAAGATTTAGATAAGGATGAAATTAATCTGATGGCTAATGTTATGATGAAATCAATATGACGGCTAAGATTATGATAAAATTCATTCGACGATTGGATTTATGACAAAAATAATGATAAAATTTAGATAAGGATAAAATTAATCTGATGACTAAGATTATGATGAAATCCATCTGATGACTTAGATTATAATGAAATTCATCGAACGGTTGACATGAGGATGAAATCCATCCGACGGTTGAGATAATAATAAGATGTAAATAAGGATAAATTCATTCGACGGATAAGATTATTATGAAATCTATCCAATAGATAATAATTATTGACTAGATATTCATTATCTATACTTTATCTATATTCTATGCTATATATAGATATGTGTGTACATTTCATATTATTTGCCCATCTTATATTTTGTATTTTATTACTCTACTTTAAACTCTACTTCAAACAATACCAAAGATGTCTATTGGGTCTTCTTCTTTTTACAGTATTAATGAAAATGTGCTATTGTGTCAAATTTATATGGACATTTCTCAAGTTCCTATTATAGGTGTTAACCAATTTTTAAATCAATTTTGGTCTCATATGGAAGATGCATATAACAGCGCAAAAACTGGATGTTGGGCATATCACAATAAAAGATCTGTGTAATTTCAAATTCAAACTATAGAGAAAGTTGTTCGAAAATTGAATTCTTGCATCCGACAAGTTGAAAATATGTATCATAGTGGTGCATTAGATAAATATATTGAGTATTTTTTTGCAATTTTTTTTAATTTTTTTCTATAACTCTATAAAACTAAAACTTTATAGTTTAAATTATTTGCAGATATATTGAGTTAAAATGTTATTAATACAAAATGACAGTTACAAAAAATAATTCAAATTTCATCATATGCGAAATATAGTGAAAGATTTTGAAAAATTTAAATATAATGTCAGCACATCAAGAAAAATAACTCAAAAGCAAAATCTAAATTATGTTTCATCATAGTTAGATAATCATACTCCTAAGTCTCCGATATTAGTATCTCTTAGAATGTTATCATTTTTTCTTAATTTAGATGATGATATTGGCGGTTTGTCATCAAAACAACCAATTGGGGTGAAAAACGCTAAATTGAAGAGAAAAAATGATGAACAAAAGTTATCTGTCATTAATAGTTTCAAAGAAGAAAATCGACAAATTTTAGAGATGTTGATGAAGACTAATTTAGACCGATAACAACAACTAGAAATCCAAAGCAGAAAATTGACACTAAAAGAATTTAAAGAATAAAATAAAATTTTAATGCGAGACTTAAATATTATTAACGATTCAAACATTAGTACATATATCAAAGTTGAACAAATACAAATTTTAAAAAAATAATTTCAACAACATCAAATACAACCATTTTCTGCATCTAATGAGTTTGACAGTTATTTTAATCATATTAGTGGATCTGAAACCAATCTTCCAGATTATTAAGTTATTAAATAATTAATTATTGCACTTTGTTTGTTTTATATTAAACCATTTATATTTTTGTTACTATTTTAGTTTTAATATTTTATAATATTATTATATGTTAGTAATAAATGTATTATAGTTTTAAATTATAATATATGGTTATATATTTTTTACATTTTATTTAATTTTTTTATTCAATTATATTCAATTAAGAAGATTAATTAAAATTAAAATGTATTTAATTGTTAGAAATTAAAATATTATAGACTTAAAATTACATAATATTAAAAATATTAGAATGTAATTTAATTAGATTGCAATTTAATTACGAAAAAGAAGAAAAAAGATCAATTTAAATATCAATATTAATTAAAATTCAATTTACTAATATTATTTTTATTCAATTAAACATACTTTAATATAAATTAAACATCAATTTACTAATTAAAAAATATTTAACTAAAAAAAGCTGTCCAGTTAACTAGAAAATATTTAACTAATAAAAGTTTATAGATTCAAATTTTTTATTATTTTTAAATATAAATAAAAATATTTAATAAAAGAAAAACACGGTAAAACAAATAGTTCTCTTTCATTATCTTCTTTTTTCCCCTTTTTTCCTATAACTTCTCTTTAACTTGCAGTTTTTTTTCTCTGAAATGGTGTTACAGTGTCACGCTAAATATAACGTGGTATTATAGTTAGCACCGATTTTAACATTAAAATAGTGTCCGATTAGAGTTGAGATTACATCATTTTTGTCATTTCTCTATTTTTGCATTGTTTTGACGTCCGTTGGAGATTAACCTAATAAAATTTCTCTCTTGCTTGGAATTTTTTTATGCCTATTCTTCTTAGTTTTAGTGATAAAATCATGTGGTTAATTTTCCCTTATTCTTTATTTTATCTCTTATTTAACATTTGACTCTTCTACTCTTATGAACAACCTGTGATGTATTTTTTTTATTCAATTAGACTTTTTTTTTTTCTTTTTCCGAATATGATTATTTAAGTCCCTTTTTTAAACAGAGTCAAAAAATTGTTAAATGATGAAATTCACTTTGTTGTAAATCAACATGACTGCATAAAATTAAAAAAAAGTTTCTCTCTCCTTTCTCTATTCTCCTTCCCTCTTTTCCTCTCTGATATTCCTCTTTTTACCTTTTGTAAGAAAAATATAAAAATTATAAGAGTAAAATTCACAAAAAATATCTTATAGTTTTGAAAATTAACACATAAAGGATCTTTCTTTTGTATCAAATAGATGTTTTATATGTTCTACCATCTATTTTTCCCTAAATGCCGTTAGTTATATGATAACGTAGCACTTTATTTTATTTTATTTTATTTATCGTTATAAATTTTATTAGTAATAATTTTAATAATTTTAAAAATTTATTAATATTCTAAAACTAAAAATCAATAACATTTTTTCTAATTAAAATTATAGATAGATGTATAAAACTAAAAAAAATTAACAGTGTAAAATTAAAGGTAAAATTAAATTAAGGATAACATTCATAAAACTAAAAATACATATTCAAATTTGTGCGACTTAATCTAAAAATCAACGTAAATAAATCTACATTTTAGTTGAATCTACTTCTTCATTAATTTGATTTTACCCTTAAATTTACACCCTCAGTTTTTTAGTTTTATAAAATTACATAATTTTTTTAATTTATTAAAATT
Organism: Triadica sebifera; assembly: GCA_023653625.1. Taxonomy (NCBI): domain Eukaryota; kingdom Viridiplantae; phylum Streptophyta; class Magnoliopsida; order Malpighiales; family Euphorbiaceae; genus Triadica; species Triadica sebifera. The sequence goes on from CM042909.1 coordinate 28,764,872, forward strand.
ATTATTAATAAAACAATAAGTATTAAAATATAAAATAAAGTGCCACATCATCATATAACTAATGGCCTTAATAAACAAATAAATGCTAGTGCTATAAAAAAACTTGACATGTAAATCCCATCCCTTATATACCAAAATTCTAAACCACATGGTACTTAAATCAACTTTACCTAAATTATAATTTCTAACTGCTACCAGCCTAAAGATAATTTTCATTGAGAAAGCTGATATATCTCCTACAACATTTACATCCAAATATATGTAGGTTAAAAAAAGGAAAGAAAGACATGATTTAACCTAAAATTAAGCTAATTTAATCTCTAAGTTATAGGGATTTAGGGCTACCCAATCTATAGCTATACCACAATAACCCCAATCAATTTATTTTTAATGTCATAAACTCAAACATTTATCAAATGAACAGTGTTAATTAAATTATTCATATTACTTTATCTATTTTCTTCTCTATCTTATAAGTAACATATATTTTTTTAAATATAGATTCTATAGCGTTAAAAATAAAGTGCATCATTTAATATGACAAGATAATAGAAAAACTAATAATAATAAAATATATTTAGTATTTATCTTGTCAGGCATGTCATCAGTTATTTAGCCCTAAAATTTTGTTTTGTTACACTACAGTATTTTATGATTCCGACGTGAGATATTTATTCCTTTTATTTAACAAGATAGAAAGTCAAGAAATTTAATTAGGAGCTCTCTCTCACTCCCTCTGCCAAAACCAAAAAGGCTAAATTGATCGTAACTGCATTCAAGGAAAACAAAATCAAATAATTACATCATCTGGATTTAGCACCAACCTGGAGATTCAGAAGACGAACATCTAATAGTTAAAACCATTATCAACAAAGTCATCTTCCTCACCGCTGCTGTATGATTCAACCACCTGACTGTCATCATCCTCTTCATCGCCCTCCGTCACAATCTCCAGTATTCCAGCTCCTCCATCAAAGTCTACATCATCCACGATAAAGTCTCCATCATCCTCTTCATCATCAAGCTCACTTGCACTATCATCATCATCATCATCATTGCTCATATCATCAGCATCACTCTCACCATCCCCATCCAGGTTGGGACCCATCCTGGGGTCCACATCCCCATCGTCATCATCATCCTCTTCTTCCTCACTTTCAGCGTCATCAGGATCAGAGTCGTCATCAGTTGGCCTTCGTCGACCAATTTCATAAATCCTAGCAGATGAATACATTTCCTCTTGGTCATCTATTGTAATCAACCCAACAAAAGAATCGGTAGCCTCTGTTGCAAAATCAAGGACACAACGATCTACTGGAATAGTGGCAATTTCTGAGTAATTGATGGCATCTACAGTTCGGAAAGCAGCACAAAGTTGGTGCTTTACGCGACGAGTGTGAACTGCTGACATTACATCATCAAGATTTCTCCTCAGGATTGCATAAATGACATCACCACGTGCATTAAATGTTATTGCTGTTTGGTCCAATGAAGGTACACTTCGAAGGAGCCTAAATTTACGCAGATCCCAGACCTCGGAGTTTATAATCACCTGTTCAGCAGAAAGTACCTCTTAACAGATGTTAAGATGACAATCAAGAGCTTGGCGAAGAAATTACAAGCTTCTAAATACTGGAAAGAGCTACCTGTATGCGAGGCATGCTAAGCATTCTAGCGTCATTATTTAAAAACATAACCATGCAAATGCATCCAGCAAGGTTCAAGAGATAACATAAGCCACAACTTGAAGACCACCAATTGTTTCACTGGCAATTAAGACCATGTTTTTAATCACGATTTCTGCTCTTCACACAATAAATTCATTAAGACCGTGCTTTTTTTTCCTTTCTTATAATTCTGCTCTTCAAATAAGAAACACAAATTCCTCGCAATCCACATTTAAAAATTCTTTATCTGAAGTAAATTTAGCAAATAACATAAAATTTAGTTTGATTTTATCTTCTTAAGTTGTCCAGGTTTATCACTCTCCTATATTTTCCAAACTATGAAAAAAGAGAGAGATGATTTTCGAAGGAGAAACCAAATAATCTTCCCCAGACAAAATACGAGTATAATTTATTTAGCATTGAAGTAACTGACTTTGCATACCTCATTCCCAGCAGGATGAAAGCCCCCGCCACCATAATCTGTGAACTGGTCAAAGCGATGAACAGGACCAGACTGTCGCCTGTCCCATAAGATCCCATTCCAAAGCAACATTGTGTCTGAAGGACTAAAGTGTATGAGGGAATATACATGACCTCGACCTGTAGAACCTGAAACGGTATCTGACAGGGTTGATTCCACATTACAAGTTTGGACATCATATATAAGAATCTCTCGTCGAGCTGGTTCAGTTGTTAAGGTGCCTAATATATTCCCAGAATTGCTAAACTTTGCAGCTTTGCACCCATCAAGCGAATGTATAGGCCCACCTGAAATTGAAGAAGCATCCCACAAACGCACATCCTGGGAACTTGAAGAGAGCAGCAGTTGTGTCTCACCAGAAAGATACGATTGAATGAGTGCCAAAGGAGACTGGTGGCTTGTGCAGCTCTCCAGCACATTGTTGCTGTTGGAGTCAAAAATTTTCAGTTCCCCTGCATGACTGCCAACAGCAATATGAGAGGAATCCCCAAGAAAAGTTGAGCATGTTAAAAGGGCATCAGTATCATCCCTGCAAGTTCTCAACAGCCTAAATCTACTGTATACAAATTGCCGATCACGGCGGTTTCCATGTACCCCGCCATACATATGTCTGAACTCGCGTGTACCAAGCCTGGCTGTTACATTTGATGGAGCATCAAGGCTCCTTTTTGGTTCAGGACAAACATGTGGGTGCAAGAGAGAGAGTGGTGGGAGGGTGGTTATAGGAGCTGGGCATTGGCGATGCTGATGTTTCAAATATTGAACAACAAGAGAGTCAAGAGTTAACCTCTCTGAGTTGCTTGGCTGGTGATCGTTTATCAGTCCAGGTTGGGCAGAGTTACTATATTGGTTGTCATCTACATAATCTACCATACTACTAGGTGTTGATCGACCATATAAATCCCTAAAATTAGAACTAGGAGTGGAAAATCCAACAGCATCACTAACAAAACTGTTCTTACGCACAGCGTTGGGAGTTGAACAAACTGGAGACCGAAGTCCAAGCTCACCAATGTTGACACGCTTCCCAGATGATGCCAATCTAATGTCTTTTAGATCAGATAGTTTCCGTTTCATTGGTAGCACAATTGGAGTTTTACACAAAGATTCAACATCAGGATTGCTTTTTGGCAACGCTTCTGGCAATGCAATTGATAAATTTCCAGGACTAGCAAATTGTTTTGAACCACTTACAGCTTTCTTGAATAATGAATGATTGGAATCATGGCACTGCGACTGATGTCTAGACTGCAAACCAAAAGTTGGAGAGAAAAAGAGTGGCTTCTTCTTTGAAGATAAAAAGCTGAAATCCTCATCACATGCAATTGCTTTTGCTTTGTTGGACAGAAATCCACAAGGGGTTTGACCAGAGGGCCACTGTATCTGTATCGACGGAGTTTCTTGGGTGGAGGCTTGGTGCAAGAGGGAAGATGCAGCCGCTAATGACAGCAAAGGTATCAACTGAGCCTCTTTCAGTAGTGTAGAGGCAGTTGTGGTCAAACCAGAAGCCTGAAGGTGTTCATGTATGAGGAGCAAAAGTTCCCTGAGGTTTTCTCATGCATGCAAATAAAATAATTAATAAAATATATGAAGGTCAAAAAGGAGCTAATATTCAATAATATATGCACAACAATTAGGGATTTACTAAGTACCTAGAATGATAAGTAATAGGTGTCGCAGCAGCAATGGCCGCTCTTTCTATGCGTCTCAAAGTAGGAGTAGCAGCATCAGTAGCAGCCAAGGTACTTGCACGCCCTGAATTGGTTACAATCTGGAACATGGTTGAACATAAATTTTACCAACTTCTATAGACACCCGGGGGGGGGGGGGGGGGGGGGAACGGAAGGACAAAATCTCACTCAAGTAACAAGATCTTTCACTAGATGATAATATTAAACCAGCAGAGATTTTGGTTGGCAAGTCTTAAGTTTTCCAAGCAATTAAAAAGAAAACAGATAAATGATACAGTTAACAGCAGTCACTCGTCTGCAGCCTGGGGACCTGCATCAAAAGAAGGGGCTTGTATTGGGGATTTAATTCACAGCTCATCCTCAAAGTCGGTCGGGCCCAATCTGATAAAATATTACATGTATTTCTAATCTTATATATATATATGCCCAAATTTAGGGCTGGGGTTAGGATAAGTCTGGTAAATCCCTCGTTCAATTAGGCCCAAACCAAAAAAGAAACAGGTCTATGCAGCAGGTTTTCTCAGAGAAATCATCACAAGGCTCCATTCAAAATAGCAAGTATTAATTTTCTTCAGAGGTTAAATGCTCACATACCATTTCACACATTGAAATAGATTAGAATTGTGTATAAAATAATAACAAGTGCACTAATGAATTGCATAATATCAAAGATCAGGTTACATATATGTACACGTCTCAAATATTTTATAATAATTACAATCAGAAAGAAATACAAATTCGTAGCATCAACACAAATAGATTAATTCATTTTTGGATCATCTAATTCAGTAAATTTAAATTCCAGAACAAGACACTTTCTTTACTTGTCAATAGGATAACAACCTAGGATCTAAAGGCCAGATTTACCTTTTACCACTTGGACCAAGGCACACCATTGCTGCAAACATAGACCACCCCTTCAAGTTGCTCAATCAAGGAGATAGTCTGACCTTGACAAAATTAGGTAACTTAAACAGAGCCCCTCCAGACAGCTCCTATAGTTCTCAATTCTCAAAGAGAAAATGTTTTCACCTTCAATAAAATACGTGTTCTGAATAAAATTGGTTTATTGGAAAATAGAGGACTAGATCTTCCTCATCTTTCCAAACCACAACTACTTACAGGAGATTCATTGGATCTTCCTATTACAATTTTGAACTGGATTAGGCTTATATTTTTCCCAGCCAACAAAACCAGCCAATTTAAGGTGTACTAAGTCCTTAACATACATGATCACTTGGACAAGAAGTGTCTTTACTCACATATTAATTCATGTTTGTGTAACAATTTAGCAGGAAAAGAAGGCAAATTCTTCAGTTGGAAAAGAGAGAATACAAGCTCTACTCAAAATTTCAAAATTGCGATTTACAACTGTTTAAACATTATGGTGTCATGCGCTAGATCAATTAACCCATGAACACAAACAACCAAATATCAATTTTCTATTCATCAATGCTCACCATGCATCCGTACCTCTGAGGGTGTGGATATTAGAGATTATTAAAAAAGAGGAGTATTAGCTAACTTCTCAATATTACCTTCTCTGTCCATTGAGTAACACGTATATCCTATTTTTCTCATGTAGGTCCCATAATATTAGAAATGGGGGTTTGTGTCATTCAAAAGATGCAGAAGATAAAAAGAAAGTAATATAGAGAATTGTATTTAGCACTTTCAAAAAACATGGAAATGCATAAGTGAAACATAAAAACTGCTGCAAAGGAGATAATACAGATTTTCTAGTTTACGCATGGTAGTGGGTACAGATGATTACCGCAATTAATTCGATTGCCACCTGGGCAAGTTCAGCTTGCCACCTGCCTTGGTCAGTTCCAGGCATCTGACTACCTGAATCTCGAATAAGCTCTGATAACTTTTTCCCAACCTAAGAGACCAACTGAACTTAGTACCCCACTAATAAATTGTTCTGGGACATTCTACAATTTAAAACAGTAAGTATCTTGTCGAAATGAGGGGCATACACTGTATAGAAGAGAAATAACAACATAAAACTATTTCTGCGTACGGAACATAATCACACACTAATATACTGTAACAACTCTACCTATATTCAACAAATAATATTAAAAATATAAATTCACCTACAACTAGAAGTTTCCTCGAATAATATAAATAAGAAACATATAAAAATGGAAAAAAAAAATCTCAGCTCTATTTTAAGAAAATGAACTAAAATCTTTACCAACCTGCTTGAAGCAATTCTTTTGCCAATGTGTTTAGAATAAATTTTGAAGGGATAAAAATTCTATTGGTTGGAACATTTAATCTCTATTTTAACCTTATTTACAATATATATATACAAACAAAAGACGAAGTTACTTTTTTTTTTGTTTGCTACTTGGGCTTTCAACAGGAGGCTCATTAACCATTTGAATTCCGGTAAAATCATCCCACTATTGATATAGTCTTTCAAAACTATAAAATTTCCAAACATGAGTATCAGCCAAATAGAATTCAATTGCATTGAAGTCTTGCATTTCAGGACTTCGTAGTTCAACAACTGTTTTAAAATATGCAAATTTCACTTATACATGCAACAGAGTCTTCACCTGAAGTTTGGTCAATATATGAGCAATTGTATCATCTCTGGCTAGACCAAGCAGCACCCGGCATGCGAGTGCACGAATGCAATCAAGTGCAGCAGGGGGTGAATATATGCGTTGTTGCAGAAGATGGAGAAGAACCTTTATACCATTGTTGGCACGAACAGCTTCCCTTGCTTGGCGATATCCTTGTTCCATTTGTGCGGCAAGGCCAGCACAACCTGCACCAGTACCTAAAAATATTCTCCGATCTCCAACCAATCCTGAAGCTGCTGTAGAACCAGGTGTCTGAGAAGCGCTACTAATTGTTCGAGCAGCAGAAGCACCTGCAATGCCTCGATCACTAACACCTGATTCTCCATTTCGTTCCCTTAGGTCACTTTGGATACGTTCTATATTTCTGTCTCTGGTCTCCATAGCAGAAGCATTTGCAAATTGACCAGAAAGAGTTTGCTGGCCGGGTGTAAGAACAGGTGGTTTATTGCTAATTGAAGGTGGTGGACAAACAAGATTGATTAACACATTCAATGCTGGCTGTATAATCTGCAAATGTAAAAAAATTACCAAAAAGTATGAGAGCCAAAAATAATAAAAAAAGCAGCTAAAGTTTTTTCTTCAAATTCCAAGGAAACAAATCTAATAGTGACTAAAATAATGATGATGACAACAGAATGGTACATAAAAAGGGAAAATACTGTGGAAAAAGTATGTACCTCAGGGTCCACATAACTGCCAGAAATATTTGCCGCATCCAAAATGACAGCAACACCAACACGATTATTACTTAATGTGGCATTTACAATCACTTTCCGGCTGTCATTTACCAATGTTACGATGTGCAGAACACCCAATGCATACTGAAGCAGGTCATGCAAATAGCGCTCAACAGGTGGAGCCTACAGCAAATCGGATATAATTATAGAAAGGCATGCAGCTGATGGAAACAGAAAATAATGAGGTAAATCAATACACCTACCTGACACAATTCCAACATGGTAATGTGCCCATTAAAGAGTAAGAACTTGTCAACTGCGAGAAAACGAGTCTTTACAAATGCAGAACCAAGCTTTCTATCCTTCTGCAGCTGCAGAAAGACTGCATCCATAGCCTCATTACTGATGTCAAGTGGCTTATATGCAGCTCTTACACTGGGAATGTTACGAGCAACATTTCGATTGTTTTTGTAGGGACGAATATAATCCAAGAGCAAAAGAAGATGTGCTCTAAAGTACTGTCTCAAGGCAACACAGGCGTGATAAGCTATCTGTTTCTCTGATGATGTGAGCACTTCTGTTGGCGAACGATCACCACGAAGAACTGCTGAACTAGAAAGGTTTAATGCACCTGAATTAACACCAGATCTAACTGAGGCAGCATCATTCAAGAGGCCCAACAACTTCTGTAAACCATCCTGAGCATCAAAAGCATCAATAACTGCTCTGAATACAAATGCAGCACCAAAAAATAAGGCCGAATTTTTCCGAGCTTGATCCTGAGAGCATTCCAGAAGTTGAATAGCTAACTCAACCATTTGATAGACAACATCTGAAGGAAGTGCACATACTCGTTCCATTATTCCCTGTATATTAGGAAAAAGTCAGATTATTGGATAAAATATACGAAATTATGTATTTACATAACAAAAGCAATAACCTACTATGAGAATGATACAAAAATAAATGCCATCACCTGAAGTGAGCCTATAGTAAATAAGCATGAAGATAAACCAAAGAAGGTTTGTTCAATCCTAGGAACAGAAAGCAATTTCTGCATGCCACTTCGATCCACAAACAATGCAGCAAATTTTCGATGAGCAGCCAAAGCACAGATGAGCTTCATCACATCAGGTAAGAATGCTGCTGTCTTTGATGCCTCATGTTTAGAACTGCGTTGCAATAATTCAAGACACACATCCACTCCCTTTTCATGCAGGACAGGCCCAAGAACTTCTACATATTCCCCTAATATTTCAAGACACTGGATACAGTATTTTTCCCTAATCTGTGCAAGTGATTCACAATCAGGAATGAAATATTCTTCAGCATCCTCAGTTGCTTCTGTTTCTGCACAACCAGGAGTCACTGAGCCATCATTGATGCTTCTGTTCCTGTCACAAGTTCGCAAAGAATGTCAATAATTGCTTTAAATAATAACACACTCCTGAATGAGAGAAAAAATGTTAGCATGATGCAACCAACCTAGAAACTTCAACTGCATTCGCAGCATCAATAACAGTAGATGCAGCTCTGGAAGCAGCCAAAACTGCAGCTTCTTCATTGTTTGAAGACTTAAATTCCTGAGCACGTAAGTTGAATATGATAAGAAAGTTGCACAACTTCAAATAGTATAAAGTTCAGATAATATAATCAGCAAAAAGAGAGGAACATAGGGGAAATTAATGTTGGTCACCTCTATAGCTGCACTTTTGACAACTTCAGAAGCAGCATCACCAGCTGCTTTGATGGCTTCAACAGGAGCATTTGCAGCTTTAGCTTCAGCCTCAGCTGCTCTAATTGCTTTCTTGACCAGATCAGAAATATCTTTGGTTCCAATTCTGCATTCCTGAAAACATTCATCGGTATCCTCTCTTTCCATAGTTATACTATCAGGATTCGTATTTCCTGGACATTTTTTTGCATCCTGACCTCTTCTTGAATCTAAAGTTTTCAACAAATTCCTATCTCTAGAACTTCGCCCCAGTCCTGATCGACTACCACATCCTGTAGATATAAGAACATGCTCAATCTCAGAAACAGCTTCATTTGCTCTTCCCTTCCCTCTAGGTCTTCCACATCCACGATATGGCCTACGTCTTGACGAATCATCCCTCCCACTCTCATCATCTCCAAGTTTTACTTTTCCATCACGCAAGTCTCGACTGTGCCATCTGTCCCCACCATCAGAATCAATTATATCAATCCCTTCAGCCAAGCTATCAGGTGGCTCTCCTCCAACTGGATCATCCAAAGCCCTCTCATCATTTATCCTGAGATTATCTACAGGAGTTGCTTCTAGAAGCTGTCGCACCCTACTCCGACATTCTTCTCTTCCTCTAACACATGTGGCAACAGATGCATTCTTACTTTCAATTAAATAATTAGCATCTTTCTGGTTGGTGCTTGCCTCCCCAAGGACACACAATCGAAGAAAGCGCATAAGCTTTGCAGATAATCCAGATGTCAATACATCCTCAACTACTTGACCACCACTGAGCTCAGTCATGAGATAAGGAAAAATGGGTGTTAAGAAAAATAGATCCAATGAGAAATAAATGGTCTATAGAAGTATAGAAAGAGAGCAGAAAAATAATCTACTGATTTTAGCAGAAAAAGCATACCCTGCCAAACATACTGCAAGGAGTCCTGTTGAATAAGACCTCAACATTTCAGAATCCGAGGCCTCCTTTTTACCCATATCATGCTTCCAATGGCGTTCTTCCCCAAAAAATCTAACAGTCTCATCCATCACCCATCTTTTTATATTTTCCATAACAGGTTCTTCAAAAACGTGTGGATACTGTAGCAGGTTTGCAGATCATGAAGCAAATAAATGACCCATAACTTAAAAAGCCATAATTTAATAATTTAATCAATTATTAAAAGGAACAATTCAATAGAAGTTTAAGTTAACAAAATCATACAATCCAAGTTAATGAACAGCTCATAAGAAGCCTCGCTGCAGCTGCCTGAATGGAGGTTGAATATCTAGTTTCAGACAGAAATTTTGAAGATATCAATTCAAAAAATTCATCATTCTCCTGAAACAGAAGCAAGTAAAAATATTTAGGATGAAGAGTGTTGCCAAACTACATGATGAACACAATAATTCTCAGCAACTCAAACACATTGCGCAATAATACAGAAATAAAACCCCAAAAAAAAAGCTAAGTTCAGTTACCCGCACTAGGTTCCCAAGCCGTCCAATGTTATGAGAAGCACGGCTATTATTAAAAGATGAATGGGCATTCTCTTCCCTGTATCTGCACTTAATAAAGGTATATTTCACATGTGTATGAGTTCAAACATCCCCAAAAGCGAACTAAGGAAGGAGTAAATAGCAATCGTATGAAGAGTAAAATCATTTTAAGTAAGAATAAGTCTACAAATAAAAATTTAACCCAAGACCTGCACTAACTCCAGCCCATCTTCATGCCACTTGAGCCAATGTCAGTGTTAAATGAGAAGAATAGCATCAATTAAAATTTTCTTCAATCTAGGGCATTCCCTAGTATCTAATGCAAGAGGCTAACCATTGATTGTGAGTTCAAGGACTGTCAACTGTACATAGCTTTCCCCCTGCTTTTTTTGCAGGGGGCTATTTCCACGACTCTATCTCTGAGACCTTCTAGTCAGACAAGAAACCTTCTCACAGTGCCAAGGTTTGCCCTCATCCACATACAATTCCAATGATTATTGGAAAAAAAGGAAACGAAAAGAAAATAAAAAATATAATCTAGCATGGAGAGGGATAAGGCTGTTTTATGTATTTAGCTATGTAAATTTTCAGTGCCCATATCATTCACCTATAGACAAATAACACCAGCAAAAAAAGGCCGGAGAATAATAAGACTCCCGCAAAAAAATTGGTCTCTGACTCCTGCTCAAATATGATATCAAAACAGTCCAATCCTTTCCAGAGATAGAAATGGCATGAAGCTATTTGTGTAAAGTTAAATAATAAGACTCCTGCGCAAATATGATATCAAAAGAACAGTTCTAATAATGCCGCCGAGTTAGAAGTGATTCCCTTTTGAACTTCCATTTTGGACTCTGTCCAGCCTTTTTCCCATCCATCTGATAGAGCATTTGCATTGCATGAAAAGTTCATACACACACACCCACGCACGCACAAGCGCACATAAAGAGAGAGATTTAAATGAAGTTCATTACAGATCACATCGCAATCAAGACAGAGCAATCTGAAATGCAAAATATGGTGCTATGATACGATAGATAGAAATATATGGAACATGATGCCATGAAATAATATATATAGAAAGGCAATGGCAAATAAAGAATAAGAGAACGATGCATACAAAGATTCCTGGGATTCAAGGAGAGAGGAAAGGGCATGGAGGACTGTAGGATTAGGGTTATCAGGGGAAGAAGTGACCCTATCCATTAATTTCTGTGCCCTGTCCAACAATTCTTCTTCTTCGTTGGTATTTCCCTCTTCCTCTCCTGCTACTTCTCTAGCCTGCTGTAACTGCGATTGAGCATCCATTGTGATAGAAGGAGGAGTAGCAACTCCAGCTTGGACCAGCGCTTGCCTCGATGATTCGTCCATGGAGGAGTCCATTATTATTCACAGTTATATAGAGGGACAGAGATAGAGCAGCGGAATATACAAGTCTCTATATTAATCAATTCGATTGGGGCTGATGACTTACTCCGAATTAACGCAGGATTAGCTCAATGTTCGGGAAACAAAAGTAAAAGAAATATGTAACAAAAAAAAAAAGTAAAAGAAATAGCGCAGTAGGTTTGTGCTTGGCATTATAACGGACGAAAGTAGACCTGTTGCAAAAATGGAGCGCAATAGAAAATGCCCGATGGAACCGACCCGTCTGCTACCCATACCATTTATCAACTTGACCTGCACGAAAATTGTCTCAATTGACCGTCAAATCAAATGTCAACAGTAACTAATACCGCAATTTATTTTTTTTATGAATTTATACCATTAAATCTTTTCATAAAAAATTATTTAATTATTTATTAATTTTAAATTAATTTAATTCCTTTCTATTGAAGTTTTATTTATTTAATGAGTTATAATTAATCGAATACTAATATTTTATAAATAAAGACTGCTGAATTAATTAAAAATTAATAGAGTCAATTGAATAAAATTAATAATGAAAAGAGTTCATTAAATAAATTTAAAAATTAAAAATTAAATAAATATTCAATTACTTATTTGCGAAAACAACCAAAAAAAATTAAAATATGCTGTTTTTTCATTTAGAATATAAATTTCTAATATAAAGCATTAATTATAGAAAATTTATCTTAATACATCTAAATATCTAATGTAATATATTTAATTGTTTAATTTAAAATGTATATATTCTATCTATTGTATAGAATTATATCTTTGTTATCTCTCAATGTCATAGGAGAAAGATATATTAGTAGGAATTGGGATATAAAGATTTAAAATAACTTTACTCTGCACTTGTTGAAGGGCTGCTTGCTGTTTTCTTGATCTTTCCAATTGGTTAAGGAAGATTTTTCTGATAGTATGCCTAATCTATGGTACATCCAACTTTATAATTGTATTCCTCGTTGACACACTCTATTTATCCTTGAAGACTGCATTACACCATTGCCTTTCACTTCGCAAGCATTCTAACTTCTTCCCGGCCAAGATTCTCATACCACACAAATTACTCTCATATAAGTATGAACACTGTTTTGTTGAATTCAGAGATAAAGATCTCCAATGTTGTACTCAACTTTGATATTTGAAAAATTAAAACACCATAACCGTATTACAAATTAAAAAAAACACTACGGTCTTGAAAATTTGGAGACAGTTTGACCTGAGATTTCGGGACAATATCAATATACTAAAATTCAGGAATTGATTTTTTTTGAATAATAAGAAAATAAAATATTTTTACAGCTATCCCTCATAAAAATGTGCGTACATGTATGTTTGTATACATTTAAGTACCCTAATATAAATTTTACAGTAAAAATTATAACATGAAATCTAATATGATAAATTTAAAATAATATGATGAAAGGATAGGGCTTCCTAGTTAGGTTTACCTTTTATACTATATATATAATGTAATTTAATTAGTACACCTAATACACGTGAAGTCTCTTATCACAATTAATCATTTTGCAGCCTATATTTATTTTTAGTTACCTTTTTTTTAATTACCATCCACCCCTTATTTTTTTTTTTAAATTTTCAGTTCAATTATTTATGACAAACATTTGTTTTTATTTCAAGGTAACTCCCAAAAAATATCTAAAAGAAAAACATGTCTGATTATAGTTTTAACCGTTCAAACCAAAGCCGACAACAAAAGCTTTGTATAGTAAGACAGTCGATACAATATGAATCTGTTTATAATAAAATTAAACACGTTTAAAAATATATAAAATATTTAATAATTAAATTATTTAACTATATATTAATATTTTTAAATATATGTATTAGTTTATATATGAATAAATTTATAATGTCATATTATAATTAATTATATTAATATATGTGAATAAAAATTAACAAATTATCTATAATTTATATCAATAGTAATCATATAGATAATCAAATAATTAAATTTTGTTAAAATAATAAATTTTATTTTGCGCATATATATATTACACGATTATAACACGAAATGACAAATTTAAATCGATACGAATAAAGTTACGACATGTTTATACATATAAGACATGAATTGCTAGCTACATATTACAACCATTTTCTTCCAGTTCTATGAATCAATGTAGTGTGAATTATCTTTGATTATACGAACACAAAAGCTTTTGAAATATTCATTACATGATACAATTCATAGCTTTCACTTGTACATACACAAGATGGTACGAACCCAGCAGATCTTTGCACATTACCTGATGTTCCAGGAACGCAGCGTAATCATCCAACTGAGATGCTCTTTTCAATCTCAACTTGCGACAGATCAAATGCGTCAAACATTTCTTTTCCCGTGCTCGGCATTGCGGCTAACCACAAAATATTCAAATAACTGAGAAAAATCTAAAGGCCAACCCAATACGAACGCCCATTGCTGTTATGGACCGCTGATGAGCTGGGCGATGTCACACACCACTCGTACCAAACCTGCATCCAGATAAATCACTTGAATTTAGACATTTTGGCCATGCGTGTGTGACTGCATGTATGTCACTGCATGCTTGTTGTATAAAACTTATGATGATTGATGTTTGCAATTTCTTCTCTAAATTCATTATAAAGTACCTCAACATATATTACCTTTGAAGGGCCACTACAACGCCAAAAATGTACTTCTAAAGGAGAACCGGGTCGTATGCATATAGGTGTCCTTAGAGGGAAAAATATTGCAAACCTAAACCAACAGAAAAGTTGTATTCAGGAAAGAGCCATTGCCTTTTACATCTCCGCATATTACAATGGTCAGATTATTCAGCTATATTATTCAATAAGAAAACCAAACACGAAATATGCAAAGCAGATAAAAATAATTGAATCATCCTAAAATAACAAAGTGGGTTCTAATGTTGAAGGTTATATAAATATTATGCCTACTCATAATAAGCTCATGAAAAATAAGTGTTGACAAAATCGGAAGCCATCAATCTTTAAGCAATCAAAGCTTCAAATGTCATACCAGCTGAACATGTTTGGTGTTGCTGTTGATGCCTCAATACCGAGATGTACATCTTTGTAGAGCTTTGCATCAAAATAGCCAGCAAATCCTACACCGGGAAAGATATTAGAAAGTAAATTCTAGTGAAGCTCCAAACAACTAACAACAATAACTATTATCACTAGAAAAACAGCAATTTTGTTTAGACAGTAAAAAATAAGAGGATTCCATAAGATTGATAATTTGATCATATTTGAGCAGAAAAAGCATTTAATACAGCAAAACAAATTCCTGTGTAAAAGGCTGAATTCTGGTGCTTATTGAAGATGCAAAACGATTCCATCTACTGTACTTTATTCCTTATATAAATAAAATCTAATGCCCAGCAACTTTTATGTAAATTTCCATGCCACATTTCTTTTTAAAAAAAAGGGGAAAAGAGCCCCTCCCTCCTCAGTGCACTATATTGTATTTTTTAGTTATTTTATTACATATTTCTTATCACGAGAGTATGATGTGCTAATATGGTGAGAATGCATACCTTCACTCTGAATAGTTTGTTATCTTCATCTCAAACTTTACATTATCATCTATCTTTTGTACTATTGAGCCCCTCAACTTCAAATTTTGATTTTATTGACAACATATTTCATGGAAAAAAATAAATTAACCTTTTTAAGCAAATGGAGTTAAATAAAAGATTACAAAAATTATATAAAAAAAATGCATATTTCAGCACCTAACGTCTCAATTTTCAATTATTGTTCTACTGAGCCCCTCAACTTTCAATTATTGTTCTATTAAGCCCCTGAAAATATGCATTTTTTCAGGCTTCACACGTCATTCATCCGTGTGAAATACATGTTAATATTTCCCATCAAATATGTTCTCAATAGCCCAAAAATTAAAAGACTAGGGGTTCAATAGAACAAAACATCAGAAGTTCAATGGCTCAATATAACAAAAATTCAGTTGGCAGGCTCTATAGAACAATTTCGACAAATTGCCATGAAATGCATTTTTCCGATTTCATTATCATCAATATCAACTATCTCATTCACTAACGTTTTCCATGGAAGCATGTGCAGAGTAACAACATTTTGTGTGCTCGTGTGTGAAAGCATGCATGTAATTTTTCTTTTTTATTTTTTGACTAAATGAAGAGACAGATTAAAGGAAACCATTGAATAATATAAGTGCTAGCAAGCCTTTAAAGGTGATTCTCATTTTATGTTTCCGTTTTAGGGCCAAAAGTTATGTCCCTAAACTATCACTAATAGCAAATGTTAGCCCTAATTTTTTAATCCAATGAATCCCCTCAGACAGTTGGTTCAATTCGACCCGTATACTTGCAATTTGGATTAATTGATTTTATTGAATATTAAATTGTCATTTGTCCTATTTAAAACTTTCATAAAGGCTTACAGATATCAAGATTGTCATACAAAAATCAGAAAGAACAGCACTAGTACAATCAAATGAGGAGAAGATGTGCAATATTATCTGACTAAAACAACTATTTGACAAAACAAAAATAAGAATTGCACATAATATACCATGCACCATGGCTGATCCAGTGTCATGAGCTATCTCAAAAAGCAACTTTTTGTACCGTTGATTGCTTTTCTTACTCTCGTAATTTGGATGAGTAAATGTAAAGACCTACGCAGGAAAAGGTTGCATGAGCATCTAAAACCTATAGAAGAGTTATGTCAGCTGGAGAAAGATGCAAAGGAAAAGCATAATTAGGATGGTTAATTAATCACAGTGATTTGAGAATTCATCAACAGCCAGCTTAAAAGTTAAGACTTGTTCATATCTAAGCCCTAGCTTGCTATGCAGAGGTCAGTGAACCAATGACAAGCCATAGGTCAAATTAATGTCCATATGTCAAGGTTAGCTTACTACATGACTTACAGGTTGAGATGGTGCTAGCCTTGCTACATTATGCAGTTTGACAACATAGGCAGTCTCAAAGTGCACAAGATCTTTGTGAGACTTCACCTGCAACACAACCACAAGCCATTCAAATAATTTGCTTGAGGAGCGAAATAGAGAAAATGGGACAATTATAGGGGACATACATCATTATATAGTTTTGAAGCTGTCACTGGTTGGATGAAACTAGTGTACCTGCAGAACAAATATAAATAAAAGTAGCATTATGCTAAAAGTTCATCTAAGCTTCCAAAGGTTTGGTTTAGAACATCTGTCTAGGATATCAAGTAGTTGCTAGCTTTGGCATAAGCTAAAATCTGGCTTAGAAATGTTCAAACAATAGACTTCCTCACATCAATAACCTACTTGAAACAGTTTGTATTGTATTGTATTGTTGTGTATTGAGTTTACAAGAGAATTTATAGAGCTGCTTAGAGTGTTTTAGTTACAATGAACTAGGTATCTAGATAAGACAACCCTATTAGTTTTAAATATACAACTAAGAGATAAATACAAGTTAAGATAACTAAGAAATAAATACAAGTAGAGATAAGGAGAGAACAAATAGCTTTTTTATCTTCATATTCAGTTATACCCCCCCTCAAGCTGATGCCGGAGCTAGCTGGACAGAAAGCAAAGGCCTCAACTGCAAAAAAACGTTGAGAAGGTAGAGGCTTGTTAAAGATATCAGCGACTTGATCCTTGGAGGGCAAAAACTGAATCTGAAATTCTCTGGCAGCAACCCATTCACGAACAAAATAAAAGTCAAGCTTGATGTATGTGTTTAGTTCAAGCATGAAACATGGGATTAGAAGAGAGATAAACTGCACCAAGATTGTCACATCAAATGGAAATAGGAGCAGAAAGTGGGAATCCAATCTCAGTTAGAAGAGATCTTAGCCATAGAGCTTCATTAGCTGCATTAGCAATATCCTTATACACCCCTTCTATAGAAGAACGGGCTATAGTAGGTTGCTTTTTAGCAGCCCAAGCCACTAAATTGCTGCCCAAAAATATACCATAGCTATTTGCAGATCTCCAATCATCGGGTCATCGGGACAGCCATCCTAATCGCTGTTAGCAAAGCAATGAAGAGTAAATTCTATGCATTTGTGTAGCTGTAACCCAAAAGATAAAGTAGCCTTGAGATAACGAAGAAAACTTTTAATGGCCTTCCAATAGACATCAATTTGACAATGCATAAATTGACAAAATTTGTTGATTGAAAATGTTATATCAAATCAAGCCAGGTTAGAGTCACATATTGAAGTGTCCTATGAGTTGACGATAAGGCTCACTTTGAGAAAGAACTGTTCCCATTGTTCTAGATAGGGATGGTGAGCTAGCCATGAGGGTAAGCTGAGGTTTGGAACCTCCCATGTTAGTTTTGTCCAATAAGTTCCGAATATACTTTGGTTGAGTCAAAATAATGCCATCACCATGAGAATGAACTTCAATACTAAGAAAAGAGCTTAATTTTCCTATATCCCGAACTGGAAAAGTAAGCTCAATTTGTGTAACCAAAAAATCAATATCAGCTTAGGAGGTACCAGTGACCACTATGTCATCTACACAAACAAGAACAAAAATCTTGTCATTCCCATTAGTAGAGAAAAATAGAGAACTATTGGCCTTTGAATTTTAAAATTCCAGTCCCAAAAGAAAAGAACACAAGCATTGAAACTAAGCAAGAGGGCTTGTTTTAAACAGGGAACGGTGCAACTTACAAACATGATTAGGGCGCCTGGAATCAATAAACCTAGGTGGTTGAGACATGTATATTTCTTCCTCAAGGCTTCCATGTAAAAAGGCATCAGAAATATCCAATTGCCGCATGGTCCCACCATGTTGAACAGCCAAAAATAAGCATTCACTTCTGAGTTTTAAAGGAAAGAACCTTGTAAATCTAGTATAGTCATTTACAAAAAGCACAAAATACTTGTAACCCAGATCTGAAACTTGTGAAGAAGGTCCCCAAATATCAGAATATAAAAGTTCTAAAGGTTGTGAGCTAGAATGTGGAACGGGAGGAAGAGGAAATTTTGTAAGTTTGCCATAATGATAAGAACAATAAAATGTTTTATTATTGAAATAAGAACAAGGCAAATGAAAATCAGAAACTATTCTATGGACTTTGCGCATATTAAAATGTCCTAAAGGAGCATGCCAATCTACCAAAGATACTTTTTCTACTGAATTTGCTTCAATTTGTTGAGGAGGCAACAACTTGTATAGACTACCTTTAGTCGTTCCTCGAAGTAGGATCTCCTGTGTCCTGATCCTTAACAACAAAAAAAGAAAGGTGAAATTCAAAGAAGCAATTGCTGTCTTTTGTGAATTGGTGAACTGATAATAACCGTTTATTAATTCGAAGGACATGTAATATGTTGTTTAGAAGCATGACCTGAATAGAATATGGAAAAGTAGATGCGATAGAATAAGAAATTTTCAAACCCTTACAATCGACAAGATGAAGCTAATCAATATTACCTTTGTAGGTGTTGGTGATGTGTAAATTTGACAGATCAGGAACAACATGGTGAGTTGCACCTGTATCAGGAAACCAAGGCTAGACAAAACCAAAATTTGTAGGAAAGCATTGTTGTCTAGCTTGTTGTGCCATATTAGCTTGAGAAGGGAATTGAGAGCCATTGGAATACGGTTGAGAATAATTTCTGAAAACATACCTCCTCCTGTACCGATCTACTGTATGATTCTTGAGCCCACAAATTTGACATGGGTTGCAGGTTTGAATGTTCCTTCTATTGGAGAAAGAGATGGGAGGCTGAGGGGTATTTGTGTCAGAGTTGAATTTTGGCATTGGAAGAAGAGCATACTTTTGAACTGTATTAGCAGTGGGAAGGGCTTGATGGCTTTTAAGAAGAATTTCATGAGCTACAAGTTGGTCATGAAGCTCATGGAATGGGATTAGTTCAGGCCAAACATTAAGGGTAGTGATAATTGGGTGAAATTCGAAGCCAATATTCCTATAGATTGTGGCAATGAATTCAGCTGATGATAGGGGCCTGGGCCTGCCTACAACACTTAATTCATTAGCCAATGCCTTTCCCTTTTGCAAGTATTGAGAGACCGTAAGATCATTTTTCTTCAACTCTTGAAGATCAATGTGAAGTTGAAGTTGACAATTTTGAGAGATTGAACCAAAGATATTTGCAAGGGCATTCCAAACTTGAGCAAAAGATGTTAAACCAATGACATAGGAGAAGACTTCTTCGGATAAGGAGGAAAGGAGTCAGGACATCAACATCTGATTTTTCCTAAACCGGTCATGAAAGGCTAAATTAGGTACATATATTGTGGGATTTGTTTCGGTTGGTATTTTCTTTGGTGGGGGTGGTGTTCCATCAACTAGATGCATCAAATTTTGGTAGTTTAAAAAAGGAATGAATTTCGTTTTCCATGCTAGGTAGTTTGTAAATTTCAGTTTAATAGCAAAGGAGCGGGCAGCTGTAGTGGAGGATGTAATGGTGGTTAAGGCAGGTGGTGTAATTTGGGAAGCGAGAGAGGGAGAGGAGAATAAAAAGTTAGAGGATTCGACTGTCATGGTTTAATGGCTCTAATACCATGAAAGAGTTTGTATTGTATTGCTGTATATTGAGTTTACAAGAGAATTTATAGAGCTGCCTAAAGTGTTTTAGTTACAATGAACTAGGTATCTAGATGAGACAACCCTAGTAGAGTTTTAAGCATACAACTAAGAGATAAATACAAGATAACTAAGAGATAAATACAAGTAGAGATAAGGAGAGAAAAGATAGCTTTTTTTTATCTTCATATCCCGTTATACTACTTATGGAACAATGTAGTACAAGTTTCATTGAACTAGAAATCTGCAATGTTTTTGGGGAGATCTCTAATTTTTGATGATGAATTTAGAGGTTTGACCTCTAAGCTAGTAAAACCTTGAACACTACATCAAATGTTGCCCACCCAACATTGAATTGTACCTTAGTCATTGTAGCAATGGTAGGAGTGAGGGAGGGAGGGAGGGGGAAGACATAGAAAACCATTCTTTCACCATAAATTCCAGCCAAATTCTTATGTTACTAGCAAAATTAAGAAAATAGAGATCAAAAGAGTTATTATTGGTATTGTAAACTTCCATTTTAACTTTTAGTACTATATATATGGTATCCCTAGGTGAGGTTATATCAGTATCAATACAATTTTAATGCTGATTCATTAAATGTTCTAGTCTGCCATACAAGAATCTGGTGGCACATCTGACCTTCGAAATACAGCTCAACAACAGTCTCTCTATGTATGCTGGTCCATGCTCAATAAAGAAGAAAAAAGTCAACACATAATTCACCATAATGAACCCAACATGATAAAAGGTTTTTTAGTTTAGTCATCAGTAAAGAAGAATATACATACGATGATGGTATCGAGATCCCATCTTCTTTCAAAAACCTTTGGGCACCATCAAGGCACTCAGGTGACAGCTCATTGTCACCAAATGAACCAAGCAATTCACTAACCTGCAGACCAACAAAACAAATCAGCAGGTAGTCACTGGCAATTAGAAGTACATCAAGAAAATTAACCACAAAATGAAAATTCACATACCAATATATCAGCTTTCTCAGGAGCATCCCAGTAACGCATATCACAAGAAATTATGGTAACAACGTTCTCCCACCCCTCAAGTTTAACCAAGCTCTGTCTCAACAAATACCACCGTACTTCTGAGATCTATGAAAACTTTAACAACAAAATGATTTGAAAAAAGGGATGGCTACAGTTCACACACATCTGTTTGTAGATGGCCTGATATGTATTAAACCAACAGCAATAATATCCACAGTTCAGTTCAAGCAAGAAACAATACGTTTCCTGACAAAGTCTTTAGATTCAATCATAGAGGCATGAAAATTTTCAGATTTGATTTTTTAAAACAATTTAATGCATCACCCAGAAAACAATTCATATATTTAGGCTCATTATATTCATGACACACATCTGAAATGCAATACTTACGTGAAGTGTAACAATTGCATTTGGATTTTTCTCCACTGCATAGACTTTCAGTTTGCGTCCAGTTTCTTCAGCTGCCTATAGACAACTCGAGTGAGGAACAAAAACATGGAACTTGAAAACCTTATCTGTAAAATGCAGAAGACATATGAAAGGACCTGCAATGATGCCCTCACAAGTGGTCCACGTCCAGCTCCAACAACCATCAATACCTTGCCACATTTAAGGATAGAAACACCATAAACTTAACATTTATAGCACATCATGTTTATGTGACATCAAACAAGGTGTCATAATAAACACCAGATCCAAATGCAAGCAGATTGAAAAACAAAAAAATCTGAAGAAAGCCATAATAAAAATCATAGGTACAGTTGTCATGCTTGCTTCTTCCGGGACCCTCTCCAGCAAAGCTTTACTGATTGCTCTTTGGTACTGGAAATATAAAAAGACCTTGTTAAAACCTTCTTAGCTCAAAACAGCTGCATTAGTAGGTAGGAACCACCCATTATCAAATAATAACACAAAATTCTGTCCAAACTAAACAATAAACGCCCCAGCCCATGCCACCCAATGCAACTCAGGAACCAAAGAAGAACATCAAATGAAAAGCCAAAGAAAGAATAAGGAGGATAAAAACAGGAACTGAGATGAACTGATATGGAGAAAGACTATAGAAGGCCTAATGAAAATAACACTCCAGTATTTTCGCATTATTTCAATTTTAACCAATCCTTTTAATTTTGGCAACTCATCCGAATTTCAAAAGTTTGTGCAAATTTATCCAAAATTTGAAATTATTTTAATGTTCAAGTATTAAAATAAATATAATTGAGCAAATTCTACTTGTTAATAATCCTACCCACCGTAAACTTTCATAGAGAAATTTTAAGATAAAATAACAATTAACTACCAAAATATGATAAAAAAAGATTGCAAAGATTGTAATGAATTTTGGTTGTTGGATAAATTACAATAATTATTGAAATCTGGATGAAAGTGCCAAATAAAAGATCTGCAACAAATTACCAAAACTAAAATTTTTGGAGATTTTATATCATTAGAATTATAAATGTAGTTACTTCATATTATAAGTTCAAAATCAGAATATTTTCCCATACAGATGACCATCAGTTTTGGCCATTTCCATAGGAATGCGTATAAAACCACGAGCAAAAAATTGTTAAGGGTGAGTTTTTATGGATCTCTTAGCATGTGCATAGTGATACCAGAAAACACCGCATCCCTAGTGATTTGCATTCTGAATCACATTATCTAGAAAAGGGATGATTAACTATTTGGAACACTAAAAAGTATGAATGCAACAAGTAAAGTGAATAAAATAATCTCAGAATATTTTGTGATCATTATTACTGAAATAAGAAAATTCTTATGCTGAGAATTATGAGTTTGGGATGTTTTAAATAAGCATAATAGGAGCTATTTTAAAGGAACTAAACTATAATCTAGACATGGAAACTAATTAATACAGAGAAAGGATAAACATAGCCACCAAATCCACTTTATTTTATGAAATAAATCTTAAGTTCTAATCCCTAGAAATCAGGGCGTATTTGCACACTCCCCCTCAAGCTAGGTTGTAGATGTTGAGCAATCCTAGCTTGGAAGTAAGGTTCTCAAATGTTTTCTTAGGCAAAGCTTTAGTCAGAATATCTGTTGTTTGTTGACTGGTCGGAATATATTGAAGTGATATGATACCATTTTCTATCTTTTTTTTGACAAAGTGATGATCAATTTTCACATGTTTTGTCCTATCATGATGAACTGGGTTCTTTGTGATGCTGATTACTGTCTGATGGTCACTTAGCACCCTTGTAAACCTTGAAGTGCAAATTCCAATCTCATAGAGCTCTGAATTTTACTTCTTCTGGGCTATGTGACACAACTGATTGCTTTTTGCTCCGCCAAGCAACCAAATTCCCCCAGGCATAAGTGCAGTAACTAGATGTTGATTGTCTGTCAGTCACAGACCCTGCCTAGTCAGCATCAGTGAATACTTCAACCTCTTCGTTTGTTGTCTTCTGGAAGAACAATCCTTGTCCTGGTTTCATCTTCAAATATCTTAGAATCCTGTACATTGCTTCCAGGTGGTCCTCTATTGATAATGAGAGATTAATGAACATGCTGTGTTCTTTTTGACATTGATAATACCCAAACTTCTTTACTGCGTTTGTGAATCTATCAAACCACGCTCGAGTGATTGTCTTAGCCCATACAAGGAATTCTTGAGCTTATAGACTTTGTTGATGTTAGCAGGAGTGTCAAGTCTGAGAGGGATTTCCATGTAAACTTTCCTCTTCAATATCACCGTTAAGAAATGCATTTTTCATATCAAGTTGGTATAGTGGCTAGTCAAGGTTTGCAGCAAGAGAGAGTAGAACCCAAACTGTATTGAGCTTTGTTAATGATGCAAAGGTTTCTTGGTAATCGATTCCATAGGATTGTGTAAATCTTTCAGCTACTAGACGAGCATTAAACCTGTTGATGTTACCATCTAAGTTGTGTTTGATAGTGAAAATCCACTTGCAACCCGCTGGATGTTTGTCTAATAGCTAGTCAGATATCTTCCATGTCCCATTCTTTTCAAGACCTCAAATTTCTTCTAAAACAGCCTCCTTCCATTATGGTTTTTGAAGAGCTTGATGTATTTAACAGGGAATCTAAATTCTGTCAAGATTGCTAACAAAAGCACGATGATTAGGAGATAACTTCCCATAGGAAATAAAATTGTAAATGGGATGATTGGTACTAGACTGTTTCCCTTTCCTTAAGGCAATAGGTTGTCATCTATCTTGAGACCAGAATTGTCATTACTTAGTGACTTTTGAGCTTCTAAAATCAAGTTGGGCTCATGGTGGTGATCGGATGGCTGCAGTTCTCTTCTTTCATCTATCTTGTTTCTTCTAGTGTAGACACAAAACTCATTGTTTTCAACAGGCTTCGTTGAGATATAAGGCTGACTAGGGGTTTGAACTCTTATTTAAGGATCTAACACGAGAGGATCTGACACCAACACTGATTGAATATCACATATTTGGTTAGGATTTTGATCTGTTTGTGTTTGAGATGACTGAGATGGCTCCAAAACATCTATCTCCCAAAGCTGGTATTCTTTACTAAAATTCTCCCCCTAAATATCAATTTTGGGTTAAAAGGATTGATTTTTAAAGAATGTGACATCCATAGAGTTGTACAATTGTCGAGTGATTGGAGAATAACATTTATACCCTTTTTGATTAGATAAATATCCTACAAATATGCATTTGAGAGCCTTAGGATCAAGTTTGCTACGATGTTGAACACATATATGGACAAATACAGAACAACAAAAAACCTTGAGTGGAAGAGTAGACTAAACTTGCGTATTTGGAAAAGAATGAAAAAGAACATAATAAGATATTTGAA
Organism: Triadica sebifera; assembly: GCA_023653625.1. NCBI lineage: Eukaryota > Viridiplantae > Streptophyta > Magnoliopsida > Malpighiales > Euphorbiaceae > Triadica > Triadica sebifera. The sequence goes on from CM042909.1 coordinate 28,789,969, forward strand.
AGTTAAAGACTTGAGAAGGCATCCTATTCATCAAGTAGATGTCAAGAGTGCCTCACCCCAGAAAAAATTTGATATATGTGTAGTAAACATAGATGATTAGTGGCAATGCCGTATTTTGTCATGGAACAAAATTATTGAAGCGGTTTAGAGAGTGCTTTGATACCATGTGGAAATATTGAGAATAAAAGTTTGTATTCTCATTGATATTCTGAAAAATACATTCATGGTTTAAATAAGCAAAATAAGAGCTATTTTAAAGGAAATAAAACCCTAATCTAGGAAAGGATAAACATGGAAACTAACTAATGCAGAGAAAGGAAAACACAACAACTGAATCTCCATTATTTTATGAAATAAATCTAAAGTTCTAATCCATAGAAATCAGGAGAGAGAGATGATTAAATAGAGAATCTAAGACTTCCATCTCCATTTGTCTTTTAAGGGAGACAAACCATATCTTTTTTTTCCTTCCCCCAAGTGTACTTTAAATTTCTAACCAACATTGCTAACGTATTTCCATCTAGGCATATTACCTACATTTACAAAAATCTAACCATATTCATTGTCAAAACTTAGTTTTATTAGGTAGATAACAACTTATTGCAAATTAACATTTCTATACTTGTAATTTCAAAAATAAATAACAAATGAAATTGAATAAATATAAACCAACTCATAAAGGTCCATCCACAAACATAATTGACTAGAACTCATAAAAACTGCTCATTTATTAAGTGAGACTAAATCGGTGCTTACCACCAAAAACAAATTGCCAATCTCATTCCTGATGAGTTAAGTTATAAGCACACTAGTTGGCTATATCAATAGAATACATACATTATTAAACACATGAAACAAGGGTCGAGCCCTATGAACTACTTAACATTCATGAGTTCATTCCCATATAATTAGATCACTAAATAGTAATACCTGGATATATTTCACAGCATCTTTCTCAAATGTCTCATACGTTTGGGCCTCTAGATTATCCATGAGCGGCTGGATGAGAACAACAACAAAATCCAACAATTACTTAAAATTGCCAAATTTCTTCTCAATTGAACATTTATGTTTACAAAAAATCCAGCCAAGAAGTCATATTAGACAGCTAGAAGCCTAGGAGAACTTACTTGCAATGGAGATTGTAGAAAATCCCTATATCCAAGCTGGCATAAGATATTTAAGCATTCAAAAAAAGGTAATGGGAAGAGGTAAAATTCAAAAAAAAAACCTTTGCGATGGGTCAACACATTGCATCGTGTGTGCATAACAAAGATAGAGAGAACGATGAATACCTCAAAACGTTCTTGTTCGGAGAGGGAGTCCATCCTCTGGAACAAATAGCCAACATAGTCCAAATATGGCCTCAGGGGATGCATCTGCAAACCTAAAAAGATAAACATATCCGAGTCAATATAAGGAATTTAAGCAAGTACATGTTGTGTGCACATAAAACCAGAATGGAACATCAGAACCACAAGTTGACATGAGTATAAACCTTTAACAATTAACAATAGCACCAAGAGGAACTTACTTTCGGGGTTCTTGTTAGAAAGATTCGCAGTAGAATCTGAGCTTGCCCTTGGATTACTGTGTATAGATTTTCCAGATATGACAATCTGGAAACATGTTTCAAAACAACTTGGTTAGTCAATTGGCACTACAGCAATTAACGATTAGACTTGAAAATACTACCTACTAACACATTGATTTAGGAAGTTATCTAAAACTACCATGAGAATACATTATGATAGGAAGTCAAACATAACAATCAAATTTATTGAAGAAAATGCCTTAGGAAGGCTCTAACTAAAAGTTGCTCCTAAACCACTAGTATATGTAACTTCCCCAAATTTGACATGCCGATTTTTTGCCAAAGAGAAATATATACGTAAGCATGACCTCACTTACCTCCTTCCAGATTCACAATTGCTCAGGTTTGGAAGGAAAACAAAAATTAATGAATTTTCACATAATTGATAACAACAAAGGATTTAGCGGACCTGTATGGAATGGTCAAAGAACCTAGTAATGAGCTTTTGGTGACACTTTGAGAGGCATGGATAACCCCGTGCATTCGTTAGAAAAATCTGACAAACAAATAATAGCTCTGTTGAAAACTAGTTAACATAGACGCAACATGCAATTATTTATTCCATAAAAGATTATGCCATTGAATCCAGGATATACTTACATCAGTACTTATTATGGCTGCTCTAACAGATTCTCCAAACCAACGGCAAAGTGAGTTTGCTGATGGTAAGGAACTCCTAGAGAGTAAAAAAAATAGTTGAAATTCTAGTATAGAACGTACAACTCAATCAAACAAAAAATATGAATTTCATAATCTAAATTTGCTCACAAAACATCAAGTGCCACAACTAACTGGTTGTGGTGTTCACAAAGAGCACGAAATGAATTCCATTGTTCCCAAGAATCAATCTGCATGGCAGAAAATAAGAAGAAAGAGAAAAAAAGTCATCAGTCCTCTTCTATTTTCATGAATCCTAAAATGCCAGACTGTATGACATTCAGGAAAAATAATTCAATGAACTTGATACAATATGTGTTATAAATCTAAACTAACATTACACAAAAACGTCAGACCACATTGAAAGTGATTTGGAATCAAATCGATAAATGGTACAACAAGACCATTTCACCAAAACAATGAGATATGGAAGCTAAGATGCTATCTCACTATATATAAACAAACAAACAATTGCTACCAACTATTTTGTCTTATAACAACATACACCTGCTGATGAAAGAATAAAACAGAATTGGGATTGCTCACCAAATTAGTAGAGTTTACGTGTGTAGAATCCTCTTCAGCCTTCATAAGTGGAATCCTAAGCCACAACTTTAATAAGGAAAAAGTAAGATAAGCCACTAATAAGAACCAAAAAGAGGAAAAAAGAACAAGGAGAAGAAAAAGAACAAATATTTGGGTTAGGAAATGCACCTGCATACTGTTCAAACCCTGCAAAATCTGATTTACACATCTAGCGTAATTAGCACAGGATGCACTCTTAGGACATGGAAGAAGACATGCCTGCATCACACGATCAGAAATTTAACTCTTGAAAGGACTTGCAATTACAGTATCTAAAAGGATAAAAAATGCCACAACTGCACAACCACAAAAATTGACTATGCCAATAATGAGTGATGAAGATATATATTTTCAGAGGACTGAATTGAAAGAGTGTAAAAAGCATGTGCATTTGCTTCTCGATAGGTCAGTAAAAGTAGGAAATAAGATTAAACAAGTTTGTTCCAACAGTAAATAAAGGACAGGACAATTGCATGAAGGACTTGTACTGGAAAAAACATTGGTGTTCGGAGAAATGTTGATAATGAACAAAGAAGTTTGTTATCTTTCATCACTTTTCATTCTCTATGTTCTTTCACAAAGTAAATTTCTGCTTTTCAGTCACCAATTCACCTTTTTGAGACTAATTATCACTTTATACTTCTTGCAAACTTTCAAAATTAGTTGTGCAAGGTGCTTTAACCAAGTTAGTGATTTCAGGTTTCACAATCTAAAACTTGACAGTAAAGACACTACGAATACCTGCAAAGAAAGATGATTAGCCCATGCTATTTCTTGCTTGAGAGTAATTTCAGAATCCATCCGAAGAGTTGCATCTTCTGAATCCAAGTCAATCCATGAACTAATTTTTCCTGAGGAAAAAAATATTATGAGTGTGATAAGGAATTTAAGAAGGGAAACTCCAATGCCTAAAAAGCCATCCATTAGTAACAGATTTCACGCATTTAAATACCTGATAGAAGAAAAACAATAAGTTTCTACTAGCATTATAAATGAAACTAGTCTATTACACATTAATCAAATGAAAAAAGGCAATAAGGTGACAAATAATCTCTTCAATTATACAATTCAAATGGCATTCACCACATGAATTCAGACAGCCATAAACCCAAAAGTAATCTGACCATCACCAATGATCTACCAATCCAACTTAGGCATCCATATTAAGGGTTGACTATATTGTTAGCCATTAAGATGTATAATCATAATTCATACACAGAACTTTCAAAGAAAACAAACAAATGACCAAACAGCCAGCCTGAAAATGGCTTAGAAATTTAGGTTCTAGCTGATTTCCAAAATAGGAAAATAAATTAGAAAGTAATTTCTAACACCATTGCAGCAATAACTGAGAAATAATTTTTTGCCTTCTTTGAGAAATCAACAGCAAAGTGTTTTGCACTTCTCACAACTAAATTATGAGAGAATTAGAAATTCTGTTAACTGGAAAAGAGATCATTAATAGATAGAAGAAAAAACATCAATCTTAAGGTTCTGTTTGTTTTCGGAAAATAAATTGTCTATGGAAAATATTTTCCATAAAATATAATATTTTCCTATGTTTGGCTACGACACTAGAAACATAAAAAAAATGAAAACAATAAAGTGATATTTTGTTAATCCTTGAAAAATAACTTTCCGTTCTTAGAATGATAAGTTATTTTCTCTTGTTTTTGAGATATTTTCCGTTAACTTGCAAAATATTTTTCTTTGACTTATTTTTCGGAGGTAAACTAAACATTGAAAAATAAGGAAAAATAATTTTCAGACGAATAATTTCCATCAACAAACGGAGCCTAAATTTCAGAAAATGATAAATATTGATTAGTAAGAACAGCCTCCTTTTTCACTACTTGAATTTCAAGGCATCTAGGAATTGCAAAGTGTACTTGTTGCCATCTTCAGTGCAGCAACCAGAATATGCAGATAAAAATCTCAAAAGAAACTCAACAATTCTGTTGACACATGCACATCCATATAGAAAAGGAAAAGAGATAGACTAAAAGCCTAAGTTCAGATAAACTTCAACATCACTCATATAAATAAATGATGCAAAAATCTATCAAGGAGTAAACTGGAACTTTACCACAGTGGTATCACCCTACTTTTCCACAATCCATCAAAGTCATCTATATAAGAGATACAAAATATTCAGTGAAACCACCAGAAATAACCACTAGATCATGGTTGCACAAACATAACATAAGAAAACTTGTCAGCATTTCAACCAATCAGAAGTGCATCTACTCCAGCAAACAATCAATGGGAAAGACAGAAGATTGAAGCATCTGAACATTTAAAAATTGCAATCTGATGATGAAGTGGCATGCCTAAGTCATGGATATGGTCTATAAGAGTTTATACCCACAACATGACAGCTCCACTGCGAGGGGCTCAGAACCAAGTCCGACCCAGAAAATGGCAGAACATGCAATCCACCACTATCTTTTTCCATCAAGCTCGGCCTGTAAGTGGGACTCATCTGTGATAAGAAGATAAATAGGCATGAGCCGCAACAAAAAGAATATGGTGCTTTTCATTAGCCAGAAATGGATGAAAGCCATTCGAAGTGTTTTCTGATGATCAGGTTAAAAATTTATGCAAAGAATGAGTAGCTGAGAGCATTATGCACAACTGGAGGGGATGACCTGCTTTATATTGGCCATTGATGACATTATGGCACAAAGAGAATTCATGAACTACACAAAGTCTATTCAACAAAAGCTGTAAAATGTTAAGGGCAGCCTCTCAGCCAAGACAATTGTTTCAGGCAACAAATGGCTACCAAACGTTGTTGAAGGTGAGCATACTACCATTGATACAAAAGAAGCCAAAGCTAATATGTGAATGGCTAACTAGCCACCAGATTTGAAACATGATAAGTAGAGAATAGAAGCGAGATGGGAATATTTAAGAAAACCACAAAATGATACAGTTAAGAGGAATGTAAACAAGGTCTAATTACTATAAATTATTGTGGTAAATTTGATTGATGGCAAGGAAAAGGAATATAAATGTAAAATTCTAAGAAATTCAGCAAAGGAATGCGAGTCCCATATATTATATTGAAACAAGAACGCAAAAGAAAAATAATAGAAGTAAATGAACAATGCCGAATGGAAAGCATATGTGACTGAATCGCTAATTGCTTAACATTAGGGTATAATATGCGTAGGAAATGTTCCCGTTGAAGACAGCTATTAAAAAATAAGTTTAATAGAAGACGAACAAGAGGAGCAACAACGAAATCGAAACCGCCATTGGAGAGATTGAATGAGAGAAGCCGAGGCATGTCATCGTTGAACTCTGTTTCCACTCCACAGTATCGAGATTCACTTTTCTCCCATCCAGCCTTATCCCCTAAAGGCATTGTCCTTGCTCTTTCTTGGAGCTTGTTTTCCTTGCTTTCTCTTATTTCTTCTTACTGCTCCTCGTACGGGCTTTGTAATTACTTCCTGTTATATGATAATTAAATGCAATAGAGAGGAGTAACATAGGGTTTTTCTAGGGTTTTTGTGCGCTTGGACTAACATAGGGTTTTTCTGGGGTTCTTTTGCGTTTGGGCTGGAACCTGGATTGGACAATATGATCCCACAGTGGGTTTGGGTTTCAAATCAGATTGCTGCAAGTGGACAGTTCGGAACTGGCCGGCTAACTATTAGTTCACTATTCATGGTTAAGTAAGACTGATCAGTTCTGATTCATGAATAGTTGGTTCAATCGGTTCAAATGTATTAAAAATATAATTTTTAGTAAAAAATTATATTTAAAACATACAATTTAAAATTTATGAGAATTGAGTTACCATTTGAAACTTAAATAATACTACTATATATATATATATATATATAAATATATATAAATATAATTTAATATTTATAAATATAAAAAATTAACCAATAAACACAAGTCTAAAAAATGTGCTTGGTTTTTACCATATGAATGATATTAAAAAATGAGTGTTCTTTTCTTTTAGAAGGAATGAGAGCACAATTCCTTTTGTATTTAAACTATTTAGGATAAATGCATACTTTGTGTACACTTTGTACATTTATTCCACATTGCTTAAGCACAAAAGAAATTGTATTTTCATTACTTATAAAAGGGGAAAATACTTCTCATTTGATGTCATTCATTTGCTAAAGACTACTTAATATGAGTTTATTTTTTTGGGCTTGTATATAAAAAATATTTATATATTATAAATTTAATTTTAAAAAAGGGCAGAATCGTGAACTGGAATCGCCGGTTCTAGATTCCATTGGAGAGAGACTAGTCTGGACCTTTCCCCCCTCAGGCTCGGATCGATTTAGGATGGGAATCGATATTGATCGATCCGGTTTGGATTTGATAGGGCCAGTTTGACTGGTGGACTTAAAAGGAATTTTTTATAAGTGTAGTTCTTTTTATTTGAGATAATATTTTTTTAATATAACCTTTCATAACAAGAAACTCTGTGATAGTGAGTTTAGAAACGCTGATTTTTAGCTTGTAACCGACAATTCATAGTTCAATTTTTGCATGAACCATCCCTTAACTGCTAGTGGTTCGATCAATTCAATATATATATATATATATAATGAATTAAGTATTTTATTTTAATATAATTAAAAAATTAAGTAACATAATTAAAATTATAAAATTTCATTCACATTTTTTTATCATATTCATATACATTAATTACTAATTTATATTTATTGATAACAATTAAAATTAATAGAAATATACAAAAAAATAAAAAATTAATTACATATGTTAGAAAGGGATAAATTCAAAAAATAAAAAAAAGAGGGAAAAAAGAAATTAATAAAAAAGAATATAATAATAATAATAATAATAATAATAATAATAATAATAATAATAATAATAATAATAATAATAATAATAATAATAATAATAATAATATAAAAATGAAGTAGAAGAGCTCATATTCAAAATGAACAAATTCAAACTTGAAAAAATCGTTATGATTCTCAACTAATTTATTTATAAAGTAAGAAAAAAATACTTATAAAAAATTAATTTGTGTTCTAAGTTAGAAAGTGATTATGGAAGTGTTTTTATAAAGTGAAAAATTATGAAAATTATATATATAATAATTGGACAAGAACTTAATTTTTTTTACCATTAATTAAGATGCATATTTCTTTTTTAGGAGTTTAAAGGAGTTAAAAATCATGTAGTACTGTTACTTTTAAAAAAAGTTATTGACCAATCTTACCTTTTAGATTTAATCGGAATTGGTTGATGATATGCTCATTATTCATTCAGTTGTGAAGTCATATAAATCATAATCTCAATTTTCACAATTTCTTGTTGCCTTAGTTTCGTTTTAATTCAATCATAATATGCTTTAGTTTTTAATATTTTGAGGGATAAGATAGGTCGCGTTTTATCTAAAATATTTTATTTCGCACAAAAAATTTGTTCCACAACAACTATTGAGATTAGACTTGCTAAAACGTGTTTAACAATATGGGTTACGATTGGAAAAATAATTTGTTGTGGACTCCATCATTCAATGATTAGAAAATCTTTACTCTATTATTAAATTCAAATGTAGTTGTTAGAAAATTTAAGTTTAGGTGAACCAGATGATTGAAGTTTTTATTTTTTATTTTTTTTTTACATAAAGAGAAGATCATTCCTACTAATTTTACTTGTTTCACTTTGAACTTCACTTGTATCAATAGAAACATTTGTGGAAGGTAATTAGTAAATAATACTAAGCTCTATAAATAAATCTAAAATAATTTTCTTAACATCATTAATTATTACATTATTGTTAACTACTTTATCAATATCAACACAATATTCTAAACATAAACATGAATAACAAATACTCAAATAATCATACAAACCATAAATTTTACAACTAACATAAAAAATACATTATACAAGATTAATCGTGTAACGCCCGCAAATTAGGGTTTGAAATTTATATATTAAATAAATATATATTGAGAGTATATGGAAAATATATGTGTGGTTGTGGATATTAGAAACCATAAAATAATGAAAAACATAGAAAAAGTGAAGTTTCCAGCATTCACACTCGTGATAGAGTTAATCACGGTTGTGAATGTCGTGAAATTCAAATTCTAAAGCTAAGGAACTTCACGGCTATGACACTATGGTTCACGCCTGTGAACACCTGCAGTTTATATATGACAGTTTCGTGTTATGATAGAAAAACTCACATAAAATCACTCATAACCCTAGCCACCATACTCTGAAACCTCAGAAACAGATTTTCCTAATTCCCTTTTCAATTTTAATTGATTAAACACGAAATAACCACAAAAAATAAGGTTAAAACGAATTGAAAAACAAAGATTTTGATATAAAAATTGAAGTCAGAACCTAGGGAAGATTTGAAAGCATTTTAATCCCTATTTACAATCTGTAATCATCGAAACAGAGGTAAAGAAGGTTGTTTCTATTAATCTTTGATAGTTTCATTTCGGTTTAATGGGAAAGTTATATTTATAGGCTTAAAAATAATGAAAAGTAAAGTTTTGATAATTTATGACATAAATAGATGCAACGACATATATATATATCATAATTATGATCTCTGTTTCATGTTAAAGGTTAGAACCGACAGTAGAGAACCCCACCGGAAAAATATTTTAGGGCTCCAATAATAAGGTTTGTACATACACTTATTTTAATTTATTTTTAATATGCTGGTGCTATGAATTTTGTATTCTGACGTGTTTAGTGACAAAACAAGGATGATATGGTATATGCTGGAATTGGGTTAAATGGTTGGAAATATTCTGTAATGTATAAAAATGTTTGATACTTAGAAAATTTATGTGGGATATTGATAAATAAGGCTTGAAGCCTAGTTTGAATGATTATGTGAGATTATATGCAATGTGATAATATGATTGAGAGCCATGAATATGCATTAGGTACTTTATAATACAAAGTATATTGATGATTATGTAAAGATGGGAATAGTGACCTAATGATGATGATAATCAGAATGTAATTAAATATGCCAATTCTCTATTTGAGAACTGGTGACATGCCATTAAAGGGGTTACAATATTGTAGAATATGTATACATGTGATTATTATATTATCCATCAGGGAGGTATAAGCTCGTATCAGAGCGCCTTTGTATCCATATGCGTATACAATCATTGCTCTTGAGGGTGACTTAAGATTGTGTTAGAGCGCTCTTT